>OW964554.2:46267668-47497568 GCA_943138885.2 Tholera decimalis
GGTCCACTTCACCAAATGGTGCTTTTCAAATGCAACTAGATAAGATACTATAAAAAGTACTCAAATCACTATAGGTGTGCCTACAATATTTGAAGAGTTCTCTCGATTTCTCCAGGATCCCATCATCAGATCCTGACTTGGTGACAATGGGACCAATTTCAAAGTATAACCTTTCAAACAAAAAGAATTTTCCAAATCGGTTCAGCCGTCTTTGAGTAATCGGTCACCATACATTAAAAAAATATACACGTCGACTTGATAACCTCCTCCGTTTTTTTCGTCGGTTAAAAAGTAGCTAACACATGCAATGATAGATCGCTTAAAGTACTTAAGCTACTTAAAAAAAAAAAGTAGCAATGTGGGTAGAATTCACATTACTAGCAATCTTGTTAACCCCTCCAACTAAGCTAAGTGTAATGGGTGGGATTCGAACCTGCGACCTCTCGATCACGAATCCGACACCTTATCCATTAGGCTATTGAAGATTATAACAGTGACGATAGTTGACGTTTAAAACATGTTAAGGTTTGTTTTATAATTTACAAAAAAAAAATTGAGTTAACCGGTATAATCCTAAGACATGCGTTAAGGCCTGTGGGGTTCGACTTATTATTACCTATCAAGCGGAGACCTGTTTCTCTTCAGTGGGGACATGCTACACTGATTATGTTATATTACAAATGTTTCTCCTCAGGCATGAACCCTAACGGGCGTTGCACAGAGGGGGCTCCAGAGTGGTCTTTTAAGAGGTAACGAGGGCGTTCTATGCGTTTATGGTGATCACAGGGTTAACTTTAGGGAGGGAGGAATCCAACACTCTCTGTTCTTTTCCCCAAACATTCAGGCGCCTTTTAAAGGTTTCCCCTCGATGAAAAGGTACTATATTATTAATTTATATTTATGCAAATATTTTTAATACGTTTCATGAAATCATTATAATAATTTATTAAAAAAATATTTTTTTTTATTGATAAAAGGCTCGCGTTTGACCACCATCTCACCTGATGGTAAGTGATGATGTGGTCGAAGATGGAGCACACTTACCTAAAAGTAACCTATTCACTCTTGACTTAAAGACCCCTAGGTTATAGCTATCGGGAAACAGACTCCGGCAGGGAATTCCACTCCTTAGCCGTACGCATAATGAAGTTATTCCCAAAACGATTAGTGCGTATAGGTGGGAGTATTTCCTTACGTTAAATTAATAACGCATAAACCCCTGGCCTTAATGTTGATCCTCCACCTTAACTATGACTATTATTATAATATTCTTTACAAACAAAAAATAAAGGTTTGTAATGATATTTTCCTCAATACACGCTGACAATGCCCGTCCTACATTCGAAATGTTGATTCGCGAAATTACGAAACACAATATTACTTCCCATTGAGCCTTTTCGACGAACCTTTTAATAAGTTGCCTGGATATTTCCTCTTCTCTTTTATTTTGAAGACTGCGTGGAATGGAATTGAATAAGATAGGAGATAAAAGATTAAATAATAAAAGATTTAATCGGTACGATTTTATTCTCCGTAGACTTCTTCATAAGCATGAGTGGCCAAGTGGTACGACTTACGAGTTGTAGCTTGTGGGTTCAAGCCCAGTCAGGCACATTACTTTGTATGATGATGAAATTCATCATCAGCAATACTCTCAAAACCGTGAAGAATGACATCATGAGGAAACCGACAGCGCTTCTCATCTACATTTATTGTACGCACAGCCAAGGTGTGGAACCTCATCTTACACTTACCATCAGGTGTGATAGAGGTCAAGACCGTGCTCATTCGTAATAAAATAAAGCCATGTCCTGTGGCCAAAAATCCAAAGGTATCCGACATCCCAACCCATAATCGCCTGGCGTGGTGCATAAGATTTTGGAGCTGTGTTACTTAATTTCACAATAACTTTTCACGTAATAAAATATCCGCGGTCAGATCGATTGTGTTCTTTATTATCCGATACCACTAGCAAGTTTCTACTAATAGTCAATTTCCAATTTCGACCACAAAGTACCTACATAATCTATCAAAACGCTAATCAATTCTGCGTCAAAACTGAAATAGCTACAAGAAGGGAGTACAATAACACTACACAAATGTAACCCCGGGACATCGTGCCTACTGTGTCAGTAAGACAAGCTCAGTCACTCGCTGTTTTTAAAAGCTCGGTTGCCAATCATTTTCTTTCAAATTTATGATTATTCCTTTGTTAAAATCACACGATGTTAAAGAAAATATTATACAACGTATAATTTAAAGGGTATATACATACTAAGTGCACGGCTTCTTTGGATGATAACAAACGATATAGCAAGGGTTTTGTAATCTTTTGTCTACATGTGTGGAGCTTATTAGAAATTTCAATACATTGATACCAGAGACCGAATTTTTCAAATTAAGAAGAACGAAGAGAATTATCGTTTTATTGGCAAGTGACGTGGAAAGTGATGACCCTCATAGTGATGTGACACGTTTGTTATTATTGGTATTCAAGAAACATACGAAACCAATAATTTGGTGTCAATTCTGTGAGTCACTTATTTTGAGCTGAAACTTTGCATACAGACGCCATACCAGATATTATCTTCAGTCCTTTTGGATAGATATGGGGTTTCCGTTACACGTTGTATATCTATATGTTTTATGCACTTTTGTTTTGTATTTATATACAACGTGTAACGGAAACCCCATATCTATCCAAAGGGGCTGAAGACAACATCTGGTATGGAGTCTCTATGCACAGTTTCAGCTCAAAATAAGTGACTCAAAGAATTGATACCAAATTCTCGGTATCATATGTTTCTTGAATACCAATCATAACAAACGTGTCACAGCACTACGAGGGTCGATAACTTTCCACGTCACTTGCCAATAACACGGTGATTCTCTTCGTTCTTCTTAATTTTGAAAATTCTGCCTGTGGTATCAATGTAGTTAAATTTCTATTATATTTCACACATGTAGACATAGGATTATAAAACCCTTGCCATATTCTTTATTATCATCTAAAGAAACCGTGCACTTGGTATGTATATACCCTTTAAATTCCACGTTGTATATATGATTACATTTATATTTTGTTACTCTTTCTGTTTTGATGAGATTTATAAAAAAAATTAAACCGACTCCCAAAAAACACTGCAAAGTGAAAAATAACTTTAATTTCGGTAGTCGGTGTCTTTAGAGTTGTATTTTCGTTTTTGGCACCGACTTCCGAAATTAAAGTTATTTTTCACTTTGCAGTGTTTTTTGGGAGTCGGTTTAATTTTTTGGTAAAAAGTTTTTATTTCACTCTTTTTAGTTGGTCTATTTTTAATTTACCTAGTTACAAGAGCCTTATTATCAACTACTTATAACCTTTTACAAAATATTGCTTTTCCCAATGCTGGGCCGTTAATTGTTGAGGAGTTCTCCTGGTACTTCACCATCAGCTCTACATCACCATATGCATTGTGACGAGCATAAAGTGCGTAACATCCATATTCAAGTAATCGAATCGCAATCCACTCAATACTTATTATTGAGTAGTTTCAGCGGCCATCTGTGGTCTTCATCATCAGTTCCACTTCCTTAAATGGTACTTTTTGAGAGCAACTGCACAAGTTACTATAATAAATATCCAAAACGACATAGGTGTGCCAATAATATTTGAAGAGTTCCCTCGATTTCTCCAGGATCCCATCATCAGATCCTGACGTTTATGAAAATGGGACCAATATCGAAGTATACCCTTTCAATCAAAAAAAGAATTTACCAAATCGGTTCAGCCGTCTTCGAGTAATCGATGATCACACATTAAAAAAAAAAAATATATATATATATACACGTCGAATTGATAACCTCCTCTTTTTGTCGTCGGTTGAAAATATAGCGCTCCCTATTTTAATTGAAGCTTCTAAAGTCCTTCCAAAGGTTGTCAGGAAGATATTGCTCTCAGCGATAAGACCGCCAATATTGTTATTTAAGTGTGATTCAATTATTGGTGTACAATAAAGTATATTCTATCTATATATCTAACACAAATTCATGCAGGAGCTCATCACTCAAAGTTCCCTAAAGCCAGGACAAGACACTGGCTGTCCCGACCCTCAGTTCCCCAACAGCGAACTATTCGAGGGTCCGACGAAAACAATTCCAAACATTGTTTATCTATGCACCGTCTCTTAATAGTCTCCAAGGAATATTATGGGGCTTGTGAAAGATTTCGCCGAAATCCCTCCGGATGATAGTTTGTGGTGCCGTTGCGAAGAGTTTTAACGGTTACCTTATTATGCATATGACGCTATAAAGTTGAGCCTTTCATTTGTTTAATGTGTGAGGAAATTATGTTGGTGCTCAGGTTTATTGGGTGTTCCATTGAAAACTGTGGATTAGGAAATTGGGGAGAAATTTAATAGCTGGTAGTATTGTTTGTTTGGTGTTGCGGCGAGGCTGGATTTTCTGTATATATGTAATGCAACTGAATAGGTAACTGAATAAAGAAACATTTTATGATAGTATATATATAAGTTGATAAGCTCGCGTTTAACTTCCATCTCACCTGATTGTAAGCGATATGTCGTTGAAGATGAAGAGAATTTACCTAAAACTATTTTGGAAACCTATGTTTCTCTGTATTGTTCCATGCTCTTTTTGTTTTTATTTTTATCCTTTTCTTGTTTTTTTTTTTCTGGTTCGGAATATCATCAAATGCCCCGTTGTGGGTGGAGCGGAAAGGTGTGTCAGACTTCTACTGACAAAACCCACCCTGCTCCTTCAGTTGCCCTTGCGGTCCGGGGCTACGGTATCTCGTTAGAACTTTCCCACAACCCCGTAAGGCCCTCAATCGGGCCCCGTCAATGCTGCTGACTGATCTATGAGGCGCTCGTGGAACACGGCGCGCCGCCGACTCGAGCCTGGTCCTTACCGGACGGTGAGCTACCCCTGCTCGCCGTCCGCAAGCCCGCGTCTACGGTGGCTGGAGATCGGCACGCGATCCCCGACGCCCGGGGCGTCTCTCACGGCGGCTGGGGCAAGAGGAAGAAAGTTGTCTCTCCCTCACGCGTTCAGCCGCTTCCTGTTTGTTCCATGCTCTCAATAAAAACTATTTAATTATACAACTTCTATATCTATACTATTTAAATACCCATAAATAAAATTCAAGGCTCTGTCTGTTTGTGATTTCAAAATAACTGTATTAAAAAAATATTACTGTTTTGATAGACGAAGAGTTCTCAAGTAGTCAAATACTTATATTTTTTCATATGCGAGTGACTAATTTTCTTAATAAAAAATACATAAAATATCTGTCTTAGTTTCTTTTTGTCTGAGGCTAACCTCTTCTCTCTCTCTTCTTGTTGTAATGGACAAAATGCTTTTAAAACATATTTTCACTTAAGCTAGATTATCAAATAACATTAAGTTACTTTAATTTCGCTGAAAAATCCTTTTCACACGAACGAATTTACGGACACAGCTAATCTTCACTTACACAAAACCGGTCGATCGTTAAATTCTAGTCAGGTGTTATTTTAAATGTGACTGAAAATATAATATATAGCCTTCAGTGGCCTAGAAAATGGTTCAACGGAGAAGCAAACTTGTTTTCCGCTTTCGGTTTTGCCTACTTATACGTTTGAACGGAATACACCGATGTCAAAATTATACCATTTCCCTTTTGGTATGTTTAATTAATTAGGTATTGTTAGAAATAGTTGGCAAATTGTTGTTGTTTAGTTACATGCATTGCATATCATTTATATATTCGTATATGTATCTATTTATAGTCTGTTGTCTATTTATTGTTTATAACTAAATACACAATGGACTACCCGTGTAAAGTCATCCGAAGATTGTCTATAAAAGATTGCTTTTAGCGATAGTACGGCACAGTGTATTACCATTTTTAGTTATTTCCTTATTTAATTCTGTTCTGTTCTGTCTCTGGTGCGTATAATTAGGGTTCCGTAGCCGAATGGCAAAAAACGGAACCCTTATAGTTGCGTCATGTCTGTCCATCTATCTGTCTGTCTGTCCGTCCGTCCGTATGTCACAGCCATTTTATTCCAAAACTATTAGGACTATACATGTGAAACTTGATAGGTAGATGTATTCTGTGAACCGCTTTCCGACTTTAAGAAAAATGTTAAAAAGTATTTAAAATAAAAGGGGGCTCCCCATACATGGAACTGAAACTGAAAATATTTTCTTTTTCATAAAACTTATGCGTGTGTGGTATCTACAACGTGTAACGGAAACCCCATATCTATCCAAAAGGGCTGAAGACAACATCTGGTATGGAGTCTCTATGCACAGTTTCAGCTCAAAATAAGTCACTCAAAGAATTGATACCAAATTATCGGTTTCATATGTTTCTTGAATATCAATCATAGCAAACGTGTTACAGCACTACAAGGGTCAATAACTTTCCACGTCACTTGCCAATAAATAACACGATAATTATTCTCTTCGTTCCTCTTAATTTGAATATTTTGGTCTCTGCTATCAATGTATTGAAATTTCTAATAAGTTCCACACATGTAGACGTAGAATTACAAAACCCTTGCCATATCGTTTGTTATCATCCAAAGAAACCATGCACTTGGTATATATACACCCTTTAAATTACACGTTGTATAGACAGGTCTTTAAAAATTCTAAAATGACTTTTTCATAAAGTTAATCGTTTAAAAGATATATGCTTCCAAAGTGGTAAAATGTGTGTGTGTGTGTCCCCTCTAACTTCTATAATAATGGTGTGAAAAATCTAAAAGAAACATATACTATAGATCTTAATATAAACTTTCAAACAAAATTAGTTTGAACGAGATGGGGTCAGCAGTTTTTGAGATACAGCATATTTTCTAAAACCGCAAATATAACTTTGTAATTCATACAAACACTATGAAAAACAAAGTTATTTGGCGTAGTTGTAAAAATTGTAAATAAGCTAGTTTTAAGAAATTTGGAAGGTTTTGTTTTGTCAAATAAATATACAAGTTAGTACGAAACCCTACATGGGCGAGTCTGACTCGCACTTGGCTAATTTTTTTTAACAAGCATCAATATCCCAATGGATAAGGTGTCGGACTTGTGATCGAGAGGTCTCGAGTTCGAACCCCACCCGCTACACTATTGCTGTGGACCCACTCCAGACACAAGTATATTTAGCTTAGTCGGAGGGGTTAACAAGATTGCTAGAATGTGAATTCTACCCACATTGCTGCAGAAAGTCACTATTACGCTCGGACGAAGTCGCGGGTACAGCTAGTATCAAATAAAATTAAAATAACACGGACACTATTGCTATTATTTTACAAAAAAGAATTTCAATTACGGATGTTAAAAATAAAAGAGATTCAGGATTAGTTATTAAAATATCAAGGTATTAAAACCACAACAAGCAACGGATGCCGAGATCATGGATAGCATACCAGCATAGCATATCCTGGCTCTCATTTACACATTTTTGGTAGTTGTTACGAGTAACCAGAAAATTTTACACAAAGTCTTACCAAGAGGTATCGTCTTCCCCAGCTGATGAGTTGTAGAGGTCAGATAGGTATTTTTTTTTATTGATAATAGGCTCACGTTTGACCACCATCTCACCTGATGGTAAGTGATGATGTGGTCGAAGATGAAACACGCTTGCCTAGAAGTAACCAATTCACTCTTGACTTAAATACTCCCAGGTTATAGCGATCATAAAAATGTATTTAAATAAAAGAGTAATAATTAAGTGATGTAAATTACTGTTACTTATTTGCATCCAGTTAGACTAAAAGCCGACTCAAAAAGCACAGGTCCGTTCCTGCATGGAGTACTGCAGCCACTTGTGGGATGGCTCTGCAAAATACCAACTTGCTGCAGTGGACTCGATCGAGCGCAGGGCTAAAAGGCTTATAGGCGACGAGGCGGTATCGGGCAAGCTTCATAGCCTGGCTCATCGGCGAACCGTTGCTTGCCTGTCGGTTTTCTACAGATTGTACTTCGGGGAGTGTGCGCAGGAGCTCCATGACCTGATCCCTCCATCTCCCTTTCACTACCGGTCTACCAGACGCACGGCTGGATACCATCCACACTTGGTTGATATACCGTCTTGTCGTACAAAGCGCTTCTCCTCCACATTTATTGTGCGCACTTCCAAGCTGTGGAATTCTCTGCCGGCTGGGTGTGGAATTTTCTGTGTTCCCTGCCACTTATGACCTTTCAGCCTTTAAAGCACGAGTAAATAGGTATCTTCTGGGCTCGCTCGTCCCATCGTAGACCTCATCTATCGCTTACCATCAGGCGAGATCGAGGTCAAGAGTGGGCCCAACAAAAAATAAAGAAAAACCTTAACCATTAGTCTATTGAAGCTTATAGTTACCCAGTTACTGGGTTATGGAGGTCTGATAGGCAGTCATTTGTAAAGAACTGTTTCTCAACTGCATCTGGTTACTCAAGCATAGTTGGGCAAAGCAAAGCAGGTAACGGTTTACGGTTGTATTTGGTTGCTTAATAAAATGGATGCTTTGAGCTAATTGTTTGCTTCAGTTTATTTGCTTAGCGTTTTATTTTAAAACGTTTTTCTTTGTTAAATACAACGCATTTTACAGTTCTTTGTACTAAACGCTCTCAATGCTGAAAATGTTTTCATTGTAAATTAACAGCCCATGGAATTTATCTTTAACAGTTTCAATTATCTTGAATTCACTTCTTTCAGAAAGAATACCATAGCAATTCATTGAGTATCGCGTGTAGCCACTGACGCTTTTGAAGTTTTCTATCACGAAACAGGCTTAAAGGATATAAATTGAATGGTCAGGTACTTACAGGATACTGGGAGTCAGAAGATCACCACACTATGTCACTAGCAGTCATATTTCACCAGGTTTTCAGTGTTTACCACCGCGCGCGCGGAGTTTGTACTTTTTTTTTTTTTTTTTTTTAACGTGGTAAAATTATCAAATAAGTCCTCCCACTCCGGGCAGGGTGGGAGGGACTGTCAGACTTTTACTGACTAAAATCCACGGTGTTCCTTCAATAGCCCTTTACGTACCGGGGCCACGGTAACGGGATGAGTCCCACGACCCCGGCAGGCTTCGGCCCTCTGCAGAGGGGGCCTCGTCATGTTGCTGACGCTCTTTGAGGCGCGCGTGGAACACGACGCGCCGTCGACCCGGGCATGGTCCATGGTCGGACAGCGAGTTGCCCTTTACTCGCTGTCCGCATGCCCGCGCCTACGGTGGCCGGAGATCGTCGGCCGACGTCCGACGCCGTGGGCGTCTACCACTGCGGCTGGGCTGGAGGGAGGACGCCATCCTCTCCCTCGCGCGGCCCGCCTCCTCCTTCGGAAGCATGACTGCTTCGCAGAAGGAGGCGACCGCTTCCCACTCCCTCTCGCCCCGCAGCATGGCCTCGACCAAGGCCGGGCGCGAGAGGTCTCCGCCTATTGTCGCCGTGAGGACACGTCGGTGCTCTGCCCAAGCTGGGCAGTCCTGCACCGTGTGCTCGACTGTGTCCTCAGGGCGACCCTCGCAGTGGTGACACCCAGGCGTTTCCTCCTTTCCCATCAGACACAGGTACCTCCCGAAACTTCCGTGTCCGGTGAGGACCTGCGTCATGCGGTAGGTCAGGACGCCGTGACGCCGATCTAGCCACTCCTCAAAGAGGGGTCTTACCGCCGCAATTGCGGCGTGCCCGGCCGTCGGTTGCGACAGTCGTTCCCTCCATACTGCCCTGAGATCGCGCCGGAGCTCTTCCCGCCGTGCCTCGACTTCTCGAGGCAGCGGGGATACGCCCCGGCGCTGCGCCTCCACGCACCATTCATAGACGCGCTGGAGGGCAGTCGCCTCCAGATCCCAGGGCAGCAATCCGGCAAGGAGGTTGGCCGATTCGCCGGCGATCGTGCGGTATCCCCGGATCATTCGGATAGCCATGACCCTCTGGCATGCGACCAACTTTAGTGGTCGCGTCCGGATGCACAGGGCCCACACTGGGGACCCGTAGAGGGCCATGGACCGCACGACGCCGGCGTACAGCCTTCGGCAGGAGGCGTTTGGCCCGCTGAGATTAGGCAGGAGTCGCCTGAAGGCGGCTGCTGCCCGGTTCAGCTTTGGGGCCAAACTCAGAAAGTGCTCCCTGAAGTTCCACCGGCTGTCGAGGACGAGTCCCAGGTACTTCATCGTCCTCCCGACGCCGATGCGAACCCCCTCCACCGTTATGTGGGACTCGGACCGTGGCGCGTTCCGACCGCCATGAAAGCACATGGCCTCGGTCTTGTGCAGCGCCACGTCGAGTCCCAACTGCCGGATCCTATGAACGACTGTCGCAACCGCTTGCGTCGCCAGGTCGGCCGCCGCCTGGTGCGACTCTCCCTGCGCCAGGACGAGCGTGTCGTCAGCGTAACATACTACGCTGACGCCGTCAGGGAGGTCGCCGCGCAGCACCCAGTCGTATCCGATGTTCCACAGGGGCGGCCCCAAGACCGATCCCTGTGGGACACCGCACGACATCTCTCGCCGGTTCCACTCTCCCCGGTGACCGGGGTAGATGACGGCTCTGTCCGTCAGGTAGTCCTCGACTATGCGACGGAGGTAGGTCGGCACCCGGTGATACCGGAGTGCCTCCCTGATGCAACTCCAGGGCAGGGTGTTAAAGGCGTTGGTGATGTCCAAAGACACCGCCAAGACGACTCTGCCCCGGGATACCGCGTCCCCCGTCGTGAGGGCTCTCACGCGCATGATGGCATCCACCGTCGAGCGCCCCCTGCGGAAGCCAAACTGGCACTCCGCAAGATCCGGGCCCACCCGATTCAGGTGCCCGAAGAGGCGGTCTGCAATTACTCTTTCCAAGAGCTTGCCCGCCTCGTCGAGCAGCACGATGGGCCGGAATGCGGACGGAGAGTCCGCAGGGCGCCCGGCTTTCTGGATCAGGACCAGCTTTCCCGTCTTCCAGCGAAGCGGAAACTGGCCCCTCTCCAGGCATGCGCTAAAGAGCCCCCCTAGTCGAGGCCCGAGAGTCTAATAGAAGTTTGTAATAATAGGTAGAATTCACATTCTACCCACATTGCTAGTCATCTTTTAAAAATCAGTTTAAGTTAGTTATTGCTGATGTCACAGCCTATTTTCTTTTGGGGGTAGTCATTAAATACTTCTTCCGGTCTGCCTAGAGTGGAAGGGAGTGTAAAATGACTGCTGACTTGAAAACCTATCCTGTTACTTCAGTTGCCTTTATAGTCCGGGGCTGCAGGCGCGTTACTACATTCTTGCAACCCCGGATGTAAGAGATACTATGGTGATTTGTTGGTTGTTTACGAGGTCGAGATCGAGAACGCCCTTTAATTTACCAGAAAACATTTTTTTTTTTCAATTTTTCACACTTTTTTGTAAATCGCATAATCTCATTATGCAACGCTGTTCCAAACAAATTTTTCGAAACACGTAATCCTCTCAACGCAGCGCATATAAAAACAAAAGCACACTTTTAACTTTTATTTTAACCCACTATATCCATTTACCTGCCAGTTTTACGCTGGCATACCTCTAAAGTTCCATAAATGTATTTCAAAACAGCGATACGGGGAACAAATCAGATCGTGTCACGAATGTCCCGGCTGCGACATTGTTGTTGTATGTTAATCCCCGGGGACGTATTCCAAAAGCTTCTGTTCTGGTAGAAATTCTAAATTATGGAATGTTTGTGGTTTAAGATAATATTCTATAAGCAGTAATCACCTAAGGGAATGATTATCAAATAAAACTTAACAGTGCATTATATTAATACTCAATGGAATACATAAAATATAGATTACTAGGTGTTGCCCGCGACTTCGTATGAGGTTTTTCCGCGCAAATCTCTATTCTGTGAGAATTTTTCCGCGCAAATCTCTATTCTGTGGGAATTTTTCCTCGCAAATCTCTATTCTGTGGGAATTTCGGGATAAAAAGAAGCCCATTCAAGGATTTCAGCTATCAATATACCGAATTTCATTCAGGTTTCTTTAGTAGTTTTTGCGTGATAGAGTAACAAAAAACATCCATCCATCCTCATCAACTTTTGTATTTAAGTATAATATTATTAAGAAGTAGGAAGTAGGATCAGGCAAATGTTTCCTCTAATCTTGTATTTCACCTTCAATTTCTATGTTCTGGGCACGTTAAGAGACTGCACTCTTCCAAAAAACTTCTCATATTTCTGCTTTTCTTCATTCTTCCTTCTCTAATGAGTCTTACCCCACATTTCTATGTCTTCAACAACTTCCAATGACTGTGAAAGCTGCAACTGTTCGCAGCATGAACAGTTGTCATGTCCCGATCTACGTAACGATGGCTCACCCACTCATTTACTTTGCTGAAATTCAGCCTCCTAACAGGAGACTAACTAACGACCAGCCTAGGAAAGATAATCCATTCAAGAAAGCTTTCAAATGGTACACACAGGAGCGTGGTCGTGTGACGTTAAACAAAACGAAAGCGGCTTTGCGAGCTTGGTGGACAACAAATATGACGAGATGATGGTCAAATGCGAGCCTATCATCAATAAAAAAAGAGTATTTGCGCGAGAGTGGACCGCCAATGAAGGCACCACAAACGATGATGCATGAGTGTCGAACTCCGAAGAACACAAACGCCGAGCCAGAGACATGTCCAGGGGCGAGCAAAAAGATTTGGACGTCTCAAAAACTCGTGGAGGAAGCGAAGACGTTCAGTCAATAATGGAGGGGATGTGCCTGAAATCTTCTTCCACAGTCTTTTCTTCTGTGGAATGCACTTCCTTGTGATATCGCGGCGGTTATCGGTCTTGACCTCGATCACGCCTGACTGTAAGCGATAGATGAGTCCTACGATGAAACCAACGATCCCAGAAGCTGCTTGTTCACTTTGCTTTAAAGTTTGACATATATATATAGATGGCTGGCTGGCTATGTTACAGGGATCATAGAAGCTGCATTTAAGAATTTGCGGAATTATTTTCTAAACACTTAATGAGCAGCAGAGTGGTTTATATAAACCTTTGTGGTTTCTATAACTTTTTAGTAATACTTTTATATATTGGTATGTTTTATGATAAATAATTATGTATGTAAGTTTATTACAGTTATGTATACTTGTGATAAACCACTAACCTAAAATATATTAATTTCATTGTTTTGTATGCACCTGACATGTTGTCTCTTTATCGCCCACGGTTGACTTGTAAGTTGTAGGCCTGCGACATTAAGTCCGCTATAGTTGTTGTTATTGTACCTTTTTGTGTTGCATAAAGTTAAAATTAATTAATTAACTATGGATTAGGAATGTAATTGCTGAACAGGCTTTTTTTTTTTTTTTTTTTTTTTATCGTGGTAAAATTATCAAATAAGTCCTCCCACCCCGGGCAGGGTGGGAGGGACTGTCAGACTTTTACTGACTAAAATCCACGGTGTTCCTTCAATAACCCTTTATGTACCGGGGTCACGGTAACGGGATGAGTCCCACGACCCTGCTGAACAGGCTTAGGGATGTTTTCCTAGTCCATTCCTTATTCAAATTTGCCGCCACTTGCATTCACCTATCGCTTTGAGTAAAATCCAGAACAACGCATCGCTCCCGCCCTCTGACGGAGCGAGAAAACTAGAGTTAAAGCTGAGTTAGCCGGCCGGCGAGTACAAACTCCGCGCGCGCGGTGGTAAACACTGAAAACCTGGTGAAATATGACTGCTAGTGACATAGTGTGGTGATCTTCTGACTCCCAGTATCCTGTAAGTACCTGACCATTCAATTTATATCCTTTAAGCCTGTTTCGTGATAGAAAACTTCAAAAGCGTCAGTGGCTACACGCGATACTCAATGAATTGCTATGGTATTCTTTCTGAAAGAAGTGAATTCAAGATAATTGAAACTATTAAAGATAAATTCCATGGGCTGTTAATTTACAATGAAAACATTTTCAGCATTGAGAGCGTTTAGTACAAAGAACTGTAAAATGCGTTGTATTTAACAAAGAAAAACGTTTTAAAATAAAACGCTAAGCAAATAAACTGAAGCAAACAATTAGCTCAAAGCATCCATTTTATTAAGCAACCAAATACAACCGTAAACCGTTACCTGCTTTGCTTTTCCCAACTATGCTTAAGTAACGAGATGCAGTTGAGAAACAGTCTTTACAAATGACTGCCTATCAGACCTCCATAACCCAGTAACTGGGTAACTATAAGCTTCAATAGACTAATGGTTAAGGTTTTTTTTTATTACTGATGGGCCCACTCTTGACCTCGATCTCGCCTGATGATAAGCGATGGATGAGGTCTAAGATGGGACGAGCGAGCCCAGAAGATGCCTGTTTACTCGTGCTTTAAAAGCTGAAAGGTCATAAGTGGCAGGGAACACAGAAGCCGGCAGAGAATTCCACAGCTTGGCTGTGCGCACAATAAATGTGGAGGAGAAGCGCTTGGTACGACAAGACGGTATATCAACCAAGTGTGGATGGTATCCAGCCGTGCGTCTGGTAGACCGGTAGTGAAAGGGAGATAGAGGGATTAGGTCATGGAGCTCCTGCACACACTCCCCGTAGTACAATCTGTAGAAAACCGACAGGCAAGCAACGGTTCGCCGGTAAGCCAGACAATGAAGCTTGCCCGATACCGCCTCGTCGCCTATAAGCCTTTTAGCCCTGCGCTCGATCGAGTCCACTGCAGCAAGTTGGTATTTTGCAGAGCCATCCCACAAGTGGCTGCAGTACTCCATGCAGGAACGGACCTGTGCTTTTTGAGTCGGCTTTTAGTCTAACTGGATGCAAATAAGTAACAGTAATTTACATTAGTTAATTATTATTTTTTTATTTAATTTACATTTTCCTGAGATCGCTATAACCTGGGAGTCTTTAAGTCAAGAGTGAATAGGTTACTTTTACACAAGCTTCCATCTTTGACCACATCATCGCTTACCATCAGGTGAGATGGTGGTCAAACGCGAGCCTATTCTCAATAAAAAAAAAATACCTATCTGACCTCTACAACTCATCAGCTGGGGAAGACGATACCTCTTGGTAAGACTTTGTGTAAAATTTTCTGGTTACTCGTAAGAACTACCAAAAATGTATAAATGAGAGCCGGGATATGCTATGCTGGTATGCTATCCATGATCTCGGTAACCGTTGCTAGTTGTGGTTTTGATACCTTGACTTTTTAATAACTAATCTTGAATCTCTTTTATTTTTGACATGCGTTATTGAAATTATTTTTTGTAAAATAATAGCAATAGTGTCCGTGTTATTTTAATTTTATTTGATACTAGCTGTGCCCGCGACTTCGTCCGCGCGGAATAGTGAGTTTCGGCAGCATTTTTAATTTTAATTTTTAATTTTTTAGGCTAATTATTTTGAAAATAAAACTCATACATAATTAGAATGTCGTATTTATTAATATCTAATAAAAAGTATAAAAAATAAGTTTCAAGATTCTAGCTTTAAAACTGACGTAATTCCCATACAAACTTTCATCCCCTATTTCAACCCCTTACAGCCCCTTTTTCACATTAAAAAGCAGCTTATGTCCTTTCTCATGCTCTAGACTACGTCCGTACCAAATTTCATTAAAATCGGTTGAGTAGTTTAGGCGTGATTGAGTAACACACAGACAGACAGAGTTACTTTCGCAATTATAATATTAGTAAGGATGGTTATCAGCCTGATACAAAAGAATTGTATTTATCAATTTATTTGACCGTTCGCCTGTTGTCACTTAGCCACGATCTCAAAAAAATAGTACACGAGATCAATAGAAATGTTCCACTTCTAGATCAATGCCCATCTGAATTCGATCAGTTCAGACAAAACTGACCGTTCTTTTACTTAACAACATACCTAAATTCATTTACATTCCAATTTTAGGGCCTGCTTTGGATTAACGCCGTCGCCCCACGTACACCGTTCAGAATATGCCTACGCCCCGCGCCCGGGGCGCTAGAGAATAAAATTTTATTGCCAGAATTCCCGTTCGTGTTTCCACTAAAAATACATTTACATCTGAGTTTCCTTTGCTATGTAACATTTCGCACACTTACAACGATAGTGACCTAACTACAAATTGCTAGTTTTGGAGTTGAAGTAACTGTAAATATACATAATTATGTATCTCTTCTGTGACTGATTATAGGCTGTCCTTTTATTGCTTGTAATTTAGACCCCTATTTCTTCGTAGATTAAGAATAGTATTCAGGTCAGTTTATGTCATAAACAGAAGTATCAAAAATCTAGGCTTACATCATTTTCATTGTAAGATCTTTGTTACGCCATCGTTTACATGGTGGAAATACCACCCATACGCACAAAACGTTTTGGGAATAATTTCATTGAGCCGGGATCTGTGTTACCTGATAGATTTAACCTGGGCTGGGGATCTTTAAGTGAAGAGTGAATAGGTTACTTCTAGGTAAGCGAGCTCCATCTTCGACCATATCTTTACTTAACGTCCGGTAAGATGGTGATCAATGTGTAGGTATACACTTCGTTACATACTCGCCTGTCCTCATACCAATCATATTATGTCGAGAGGTGTTGGGAATCAGATTATGGAGGTTCCTTCCCGTTACGTCATAGGTGTGCATTAATATTGTATATTAAGGAAATTTAGTTTTATATTTATGCACGTGGAAAGTTGCTAATTTTTTGGCAAAATATCTGTAGTATATAAATACTAAAATTAACACCACGTGAAAAATAATTAAAATAAATAGATTTAATTTGGAATTGAAAAATTGGTCAATATCACAATCGATTGGAAAAGCGCTCAGAACATTGCATTGGCACGCTAAATGGCGATGCTGATTCCTTGACCGAAGAAAAGATCAGCCGTCTGACTCACGCGAAGAGTTGACTAGTTGTGTACTGATGTCACGGAAGACTCGATGCGCAGTTGGACCCATGAGTCAAAATCTCAACCTCAAACAGTAATAAATTAATAGTTTAAAAAACACTAGAAAACACGCTTTTATAAATGCACCTAAAAACAAAAAAAAAATGTTAAGAAAACCGACAACGGATTTCCTTTAGGTTTGTTATAACCTTGAAACCTGATCGTGTTCAAAGTCCATTATGTAGCCTTTCTCACAAGTGCAAACACGACTATGATACGATATTCCATCATGGATAGCCAGTGCCTAGCTTCCGGCTTCATCATCAGACTTTGAAACCTAATCGTGGTCAAACTTTTCTAAGGAATCCAAAACAGCTATGATACGATTTTCCATCATGAAGTTCCAGTTCATATCAGCCGGCTCCATTATCAGATCAGTTCGACAGTACCATATTATTGTATTGTCATCAGAACTACATACAGCTGCCTGTTTTCATTACGCTACGATCTTTGGAAGATGGTTAAAAAGCGCATTACTTTAAAAAGTTATTGTGTAACCTTCAAAACTTTCTGTACTTACAGAAGTCGCTCCAACACAGCCCGATGATAGTCATTGTTTTAATAGGTATTTGTTAAAATTTTCCTATACTTCATTTTTATCCACACACACAAACACACTTTAAAGAGGCACTATGATTTTTACTATTTTTTTTTTCTGCATAAAAATGTTTATATTGTTTTGTATACACGCGCTATGTTTTAAACATTATCTACACCTGTTTTTGTGGGGTAGGGACCTGGTGATCTGTACTATAGGTTTACACCTATAACAGACACCAGCTCCCCACAACTTTTTGTGAGGAGAAATAAAGTGTTTATTATTGTTTATTATTATTTGCCATCGACTTAGCAAAGGGAACTAAGGGATTATATCCGGGGTCTGTACAAAAGCGTTCACTTACTTCGAAATTATATTGCCGTGCTTCTCCTTCGAGTATACGCCATGATGTAATGAAGAAGTTTTAAAGTAACAACAAAGATTCGTTGTAACTTAGATCTTTGTTCTCTCCACCCGAGAGACTAACCGGTCGATTATAGAACTTTTAGATATCTAATATTAATACTCTTTTTACGTTAAAAATATAAGACGGTATATATTTAGATACCTCGGTAACTTCAATTTAAATAAAAAAGCTATTTGGTCTTTTTAATAATAATAATTATCAGAAAAAACATTGTACATAATAGGGTGATTTCTTTTTGTCTAGTACGTGCATTTTTACGAACGGTCAGACTCGGAACAACAATTAGTAGGCCATACAAACATTTTTGTTCCGGTGAGGGAATCAAACCTGTGACTTGCGGCGCAGATGCCAATCGATCAACCACTGCGCCACCGGTGCCGTATTTACTATCATTCTTTCATTTTAATTACTACATTTCATGTGATTTGAAGTTTGTATGGACTTTAAAACAGTCGTTGTCCTCTGAGTTTGTTACCGTGTTTCTTCTCAACGTAGTCAGTTAGGAAACACAATTCAATTCAATTTATTTTTACAAGTTACAATGACTCATTTGTTAGTAGCACTTATCCTATGTTAGTAATAATATAATAATAATTTAATCTTAAACTGAAATACACAAAAAAATAATTTTAAGAACTACATATAGAGGTCGAACTGTACGACGCTTTACCGCGGCAACACCATTCCGATTAGGGACAGGATTCTGTTGTTACTGCCCCGCACCCTACAGGCCTACACACCAGGGATGCGCAGCGTTTACGCATTGTGGCAAAAAAAAACAATCCACATGTGCGTCCGCGAACATTCCTGACGCGCTGCAGTAGCGGGGCAGTCTCAACAGAAGAAGACGATTGTTGAGTGTACCTAGCCCACAGGCTCCTCATGTAGAACGTAGTGCAGTACGCTCTGAAAAGAGTAATTTTAACTTCCACTGAACAACGAGCAAACCTGCGGGCCAGCATGTTCGCTCGAACCGACAATGCCCACCGCGTACGTTCAATGTCCTCATCGTCCTTCAGGTCAGTGGTAAGTAAATGGCCTAGATATTTAAACTTGTATGCCCTCTTTAATGGCATACCATTAAATAAATGCATGTAATGCATGTAAGTATTAGTTAATCATCAATTTGCAATTCAATTTCAGAATAACTTCTACTCGCGACTTCGTTCGTGTTGGATGGTTTTCCCGCTTGGATCCCGATCTCGTGGGAATTCCGGGATAAAAAGAAGCCTATGCGTTATTCTAAGACATGAACTATCTACTTACCAGATTTTATTCAGATCCGTTCAGTATTATTTGTACCATTGTCTACTGCATTATGCAATGTTATGTCGGGCGTCCATTTTTATGTTTTGAATGAAGCAACCGATCAATATCATGTAGAGGATGCGTGACTCACTAACAACTGCCGACTTGCTTCCAAACGTTGGAAGGCTTCCAGGGTTTAAGTAGTTCTCAAAGTACTTGGGAAATTAATTGGCAAGACTATACTCTTATTACCCTGATTGATACTCATGACAGTTTTGTAAGTATAAATGACTAGCACTTCGCCCGCGACTTGCCTGCCTGGAGTTCAAAATAATTTATAATCTATATACAGCACTCCCCAATAATGCAGCTTACTACAAAAGAAATATTTTTTTAGAATTGGATCATTCGTTCCGAAGATTAATATTGATAAACGACGAAGCGAAAAAAAAAATGTCTTTTCTTGATCTTGCTTCGCATTTGAGTGCTATCTCATCCGATGAAGTAGGCTTACCTAGAACTAACCTATTCACTTTTGATTTAAATACTTTCAGATTATAACTATCAGGAAACACAGTATTCAGCATTTCTACTTCTATTTACTACACAAAACGTTGGTGCGTATGGTTGGGCTGTAAGTGTAAATAAGTTAAATACTATAATTTTACTATACTTTATGATAGAGCCCTATACTAAAATGTTCGCCTATATTTATTTATTTCTTTAATTAAGATTCACCAATAGTTGTTACGGATATAACACAGATAGGAACATACATTTATTAGTGTATTAAATCTAACTGCACAACGATTACAGGCAAACACCACAAGCAATATGCTCTTGGTAATTTAGTTTAAAAAAAATATACTTGTAAGTACTTAAATATATATTACAGTGCTACTGCAGCCTCTTTTTTCGGGCCAAAACCCATCTCCGTTATTTACATTATATTTGCATTTAAAGACGAAATCCCTTCTCGAAATGCAATATTGAGGCAATAAGAGCGTACCTAGTTCATTTGTATGTGCGAAGCGGCATGATTTGACTGCTAATTTAGTCAAAATTCTACATTTAACTATATTACTCGGCGTATTAAAGTCATTTAGTTATTTACTTGAAAATTAACCGCGTCCTTATATCTGGCTTAGGGCGCCTTATTGCCGAGTACCTACTTATCCAATAACATTGAAGTCAAATGAGTTTTTGTACGTGACTGCGACCGTAATGTCGCTAAGTTCTGGATTTTTTGAAGTAGTTCCGTGAATGGATTGCCGTCTGGAAAATGCAGTAGTTTTTTTTTTTGTGTTCGGTACAAGGCTGATGAGGCCCACTGTGGCTTTAGTATGCTTTTGATAAATAGTTTGATTAATTGATTGATAAAGGTTGTCTGTAAAAGATTGCCCTGTGCGATAAGACCTACACTAGTTTTATTATTTGTATCCTTAAATATATTGTAAGGTGTACAATAAAGTATATAGTAAATCCATATCCATACTTCCATACTTCCATATCCATACTATCCATACTAATATTATAAATGCGAAAGTAACTCTGTCTGTCTGTCTGTCTTTCTGTCTGTCTGTCTGTCTGTCTGTTACCTTTTCACGACTTAATCGCTGAATCGATTTACATAAAATTTGGCATATGAATAGTCTAGGACCCTGGGAAGGACATAGGATAATTTTTATCCCGATATAAGGTTCCTGTGGGATAGTTTTCGAATTGTATCTTTGTTGCTCTTTCACGCAAAAGCTACTGAACGGATCTCAATGCTTGGTAATGAGACAGTTGACATTCTGGAAAAACACATAGGCTACTTTTTATCCCGGAATTCCCGGATTTCTCGGATCGGGATTTACACGGCGAAACCCTTCCATGCGAACGAAGTCGCGGGCAAAAGCTAGTAATAAATAAATAAATAGTTCTTCTTATTTTTTTTGCGTTCATCATCTTCTTAGTCTTCTCCCAACTGTGTCAGGGTCGGGATTTCAGCTTGAAGTGATGATGTGGCCGAAGATGGAGCACGCTTACCTAAAAATAACCTATTCACTCTTGATTTAAAGACCCCTAGGTTATAGCTATCGGGAAACACAGACTCCGGCAGGGAATTCCAATCCTTAGCCGTACGCACAATGAAAGTATTCCCAAAACGTTTTGTGCGTGTGAGTGGGATGTCCAACATGTAACGATGGCTCATCGCCGTTTGTCTTGTAGTCCGATGATGGAACGGGCTTGGCGGAATTAGATTGTGTAATTCCATCGCACACTCTCCGAAATGTAACCGATAGAAAACCGATAGACTTGCAACTCGTCGTCGATTTAATGATGGGAAATCATCCAATGACTGCCTTCTGATCTGGACGAAGTGTAGGGTGTGTCAGTTACTGACTAAAACCCATCCGTCTTCCGTCATTTGTCCTTCGTGTTCCGAAACCGCGGTACCTCTTTCGAACAGTTCCGAAACCATAACGTTCTTTGCTAAAGATTAATTTATCTCGACAAGGTCTAGTTGTGTGTTTCTAGTTTGTCCCCCTTATATTTAGTAGTCAGCTTAGAGCAGGTTTTATTAAAAGATTTTCGTAGAATTCTGGTTTCCCACCGCAAAAGTCAATAACTCGCGCCCCACGTAAACCCCAGCCGTTTCTAGTTGGTAATAGTAAAGAATGGTCTCACCGTTCTTCAGATAAATCCTGTTCAGCTTAATGTGGAGATAGTGGGCTGCCTTAGCAAGTATTCTAGGAAATTGCATAATGAATGGATGCAAAATTGTCCGTATTAATTGCCCGTAATGAAATGCTAGAATATTCTGCATGGGCGTACACGGAAATGGAACTAACGTTGCGCGGAACTTTTATCAGAAGATAGAAATGAGATTTAAGGGTTGATTTATGAGAATGGAGAGTTGAGTGCAGATTTGCGTACGCAGTGTATGCTCAGTTCTGTTTCACTTAGTTCAATTGAAATATGAACTACTCAAGAACAATAGTTTTACTCCAGAATCCGTTTAGCACAAATCCACACGCATGGTCAATATTTATGGTTAAGCATAGCTTGCTGAGGTCAGTTTTTGGATGGATTTAACGAGCTTAACATATCAAATTTTCTCCTTGCCTCACAAAGTATGTTGTACGGGTAGTCGGGAGAAAAAAATTCGAACACCATTCTTGCCAAACCTAGTTATGCAGTTGTGGGGGCCAGATAAGCAACGCTGCATATGACTAAACTCGAATTCTGTTGCATCCGGTTGTATTGGATGCTGAGATCAACTTAGGCCAAAAAAGGCTGAGCAGATATTGCTTGTACATTAAACGATGCACAGTATGTTAACTAACAGAGGGCGTTCCCATTAACCCGCAATAGTATATCATACATGCTAAAAAAATATTACCGTTCGAAAACAAAATGTTTTATTTTTTTAATATTAAAATATTCACTAAAAATGTTAAATTGATACGTAAAAGAAACACTCGGTACACGCGTACTTGAACGACGGCAACGTCGCAATTTATTTATGAATGCGTACGCGTGTACAGTGTTTAATAACCAATTTGCAAAAATAAAGATATAAATTATAAATAAATATATAAATTATAAACATATTACACCGCCAACTTCCAAACTCCGGGCTACTGTTGAGAAATTCCTTACAGAAAAGCACTTTTTTCGCGACCCGAAAATCGAACCCGGGTATGGAATCCGTCGGGTCTGTGGCTTAGGCCCCCAGTGGTCGAGACACCTGTGGCCGATGCCCACGATTCTATTAATTTAATTCAAAGCAATTTTTTATCAAATGTACTGTCAGGTATAGAAATGTTTTTACACTGCTTGTATATTTTGAAAAATGAAAGTCTTAGTTATTTTTCATTATTTATTTGTTTATCTCAATAAGAAATCTAGTAACAAAATTTTATATAAATCACAGTTTTTATCACCTATAATCAAAAGAATCATGTAACTTACTTATAGAGTCCTGTGCTGTGCTCTGCTTTTGTGTGTACATAATAAATGGGGGAAAAGGTGTGTAACGATAAGCTTAAGTCGATCTATTCTCTCTGTTATTTCAATAACTTTTGTATAGCAAGAAAATACTTTATTATTATGGCGAAACAGTTTTCTTATTGCACTATCGTATCGTATCGTACTGTACTAATTTAAAAAGCATAAAAAAAGAAAGATATTAAATTAATAGAATCGGTGGCGTCGGCCACGCTTGTGACCACTCGACCAACGAGGATGATAAAATAACTGCAATTACAAGTAACAAACCTTAAGTCAGAGTAACCGCAAATCAGTCAGTTGTCGGGATTTCCTGACATGACTGTGTCGGTCTTATAAACATGGGGCAGTTTAGTAAGCTTATATTATTATATAATCGAGATTTATATTTTATACTGCTTTGTCGGTGTTGATCAAACATGGCAGTTCTCTATCTATAGGTATCTTATAAGTGCGTTTGTTTGTGCTCCTTTCTCGTCAAAACAGAGCAATGGATCGATGTGGTGTTTGGTATTTTTATTTTTTATTTTTTTTATGCTAGCTCCGCCAACATGATTGGCGCCTATTATATATCTATCTAACTCATTCATACCAGTTCTCGCATTTCATGCCTCTCGTACTTTCATTCTGCATCCTGTGTCTTTCTTTTATTCATCCTCATTCATTCTGTGGGTGGGACTCCCACTTTTTATTAACTATGTATATATTATTTCTAGCTATTTTGTATTTATTTGTCTTTACTGGTTTGGGGGACAATAATTTTGGGCTTTCTTTTATTTAGTTTACACATTTTCTTATCTTATCTTAAGTTATTTCGTTCACATATTTCGTAAGGTATATCGTTAACATTCTTATCTTATTTTTACATGTTTATACTACTTCTAACATTATACATTATCTATTTTATACTTTTTAACATACTTAACTTGCTGAGTTATTATACAAGGATCTAATTATTCCTGTCTTATCCTATACATTTGCTTACTATTTCAATGCTTATATTAATATATTATAATCAATGTACAATAGAGCATATTTTATCGCTGTGTTTTATTTCTATTTATACATTTTTGTGCGATACTCTCACAGTAGGTAATCAATTTGTTTCTGTTCTTACTTGCAAATATTTCTGATAAACTATCTTTGGTTAACCTTGTGCCGATATCTTGTTCCAAGTCGTATCGCTCCTTCGCATTTGCGGGACAGTCCAGCAAGATATGCGGGACTGTTTCCGCGACGATCGAGTCACAGATGCACGATGGGCTCTCCTTACACTTGAACCGGTTCAAGTATTCGGAGAACCCACCGTGCCCCGTCAATACCTGCGTGAGCACTCCTACTGGCTTCACACGTTGTACAATACGGAAGGCAGCTATGGCATCCGGAAGAAACATTTTCGTCACCGAGGCTGTCTCGCCAGACACATATCTCCGATTCCATTCATCAAGCGAATCCTGACGGATTTGACGCTTGATGTATGAAATCGGATATCGGTCATAGTCCGGCTTCCTCCGTGACGACAATGCCGCTTCCTTCGCCAGCTCGTCCGCGCGCTCATTTCCTGGCAAGCCCGCATGGGCCTTGATCCAGAATAAAGACACAGCTTTATCTTGTTCCAACGCCCGGGCCAAATTGGCTCGTGCGCGGACTGCAAGGGGATGGAGCGAGCCATGGCTTGTAAGCGACTGCAATGCTGACATTGAGTCGCTGTACAAGCCATAGCTCGTCTCATTGTGCTTGAGGATTTCGTCCGTTGCCTTACAAATGGCCAAAAGTTCAGCCTGGTAGACTGTGCAGTACGCGGCAAGACTAAGTTTGAGTTTCCGGACTTCGCCTTCATTATCCCATACGGATAATGCGGCTCCGACCTTCCCCTCAATCTTGCTGCCGTCAGTGAAGATTCGCACTGTCTGCACATTATGACTGTCCACAAGCTGTTGGTCTTCCAGGCAGTTGAACTCCAGGCATATTTGTCTGGCTGGGTGAGGGGCTTCCACAAACCTTACCATACTCTCGATCTCTCTATCGTCTGGCACAAACCGGGATGACCCTCTCTTCGCCTCATACATGGCGGCTGCCTCTTGTATGCGGAGGTCTAGAGGAAGTATTCCGGAGAGTAGCAGTGCCGAGTTGAGAGAGACAGTGCGGTAAGACTTGCAGAGCTTCTGGACGAATCCTCGTTGGACAGAGCCTAGCTTCTTCCGTATACCCAGCTTACTTGTAGCGGGAGCCCAGGCGCCAGCCGCGTAAGTGACGACCGGTTCTACGGCTGCAGTATAAATTGTGTGTATAACGTCTCTATTGAGCCCCCAACTAACTTTTGCCGCTCGAGACAGCTGTTTGTAGATATCCGCGGCGCGTTTGCAGACATTTGCAACGTGGTCGTTAAACGTTAACCTGTTGTCTATGGTCAACCCCAGCAGTTTTATCTTACTAACTAAACCAATGTCGACCCCGGCCATGCTCAGGGCTGGAGTGTCGTACTTACGCTTGTTGGTTATGAGCATCGCACATGTCTTGTGCGGTGCAAACCTCAGCTTATTTCGGACACCCCAGCTCTGAACATGGGCGAGGGCTGCATTGGCTGTTCTTGTGACTTCACTTGCTGAGTCGCCATCTACCACTAGCACGATGTCGTCAGCAAAGGCCTGTATAAAGTTGCCCTTCTCGTCTAGCTCCTGCAGCAGTGGGTCCAGGAGAAGGTTCCACAGGATAGGACTGCCAATAGACCCTTGGACACACCCCTGGTTCGTGTCGCGTGTACACTCTTCTCCAGCGTATCTCACCCTAACTTTTCTGCCGTCGAGGTAGCTATCTAGCAGCCTCCTAGTGTTCACCGGGCACTTTTCCTCAGCCAATCTGACTTTGATAGCCGGCCACCATGCGCTGTCGAAGGCGCCCTCTATATCCAACGACACCAGGACAATTAGCTTTTTCAGCCTCAACTTGTCTTGTATGTGTTTAATTAGAGTGTAGAGGGCGTCCTCGGTGCTCTTCTGGGGCATAAAGCCAAACTGGCGAGTACTAAGCCGCGGCACAAGCTGCCATTTAATCCGTGCCACTATCATCCTCTCCAGGACCTTCCCCAAGACCGGCAGTAGGCCTATCGGTCTGTATGACTTGGGGATAGTGAAAAAAAGGGCTAAAGGATACTTAATTTATTTTTATTGAAAATATAAACCTTTATACTCAAGCGAAGCCGCGGGCAAAAACTAGTGCTGAGATTAATTTTATAGGTATGAATGTCAATTTAAAGTTATGACTGACTTCTGAGCCCGAAACTTCATTCGCGTTTGAATTATTCCTGCATAAATCCCAATCCCGAGGCAATTTCGGGATAGAAAGATTGCCTACGTGTTACCCTATGACTTCCTGTATCCTCATAAAAGTCCTATTAAAAAATTATTCGGCCTTTCCAGAGATTAGCCCAGACTAACAGACAGATCAGAATTTAAAAAGTTTGGTTGTGGATAGAAAGAGATAGAAAGGTCTCGCTTAAAGTCTAGAGGAGTATATAGAATCGATGTTAGTGCCTTTTAAAATTTACTCCAGATTATTGTTTCTTATTGTAATAATCGGAGTAGATCGAATTGTTCATAACCATCATTAACTAAATCGAAGTTCATTGAATTACTGTGTAGCGACCTGAAATTGTTAATTAATGTTTACAATTCGAATAGTACATCAACAAGCTTTAGCCTCGTGGAGCAAACAATATCAAATTATTATTTACCTTCATATTGTACAGGTGATGCTGCCAACTGTGTCTGCTTTTCATGGATTTCAACAGCTTTCCCTATAGGTACACTTTTGTTTTAATTCCCAGCTTTGAACACGCACGTTACTTTGAAAATATATTAATACAGTTTCTGCCTACGTCTTCGCTCGCGTGTTAAGTTCTGTATCAGGTTTTCCAGTTTTCGAAATGAATTGTAGCCTAAAAACTACGCTATATCTGTACTACCATTGGTTGACTGGTAGACAATGCCTATAGCATTAAGTTCGCCGTTGTACCTATGTACATGAAGTGCAAATAAATGAATAAATGTTGGCCAGATTTAATAGCTATGTAACAAAAAAGTTTTATTCAAATCCGTCTAGTAGTTCCGGAGATTAAAGTGTAGAATCAGATAAACAGACGGTCATTTTATTTCAAATTCTTGTTCTTCGACTGTTGACTAAATCCTCCTCAATATTTTAATATATTGAATGTACAGACTTTACTGTTTTATTATATGTATTGATTCAGCATTATACAGTATGTTAACTAACAGAGGGCGTTCCCGTTAACCCGCAATAGTATAAGCACATCAATTAGATCGCCGCACACGCGGCCCGCCGTTCATGAATAAATTGCGACGTTGCCGTCCTTCAAGTACGTGTGTACAGAGTGTTTCTTTACGTATTAATTTAATATTTTTAGTGAATATTTTAATATTAAAAAGAAACATTTTGTTTTCGAATGGTAATAATTTTTTTAGCATGTATGGATGCTATACTATTGCGGGTTAATGGGAACGCCCTCTGTTAGTTAACATACTGTATGCAGCGGTGGCCCGGTAAGAGCAGTGAGCGCGTGCTAAGCGCACAGCCAAGAAGTGGAACTCTGTTTTGGCTTCTGTATTCTCTACCACATAACCTGCAGATTGACCCGTGTGGCTATTACGAGTTAGTCACGAGCTCGTCCTAATAGCAGCAGCAGTGAGCAGTTTAGATTAGCAGGGCAATCAGCTTACTACTTATTTACATGCGTTTTGAATTTAGAATGTACACATTTTTTTATTATGTGTGGCATCTCGCAGGTCAACCTCTGAGGTTGTCGGCTGCTTAACCGAGCTTGCCTGTGGTTGCCTTAATTAACAAATTAATTGAAACCTCCAGCCAGGGCTTATTATAAAACTTATAAACTAGGTGACTACACGCTAAGGGCACCCCCTGTGGGGTACGGACCTCGGCTTAGGGCGTCGCAGGGGGAAGGCAGCTAGGGACTAGCTCAGCAGCTCTGGCAAGAGTCGGGGCGGACAATTACCGGGGACGTCACGGCGGGCCTCGGCGGCGGGGACGGAAGGACGGTCGGTTTTTGTTTTTGTAAACTGTGCTGGTTTCCCTACGGCTCGTTTGGGTGATTGCGTCATCGGGTGTGACTAAGGTATGCCTTGGTTGGCGAATCTTGGAAATGTGGGAGGGTTCGTATCGGGCGGCCGATGCGATAAAGGGATTCCTGTTTGATTGCACTATCAAATGAATGTACACTATTAATGGGTAGTTTGATACAGTTGCGGCAAAGTTACTATCATTTTGTGTCTGAATAATATACTATCAGTGATAACGAGATGATGATAATTCTCTTAAGCCAATACATACATGGCATTGATAAAGCTAAAATAATTAAATAATAAGTTGAGCGTCAATAGCCTAATGGCTGAGGTGTCGGACTTGTGATCGAGAGGTCACGGGTTCGAACCCCACCCATTACACTATTGCCGTGAACCCACTCCAGACACAAGCATATTTAGCGTAGTTGGAGGGGTTCACAAGATTGCTTGTAATGTGAATTCTACCCACATTAGCAGCGTATCGTAGGTTCGATTCCCACATAAGAGCAAACGTTTGTATGGCCTACAAATATTTGTTCCAGACCTGGGTATTTGTATAAATGCACCTACGATTATTTTTCTTTTTTCAAAATAAAGTAACAAATTTATCTAAGTCATTGAAAAAAAGCAATGTCAAAAAGCATCCACCAACACTATATCTTTACATTCGCACTTCAGTGCACACAAATGTCAATTAAAATCTTTCTCATAAAAGAATAAGTTTCTACTTCAACAAGTTTCTAAAAATGTCCAAACAAAGGAAGATCTTTGGCAAGGCTAAATACAACGACAAGTCCAGTAGTCTTTGCTCCTTAAATATCAAAGCGATCACAAGAATTATTTCGCCTCAGCAATCACAAAACAGCTTTTAACTCCAAGCGGTCAGACACATGACATTAGAGTGCACTTGTTCCTATCTGTACATTTAAACCGAGACATTTCGTTTTAAGTGATGTTAAGTGGCGTTTTTCGGAAATTCAGCTTTATATTATACCTATACCTTTATAGAATTGGAAGGAGAGGAGTGGAGCATAGCAAGCCTACGATTTCATTCGCGTGTTTTCTCCCCCCGATTTGTTTCCCATAATCTCCTCTATCGTCCAGTAATAGACAGATAGAGTATTACAATAGGTATAGCCATTTCAGAGACTATCCCGAACAGACAAAGACGAAGAAAATGTTTGTTTATCATGAGAACTTAAAACGGGATAACTACCATGTGTATTTATTGTTTTGAGTTTCCGATATTTCGGCAATGTTGCAAGCGTCATGACCATAGTGACCATGTTAGCTTCAAAACTTATGTTTGTTTATGATTTAGTGCCATGTAAATATAATCACTTAGAAAACATAGTGAACTCATAGACAGAAAATTCATTTTTATTTATATGTAAGTATGTAGTATGTACACGTAGATGAAGCGTGTTGATACTGACACCGAAATAAACAGCTTTACATTTCTGAAGACATTATAAATATTTCGATCACAGTTTTTTATTCTGTAGTTATGTCACTTGTCCTTCTTCTATACCCGGACGGGTGTCAAGTACAATACTAATATTTATCAGCCCATATTTGTCACTGTTAAATACCTATAATGATAGGTTTATCCAGGATATCCATTTCATGATTGGATTATGACGCACTCAATCCAGCCGATTTGAACCAAACTAGATTAGGGAACTGTAATTATTGTAATCAATGATTGTATACACACAATTTGTGTCTTATATTGATGTTCTGATATTTATGTCGTTGTCGAATTGCGCCATCGTTGAAATATATGTACTTTAAAAGACTCTTTGATTCGTTTTTGATTAGTAATTACATAATCATAATCATAAATCATTTATTTACATAAGATGTGGTAGGTAGAGATGTTACAAGAAATTCTGTGCATGACACATTCTGCCATTTAAAATTGTCATGCAAATATTTATATACAGAGCTATACAGCTACAGTACTACACAGTAAGGTTATATAATAGGTACTAGTGTAAACTTATAAATAAAAATCAAAAGTAAAATGTGCTGACTTATAAAATAACACTCGAAAATTAAATGTAAATAACATTTTCTTTCAAACTAAAATTTAAGATAAATTAATTTACAAGGTTTACAAAACTCAATAGTCATTATAATGCATTCCTGAAGTGATAGGAAGGACATGACTTTTTGTCAAGAAATTCAGTAATTGAATAGAAACTATGTGATATCAACCACTTTTTTAAGACTACGCAATTTTTTTTGTAACGAAATTCAGTGATCCAATTCGGTAATGAGTTATATATAAGTGGTGCCATATATACGCAGCTGCGTCTAAACAGTTCTATTCTGGGTATAGGGATCTTTAATAAATATTGGGTGACGTTACGCTTGTTTAGCTTCAAAAAGAGAATGGTTAGTTTTAACAAATTTTGCGATTACGTAAATGAAGGAACAAGGAACAGTTAGTGTATGATCTAAACACTGGTCTACATAATTCAGTCCAGTCCATGTTAAAGATAGCGCGAATGCATTTTTTGAGCTATTAGAATTCGGGAGACTTCAGAGGATAATATAATTTGAATAATTTAAATAAGATACGTTATAATTTGCTAAATGATCTATACTGTCCTCTCATACCTATAAATTGTATTACGGAAATATTGTGAAAATCAATTAGATTTATGTTTGAAGTAAACTTTTTAACAAGAAATAAAACCAACTACCAAAGAGTCTATTTAATTTTTTGTTAAAAAGTTTACTTCAAAACATATCTAATTGATTTTAAAGCCTAATTGTCAACAACTTATCACCTTTTACAAAATATTGCTTTCCCGATGCAGGGACGTTAATTTTTGAGTTCTCTTGGTAATTCCATCAGCTCTACTTCACCATATGCATTGTGAGAGCATATTGTACTTAACAACCATATTCAAGTAGTTGAATCGGTAATCATGAAATACTTATTATTGAATAGTTCCGGTAGCCATCTGTGTTCATCATGAGTTTCACTTCACCAAAGGGTACTTTTCGAGAGTTACTACAACAATACCGATATTGTTGTAGGTGTGCATATAATATTTGAACAGTTCCCTTGATTTCTCCAGGATTCCAACATCAGATATTGACTTGATGACAATGGGACCACTGTCTTGTGAGGTCTACCTTTTCAAACAAAAAAAGAATTTTCCAAACCGGTTCAGCCGTCTTCGAGTAATACCTCCTCTAGTAATACCTACGGTTCTTCTTCATAGGAAACTATGAATTGGAACCGAGCACTAGCCACGTTAACGATTTATACGAGCCCATGTAGACGTAAGTAAAATAATAAAATATTTTATTTTGATATAGCTTTGTAGTAACAGAACGAGAAACAAGAGGTGATGGAAAGTCTTTTTATCTGAAAACCACAGAATATTACAAGGCACCGCAGGTTGAAAGGATCCGCCGCTTAAACGAAAACATTACAAAAAATATGTTTCTTTACATGTAAGAGATGTTGCATGAGATGCCGCAGGCGTCGACTACAAAGCATTGTCATCCCCGAACGCGTTTGTAGACGGTCCTACAAGACACGCAAAGTTAAACGCTCCAAAAATATACATAAAAGATGCTCCCCAGCCCGCCACGAGATAATCTTTTGATATCTCATTGCGAAACATCTTTGGAATTGATATTTCAGTGGAAAGAATCTTTGATAGAATTTTGCATGTATCTAATATTCTTAGGATAGTTACAAAAGGTGCTTTTCGTATTCCGTTTTATATCCTCTAGAGGTATTGTTCCCAGTAGTATTTATTCGAAAAATGCCGCATTATTCGCTTTATTGATCAAGCCTTTAAAATTTAGATGTTATTTGATTTTATATACATTTGCTGGCTAGTATAATCTGCTTGCTTTGCACTAAAGCATTATAATAAACTAGACCGTGACTTCGTTCGATCTTCGGGAGGGATTTCTCGCGTATATCCCGATCCCGTGGGAATTCCGGGATAAAAAGTAGCTTATGTTTTATTCCAGGATGTCAACTATCTTTTTACCAAATTTATACATCCATCCTCACTAACTTCATATACAGTATGTTAACTAACAGAGGGCGTTCCCATTAACCCGCAATAGTATAGCATCCATACATGCTAAAAAATATACATGTTACCATTCGAAAACAAAATGTTTTTGCTTTTTTTATATTAAAATATTCAATAAAAATGTTAAATTGATACGTAAAAGAAACACTCTGTACACACGTACTTGAAGGACGGCAACGTCGCAATTTATTTATGAATGCGTACGCGTGTACACAGTGATTCTTTTCCGTATCAATTTAACATTATTAGTGAATATTTTCTAGCATGTGTGGATGATATACAATCGCGAATTAACGGGAACGCCCCCTGTTAGTTAACATACTGTATAATATTAGCAAGATTATAAGTAGGTATTTTTTTCTGATCACCCCATTATGCGTATTTCTGCTCATTATGTTTTTGTCCATTAGTTTGTCTTTGTTGTACAATAAAAACATTATTTAGATGAGTCTCTTGTCTTCTAAATTTGAGGTTGTTCTAGCTTCTGTAGATTAACCACTTTTACTGTAGTTATCAGCTTAAGGACTAACCGCTTACCCTTTGTAGTTTTTAAATGTTTCTCTAGGTCTTAAACAATGACTTTTAGTTTGTAACCTCAGTTTGCAACATCAGTGATGTTACCAGCTTAAGAACTAACCGCTTAGCTTTGTAGCTTGTAAATGTTTGTCTAGGTCTCAAACAATAATTTTTAGGCTCAATTTACACCGCCGCGGTATGGAATGGAAGCGACTTTTTGCAACGTAATTGTACATAGCATAATGAACTTTATGTCAATTGTATAACATACAAACGACAGTAGCTAGGGGAATACTCGAGAATGCACGAGGATTCCGTGGAAGACGCGTGACCTTTTTTGGCTCCTGTTTAGTTTGTACGTTAAACAATTGACATATAAAGTTCATTATGCTATGACCAATTTCGTTCACTTCCATTCCATTCCGCGGCGGTGTAAATTGAGCCTTAGTGTTGAACCATAAACATTGAAGAATATAAAGGCAAATAGGCTTCCAAACAATAGTAATAAAGTGCCACACAAGCTACACATCTTATTACATCGCCTAGCCTGGCTCGCTCGGGCAATATATGTATTACGGTAAGCCCTGATAACATGGTAGCCAGGCCTCGCCACTGGATCCAACCATGTTATTACCACTGTGAAAATAAAAGTAAGTATATTATTTTGAGACTAGGTCTTTGACCGTGACTTCGTCCGCATAGTTTCCGAAATAATTTATACATATCATTAATTTATCTTATTTATACTCACTAATAATACACCTTAATAAAAGTGACAAAAACTTTAGAATTGGATAGTACCGGAGATTACCCTACACACAAACTTACAAACAAATTTTACCTCCTTATAATGTTAGGTAGTATTAGATAAATTTTTTAGCTGAAAACTAGCTTTGATTTTTTAATATTTAAGATAAATATGCTAGCTGCTTAGATATGCTATGGTGTATATTTTAAACTTAAAACGTAATATTAACTATGTGTATTTATTGTTTCGAGTTTCCGATATTTAGGCACTGTTGCACGTGCCGTGATGTCAAAAGAACTGAAGTTATTGTTATAAACTCGACACAATACATTTAATACACATGGCAAATATCCTGTTTTAAGTTCTAATAATACTGTTAGTGACTGTTCCTGTTTAAAAACTTATATGCTATGGTGTACAAAAACCAGAAATGAAAATATTTTTCTTCCTACAAATAACTCTTAATTGAATGGTTTGTAATTGATTTTCGGGATTAATTTAATTATGTCTATGCTTCGCGTCTTTGCTTGATGATAATAATCTTTTATTATAACTTAGGCAATAACATAGGCTTGTGTTTGACCACCTGTTGCTTCAGCTAAGGAGTGTAATTTCCTTCTGGTGCCTGTGTTTCCTGATAGCTAATCCTGGGGATCTTTTATTATTTATAATAGGCTCGCGTTTGACTGGGGGTCAAACGCGAGTCTTATACAGGGTGGCCCAAAAGTCGTGGATCAATTTAAACCATATTCTTAACGAAGCTGAAGTTCCAGAAGAAAGAATAGCAGAAATGTGGCTGCAACATGATGGCGCCCCGCCTCACTACGCTCGAGCAGTTAGAGATCATTTGAAAGAGCGCTTCCCCAACCGGTGGATTGGTCGAGGCGGACATATTGCGTGGCCACCCCGGTCTCCCGATTTAAATCCATTAGATTTTTTTCTTTGGGGCTATTTTAAAGAAATAGTTTACCAAGGAGAGAACAATAGCGAACAAGAACTACAACAAAAGCTCGAATTTGCTAGGGTACAAGTTACTAACAACAGAGGTGCATTCCGTAGGTTACGTAGGAATTTGATTAGACGGTGCAGATTATGTATTATGGTCAGAGACAGGAATTTTGATTGTTAAATGTTTTGCTTAATAAAACAATTATTTCACAATCGTTGTATTGTTTTTTCATCCTAGAAAGATATCAAAGCCACGCATAGCCATGTGTAATACCTTTTCAGAATCCCTATTGAATGCGCCAAAACTTGTCATGCAGGATCACTTTTCGGTAGAGTATTTTTTTTTTCACAGTGGGATCCGAAGTAAATAAAAATTTTGATTTGAGAAAAAAAAATCGTAAAACTTAATATTATCTTCAACACACCCAATAAACAACCATAAATAGCATGTCAACGCAAGGACTCATCAGTACCAATCTAGTAAAAATTATAAAAAAGATACAGGTGTAGATTTTTTTGAATTTTAATAAGAATTAGTTAAAAAAAGTCAATTTTCTCATAAAAACACAAAATAAATTATAACTCTGCAGGGGTTGACCTTAAGGACGTCCCGTAGAACAACTTTTTGCAGCTGATAACCCCATCTAATCCCTAGTTGCGTTTGATCCATGACTTTTGGGCCACCCTGTATATTATAAATACATATAAGATACCTATGATCGTAAGAGTAGCAATAATTAATTCTAGTTAAGTAATAGGATATATTTTGTTTGTATGGGCCAAGTTGCCTGAATCTAATTGATCGATAAATGATGTACACTGAGTTAATATATGTTATTGTTAACTACTATCTAATAAAATGTTTGATTCAAACAAAATTGTAAATAAAACAAATATTGTACTCAGAAATAATATCATTTTTTTTAAATAATAATAGGCTCGCGTTTGACCACCATCTCACCTGATGGTAAGTGATGATGTGGTCGAAGATGGAGCACGCTTACCTAAAAGTAACCTATTCACTCTTGACTTAAAGACTCCCAGGTTGTAGCTGTCGGGAAACACAGACTCCGGCAGGGAATTCCACTCCTTAGCCGTACGCACAATGAAAGTATTCCCAAAACGTTTTGTGCGTGTGTAGAGATGTCCACCATGTAACGATGGTGCATCGCCGTTTGTCTTATAGTCCGATTGTCTTTTAATGAAGCGTGCTTCATTTTTTAATATCGTCGCTTGCCATCAGGTAGACGATGGACAAATGCGAGCGTATCAACAATAAAAAAACTAGTTTTTGTATATAAATAAAATAATAATCTTTTATTTCAAACCTTAAAGTTCATTTGGATTAGTATACAAACAAATCATAGAAGCTAATGTCATGACTAACATCTACCAGAAGCATCAAATACAATAATTAATAACTACGCCACATTGCATTAGCATGTAGTATAAGTATAGTTATTAGATCATAAAACATGTGATTTAATTAGTACCACAAGCACAATCGTGATTGAATCCGATATCTCGAATGAAAGTTTTAGTTTTATTGGCTAGACCTAATCCTGGTTGCAACGTAGGAATCTTCTAAAAGTAATCCGAATTAAACTTTGTGCGATTGGATTGAACTTTCTGCAGCTTAAACGTAGAGAGAAAATGTCTTCCTTTTAAGTTTTCAAAGAATCTCATATCGATTTAAGAAATGTTCCTGACAATTTCATCGAAGATTAAATTTACTGCTAACTGATAAAAATACTTTATCAGCTAGCTATGGTGCAGTCAAGTCTAGAAATTTAATTTTGACTGATTTTAATTCCTTATAATTTGAAGTCCTAGATCTCAGTATTTTAGACAGGCTCATATCATCTCATAGCTAGAGAGACGGGTCTATGTTTTGTGCTCTGAGTGAATTCACAAGGGCAGCACTGTTGCAGAATTATTCGAAAGAGTTACCGCGGTCTTGGAACACAAAGGGCAAGTGACGGAACACGGATGGGTTTTACGAGTAGTCAGTAAAACTCTGACACACACCCAGATTGGGAGGCAGTCATTGGATGATTTCAAGGGGGAGCACTGTTTGTTATATGTTACCAAACGTAATGGAATTAGCGTATGTGTTTTGGTTTTCCTTATTGCTACGCTGTCGCATTGGGTTTTTTATAATTGTTAAGATAGTAGTAGATAAATAAATAAATATATAAATCTTACTTTTTTTTATTTATTTATTATTTATATACTTTATTATACGCCTCACAATATTTCTATGGATACAAAAATTTAAACTAGTGTACAATGGGCGGTCTTATCGCACAGGGCGATCTCTCTCTCTCTCTCTCTCTCTCTAACTCTTAATATCTTAACAAACGATCTACTTAAGTCACATTCAGTACCCAACTAAGGTTATTATTTGATAGATGAGTAATTCATCAACTCGTCTCACATCCATTAAGGACGACTCGCGGAATATGAAAGTAAATAATATTTCAGTCCTGTAACTCGTCTCACGCTACTATCAAATTGAGAAAAGGTATAATAAGTAGATTCAGATAACTTTATTTGCTCAAACATTACTTAGTGTAATACAATCTTATAAGAAAAACAAAAATGCATGCAAGGTGTTACAAGTACATGGATTTGTGCTAAAATGTTTACCATACTATCATGGTGTGCAAATATTGACATAAGTTTAGGATTAAAAGTAAATAAAATATTGCAACATTCATTCATTTCAACAATTTCAGACATACATAAACAGATTATAAAAACTTTTTAACAAAAAATTAAACCGACTCCCAAAAAACACTGCAAAGTGAAAAATAACTTTAATTTCGGTAGTCGATGTCTTTAGTTTTGTTTTTTCGTTTTTTTGCACCGACTTCCGAAATTAAAGTTATTTTTCACTTTGCAGTGTTTTTTGGGAGTCGGTTTAATTTTTTGTTAAAAAGTTTTTATTTCACTCTTTTTAGTTGGATGATTTTTAATTTACCTAGTTACAAGAGCCTAAATGTCAACTACTTATAACCTTTTACAAAATATTGCTTTTCCCAATGCTAGGCCGTTAATTGTTGAGGAGTTCTCCTGGTACTTCACCATCAGCTCTACATAACCATATGCATTGTGACGAGCATAAAGTGCTTAACATCCATATTCAAGTAATCGAATCGCAATCCACTCAATACTTATTATTGAGTAGTTTCGGCGGCCATCTGTGGTCTTCATCATCAGTTCCACTTCCTCAAATGGTACTTTTTGAGAGCAACTGCACAAGTTACTATAAGAAATACCCAAAACGCCATAGGTGTGCCTATAATATTTGAAGAGTTCCCTCGATTTCTCCAGGATCCCATCATCAGATCCTGACTTTGGTGATAATGGTACCAATTTCGAAGTATACCCATTCGAACAAAAAAATAATTTTCCAAATCGGTTCAGCCGTCTTCGAGTAGTCGATGATAATACATAAAAAAAAAAAAAAATAACGCGTCGAATTGATAACCTCCTCTTTTTGTCGTCGGTTGAAAATATATCAAGGATTACAAATTAATTATTATAGACTTAGATATTAAGTTACAATATAAAATAGTCAAACATTAAATAATAAAAAAAACAATAATATAAAGTCAGTGTTGGTCAAAAAAATATTGAGTCAAAAATCAATAAGTACTACATTAGAATACAGTGTGTTAACTAACAGAGGGCATTCCCGTTAACCCGCAATAATATAGCATCCATACATGCTAAAAAAAAATTACCATTCGAAAACAAAATGCTTTTTACTCTTTTAATATTAAAATATTCACTAAAAATGTTAAATTGATACGTAAAAGAAACACTCTGTACACGCGTACTTGAAGTACGGCAATCTCGCAATTTATTTATGAATGACGGGCCGCGTGTGCGGCGATCTACTTAATTGATGTGCTTATACTATTACAGGTTAACGGGAACGCCCTCTGTTAGTTTACTGTATATTAATTAAATAAATGAATGAAGGTATATTATGTAAATTTAAACGACTCCATTAAAAAATATTTACATCATAATAAGCTTTACTAGCAAACAATTATTTTACTTTTCTCTTAAACACAAAAGTGAAAAACTGAGTGATGTTAAATCATAAATCAGCCTATAAGTTTTTAATCTAACATGGTCACTAACAGTATCATTAGAACTTAAAACGGGATAATTACCATGTGTAATTTTTGTTTGGATTTTGAGATATTTCGGCACTGTTGCAAGCGCCATTATCACGGATGAACTGAAGTAATTGCGGGTGGAAGTTTATGAGCAGACAAATCGGTCTACCTTCTTTCTCGTTCGTTTTCTGTTAGCGACACCGCTACCACTGTCACATGTATCACTAAACACTCGATTCTGTTCCCGACACACAAAACTCACCGTGTCTACTCGCGAACTTGATACTAATAATTCAGCCTGTTATATTGCCACAGCTGGAACACAGGCCTCACCTCTAGCGAAGTGCCGTTATTTATCTCACGGACCCAGTGCAGGTTGGTAGATCACATGTCTTCGAATTTTTGGTCCTCGGACATGTCGTTTTCCTCTTCATGCTTTACTTCACCGATTTGAGAGCAATGGTGATGATATAAATAACATAAAGTAATGTACCTGACTAGGTTCGAACCCACGATCAATTCACATTATAAATAATAAAGCTCCAACCATGTAGGCGTAACTGATCCTGAACTATCCTCTATCGTACAAAAAGTAATCAGTAAACACAGTTCACAAAAAGAAGTTCTTATGAAGCTAAAGAAGTTGGACTCCTCGAAAGGTCCCGGCCCTGATTGCATCCCTCCCATTTTTCCTTTATGCATTATCTTTAAAGGCTGAAGGCGTATTTCCTGAGGCATGGAAACAGGCAAAAATAGTATCTATTTACAAAAAAGACGATCCTGCAGACGTAAAGAACTATCGTCCGATTTCAATACTGTCGTGTTTTCCAAAAATATTTGAATCGCTTATCTGTCCCATAATCACACATCACCTCGACTCAAACATTTAACCTTGTCAACATGGTTTCAAAGTTGGTCTTTCAGTGATTCAGTTTGTATCCGACATATCAAAATCTCTAGACGAACGATTGGAGTTAGATGCTGTACACACAGACTTCAGCAGTGCTTTTGATAAAGTGAGTCACTTACTACTTACTTTTGTCAAAACTAGCAGCCAACGGCGGCATTCACGGATCACTTCTGAGATGGTTTGCAACGGTCACAGACTGTTGTTTTGAATGGTTACACATCACAGCCATATGTTTCTATCTCGGGAGAGGATCCCATCTAGCACCAATCTTGTTCTTGCTGTTCATTAATGACATAGCAGATCAAATACAAAACTGCAAGTTTTTAATGTTCGCTGACGATTTAAAGATTTATAAGGCAATAACTTCGCCAAACGACTTGGTCGCGATACAAAGTGACTTGGATCGAATACAAGATTGGTGCAATAAAAATGGCATGGCTCTAAACGTCTAGAAATGTTTCCACATTAAATTCCCTGAAAAGAAACAAGCTAGTGTAACATCATATAAAATCAATAGCGTAACACTAACTAAGGTTGATGAAATTCGGGATCTCGGAGTGATCATGGATAAAAAAAAATAACATTCAAGCAACATGTGGACAGTTGCGTTAAAAAAGCTGCGCAATTGATAGACGCAAGAATTTAGGTCTATTTAAACTAAAATTGTCCTATACAATACCTTAGTACGTAGCAGGTTGGAATATGCCAGTGTTGCCTGGGACCCTTTTTACGCAATACATTCCCAGCGACTAGAGAGCATACAACGGGCTTTCACCAGACACCTTGCATTTATATCCCCTGGCTCATCTCATAGGTGTCCCTATCAACAGGGTTGGAGTTTTCTTAAGATGCCCCCCCCTACGGCAACGGAGAATTATGCATAGCCTTATGTTCTTTCACAAACTAGTAAACAGTCGCATAGATTGTAGTGAACTGCTATCGCGCATTCTATTGAAGGTTCCGCCTTGGATTCCGCACTTTCCCATAACCACAATTCTTAAGCGCCCTACTACCTCTACAAACACAGGTTTAAACTCACCACTCGTTAAGATGTGTGACAACCTTAATTCATTTAATAAGTGCGTACCCGAAGCAGATATATTTAATGACCGTAAGATGAAGTTTAGATCAAGAATCTTAGCCTCCCTCCATACCAATTAAACGTAGTCAAAATTTCTCTGTACAGTTTATGAATGAGTTGCTCGTTTCCATTTCTTTTCTTAGTAAAAAAAACTTATGTTCCATTATCTTAATCAATTGTACACCTAAATTTTAGTTAGTGACTAAGCGGTAATCTGGCGTCTTTGCTGTCAATGTTGTGTTTACCTGTAATTGGCATATATATTAGAATATTACCGTATGATTATAATTATGTATGTATATGTATGTGCTGTGGGTGAACCTTAAGTAAATAAATAAATAATATTTAGTTTGTAAATTGTTTAATAACATCCAATATTACGTGCTGGAGTCTGTGTTTCCTGATAGCTATAACCTGAGTGTGTTTAAGTCAAGAGTGAATCGGTTAGATCTAGTTAAGCGAGCTTCGTCTTCAACCGCATCATCGCTTACCATCAGGTGAGAAAACGAAAACATATACGTCATTTAATCATAAATTTTAATTAGATGAGGTCGATGTTTCCTGACTAACTTTCCTTGAAAAGAAGAAAGGTATGTTAAAGTTGCAATCGAAATTTAAGCCAGTTAAAATAATAAATGGGAAATTATAAATTCAGCCACAGATTTATTTATTGGCCACTGATCAAACTTCTCATGTTATAACTAAGCAATGGGAAAATGAGATAGCCCCTAATAAACTAATTAGTCTTTTTTAAAACGCCGACAATTATCTTAACTTGAACTTCTTATTTAAATGTTGCCACCTAATTTACTAATTCAGTCACGGATTTTACATCTCATCACCATTTTACGGTTTACAGCATCAACACAAGGTCCTCATAGGTTAGGTTAGGTTTTTTTTTTTAAATTCACTATTTCCTTCACGGTCGACGGAGACTTCATCTAACTAAATCTCATGCAATCCAGTTCTTGCAGTTTTTCCTCTCGCACTTTTATACATCATTGAAGCATAAAATAAGCGTTAGGTTATGTTAGGTTTCTTTTTTATGTCATATATTAATATTTTAGAAGTTTATTGCTTGAATGCATGTTACAAATTTAGATGCTAAAACATAACCACCATGCTGTGTTGTTATTACAGTGGCTTACATAGAAGATAACTAGTGGCTAAGATAATGTCGTTCAGACGCTCGTTAATTGTAGCTGACTTAGTAATTTAGAAGGCAATGTAGATTTTTAGAGGCGAGTGATGATGTTAAAAAGAAGTCTGTTTAATTAGCACCCATAATTAATGTTTATAAGTACTAAGTTAATTAAACAAAGTCTAAATAATCACACAATTATACAACGTGTAATTTAAAGGGTATATACATACCAAGTGCACGGTTTCTTTGGATGATAATAAACGATATGGCAAGGGTTTTATAATCCTATGTCTACATGTGTGAAGTATAATAGAAATTTCAATACATTGATACCAGAGTTTTTTGTATATCAATGTACCAGAGGCAGAATTTTCAAATTCAGAAGAACGAAGAGAATCACCGTGGTATTGGCAAGTGACGTGGAAAGTTATCGACCTTCGTAGTGCTGTGACACGTTTGTTATGATTGGTAGGTATTCAAGAAACATATGAAACCGATAATTTGGTATCAATTCTTTGAGTCACTTATTTTGAGCTGAAACTGTGCATAGAGACTCCATACCAGATGTTGTCTTCAGCCCCTTTGGATAGATATGGGGTTTCCGTTACACGTTGTATATCTAACAAATATAATTTCCCCAGTGTAACATTACCGATCTAAACGAAATATTCTTTACAATATTTCAAAATCATCCCTATTCTAGTCTATCCAGTTTGCTGTAAATACAGCTTAGTGGTTAACAGTAGTGCCTAGAGAACACTAGAGAGAGAACAATAATCCATTAGTGTCACCGCAATAACCAATTGTATGCAGTTAGTGACAGGTAGGTAATGCCTCGTGTATTATGTCGCTAAGTATGCAGCTTACTACAAAAGGCTGGCAATTATTATGGGTTGAAATGTTTGTATATTTTTTTTGTTTATTACGGATGAGCCGGCTCTTGACCTCGACCTCGCCTGATGGTAAGCAATAGATGAGGTCTACGATGTGACGAGCGAGCCCAGAAGATGCCTGTTTACTCTTGCTTTAAAGGCTGAAAGGTCAAGTGGCAGGGAACACAGAAGCCGGCAGAGAATTCCACAGCTTGGCTGTGCGCACAATAAATGTGGAGGAGAAGCGCTTGGTACGACAAGACGGTATATCAACCAAGTGTGGGTGGTACCCAGCCGTGCGTCTGGTAGTGAAATGGAGATGGAGGAATTAGGTCATGGAGCTCCTGCGCACACTCCCCGAAGTAATATTGCTTTAAGTAAGGCCCAGCCAACATGCTGCTATGTTATGCATTACTCATCTTCATAAATGGCGTAACTTTTAAGAAATACTCCTATGTTTTATACCTGTTAGCTGTTTAGCTATCTTTTACAAAAAAAATATTAGGATCGGCTATGGAAGCCAAATAGACAGTCGCTCCTCGTAAAATACTAGTATATAAGATGTATCGATTCATACACAAAATATTTTAAGAGACATACCTATAGCTGGTAAAGAAACTATAAACACAAAAAATATTAAGTAATTATTATAATTTTCATATCATAAAAGAGAAAAACTCTCTTAAATCATCATAAAAGCCGCGCACCGTCTCAAATATAACAGTCACAGTTCACATGTATAAAGTAGTCAAAATCAATAAGTAAAAGTTATTACAGTCACTTAATGTACAACAAAAGTAGGCTATGGTTACCTATACCTATAGCTATGGTAAGCTGGTAAGGTTCATACACGAAAAATTTTAATAGATATATCTCTTAAAATTTTTCGTGTATGAATAGATACACCTTATATACTCAGCTGCTTATGGTTAGACTGAAAGCTGGCCCTAACTTACCTACCTAAAAACCAACCTAAAAAACTAAGCAAATAATGAGTAATGGTAATACCGAAAGTGTAGTGTTAAGCCTGCAATACATGTTGGCCGAGCGTTGGCAAATAGGTACAAGACAAGAAATAATGTCCACACTTTCAACAAGTTCATCGAAGGCCAATGCAGACGACCAATGTAGAAGATGGTCTGTAGAGCTGCCCACACGTTGGTCGAGCGCCGGCGAGCGCATTTGATTTGTGACCAAAAACCGACACCGATCCGAAGTGAGGGAAGTCATCACGAGCAACGGTGAGCGAAGACAAATTGCACCAAATGAGCTCTATACACGTTGGCGCTGGTCTCCACTCGGCCAACTAGGCAAGTGACATCGAGCGATAGCAAGACAAGGCAAATATATATAGACAACGCTTGGCCAACATGTATTGCAGGCTAGAAGAAGTGTAACATACAAAACAGAGGTCAATAACATTGAAACATAAAAGCCTACTCATATCAAAATAAAACCTTATCATTATCTTTTTCAGTGCACGAACACGTAAAATTCGTTCAATTCACTCGCATCTAAAAACTGGCACTTACGAAATCCGCCAGTTCCTCAAATTGCTTGTCAAACCATCTCACTTTACGACCCCTGTCTCCGTATAAGCCCTACAAGGCTATAAGAGCTATATAAAGGCTATATAGAAGCTCTTCTTAACGTCCTCCGTATAGCCTCAAACGTTTTCTGAGAATACCTATTCACATGACTAAACGCGTTATGTACGAGTTTTTCTTAATTCTATGAAATGACTGAAGATTTTATTCATCTGAAAACATTTCCGGTTCATTTTTGTTCATAAACCAGTCAATTTATAGCGTGGTAATTATTAACACAAACATTTATAACGAAAGCGAATATTGTTTGAAACATTTTAATAAAAAAGTTCCATTCAATTACGTTTGTACCGACTACGGAGAAACAAAGGGGTTATGATTGTGATGGTCAGTTTGTATGTATGTTCAATCATCATAATTTGACTATTGTCGTAATAATTTGTAAGTGTCGATAGAAGTGTCTTGATTGTGCGCTGGTTATAAGCTATGTGACGTCACATTCATTATTTTAAATTGAATGAGGATTATTATCGTTTCCAATTTGTTATTTTATTATTTTTAATAGGTATGCTTTTTTTTCTCTTCGTTTGATATATTTTAATGGTACTGTTTTGTTTTTCACAATGTATATTGTTCTGAAAATAAATGACTTATGACATTAAGCTGAGTACAGCGCCCTCTGAGGGACATAAAGTCATAAACTGTTTTTATTTTTCGATTTTTTTTTTTTTACCTATGAAGCAAAATATCTTTTTCTATTGAGATTGATATCGCGATCTTAAGAATTAAGATAATTATGGAGATTCTCGCAGGAAAAAGCCGACGAAAAATTCCAACGTAGGGGGGTCCAGAATCATGTACCGAATCCCTGGTAAGCGTTTGTGCGTCGAAGTCCCTGCCACCCTGTATAGCTTTTCATCCTATCAATTAAAAATTAATCAGGTAAGAGATCCGTGAGAAAAGTAACGGATACGGATCTTTATTTTCCTCGGATTTCCGCGGGTACAGATATCCGGAGCATCACTAATCAAAACTAAACTACTGTATAGTTTAGTTTTGAAATAAAATAAAGCATTAAAAATGCGTTTTCAACACTGTCAGCTGGTAATACACCTAAAGCCTGCAATACATGTTGACCGAGCGTTGTCGAGTGAAGGCCAATACCAACATGTAGACGGTATATTTGCCTTGTCTTGCTATCGCTCGGTGTCACTTGCCTAGTTGGCCGAGTGGAGGCCAGCGCCAACGTGTATAGAGCTCATTTGGTGCAACTTGTGTTCGCTCGCCGTTGCTCGTGATCACTTGCCTCACTTCGGATTGGTGTCGGTTTTTGGTCACAAATCAAAGACGCTCGCCTGCGCTCGGCCAACGTGTGGGCAGCTCTACAGACCCTCTTCTACATTGGTCATCTGCATTGGCGTTCGACGAACTTGTCGAACGTGTGGACATTATTTCTTGCCCTATACCTATTTGCCAACGCTCGCGTTGGTCTACGCTCGGCCAACATGTATTGCAGGCTTATGAGACTGGCGGTATCGCCACGTTGTAGCAGACAACGTAGGCAGTCGCTCCATGTTTAATAATAATACTCAGTTGTATACGGTTTGACTGAAAGCCAACCCCAAGTTATTTGGGAAAAGGTTATCAAATAGACAGAAAAAAAAAAACTGTAAAATACCTACTTTTTATTTTGAATGATCCCACTCTTGACCTCGACCTTACCTGATGGTAAGCAATAGATGAGGTCTACGATGAAATGAGCGAGCACAGAAGATGCCTGAAAGGTCATAAATGGCAGGGAACACAAAAGCCGGCAGAGTTACACTACTAAGAATTTCTTATACGACACAATCCGGTACAACCACAGAGCTTGTTCCTTCCGCATAATCTAACCACGCGATAATATCCCGAATTTGTGAACACGGTCAACTAGTAAGGACGTGGACACATCGCCGGCGGCACAACATGAGGAAACAATTAGCTTTTGTGTGCACGCCTTGATGTCATGCTTGTGTCCATAACTTTACGTATATTGCCTGTTCTGGGTATTACATACCAAGCACTCGTATCTCACATATTCTATTTGCCCAATATGCTGTGTTTTCCAACAAACCTCTATAGGGGACACGGTGCTAGTTTTGTGCAAACTATCTGCGATATTTGTTCAATATGTTTTTGTATGTTACTTTCAATATTTGTATCTAAAAGCGAGTAAGCTAAGCAAACGTTTGAAAGTGTATTTTTATTATATACCCACAAGCAGTCGCGCGAGGACTCTATCACAATAAAAACATAACCCTCTTTCTTGTGTAGTCGCAAAAAGTATCCTATAACCATCCTCAATCTTCAAGCTATTTTCATACCAAATTTCATCCAAATCCACCCAGTATTTTCAAAGCCCGTTTAAACAAACAGAAAACTTTCTCCCTTGTCGTATATATTAGTATAGATAGATGTGTCTCAGACCTGAAATAAATGAATTTAATTTATTTTATTACGAGAGTTCGAAAATTATGTTGTATAGTATCTCTTTAAATCATTGCATTAATTAATTTTCCATATCTATCCAAAAGGACTGAAGACAACATCTGGTATGGGGTCTCTATGCAAAGTTTCAGCTCAAAATAACTGACTCACAGAATTGACCCCAAATTGTTGGTTTCGTATGTTTCTTGAATACCAATAATAATAACAAACGTGTCACAGCACTATGAGGGTCATCACTTTCCACGTCACTTGCCAATAAAACGATAATTCTCTTCGTTCTTCTTAATTTGAAAAATTCGGTCTCTGGTATCAATGTATTGAAATTTCTAATAAGCTCCACACATGTAGACTTAGGATTAGAAAACCCTGGCCATATCGTTTGTTATCATCCAAAGAAGCCGTGCACTTGGTATGTATATACCCTTTAAATTACACGTTGTATACGAGAACAAATGATAACTAGAACCAAAAGCTTAACGTGCTTTGCGATGCACGGAGAATCTCGGTATGTTAAGATGGTCACACCCATCCGTGAACCGACCTCGGTAATCGTTGCTTGACCTTGAAGATCAACCTGTTCGGCTGTTATCATTTTGCCAGAACTCTCACGAACTCTTTACTGATTCAATTAAAATGAATAGCATTCGATTGCAGAAATCCTTATTAAAACTTTTTCTATCGTGTCGTTTGATGTTGTGTGTTCACTTACTTACATATTTAGCGCATTTAACGTGTGCGTATGTGTGGTAAACTATTGGTGTTCTGTTTCGGAAATAAAATAAAGAAATGACGGAATTATTTTTCATATAATTTTGGTGTAATGGGTACATTTTGTATGTGTTGAATTCTGGAACTTTCACTAGGATTCCCTGTTTCGTGTGTTCCAGGTTTTTTCGTTAAGCTTATTTGATAAGATAACAATTTCTTAATCTAAACTATACTAATTAAAACATAGATCAAGTAAAACTTAGAATATACATATCGGTTGTGTGTGTGTTTGGTGTGTGTGTGTGTGTAATGAAGTCTGTCCGTGGATGTATTGATAGAGTATTTTTTATTGTACACCAATAATTTAAACAAACCTGATTCACAATATGGCTTATCTTATGGTTACAATGGCGATCTTATCGCTGATAGCGATATCTTCTAGACAACCCTTGGATGGACTTTATGAACATAAAACTATGAGGGGAAGGGAAAGTCAGTGTACTTCAAGTATGTAACATACACAAAATCAAATTAAAGTAAAAATTAGAGTAATCTATACATATAATAAACAGTTGAAAAGTGTGTCTGTACATTTAAATTTTATACAAAAATAATAATTAAGGTGGGTTAAGAAACGGTAATACAGAAAAAAAGTCTGTTTGTTTGTACACGCTAATCTCCGGACCTACTTGATGGATTTTAATGAAATATGGTAAGTAGATAGTTGACATCCTGGAATAACATACAGGATACTTTTTATCCCGTAATTCCCACGGTATCGGGATTTATGCGGAAAATCCTCCCACGTGAATGAAGTTGCGGGCAGCAGTTAGAAATAAATTTGTAAATGCCTTTCTAAATTAGTGAGTTTTTTCAATGTCTAATAGTAATAACTTATACAGTTTATCCACGTTCTCTGTGCGTGACCGACATGCAGGTATTTTATCAAATCAAATCAAAATCAAATCAAATCATTTATTCAAATCTTCTTACAACTTAAGGTAATTAAATACATGTGCCTGAACTAGATAAACCTATGTTTCAGGCGATTTGTGCCAATATTATCTTAAATATTCACCTTATAAGGTGAATAAAAGATTAATCTTTAGTTGCGTGTAACGTTAAACATAAAATATAATTATAAATAAAACAAAACACTGGCTATAACTATAAAACAATTAGATAACTAGGTACATAATTACGAAGTCTAATAAATACAAAATTATAATAAAATTCTTAATAGCTATTTTAGCACAATTAATAACTTTTCTGTATCTTCGTAGGACAAACTTTGGAGGGCAGACTTTACAGCTTTCTTACATTTATTATATTCAAGTGGATATATGTTCGAAATTGCATTTAGTCTATTGTAGAGAAGCGGTCCCAGATACACAAAAAAAAATCGATCTAAAAGCAAACTTTGTGATCGTTTTTTCCGAGCAAGCTATATCTTTCCGTCTTTTATTACAAATTTCACTATTGTAGGGAAGGGCTGCGTGCTGTATTAGTACTTTGCTCATTATGAATAGCTGTCGAACCGTTAGTACACCACATGATTTGTAGAGGAGGTTGGTTGGAAAAAGGAAAGGGCGAAAGGTTGACACCTTGAGAATTGCTCTTTGGGCTCTTTCAATGGTGAGTAGCAGGCATGATTGCACCACGTGTGGGTAATTCTGCCCTAATTTTTTTAACGTGTCAATTCTCGCACGTATTCCAATTGCTACTCGTGTGGGCTATGAAATTGTACCAAAAAAGTTGTTTTCAAATTTTCAGTTACACAGTGGCAGTTACTTTATTTTATTTATTATTTCATATTAATAGTTTAGGCCAGAGTATTAAGTTACATTTTTTTTTTAAATTATGTGCTGTACATTTCAACTCTGAGATTCAACTCTTGTTAAGTGGCCTTTGTGGAGGAGCCACCACAATTTTGCCAATATCACGTATAAAATGACAGACCATCAAACGCAGGAGGTTGTTCGGTAAAGTATTTTGTACGGTGAAAAGTATTACAGTAAAAAAACCAATATTATTTTGTACGCAAACATGACATGACAGCTTTTGTAATGTGTTACCAGTTTATATGCTGTATTTATTATGCTCCACACTGCATGACAGTAAAATAACATGTCCAATGTCCATCAATTTTTGACGGTCTATGTTGTAGATAACATAGATAATATGTCCATGGAGCTTTTTAGTGAATTATTTTTTTAATGTGTCTAAATAATATAATATCAATTTAAATAATATAAAAAAATATATAAAATAGTAAGCACTTAAACATAAATTATTGGTTGTGTAATTCATAAGTGCCTCACTAATGATAGAAAAATTATAAGGATAGTATTTGTCTCAAAAGTTCTTGTTTCAAATGTAAGAAAGCAGAGCAAGAATATAAGTGTATTCTGCCTGCATATGGTAATTTTTTCTTTCTTAGTAATTGGGTTACAGTTAAAGTGTTAAGGTATGTAATACCTATATATAAATCGCTCTTCGTTAGTGTGCTGTAAAATATCGCTTTCAGCGATAAGACCGCGCATTTTATCACCCATTTTAGCTGTTAAGTCTCTATTTCTTTTATATTATGTTGTACAATAAAGAATATATATATCTAGATTCGAGAACGGCTGGACCAATTTCATTCATTCTTAATTGTATTTTGTTCCCTCTCATACAGAAAAGGTTAAAAGATCGTAGAGACGACGTCCGTCAGATTAGTTGATTAGTTTGAAGTTTTGTAAACAATGAAGTGCTCCAGTTAGAATTTAGGTCCTAAACAAACCGTACAATCTCATCTTAAGTTTTTAGTCTTTGTTAAGTTTGAGTACTGAGGCTTCTGAAGCTTGCGAGACTCAGCTTGAAAGCAGGACACTAGGAAACAATTAGCTCAATTGTGCAGGAGCGCTCCGTCATACACGCTACATAATGTAACGCATAGCGTGTGTGCCCATGTCTAATAAGTATTAGTAAGTACTAACATTGGATTTGGTCACATGGGAAGTTATTCACGCGTCCCGATCCCGTGAAAATTTTGAGATAAAAAACAAAAAAATTCAAGACGAATTGAGAACCTCTTCCTTTTTTTTGAAGTCCTTTAAAAGTAGCATATATGTCACCCTATAGCCTCCTCTACCCTCCAGTGAAATTCCAGTTAAAATCAGTTCGGCTTTACCGACAGACAGACCCACAAGATACAAGTATATCGTAAACAACTAACTATAAGCATTTCGAAAACGGCTATTTTGAGTTCACAGACAGACACTCCAATTTTATTTTTCAACCGACGACAAAAAGAGGAGGTTATCAATTCGACGCGTATATATATATATATATATATATTTTTTTAATGTATGATCATCGAGTACTCGAAGACGGCTGAACCGATTTGGAAAATTCTTTTTTTGTCCTCATGGGTATACTTCGAAATTGGTACCATTATCACCAAAGTCAGGATCTGATGATGGGATCCTGGAGAAATCGAGGGAACTCTTCAAATATTATAGGCACACCTATGGCGTTTTGGGTATTTCTTATAGTAACTTGTGCAGTTGCTCTCAAAAAGTACCATTTGGGGAAGTGGAACTGATGATGAAGACCACAGATGGCCGCCGAAACTACTCAATAATAAGTATTGAGTGAATTGCGATTCGATTACTTGAATATCGATGTTAAGCACTTTATGCTCGTCACAATGCATATGGTGATGTAGAGCTGATGGTGAAGTACCAGGAGAACTCCTCAACAATTAACGGCCCAACATTGGGAAAAGCAATATTTTGTAAAAGGTTATAAGTAGTTGACATTTAGGCTCTTGTAACTAGTTAAATTAAAAAAAGACCAACTAAAAAGAGTGAAATAAAAACTTTTTACCAAAAAATTAAACCGACTCCCAAAAAACACTGCAAAGTGAAAAATAACTTTAATTTCGGAAGTCGGTGCCAAAAACGAAAAAATAAAACTAAAGACACCGACTACCGAAATTAAAGTTATTTTTCACTTTGCAGTGTTTTTTGGGAGTCGGCTTAATTTTTTGGTAAAAAGTTTTTATATGAGTAGATGTTTTAAGTATCGTTATAGTTGTGATATTTTTGAGATATATTGAAACTGTTTGTTAATAAAAATATTTGTGATATACTGAATTTCACTAATCACTTAATATGGTTATAGTAGATATTGTTATTATTGTATAGAAAACAACAACATTGTTTTATCGCACGCTTTTAATAAACTTCTCAACGGATTTTAGTACGGTTTAAGCTATTAAAAAGAGCAATAAATGAGAAAGGTTTCGTATATAGTCGCAAATCGTAACGCTGTTAGTTATTAATATTACCATGTCGGTCTATACCTATTTGATACCTACTTGTACCTTGACAGTACTAATAGGCCCGAAAATGTGACAATTAATTATAATTGTCTGACAGTTTAAGTACTTTATACGGCCCACCCAAATGTCCTTACTTTGGTATTGTTCGTCAAATCGTTCCAGCTCCTTAAGGTTCTAAGTTGATCTATATTGACAAATGCGTGCACTGTTTGGACGGGCCTGCTCAAATCTGTTTGATTCTGTCCTATAAAGGGTGCCACAGACATTAACCTACATGGCTCTCATATGATTTGATCACTACAGACCTGATTTTAAAAGAGATGTTGACCTCTGAGTTTGTTTCAGTGTTCCTCTCAGAGTAATCAGTTAGGAAACACTGGCCTCATCTAGTTTACATTTACGAACTGCCGTGATTCTTTAAAAGGCAGTCTGACAATTTACCGATTTTGAGTTAAACATTGAGCGACATCAGGAAAAAAGGCGCGTCGACCTATCTAACCCCTTTTTCTGAAACTTATTTAGCTTTTGAAATATTTTTTTTTTCAAAAAAGCTGTGAAGTGGTTTTGATACCAGTGCCAAATTTATAAAAACTCAAAATCGGTAAATTGTCAGATGACTGCCTTTTAAAGAATCACGGCAGCGAAAAGAAAAAGACGTGTGAAAGTGTTATTTATAACCTATTTGCAAAATAAACATCATTATTTCATTATTATAATAAGAGTATTCGTGTAACATTGGACGACATGGAGGTCATGTCAAGCCGGCTGATAGGTACTGTGGAGGTCTGCTATGCGAGCGGTTAGCCTATCGCACTGGCTGGTATAGTTTGAATTTAGATCGCAATGTTTGACTTGCGAAGGAATTGTTTTAAGAAACAGAGAGACCGGCTTGGGATGCCGCACTATGGAAAATAAAGGTCTGTTTCTGATTAAAAATCAATAACTTTTTTATTTCTGAATATTGTGTTCCAAAATTTTGCACAAATATAGAATAGTGTATATGGCTTCAAATGGAATATAATTTTTTATGACTGGATTTGAAACCATACATTAAAAAATAAAACAAATTCAAAAATGTCCAATATTTATTTTTTAACTATGAATACTATTATTTTAATGTTTACAAAAACCAAATAGCATATAGTACATCAAAATACAAATCAATTTAAATAATAAAACTTAAAAAAAAAAAATGTTGTGGTTAAAATCGAACACAGATTAATTATTAATTAATTGTAATGTTTACTAAATTTTATGTTATTTATACTTGATGAACTTCGGAATCTAAAATTAATTCGTTCACATTCAAAAGATCTAAGGTGTCTTCATCAAGTTCCTTCACGTTTTTAGTATATGGTTTTCTAATGCTGGTTATGTAAGGATCTGAAGTATAAAGAAGAGTATGAAATACATCCTCGTTTGTAGCGGATCTTGAGCATTTTCTAGCATGATGTAGACGAAATTTTTTATAATTCTTATTACGACATTCTTGTGCATCTTCCGAAAGTTGACCAATAGGAAGTATTGCAAAATGCTTTATGACACTTTCTCCATGAATCAAAATTTTGTGAACTGAAGATGGCATGTAGTACCAGTCATAATTGCTCACATAGATCCTGGCAGTCTCCAGAGCATAACTGCCAAATTTTTCAGCATTTATCATTACACCCGATGAAAGAGCTTGCAGAATTATGTGAAGTCGTTTAATCAAATTTATATCCACTCCTGTAATTTCAGCAGAGCAGCTTGCATTGTGAAAAAATCTTCTGGCAGTATTACTGTCATTAGAATTACCACTTACTTGTCTTGGTTTGTTGACGATTAATCCTAGTTCTTCACCGAAACGCCTTTGTACCAGGGTTTTCTTCTCTTGCTTTAGTCGTTTCTTTTCTTCGCTTGTGGCTGACCATGTTTGGAAAGACAGATTATAGGAAATATGTAAAATCATTTCCATACAATGAATCCAGGCGTGCAAAGTAGACAGTCCGTATTGATAAGAATCTTCATTTTCAGGCCTAGCAGTCACTTTAGTCAAATCGTTCATTTGGCATGGAGTAGCTCCACATATTGTACATGTGGAACCGGAAGGCGTATCTGTTAATACCTGAGCTACTTTGCCATCTATCATTGTAAGAAAGAGATCATGCTTCACTTGCACTCCCTCACCTTTGTTAATTAATGATGGACCCAAAGAATTTATTTGACCTTTTATTTCATCCACAACAGCTTTAGTTTTCTCGGGAGTTTCTTTGCAAAATTCTATTAATATAGGCCGGCAAAAACGAACAGATGACGGTACCGGATTTTGCCAGACAACATCACCTGTTAGCTCGTTAATTAACCTAATAGGCACCAAAGAAGTGATAAATAAATTTGCATCAGAAATTAGTTCAGACTCTTCAGGCAGTTTCTGTTTGTACTAGCTTTGACCGGATGAGCCATCACAGCCCCATTTACTGTATAGAAGTAAGTTATTCAATCCATTCCTATACACTGAATCTATTTTTAATATTCTAGCTGCAGTGTGATCTAATAAATCTTGAAGTCTTAATATTTTTGCACTTGTGTCTGTAATTTCTATAGCTGAAGATGGTGAATAGAAAGTAGTTTTAACTTCTTGCACTTTGTAATATGGTGGAAACACAAAACATTTTCGTTCGTTCGTTAAATTTCTCAAGTACATTATACTGTGCTTTCGTTAAATCCAAGTCAATAAATACGCTCAATGCCTCTTCATCCGTTAATATTTTTGTCTGCCTTGCTTCTTCTATGAGAATCGAGAATAAGGTCTTATTTTTAGTTTCAGCAAACCTTAATATTTCCACAAGTTTAGCTTCTGTTCCTTCTACTATCGAACATAACCCTTGAAGATATGCATTATAGACGTGTTCAAATCCATATTCATTATGTAACATTGTATTTTTTCTTCTTTTACTGGATTCTGACAAGTCTGGATAAGATACGCACGGTCTCCCACGTTTTCCAGAAGAAGTAGATGGTGTGGAGACGGTTGTAACGTCTTCAGTGTTCGGTAAAGTTACTGAATATTCTGATTCTAACCAATTACTGTTTTTCATTAAAAAACTGTCCTTTTTCCGTGAAGCTTCTGTCCATCGTTTATTAAAAGCGGGAATAATATGTCTTTGAAAATCACTGAGGATGAAACATAAGTTGTCTTCAGATACATGATAATTTTCTTTTAAAACTGTTGATAATGCCTCTAATGATTTTCCTCCTTCGATATACGAAAGTATTATTTCACGTTTAGAACACTTGAAAGTAGACATTTTGAAGAGTCAACAAAACACGTAGTTAGTTATATTGTATTCATAACAATTACACTTCTGTTAATTCACCACTATTCTGTTATTTACAATGAAATGAAACAACAGTTTATATACTATATGAAATATGAGGGTAGTGTGCATCTTGTTGATTAATATTTTCACACGCAAAATGAGTGCAAAAAAAGATAAATGCCCTAATATCAATGATAAATTACAAAACTTATCGCAAACTATTTGTTTGATGTGGACTGTATTTATGTGTTCATTCGACATACGTCGATAGCTCTTGCAATAAAACTCAATCTTCAAACACTGATTTATTTTGTATCTTCATAAATTCACTTAATGTCTACTTATACTAGTCTATACACATTTAATGTTTACTATAAAGTCTTAATTCTTGATTGTTCTTTACACTTTATAACGTTTCAGTACTTATACACTTTAAACTATTTATTTCACTGTTTACTTTTCACTACTTTTTCACTGTTTACTACTATACTTGATATTTTTCAGACTTATTTCACTTCAGGTGTTTCTTCTTGTCCGGATGGTTGGATACTACGATTATTCGAAAAATCCTGCCGTCTTATATCCCTTGGCACGAGGGTCGAACTCGTGTGGGGGTCACGATATGTTTTTGTAAATCTACTAATAGCAAACGAGAATCGCTTGTCGTGACCTTGAAGTTGTTTACGCACAAAACTTTCTCTTTTCCGACAGGTTCCGACCTGTCGGCCTTGGTACATTGAAACTTTCTCGAAGTTTCTCTTACAATAGGTATGATGAATTATAACGATTTTAACATGTGTTTCATTTACCTACGTACATATTCCTATTTCCTACTTACATATTGACCTAACCTATACTGATTTTAACTATCCTAAACTTATTCTATGTACATTTAGCTCGGCGTCCATTACAGCTCTCCCCCCGGCGAAGCTCGCGTAGCCTCTTCTTTCTTCAAAATGACGACGAGCTTGCTCACTGGGCGACGAAAAGTTCCGGTCCTGGTCTTCACCTCGACGATTCTGATGCCTCCATCTGGTCCTTGGTGCGTTCGTTCTACCACGCCCATCGGCCAAACATTACGTGGTAGATTGCTGTCCACGATGAGGACCACGTCGCCGACTTGCACGGGTCGCGCTGCGTTCTTCGGTTCGCCTCGTGGTACCAACAATGGCAGATACTCCCGGACCCATCGTGCCCAGAACTTGTCTGCGAGAGCTTGACTGGCTCGCCACGTTCTTTTGTCTGCCTCTTCACAAGGCCCTGTCGTTGGTAGGCCTGTCGAGGACCCAAGCAGGAAGTGGTTGGGTGTAAGCGCTTCTGGATCTTGAGGGTCTACGCTGACGTGAGTCAAGGGTCGCGCGTTGATTGAAAACTCTGCTTCCACTAGCAATGTTTTCAGCACTTCTTCTGACGGTGCCTTTTCTTTCAGCGCAACGTTGAGAGCGGTTTTCACGGAGCGTATCATTCTCTCCCACGCTCCTCCCTGGTTCGATGCACCTGGTGGGATAAATCTCCACTCCATGCGGTGGATCAGCCCTATGTTCTTCAAGGCTGGCAACCATTCTGCGTATGCCGTCTTGAGTTCTTGGTCTGCTCCTTTAAAGTTCATCCCGTTGTCCGAGTACATCACTCGCGGCCATCCTCTTCGTGCAGCCATTCGTCGTAGTGCCATTATCGCTGAATCTGTTGACAGTGATGCAACAAGCTCGATGTGGACAGCTCTGCAGGTGAGGCACGTAAAGAGTGCGCCCCATCTCTTCTCTCGCCGCCGACCGATCTTCACCATCATCGGTCCGAAGTAATCCACCCCACAATTGGTGAACGGGCGATGGAATGGATCGAGGCGGGCTCGTGGTAGGTCTCCGGTGGCTGGTACTTGCGGTGTGGCTCGACGTCTCTGGCAGAGGGCACAGCTTCTCTCCGCGGCGCGCACTGTGGGTCGCAAGTGAATGATCCAATATCTTTGTCGCAGATCGTTGGTCACGCGTTCTCGGTTGGCGTGACCTGCAGCATAATGTTCTCGCATCACTAGCAACTTCGTTAGTTGGTGTCTACCATCCAAAATGATTGGCCGCTTCACTTCCGGGGCCGCGGTAGACGCTTCTATGCGGCCTCTTACTCGCAGGAGGTCGTCTTCTAGCACAGGATCTAACTTGTATAGCTTGCTCGTTCTTGGGAGTGACCGAGATGACTGCATTCTCTTCAGTTCTTCGCCGAAGCTTTCCTGTTGTGCTCGTTGCAGGAGCTCCTTCTCTGCTCGCTCTATATGGCGGAGTTCTAGCCCTGTCGCGGCGTGTCGACACATATCGATGAAGGCAAGTACTCTGGCCGCGGCTCTTACTAATGTCTCAAACTTTGAGAAACGTGCAGGGTCTGGCAGCCAGCTATCCCGTTGGTTCTCGACGATGTGTAGTACTTCCTTGTCATCGTCTTCTTCTTGCGTCTTCTTCTTAGGCCATTGTTCTTCAAGTAGTTTCAGGAAGGCAGGGCCCTGAAACCACCTATCGCTGGCGTTGATCGGCGCATCGGTGAGTCGGGTGGCGTCGTCAGCTACGTTATGTTCAGTAGGTAGCCAACGCCATTCTTCTTTAGAGGTAAGCTCGGCGATCTCTTCTAGCCGATGCGCGACGAACGGCGTGTAGCGTCGCATGTCATGCTGTATCCAATGCACGACTGTGGAGGAGTCTGTCCAGTACACTGTTCTGCTTACTTCGATTCTATGTTCTTTGCGGACAGTGTCAGCAATCCTCGCTCCTATGACTGCTGCTTGTAGTTCCAGTCTCGGAATTGTTTGTACCCGCCGCGGTGCTACTTTAGCTTTGGCGGCAACCAATACGACATTCACTGTTTCGTCGTAGTTCGTTATTCTCCAGTAGGCTATGGTCGCGTAGGCTTGTTCGCTTGCGTCGCAGAAGATATGCAGTTCGATGTCCAAATACTTCTGTGATATATAACTTCTGGGCAACCGCAGCTGAGCGATGTCGTTGAGTTGAGCGAGCCACGCTGCAAATAGCTCGTTTTCATGTTCTGGAATTGGCTCGTCCCATGGAATCTGCAGTCGCCATAAACTTTGCAGAATTATCTTCGCTCTTATGGTGAAGTGGCTCAGCAATCCGAGCGGGTCGTAAATAGACATCACTGCGCTGAGTGCTTCACGTTTGGTAGGCGCGCGTGTTCGTTCTCGTACTGGGGCGGGAACTCGGTTCATGGCTGTGTTGAACCCTAGTTCATCTCGTCCGGCGCTCCAGTATAAACCTAGTATCTTGTTCTCAGGTTTATCTCCCCCCAGTTGTGTAGGCGTGGTGGCGTGCAGTTCCCGGGGTATGTCGCTAAGCACCATCGTGTTGTTGGCGCTCCAACCTCGCAGTGTGAACCCGGCGACCGCGTGCACTTCTCTTATTTCTTTCACTGCCTTCTGGGCTTCATCTAGGTTCTCATAGCTCGATACTAGGTCATCCATGTAATGACTGTTTTTGATATCTTCTAGTGCTCGAGGATATTGTTGCCCATGTATGTCCGCGTTATAATTGCGGACGTGATGAGCCATGTATGGTGAGCTGGCCGCGCCGAATATCATGCTTGTCATCTTGTAATGACGCGGGGCACTCGTTCTATCGCTGTTTCTCCACAGGAACTGCTGCGCTGGTTGATCCTCCCTTCTGATTTTAATACGCAGAAACATTTCCTGTATGTCTGCTGTGACGGCTATCGCTCTTTCCCGGAATCGGAATATAATACCCGGGAGTGATAGGAGTAAGTCTGGGCCGTCTAGTAATTTGTCATTCAGACATACACCATGACTCTTGGCTGCTGCGTCAAATACCAGTCGTTGTTTGCCGGGCTTGTTTGGGTTCTGCACGGCGAAGTGAGGCAAATACCAGCAGACAGGACTTGCTTCTTCTGTTCCGTCGCATAGCACTGCGTATCCTTTTTCGAATAAATTATTCATCTGTGCGCAGTATTGCTTCGCAAATTCAGGATTAGTATCCATCTTCTGTTCGATCTTCACTAGTCGACGAAGCGCTGCGTTGTAACTCGGTGGCATAGTGACGTCATCATGGCGCCATGGTAGTCCGACTTCATATCCACCGTCGATCTTCTTTGTGGTTCTTTCGACGATAGCCATGGCACGCTGGTTCGCGTCGCTTATGCGTGGTTCTCGCGCAACTCCTAGTGCTTCGATTTTAAAGTGAGCTTCGACTAACTCGTGAAGCCGCTGATCTTCATGAAAGTGTTTCTCGTGTTCGTATATGTGAAACACATTGTTCTTCATGGTGAGAGCGTGTCGTGGTACGGTCCCATGCACTACCCAGCCGAGTTGCGTTCTAGATGCAGCTGGTTCATTAGGGCCGCCGGTTCGGAGCTCTCGAGACACGATGTGCTCCCAGTGGTCTGTCCCCACTAGAAGTCCGGGGCGTGTCGGCTCGTAACATACTTCGTTCTTCGGGAGGTCGCGCAGGTGCTCATACTTCAGCAGTGCTTCAGGAATTGACTGCTGATGAAGCTTCAGATCCTTCATGGTTCGTGCCTGGAGCTTGTGAGTCACGCTGTCCTCGCCCAACCCTCTAACTTTCACTGTGACGATCTTGCTTTCATTTTCTTTTGAAGACATGTTGACCCCATGTATATGCAGCGGATGCACTGTCCCTTCAGCACAAATGCTTTCAGCCAGGTCTTCATCAATGAGGGTGATCAGTTCTAGTGCCAGCGGTTGTTTTGGTAGCCACTGACATGACTGCTTCCTTAGGCTCTTCTGCCTTTTCAGTCGCTGTTTTAATCTCGGGCGACTCTCTTCTTTCCTGATGTAATGTCGCATGATGAGGCCGGCGACATTGATTTACACCGCATAACTTTGCTCTACACGTAATGCGCCTATGTTTCTTATTAGCACATTTAAAACATATCTTCTTATCTTTCACAAATTCCCATCGCTGGTCCACGGTCATTGACTTATATTTCGGGCACTGAGTTAGCACATGTTTCTGTTTGCAATTAGGGCACTGATCTTCTTCTTCAGTTTGCTCGACCGTGTTGTATATTGTGTTGGGCTTCTTCTTCATAGTTATAGCAGGCCTGGTTTCTCTTCTTGCAGTGGCGTTGCTTGTTGACGGGGCGTATGTATAGCGTAACGCCCTGTCTGCTTCACGCATTAAGAAGCGAGACAACATCACTATTTCTGGCTCCGCTGTTCCCTCGTTGTCGCAGGCAAAGTCACACCATCGTGATCGCAGGTGTGGGCACAACTTTTCCAACACTTCCCTTGTGAGCATGGGATTGTATAAGTAACCACGTTTGTCTATTGTTTTCAACACGTAGATAATGTTCTGAATTTTAATCGCAAAGTTATTTAAATCACTGGCTGAGGTACCCGGTTTTGGCATCTTCTTTAAATCTTCAAGCGCTTTGTCTATTATTACTTCAGGACGCCCGAAACACTGTTCTAACGTTTTCACTATGACGTCAGGATCTGTAGCCGCGTGTAGTAAGGCTGCTACGGCGTCACGTGCTTCGCCCTTGAGACAACTTCGTAGTCGCTGAAGGTTCTCTGCCGGTGATACACTATACATCGCACCCTTCCTGTAAGAAAGCGGTAAGTGAATTCGGACAACTTTTCAGGAGCTTAAAAAAAGTGTCCAACTTTGTTAAAAAAAATCCCAGGAGTACCGTATAAAGAACAAAAGATGGCATTTAGCAGCGGCGAAATGATAGAGTTTCCGATTTTTCATTGTTTTATGTATACTGTGAGATAAGGTTGAATTATACGGTTACCTAAATAATCCCCGAAACTGTTACAAAAGATGCCGGTGTAAAAATGAATATTGCTTTGTTATGATCTTTGGTGTACCGCATCGGCTGCGTTAAGTGTAGTTATTCCATTATGCATGTTACAATTTTAGGCTAGTCTGAAAGTGTAAGTATCAATTACGTAGTTTTTACACGAAAAATTCATTTAAGTAAACAGAAATACATACTTTATGCATGCGAAAGTATCTACGTTTTGCTGGAGCTTCTGAATAAACTTGTTTTTGATTGGAAAAAATATTCAAATAATGAAGTGTATCATCGTAAACTTCTATTTTACTGTTCACAGCTTGTCATGTACAAAAATTGTATGTCAATACTATATAGATTTATAATAATTAATGAAAAAGTTAAATTGCTGCGTTTCAATCATACTAATCGATTTAAATTTTGTTTGTATGTGTGCGAAGAAAAAACGTGCTGTAGAAGCCTATAGTCAAAAGTAAAAAAAAAAAACGGAAATCTTCTACCAATTACTCAAACACAGAAAAAATTACCTTTGTTAATGTTAAAACATTTTGACTCTACACTGAGAAAAAAAAAACAACCAGATTTCACGTTGCTTCAACAAGTTTTCGGGTTAAAATAGCGCCACGTGCTGTTTGGTTGAAACTACGAGTTTGATCTTGTAAAGTGTAACTTATTGATTCTACAAGCTACGTATTATGTTATTTCTACGTTACGTCAGGTCGAATTTACGTTAACATTTTCCGATTGTTTTTACAAGTTTAGCAAGTAGATTTAACATGCTCAGCACGTTGTTGTGACATGACTAGCTTGTTGAATCTCAAGCAGCTTGTTAATTTATCTTGTTACTTCTACGTGTTGGGCATATAGTTCCAACATGCTCGCCTTGTTGTTTCAACATGCTTGACATGTTTTTGTGACATGACTATTTTGTTGAATTTACAAGCAGCTTGTTAGTTTATCTTGTTACTCTTACGTGCTGGGCAGATAGTTCTGACATGCTCGCCTTGTTGTTTCCACATGCTTGACATGTTGTTGTGACATGACAAGCTTGTTGAATCTACAAGCAGCTTGTTAGTTTATCTTGTTACTCTTACGTGTTGGGCATATACGTCCGACATGCTCACCTTGTTGTTTCAACATGCTTGACATGTTGTGATATGACTAGCTTCTTGAATCTACAAGCAGCTTGTTAATTTATCTTGTTACTCCCACGTGTTGGGCATATAGTTCCAACATGCTCGCCTCGTTGTTTTTTTTTATTATAAAATAGGTTCGCGTTTGACCACCATCTCACCTGATAGTAAGTGATGATGTGGTTGAAGATAGAGCACGCTTATCTAAAAGTAACCTATTCACTCTTGACTTAAAGACTCCTAGGTTATAGCTATCGGGAAACACAGACTCCGGCAGGGAATTCCACTCCTTAGCCGTACGCACAATGAAGGTATTCCCAAAACATTTTGTGCGTATGGGTGGGATGTCCACCATGTAACGATGGCGCTTCGCCGTTTGTCTCGTAGTCCGATGATGGAACGGGCTTGGCGGAATTAGACTGTGTAATTCCATCGCGCACTCCCCGAAATTTATTCGATAGAAAACCGATAGACTTGCAACTCGTCGTCGATGTTCAAGGCTCTGGAGCTTTGACTCGACCAGTGCATCGTTGCCAATGAGTCTCTTAGCCCGCTTCTTGATAGACTCAAGCGCGTCCAGTTGGTATTTGGCAAATCCATCCCAAAGATGAGAGCAGTACTCCATACACGACCGAACCTAGGCTTGATAGAGATTGAGCAACTGTTCGGGTGTGAAGTACCGTCTCATCTTTGCTAGAATTCCCAACTTTTTTGATGCTAGTTGAGCCTTAGCCTCGATAAACGGGCCAAAATTGAGGGTAGAAGTTAGTGTTACCCCCAGAAGCTCGATACGGTCGGTTATCGGCACGGTTACACCCCGGAAAGTAGGAGCTGGTTTGAATTGACTCCTTTTTGCGAAGAACAGACATGCCTGGGTCTTAGCTGCATTAAACTTGACCAAGTTGGCATCGCCCCATTCGGAGACAGCCTTCAAGGACAATTTCAAGCGCCCAACCATGTCCTCACGCAGAGACTGGATCTGTGATCCACCAGCTCGCGCGCTAGGCATATATCTCTCAGAAACTGTGCTGTCGTCTGCATACCCAAAGGTACCGGGAATCAGCAGATCGTTAATATGCAGCAAAAATAAAGTTGTTGAGAGAACAGACCCCTGAGGGACCCCGGCATTAATTGCCAATTGGCCAGACGAGCAGCCATCAATGAACACTCGAATGGACCGATCTCTCAGGAAGTCTTCAATCCAAACGCAAAGTTGAGTGGGTAAATCGAAGGAAGGAAGCTTAGCAATAAGGTTATCGTTCCAGATCCTGTCAAAGGCCTTGGAAATGTCAAGGGAAACAGCAAGTGCTTCCCCGTGCTTCTCAATGGCCTCACTACAGGTATGAATGGCATACGCTACTTATTATATATTAATGGTACACGCTCCATACTCTTACAAAGTATGGACGTGACTGAAATAAGCCTGTAGTTGGCCGGGTCAGCACGACTGCCCTTTTTGGGTACAGGCTGTACGTTAGCCAGCTTCCATGCTTTCGGCACCTTTCCAGTCTCTAGCGAAAGGCGAAACAGGCGTATCAAGATTGGAGACAGTTCAGGCGCACAAGTCGCCTTATTGTTCCAGCATGCATTTTATCATGTTGTAGTTACAGTACGTGCTTGTTCTATCAACTTGTAGCTTATTATGTTACCTTGTTGAATCTGCATTATTGGTTTGTTCTATTCACAGTTGAGGACTGAGTGAAGCGGTCAGACTATAACTGTAAAAAGAACCAGTCTATAATGCAGATTCAACAAGGTAACATAACAAGCTACATAATTAGTTTTTTTTATGTTTAAACAACCAAACATAAATAACGCACAGATAATAACAAAAATACTATATGCAATTACATTTAAATAAATCACTAGCAAACAAAATTTTTTTTTAGTTAAACGCATTACAGCCTTTAACCGCATCTTATTTTGAGGTACCTACGTCGTTGCGTCGCAAAGGAATAATCGTTATATAGATTTGTAAATAAATAACATGTATTTTAAGGTCTTAATTATTTATTAATTTACAGTGTTACCACAATGGCGTTTAGAGGATAGAGAACAATGTTCTCTGTCCTAGAAGTTAAAACTACATACAGTTATGCAAATGTATAGTTGACCAAGTGTTCCACTTTAAACCTTATAGACATATGTTTAGACTTGAAAATGGTAAGGTAATATCTTGGTCAACTATGCCTTAATTTATGTATATACAAGTATTTTAAGGTCTTATTTATTACAATTTTTATTTTTTGACAATGTGCATCTTTGGTGTTTAAAAGGTTATAGAACAATGCTTCCCTGTCCTAAACTCAGACCAATTAAAAAAGAAGTGAAAACTACATACAGTTTTGCAAATTTATGGTCGACTTACTGAAAGAAGATTCACTTTTGTGACATAAATTATTAATTTGCTTTGATAGTGATTTTATAGAATGAAAATGCTGGAAACATCCTTCTTCTCCGCAATGAAACACGGTTTTTTCTAAGGCAGCAAAACACAGAGAACGCAAATGGTTACAAAGAGATCTAGTATTAGAAAATTGAGCCTTACACGCAAAACAAGTTAACATTTTAATCCTTTAAATCACCCATTAAGGTATGAATAACACTAAGTGATTTATCAAATTTAGTGTTTATGTTATATAATGCTCTTTGTATAAACAACCAAATGAGATAAGATTCGTCAGAGTATTCTGCTCCTGTCGCATGTATAATCTTAAATGCCACATCCACTCCCTGGAGTAATGAATTTACTTTGTAAATAGTCTGACCAACAACGCCGTAAATTTTTAAAATATCACAAATTGTACCCGTGTAGATTATCAAGGGCTGAAATGTTCGTCCGAGTTTCACCAATTTCGTTCTCTTACTTGATACTGCTGTTTGTAGATCATCAACGCCAGCTATTTGCAATATAAATCCATCCCGGATTTCACTACGCGATGGCTTCCTTGAGAGCTTTCCTTTTTTCTTTGATACTGTTGAAGGCACTAAATATGGCAGCAACAACAACGCTGCATTGATTTCCGACTCTGGTTTGGTATCTGTAACTATAATAAGTAATGTTCAAACTGCAATCTGCGTAAATTACGTACTCAATGAAAACAGTAGAGAAGAGCAAAAAAGTCATGCAACGTCAATAGTATCACAAATCACACAGTAGGTAACCACAACATACTTACGTCCGGTTTGCTCGTGTGGAAACCTTACAAAATAAAACAAATTAATTATTGATGTTATCTCCAGTAAAGTTCTGGTATGTATTTTAGGAGGTACCTATATTGGCACTTAGTAAAAAGTATTCTAGTAGAAAATAGCAGGGGAAACAACTCACCGTAATTAATGCTGTCCATATTAAGCATACGCCTGACCCGTGGGTTTCTTACCACCACACTCAGCGGACGATGTTTTTTTATCCTCGATTGCTTCCAAAATTTTAATTCGCCAAGTCAACATACACCTACACCACGATAGCGCTGACGCACGAATGCAATAATGCATGCAATGCGTCGACGTGACACCCCCGCGCCCCCGCAGCCGCACGACCGCGCGCTCGCAAGCGCAGTTCCACACTTTGGTATTAAAATCTAACGCGTGTTTATGTAAGTTTTGAGGGTTTCCGATCTTAGATTGTCGTTCTAATATAACTTAAGTACAGGTACACCAAAAACTTTCACTTAATGTCTATGGAAAAACAAGTGTTCATTATTACGATTTGTATAAAACTATTTTCTTCGTAGAGCAAAGAAGTAAGTGCAGCTACGCGTCAGGTATTTATGACAACTGCTTGGAGAAACTACGTAACGATAGTAACGCAAAACAATCCCGCAACAAGTTTCGTGCAATAAGTAAGTAAGTGGACTTGCAAGACACGCCTTCGCAATAGTATCCAAGAACAAATGCCTATGTTTATTTACTTTTATAAAGTTATGTTAATTCTTCGTGTTAGTTATGGGTATGTGTGTTTATGGCTTTATACCCAGGGAAATTTGTAAAATAAATAAATGTATGTATGTTTACATCTATATAAGAATGGAAAACTATTTTATTTTTTGTCGCAAAAATACACATTTTTTGTGACAGTACCCTTATTTTTAGCGCTAGCTTCATGAAAATTTGTGAGAAGGTGTATTAGAGTACGCTCGATTTTTTGCAATAATAAAAAAAATATGACGCAAGTTGAGTTACGCGACTCTTCCAGGAAGGGTGCGACATGTTCGTAGTGTCGCTATAAGCCGCTTTAAATGGCAACCACTCGCTGACAGCGCCAGAAAAAGTAGGCAAGTCTGTGTGCCTAACTCGCGGCCGGGCCATCTTCTCCAGGGTCGCAGCTAGTTCGTCGATGCTGTTTCTGGCTCTCGTTGGCGTCGGCGATCTTCCTCTAGGCACATCAAATTTAATTTGCTTCGGATCTTCTTTATGTTCAGTATGTTTGCCCCCCTCCCCCCGTGAGCTGAGGGGGTTGGTGCGCAACCATTGATCGACCTTCTGATGCTGACGTTCGTCTTGAAGTGGATCTTCATGGATGCTTTCTTGGTCGTCTTGTATCACAGACACCTCAGCAGCCAGCCTTTTCTTCACTAGGTCCGCTTCAAGCTCCAGCTCTTTCCGTCGAATGCTTGCTAGTTTTTCAGCTGCTTCCAATTCAGCCAACCTTAATCGTGTCGTCACGCTGGTAGTCGACCTTATTGATCGCGGCGGTGATCTGACTTGTTGCCGCTCTGATGAAGGCCCAGCAGTGGCGAGATCTGCAATGGTAGTAGGTCCAACCATACTTTCCACCTGAGGTGACGCTGGTGGATCAAGTGATATACGTCGCAGTCGTTCTTGTTCTATGCGTTCAGCTTCCCGGCGGCGCACTGACGTACGTAACTCTTCGTCCCTCCGTTCTAGGACACGCCTTTGTTCTTCCATCTCTGCTAAATCACTCTGACTACGTGTGACAACCATCGCGTTCAGTTGACGGCGCACAGTAACTTATTAGCAGAATAAAAGCGCTGAGTTACACAATCGTTACCGGTTAGCACACGGGTTAGCACTTAGTTTTCACAGGTTTTCAGACTTTTCTTCGTATCTGGCTCTCGAACAACTAACTGGATCCGGCTTCTGAAGGACCAAAACTGTTATGTGTGGACTGTATTTATGTGTTCATTCGACATACGTCGATAGCTCTTGCAATAAAACTCAATCTTCAAACACTGATTTATTTTGTATCTTCATAAATTCACTTAATGTCTACTTATACTAGTCTATACACATTTAATGTTTACTATAAAGTCTTAATTCTTGATTGTTCTTTACACTTTATAACGTTTCAGTACTTATACACTTTAAACTATTTATTTCACTGTTTACTTTTCACTACTTTTTCACTGTTTACTACTATACTTGATATTTTTCAGACTTATTTCACTTCAGGTGTTTCTTCTTGTCCGGATGGTTGGATACTACGATTATTCGATTTTTTTTTTTTTTTTTTTTTTTAGGTAGGGCCACTTGTAGATCAGCACACTAAGGCTGTGAGTCTACTTAACCGGACTTTCCTGTGGTGACCTCTAATAAAATTAAAGGCCCCCAGCCAGGGCTTACAAACTAAAGATTACTTAAAGCTAATGACCGCACGCTAAGGGCACTCCCTGTGGAGTACGGGCCTCGGCATAGCGGGGTCATTTTGGGAGGGCAGCAAAGGGACAGGCTGGGTCATATTATTTACGGGAGTATTTATTGCTACTGGCTCAGCATCGCGGGCTGGCTCGTTTGGCAAAGGTCGGGGAGGATTTTCATTACAAGTACGCGGACGTCGCGATGGGCCTCGTCGGCGAGGCCGGAATAAGGAACGCGTTCTGTATTTGTGTTTTCTAAGAGTGCTGGTTTCCCTACTGCTCTCTTGTCGGATGGTGGTGGGGTCGTCAGGCTCGTCTAGGATGTTACGCGGGCGACGAACCCGAGAAATCTTGGAGGGTCTGTATCGGGCGGCCGATACGATCAGGGGGTTAGTGTGGGTATCAGCAGAGGTGAAGTAACGCACTGACATGCGTTTCAACACTTGCTTTATGGTCGGGAGTTTGAGGTCTACGTGGAGATCCTCATTCCTACAGAACCAGGGCGCGCCCGTGGCCTTTCGGAGAAAACGGTTCTGAATGACTTGCATCCTATGGATCTGATTGGGACTGGCATGAGCAAACACCGGACAGGCATACGTCATGATAGGACGTATGCATGTCGTGTATATTCGGATTTTACATTTAAGGGAGAGCTTGCTGTGTTTATTCAGCAGGGCGTGGAGCCTACCGAGAGCGAAAGCGGCTCGCGAGCGAACCGACTTTATGTGCTCACTGAAGTTTAGGAACTGGTCGAGGATCACACCTAAGTATTTGGCTCGCTTCTCCCAAGGGATTGGCTTGCCGAACATAGTGATCGGGCGAGGGGGGGTGAATTGTTTATGCTGGCGAGCCCTGCGAAACAGGACTGCTTGACTTTTGTCGGGATTTACCTCAATCCTCCATTTCCTAAACCAATCGCCTAGTGCGTTGGCTGAGGTCTGGAGGGTATGAGCGATGCTAACGGGATTATGTCCCGAGTAGTAGATGGCCGTGTCGTCGGCAAATAGGGATAACTCTACTGGGGGCTTTTTGGGGATATCGCTAGTGAATAGCGTGAAGAGTGGGGGGGAGAGCACGGCGCCCTGAGGGACGCCGGCTCTGATAGGGCGGGGAGTGGAAAGCGCTCCTTCGATACGATATCTGAAGGAGCGGTTCGACAGGAAGTCTCGAATGATGAGCACGAGACGGTCCGGCACACCTAGTTGGTAAAGCTTATAAATTAAGCCATTGTGCCAGACTTTGTCGAAAGCCTTCGCTATATCAAAGAATAGGGCCCCCGTCACCAGACCGCGTTGAAAACGGCCGCTAATGTGCTCTACGATGCGGTGGGCTTGGTGGACACTGGAATGATGGGCTCTAAAGCCAAACTGTTCGTTAGGGATTAGGCTCTTGGCCTCGACAAAGTCCTTGAGCCGATTAAGAATAATCCGCTCGTAAACCTTGCCGAGGGCGCTGAGCAGACTAATGGGTCTATAGCTAGTCGGGAGGTTCTTGGGCTTTTTGGGTTTTGGGATACCTATCACTATAGCCTCTTTCCAAGCTTGTGGAAACAAGTTGTTGGACAAGGCGCCATTGAAGATGGCAGCCAGTAGGACTATGATCGTACGTGGGAGGAGTTTAAGTGCCCTAGTGGTCAGTCTGTCAGTCCCGGGAGCTTTCCTAGGTTTGAGTTTCTTGATGATCTCCTCCACCTCGTCTTCCGTGACGGGGGGGAGGGGAGCATCAGGGTCCTCGACAGGGGGTAGGGCAGATCTACGTTCGACCTCAGCATCCACGTGGGCAAGGTGGGCTGGGTCGACTGGTTGGGAGCTGGGAGAGCACTGTGCCTCCAGGCTGTCGGCTAGGCATTCGGCTTTGTCTTCGTCGTCGAAGGCAATGCTTTTGTCCGGGCGGATAAGGGGAGGCATTGAGGCAACCTCAGTGGCGCGCATATTCCGCTGAAGTTGCCAGAAGGCATGGTGGGTGGGTTCTAGTTCGCTCAGGGTCTTGTCCCAGCCGGCTTCACGCCACTCTCTGATGCTGTTACTTACTTTGCGCTGTAAGTACCGCATGAAAGTTTTGTTATTCTGGCAGGGGAAAGCTCTGTAGGCACGGACTGCTGCGTTCTTCTCAGTCAGCAGGGCCCGTACATCGTCCGGGAGTTTCCGGGCCAGTGCTCTGACACCGGAATCTCCTTTGAACAGTCGTTCAAGACAGATTGCACGTGCTCTGTGAGTGAGTCGATCGCAGCCGTCGTGTCGGCGGCGGACTGGATGTGGTCGGGGATCTTGTCCAGGTGAGGAGACGTGTTGGATTTCAGCAGTTCGCCTACTTTCCTCCAGTCAGTGATCACCTGTGTGGGAGGGGGGCGGTTAGGGTCATAGGGACCCGATCTCGGAGTTAACTCCAAGATCACCGGTCTATGGTCAGAGTCAAGTTCGTCTACCGTCTCTAAAGAGTGCAAACGTAAGTTCACATTCTTCAGGAGGGCAATGTCGAGTACGTCGGGCAAGTGGGATGGCTCGAACGGGTAATGAGTAGGCCGCATAGGACCTATGATATCTATGTGGAGGGGTGTGCAAAGGTCGTATAGTACCTTCCCACGGGGGTTGGTAATACGACTACACCATGCGGGATGTTTGGCATTGAGATCCCCCGCTATAAGGACGGAGTCACTCATGTCAAGAAGGGCTGTAAGGTCGCTTCGTAGTGAGGCGTTTATCGAAGAATTTGAATCTACGTCGTTGTACGGTGGGAGATACGCGGATACTATTGTGATAGAGGGATGGCCCGTCATGCCTAGCCGGCAAACGGATACCTCTAAGTGGGCAAGGGGCGGCGGATCCATAGGGATGCAGTGCAGGGAGTTCCTATAATATATTAGAGTGCCACCTCTGTGGCATCTAGTCCTATCGTTCCTAACTAGCCGGTAGTTGGCTACCTTGGGATCCCTAAGGTGGGGTTTGAGGAAGGTCTCTTGGACCAGAAGGATGTCGAGACTATGATCGCGAAGGAAAGTCGCGATCTCGTCCCGTTGATTGGTGATGCCATTGGCATTGAAGTAACCTAGCTTTAGGGATCGGGGCTTTAATCTCTTACTAGCCGTGTTATACATTATGGCTGTTTAAAAAGGTTATCAAAATGACTTTTGACATCGGGATACTTAGAGTATACCCGAATCAGGGAGTTGATGCTAGTGCAGGCCACGACCTCCTTTGCCATTTGGATGGCGCGGGGGGACTGGAAGAAACTGAAAGTATTCCCAAGGATGAGGAACGCATCGAGTTCCGGCTCATCCGAGCGAGGGAGTGACTGGGGAGGAGGTGGGGGCTGAGAAGCCACAACAACCGGAGCGGAGGGCATGATGGGTTGATCCATCAGCCCAGGGACTTTCGGCCTTAGTGCCGGGAAGTTTTGGGCGTGATTCGCCGCCGTCCAAGGAGTTGGACGCTGGGGACTGAGGGTCTGGGGGAGCTCAGACGAGAGTGTAGGACACTCTCGTCCCTGGCGTGCGCTAGCGCGCGTTGCCAGTTTAGGGGCGGAGGTTTTCGGGGCTTTCGGACAGCCTCGGTAGTTGGCGGGGTGGCCGGATTGCCCGCACAGCACGCAGCTGGGCGGGTCTGGGCACTGGGACCTATCTTTTGGGCGACTGCACTCCGCGGTGCCGTGATCGCCCAGGCACTTTACGCACCGGGGTTTGCCGAAGCAATTCCGTTGCGCGTGCCCATACAACTGGCAACGGTGGCATTGGCCTACCGTGCCACTCTTGTGTGGCTTCTCAATGAGAATTCCTGAAAGACTGCATACAGTCTTCAGCGCAAAGATGGGGTGGGGACCTTCGGAGACGGGGTGGCAGATGACGAGGACGTTGTTAGACGCCCTGCCACCTCTGCCGTGCATACGGTGCACCTCAATCACCGGGATGTTCTGTGACTCTAAGTCGCAGACGATCTCGGTGGTGGGGATCTCACTGGGGATCCGGCAGAGGACCACCCGAACGGGCTTGCTCTCATGGAGCGTATAAGTGTGGTGGGGGATATTTCGAGCCTTGAGTAGCTTCGAAAGCGCGCGGTGGTCGTTAGCTGTCGCTAACCCTACTTTTATGCCGTTCTGAACGGCGCGGGCATTCGTGTAGGCGATGCGTTGCTCGCCACACGCTTTGGACACGTTTGTCCAAGCCCCCTTGTCATGGATGAAGATGGGTGGGGGAGGGATGGTCTTGCGCACTGAGGCGCTGACGACTGGGGTTTGGGTAGGGCTGGGCCTAGTGGCCGAGGAAGTGGAGGGCTGGCTCTGCACTAAGCGTGCTGGCTCGGGAGGGGAGGGTTTCTTGGCCTTAGGGGCCTGAGTGGAGGACGAGGCCTGCGACCTCTTCTTCCTCTTTCCCTCGACGAGGATAAACTCGTCGGAGGAAGAGGTTTGGTCGGAGGAGTGCTCGGACTCCGCTCGCTCTGAGCGCTCAGAGTGTATGCTCTCTGCGCGCTCCGAGCGCTCGCCATCCGAGCCCTCTTTTTCTTGTTCCTCCTCCTCAGAGTCCATTTCGACGTCTGGGGGGGAGGGGGACCTATCTGCGATGGGCGCGGGGGTGGGACCTAAATCTGGCTGTGGGGTGGGAAACACCGCGGGGGGTATTTTTTCAATCTCATCCTTATACTCCCTTTGTAGGGCGGGGTTTTTAATTAGGATCTTTCCTAATATCTCGGTTGTTAGATTTAACCGAACCGTTAGGGACTCTACTTTGGTCATGAGATCCTCCACTATGTCCTCCATATTGGAGGCGACAATGGTGGGCATCCTAATCTCCTAACCCTAACATAAGCGCCTCGAGGAGACACGTCAAACGTGAGCTCCCCGAGCAGACGGTCCCCAAAGAGCCCTGCCCCGGAGTTTCTCCTAACACTTCGCTACCGAGAAGAGAAACCCAGACAAACTCGGTAGCTGTGTTGCCGTCTGATGTGGCCTGAGGGGCCCTATTTGCCTAACCCTCCGGGCGGGAATGACCCGGAGGTGAGTTCGCTCCCTGCGGGGATAGCAGGGAGGTGTGTGCCTAATGGTGTGCCCTAAGCTTGTAACCGATCGCCAGTCTCAATGTGCGAACCGGGCCCTATTGGGTCTAGTGCGAAGGGGTAGATACACCCAACCGACACTAGGTGTGTATGCTGTGAAGAGAACTCAGTAACTAGGTTTGACTAGGAGATCCCCCAAGGCCAAAACCTAGCACTCGACTCCAATTGACTGCTTCACCCTGAAGGGGATCAGCGGGTGCGTCGGGTCAGCACCCCCTTGGTATTGTTGACACCGTGAGGTTTCCAACCAAGGACCACGAAACTGTGGTTTTACCCTGAAGGGGCCAAACCAAATTGTTTTGACAATCTCTGTTAGAGAAACACGATATCCTTCACCGCCTCGAAAAAGGCGGATCCGGACCAGGCGTCGTAGTCGGCGACTACGAGTGACGTCACGGCGGGCGTGACGAACGGAGCGATGACTCAGGCACGGAACGATCGAGAGCGCGGAGCGGCACGACTGTCGCGGGCGAGCGTCGGAGCAGAATGACGATTATTCGAAAAAAAAAAAAAAATCCTGCCGTCTTATATCCCTTGGCACGAGGGTCGAACTCGTGTGGGGGTCACGATATGTTTTTGTAAATCTACTAATAGCAAACGAGAATCGCTTGTCGTGACCTTGAAGTTGTTTACGCACAAAACTTTCTCTTTTCCGACAGGTTCCGACCTGTCGGCCTTGGTACATTGAAACTTTCTCGAAGTTTCTCTTACAATAGGTATGATGAATTATAACGATTTTAACATGTGTTTCATTTACCTACGTACATATTCCTATTTCCTACTTACATATTGACCTAACCTATACTGATTTTAACTATCCTACTTATGTTAAAACTTATTCTATGTACATTTAGCTCGGCGTCCATTACACTATTGATGTAAACACCAACATTTCAAACCGCAATAGATAGCGAGCGGTTTTCCGTTTTCTGACTTTTATCACATTTTTACTAATTACTCCGAAAACCGCAAATTTCCGCAGCTTTTTTTATTTGGTTATGTTTATGGATAGCTAGGCTACAAATCAAAATTAAATGTAAAGCAGGGGTAAACGTGGGCAACTGTCAAAAGTCTCGATGAACTTTAAAAACCTTTTTTTTCAGCATATATTATTTTGCAATTATTTTAAGGTAAATTTTAACATAATATTAAATACATATTAGTTGTTTCATATTTTTCAAAAGACGAGGTTTCCAGAAATATATAATACATTATACCTTTTCCTGTAACGTATAACAATAAAATCAATTTGAAAGTGATGAAGTGAACGGGCTTAACATGGACGTCCGTCAAAACTATAAAGTTTGTGGTGTTGTAAAAAAATCATTTCATACAATATGTATAATTTTTTGATATTATAGTCTAGTTTGGTCTTTAAACTATTGATTAAAATAAAAAAAGCATGGCAGTAGCGACATTGACAAAAACCATTTTTAATCAGCAGTTGTTCTACGATTTTCCACAGTGCGCCGCCCGGCATAGCAGACCTCCTCAGTTCCTTGTGTGACCAGAGGGCTGGCTCATTTTAGCCCAAAGAATAAGCATTTCCATACAACGTGGCAATGCTGCCAGTCTTCTGGGCACGTTTTCCGACGACAGCGATGTGGAGAAGTACTACGACGCTTAAGTGTATTTTATACTTAGGCTTCACATTACATTAACTACGTCTTATTAGGCGTACCTGCCTAATTAGTAGATGTAACCTGTTTAATCTTTTTTTTTACACCACTTGTCAATATTAACAAAAAGTATGGTTTTGTAAGTTATGCAGTGTTGGTTCTATGTATTTTTTTATTGATATTAGGCTCGCTTTATTGATATTAGGAGAGGCGGCGCCACTGTGCCACTGTTTACATCGTGCCCACGTTAATTTGAGCTTTAAAAACAGTAAAAGTGACAAAAAATACCGTAACTGTGTCGAATATTTTGTATAAAACTGAACTATAAATGGACAAGTTGAAGTACAAAGTGATTAGTGCGTAAAATTTAAAATATTACAAAAAACAAAAAATAACGGCAACGGCAAAATTTTATATAAGTGACATTAGACATTGTGCTCTAAAATAAAGTAAAAAACAAATTGCGTGGTAAAAGTATAACACCTTAAACTGTAGAACAAACATCACGGTTTAAAAACAGTGAAATAGTGATAACTTTTCAGACATTATAGATCAATAATGGCAAACTATTCTGTTGAATTTAGTGAATACAGCACCATCTATTAGAACATGCGTTAACAGCAACGCCACAAGAACATAACTAATGACATCTATCGAATGAAAACAAAAGTGCTGTACGTTGGATGTACTTTGCATTTTGACTACAATTGGCAACGTGAATTTAGCCGAGTGGAAGAGACCTCTGATTAAGAGACATCAGTGCCCTGGTTCGAATCCCGTGGAGATGGAACACTTTTTGAATTTGTAAAAATTTTCATCTTTAATATATTCAAACATGGAGGACTATGACAATATCAATACACAACAGATTGACAGGCCCGTTGGTATAGTTGTCAGTGGCCCTGACTGCTATGCGCAAGGTCGTGGGTTCGATTCCCACCTAGGACAAATGTTTGTGTGATGAGCACGGTCATTTGTTCTTTGTCTGGGTGTAATTTATCTATAATATGTTTGTATTTAGAAATATATATGTATGTTTATCAGTTGTCTAGTACCCATACCACAAGCTCTGCTTAGTTTGGGACTAGATGGCGTTGTGTGAAAAGTTGTGGAATATTATTATTATTATATTATTATTACAACAGCGACGAAAACTAAATTTCAATGTTAGCGAAATCGACATGGACGTTTCGTACCTAAGTCCGACAGATACGTCACAACTACCTCCAAACCAACAACTGTCCAAGAGTATAGACGGTACTTTAATCGACACTGCAACATACTTCGAAATGCAAGACAGAATATCAACATTAACTCAAGAACTCGCTACTACACAGAGCGAATTAGAAAACGTAATATTAGAAAAAAATGATTTGCGAACACAAAATAAAAATCTCACTACACAAATCTCCGCTTTAAAGTCACTATGTCACTCCACGACGACTCCTAATAAGCCAAACAGTATGAAAAAGATTACAAGGCGTTTTGTGTTGCCCCAAAACAGTGACGTATCCTTTACCCCTTCATCACCAACCTCGACACCTAATACTAAAAGTGACCACATCTATACATCTGCAAATTTACATAGCAAACTAAATGACTTGCAGAAACAATTATATGAATTAAGCAAGGAGATAACAAACCTAACAAAACAAATTGAAATACTACAAGTGAAACGGACAACACCAAAGAAAACAAGTACTACACATACTCAGAAATTACCTACGTATGAAATCAAGAAAAAAGAAAACCCTGCAGACTACAGAAAATTAATTATCCTCGGAGCTCAACAATGTGTAGGCCTCGCCTCAGCTCTCCTGTACTCAAGACAACGAACGCAATATGAGAAGTATGCGATTATAAGCGAAACGAAGCCGAATGCGTTGAGCAGCGAGATAATAAAAAACTATCGAAGTTTAAATCTAGCAACCAATGACAAGCTTGTAATATCTCTTGGTGAAAACGACTACAATCAAAAATCAGTGTTTGCACAAATTCAAAATTTTTTTTTTTTTTTTTTTTTATTAAATTTATCTGCATTATTAAAATAGGCTTATAATTATATTTTACTCGCCAAACTTCGCAGTTTGTTGGCGAGAATCGCTCGTTACTTAGGTACATTAAACAAAATAGCAATAAACTTACTAACTACTTACTTACTACTCACATTTATGTTTACATGACGTAATTATGCATTCTACAAGTAGGTATTTACATTACATCAACCATTCTATTTTATTACACGTATGATATCCAGGCTAAGAAAACCATGCCTCGACAACGATAGACCGGCGCCAAATCTGCGATAGACAGCGACTTCCACAGCAGAGTGGTCAGCGGGTGCTGAGCTGATCACCCTAGCACTGCCCACTGCCCATCACAGCCCGACGCAGTGCCTCCGTCCCCGAGAAACAGTTTTCTAAGCCTAGATTTCAACACACCTATACTTAAGTTCCGGTTATTTCTTAACAAATCTATGTCATTAAAAACTTTTGGCACCAATTACTTAGACGTTCTTTTCCCATAGAAGTTTGCTATTTTTGGTTGAACTAGTCTTTTCTCTCTCACACTCCTTGTATTAACTTTATTTTTAACACTCACTTTGTACTCATCACTATAATAATGTTCCAACCCTATTAGATAAACGAGTTTCATATCTATTGGCAAGATTTTACAAATGGTAAATAATTTGTCATAATCTTTGTTACATTTTTTCTTAGTGTCTTTACTAATTAGGTACTTCAGCAGTCTTATTTGTACATTTTTTATATCTTGTAAGTATGTTTTAAATGTTCGCCCATACACAATAAGTCCATAGCTCATTAGTGAGTCTGCAAGTGCATAATAAACAACGAGTAGCGTTTGTTTGTTCACTACCCTGTTCAACTGATAAAACTTACCTAACACAGACCTAAGTCTATTACAAATTTCAGTTACATGCGTTTTCCAGTTAAAGTTCGTATCTATACTAAGACCTAAATATTTAAATGAACTAACGTACTCCAATTTTACACAGCTACAATTAACTTTTTCATTATGTAAACATTCATATGTATGTCCTGTTATATCTAATTTATCTCTGGGCACAGCTTTAGCTCGTAGGTTGTATGGCGAGTGTATATGCATGCATTTTGTTTTGGTCAAGTTTAATATTATTCCGTTATCATGTGCCCACTTGGTTATGTTTTCGAAGTCCTCTTGTACGTACTGTTGTACCTCTAGTATATTTTTCGAAGCATATACTACACACATATCGTCGGCATACATAAACACTCGACACTTGTTTACAACATTTGACACACTGTTCACGTGCATTATATATCCTACTGGTCCAAAAACTGATCCGGTCGGTACTCCGTGGTCCACTACTGCCTCCTCCCCAGTCACACCCCCTATGATCGTTCTAATTCTTCTGTTACTCAGATAGTTTTCAAACCACTTATTCGTGGGACCGCGTATTCCACATTCATCCATCGCCTTCAGTAACACGTCGTGATCCAGTGTGTCAAATGCCTTTTTGTAATCAATGAAGAGTGCTATCAGCTGTTTTCCAGAGTCCAGACTCTCATTAACATAGTCAGCAAATGATGTTAGGGCTGAAACAGTACTGCGCCCTTTCCGGAACCCATACTGTGTGTCTGACAATATATTGTGACGTTCTAAAAATTTACTAATTTGACTAACAATATTTTTTTCTACTATTTTATCAAAGACAGACAATATGGCTTAATATGGCAGACAACATGTCTTATGTTTTACAGAACATAATATGACGATGAGCGATGTTGACCTTTTGAACATTCCAAATTACACTTTAGCTACCTCCTTTACTAGGCAGAAACGGAACGGTGGGTCTTGTATATTAATACACAACCATATTAGATATTCAGACATAGATTTTGTGAAAGTCGCAAATGTGTGCAATGTTTTTGAATGCTGTGCGGTTGAGCTAACGGATCATAAAATTACAATAGTATGCATATATAGAGTGCCAGGACTAAACAAAATGGAAATATTCTTTGACAATTTAACTTATATATAAGAACAAATCTGCTATAGAAATAAACATAAAATTATAATTTGCGGTGACTTTAACATTGATATGTTCCAAAAAACAAAGTATTCTTCTCTATTTAAACGTCTATTAAAAGAGTTTAATCTTAAAATCGAAATACAGCAACCCACTAGACCCAGTAGTGGTACTTGCCTTGATAATATTTTTCACAATATACGGGGCTGTAATAGTGAAGTACTAGAATTAGGGGTATCTGACCATTTAGCGCAACTGATGCAGTTTCCTGTACAACAAACGTGTGCATTGAAATATTATTATTTTCATAAACGTGATTACAGCAAAGAAAACATATATAAGTTTAGGCAATGCATAGGCAGTTTGAGCTTTTCAGATATTTTTGAAGAAAATGACCCTAATGAAAAGTTTAATGCGTTTTTTGACTTATTCAAACTTTTCTACGACCTATGTTTCCCAATAGTAAGATACAAAATATCGACAACTCATAGACCAAAGTGGATCACACCGGGAATTAAAGTCTGCAGTAAAAAAAGACGGCATTTGCTATGGCAATATAGGTTAAACCCAAATAAAGACACTAAAACTGCTTTATCGATATTTAGCGCCAGGTACCGTCGCGTTATCAAACAGACACGAAAAGCGCAAAACAGCTGCTATATAGAAACTAGTAACAATAAGTCTAAAGCTACCTGGAAAATAATAAACAATTTGAAAAGCAACGTACCGAAAACACATATTAACGCTATTGAAGTAGACAACAAATGTATCACAAACCCTCAAAATATTGCTCAAAATTTTAATGATTATTTCATAGACCTAGCTCAATCCAATGTAAATTGTCAAAATTATAATAATACGAATGTTTTAAAATCTCACAAATCTATGTTCATGGAACCAATAGTCCCAAAAGATATGATAACTATAATAAATAACCTCAAAAATACAAATAGTACAGGGTATGATGACATCAAGACCAGCGTGATCAAATCAGTAGGACCTTTTGTAGCACCAGTGTTATGCGATATAATAAATGCTTGTATACACAATGGAGTTTTTCCAGAAGCTCTAAAAATCTCGATTATCAAGCCACTACACAAAAAAGACGATAAAACAAAAATGTGAAATTATAGACCTGTAGCTTTAATACCAATATTTTCAAAAAATTTTGAGAAAGTAATTTACAATAGACTCAACAATTATTTTGAGAAAAACAACATTTTTTGTAAGGAACAAATGGGATTCAGGCAGAACAAAACTATTAATATGGCAGTGTACAATTTCCTTAAAAAGATACACCATAACATGGACAATAGGAAACCAGTTGTAGCAATGTATATGGACATGACGCGCGCTTTTGGTTACGTTGACCACAAAATACTATTAAAAAAAAACTCTATAGCTACGGTATAAGAGGTAATGTACTTGATCTCATGCAATCGTATTTAGAAGGTAGAAAACAGGTTACTCAGATCAGCCAAGTCAACATTAAGACAAAAACTGAAACAATATACTCATCAAGTACGCGAATAATTTCGTATGGTGTTCCACAGGGGTCTGTGTTAGGTCCATTACTTTTCATCTGCTATATAAACGACTTCCCCAATGTAACCAGTCAGCAGATGTGCTTATTTGCAGATTATAGCACTATTGTTTTTGACAAGGGAAATTTTAAAGAAATTGAAGCAGACATAAACACAAACCTAGTGTCTATCATAGAATGGTTGAATGCCAACAATCTAAAAATTAATTTGACTAAAACTAAAATAATGGACTTTAAACTTCGACAGAGAAAACCGACACAATATCAAATCAGGTACAAAGGAGACGCAGTATTAGAATCGAAAACGACAAAGTTTTTAGGATTGCACATTGACAATGATATGACATGGAAAGCTCAAATTGATAGTGTCTGTCTGAGACTTTGCAGATTCTCTTATGCCCTTTATATGTTAGGTAAAATTGCAAACAAAACTGCCCTCCTAACGGCATATCATGGGTATGTAGCCTCCACGTTACGGTATGGACTCATATTTTGGGGTAATGCTGCAAATATATCCTCCGTACTTCTGGCACAAAAAAGATGCATCCGAGCCATCTGCAAATTAAAAACGACAGATACATGTAAGCCACACTTTAGGGATTTAAAGATTCTGACAGTACCGTCGCTGTATATCTATGAGGTTCTGATGTTTGTAAAAACCAATATACACTTATTTAGTCATGTAGAAAGTCAACGTCGCTCAGATAAGTTAAAAACAATAATCACCAAAACTGCTTTTGCTTATAAAAGTATCTATGCAATGGCACCTAAATTGTATAATACACTTCTGGACACATCTATTGGCCCACCTTGTATTTTCAGTTTCGTTTGGTCCTAGCTAAAATTTTATATTAGGTCGAGCAAAAAGTTTTTATGCAGTTTTGAACCTGGCACATTCACAATTTCATTCAATAGTCTTTTTTTGAATTTCGAACACAGAATTTAAAGAAACAAAAGACAATTTGGAGCCTGTTTGTTGATATCAAACAATCGAATACTAAGAAAACTTGGTTTTATTGGTTTACTTGGATTTAATTCTTGAAAAAGTGATTGATATCTTTGCTTTTGCAACAAACATTACTTATTCTTAACATTAAGGTGAGGTTCTATCAATAATATATGGATACTTCACCTGAAGTCGCCGCCCAAGCTGTGGCACTTATTCAGGCCAGACACAGCCAAAGAAACGTGAGTGCTCAACTTAATTTAAGTCGATCTGCGGTCCGAAATGTTTATCGGAGGTACCTAGAGACTGGCGGCTTTGTTCGTCGCCAAGGAAGGCCACGATCTCGGGTCACAACTGAAAGGCAGGATCGATTCATCGTGACGACCAGCTTGAGAAATCGTCACCTTACCTCCATTGAGATACAAAACCAACTTCGCGACTTCCACGGAGTATCTGTGAGCGCTCGAACTGTTCGGAGAAGGTTAAAAGAACGCGATATGGTACCACACAAGCCAGCTAATGGGCCCAAACTAAAGCGAGCCCACCGAACAGCGCGCCTTCATTTCGCACGCAGTCATTTAAATTGGACACAGCAAGATTGGAGCCGTGTACTCTTTTCTGATGAGTCTAAAATTGTGTTACATGGCAATGATGGAAGGAAGAAGGTCTACCGGCGTAAGGGAGAGCGTTTCGCACAATGCTGCTTTGAAGAGAGGGTTGCTTATGGCGGTGGCTCATGGACTGTCTGGGGCGGTATATCCGCGAGCGGCAAAACTCAACTTGAGGTTGTTACAGGACCACGGCTGCCAACATTAAATGCTGAAAGATACATTCGTGAGTGCTTAGAACCTCACGTGATACCATACGCGGACTATGTGGGCCCAAATTTCCTTTTTATGCATGATAATGCAAGAGCCCATGCGGCCGGCATCGTCAGGGAATATCTTCGGGATGTGAACATCACAGTTATGGACTGGCCAGCCAGAAGCCCAGACATGAAACCCATTGAGCACATGTGGGACGAGCTAAAAAGGCGTGTTAGGGCTCGTCAGCCAGTTGCCCAGACGATGCAGGAGTTGAAAACTGCCATAGAAGAGGAATGGGAGATGATCCCTCAAAATTTCATAGAGCGGTTGATAAACTCCTAATCGTATGAGAGCTATAATAAAAACACAAGGAACGGTTGACACACTTCTAACTTTAATGTTCTAGAAAGGCGTTACAACTTACAACAGCAGAGTACTTCACATGCTTCTAACTAGATGGCGTTACATACCCCATTTTGATATCAATTTATAACACCCCCACTATATCAAAATTAAAAATAAACTTATTAGTTATTATCTAAAATAAAAAAACTTATTTATGAACAATTCCAAGCATTTTCATAAATTTATAGTGTTTTATTTCAGGCAGTCCCTTAGTCAATAAATCAGCAGGCATACTGGTAGTTGGCAAATGCTTTGTCACTACTTGGTTGTTACAAATTACATCCCTAATAAAATTGAATCGTACATCAATGTGTTTTGAACGTTTGTGAGACTGTTGGTTGTTTGCCAGTTTTAAAGCACTCTGGTTATCATTGTACAGCACTATCTTACTACAATTGCCTGTTATTTCTAACTCTAAGTTCTGCAAGTAGATGGCTTCTCTACAAGCTTCTGATAAAGCCATATACTCAGCTTCACAACTGCTTAGTGCTACTGTTCTTTGCTTCTTACTTTCCCAAGAAATAGCAGATCCACATTTTACAAAACAAAATCCAGTATATGACCGTCTGTCAATAATATCACTGGCCCAATCAGCGTCTACAAAACCTTGTAGTTCTGCCTTTTCTTTGGAGTATCTTAAACAATATTTTTTAGTTTTTAACAGATATTTTAATATTCTCTTAGCATAATTCCAATGAATATGAGAATAAGAATTATTAAACTGGCTTAAGTAACTCACAGAATATGAAATATCTGGTCGTGTCAGTACAGCCAAATACATCAAACTGCCAATTAATTTTTGGTAAGGCAATTGAGATTCTAAAATATTAGATTTATTAACATTCAATTTACATTCAATTGGAGTATCAGCTGTGTTACAATCAGACATATTAAACTTTTTAAGAAGTTGTTCAATATAATTCTCCTGATCTACTGTAATCACATTTGCATTTTTATCTATATTAATTCTCATCCCTAAGTATTGCTTTACTTGACCTAGATTTTTAATTTTAAATTTTTTGCTCAAAGTTTTTAGTAAATTATCAGTTTCAGACTTATTATTCGAAAAAATTAAAAAATCATCGACATAAACTCCAACAATAGTTTTGCTATTATTACTATGACCTTTTATGAAAACACAAGGTTCATGCTTACTTCTGACATATCCAAAATTACATAAAGTTTCTTCTACTCTCTGATACCATGCCAAAGATGATTGTTTCAATCCATAAACAGCCCTTTTTAATTTAAGTACTTTATTAGAGCCCTTTTTAATTGGAAACCCTTCAGGTAAATGCATAAATATATTTTCTTTTAGAAAACCATTAAGGAATGCTGTGGTTACATCTAAATGTGTAATGTCCATATCTAACTGTACACTTAATGCTAATAAGAGTCTCAAAGTGGAATGTCTAATTACTGGCGAGAAAGTCTCTTTATAGTCTATACCGGCCTTCTGTGTGAAGCCTTTAGCAACAAGTCTGGCACGAAATCGCACTTTATTATCACAATCGAATTTCTTTTTTAAGACCCACTTGCACTGCACTACACTTCCGCTATCTGGAGCATCGACAATCTCCCACACTTGATTGTCTTCGAATGACTGCAGCTCCTCAGCTATCGCCTGCAACCACTGTTCTTTCTCAGGACCACTGACAGCCTCTGCATATGTCAATTCATCTTCTCCTATGGTCGTAGTACAAACATTTGCATAGCCATATCTTTCAGGAGCCTTTCTTTGCCTTTTCTCTTTTGTGTTAGTCTGTTGATCAGGCATTTCATTTTTACTTTGACTTGTATCAGAAGTCTCGGGATCATGTGATACATATTGAGTCTTCAAATCTTCTATTTCTTCAGATTTCACAGATTCCAATACTGATTCCCCCACTGAATCTGTGTTCTCTATATAGATAGGTACAGTATCTTCTTGCTTAACCTTTTCTTGAATCACAACATCTCTACTTGTTGTAACTGTGTTCTTCTCTGGATCATAAATCCTATAACCCTTGACGTTCTCGGAGAAACCAACAAGTATATGCTCTTTTGATTTTTTATCCCATTTTCTTCTTTTTTCTTTAGGTACATGTACCATCACCGGACTCCCAAATATACGAATGTGCTGTAAATTTGGTTTTTTACCAGTCCAAACTTCATATGGAGTCTTTTCAATACCCGAAGTTACTGATCTGTTTTTAAATAGACGGCAGTATTGGCAGCCTCTGCCCAAAACTTTTTATCTAGACCAGCTTCGAAAAGCAAGCATCTTGCTCTCTCCACGATAGTACGGTTTGATCTTTCACTGAGTCCGTTCTGTTCTGGTGTGTACGGGTTAGTTTTTTGATGTTTTACACCTTCTTGTTTTAAATAATTTTCAAATTCATTGTTGCAATATTCACAACCATTATCAGTTCTTAGTATTTTGATTTTTTTATTTTGTAAATTCTCCACCATTGCCTTATATTCTTTGAAGCTTTTTAAAACATCACTCTTGTACTTAAGGAAGTAAATGTGAGTCATTCTGCTATAGTCATCAATGAATAACAGAAAGTATTTTGCACCGCCTATTGACTTATTTTCCATGGGGCCACATATATCTGAATGAATAATTTCAAGTACATCTGATGATCGTGAACCTGCAGAAAATGGTAATCTTGACTGTTTTCCTTCACAACATACCTTGCAACTTGATTTGCTTGTTGCAAATGTGTCTGGATAATCCATTCCGTCAACCATTCCACCACGCTTCATCTTATTCATGTCACAGCTATTAATATGTCCAAGCCGCTTATGCCATATCTCCCCATTCACTATACTGGATGTCAATAAACATTTTTGAGTTTCTAGGTTAACTTTGTAAACACCATCAACAAGTTTCGCATCTGCGACCAAATCACCTTCTTGGTTCCTTATTAAGCATCTCTCTGGTTCGAAAACAACACTGTTACCATTCTTTATCAATTCACTCACTGATAATAGATTAGTGGTGAGACTCGGAATACATAGTGCATTCTTTATTGTTATGTTATAATTGTAGCTTGTTGTTATGTCTATATCGCCAGAGCATAAAACAGGAACTTTTGTTTTATTTGCAATGATTATTTCTGGTAAACTTGATGAATAATCTGGATTTTTTAACCAACTCTCGTTCGCTGTCATATGTGTGCTTGCACCCGAATCAATGTAAAAATCACTTTTACTGAACTCACCATTTAGAAATACTACATTAAAAGCGTTGCTCTGCTTCTTGTTATCCTTTTTCTCGTTCAAAAGTGGACATTGATTTCGATAATGGCCTGATTCCTTGCACCGATAACAGGTAATTATTTTCTTTGTTGATTGATTCGTGTCACTCGATTTTGACTTTTGATAGTTAGTGTTGTTGCCATTGCGGGGCTTCTTTTTCTGCCAGCTCTTAGCTGCTAGCGCTGAATGACGTTCCGTTTCCCCCACATCAGCTGATTCCATATCGATCAATTTTGTTTTGATGGAATCTGCAGTGATTGGAATTCCAGAATGTTCGATTGCCATTATCATAGGCATAAATCGTTCGGGTAATCCAGCCAATAATAATGAACCTACCCATTCATCATTAATCTTGAACCCTGTTCCACTTAAACGCTGAGATGTTTCGGTTATTTGAGACACATAACTTGTCATATTTTCACAGTTTTCTAATCTTATAGATATTAAATGACGTAACAAAGTAATTCTCCTTGAAAATCCTGAATCGTCGAACAATGACCGTAGTTTTGTCCACAATTCTTTTGTGGTCTTTGTTTCTTTTATGTGCACAAATAAAGCCGAATCTATAGTCAAAATCAATTTGGCTCGTGCTTTTGCGTCTGCTGCTGTCGAAACTGCTTCGGTGCCTTCTTTTTTCAAATAAATATCTGCACCCTCCAGAACCAGTAAATTCTCGACCGCGAACGCCCAATCGTCGAAATTTTCGCGTCCTTTCAACTTCGGCACATTTGCAATATAGTTCGAACTCATTTTTAGTGTTTATTTAGCACGAAATAACACGAACAATAACTATTTTACTTGTTAAAACAGTAACTTTTTATCGCCCATAACCTATAATAAAAACACAAGGAACGGTTGACACACTTCTAACTTTAATGTTCTAGAAAGGCGTTACAACTTACAACAGCAACTTACTTCACATGCTTCTAACTAGATGGCGTTACATACCCCATTTTGATATCAATTTATAACAAGAGCTGTGGTAGATGCCCATGGAGGCAACACGCGTTATTAAATTAAACCTTTATTTGATAAAACATGTTTTTTATTCAAAAATTAATTGCCTTTAACAAGGCGCATATCCGACTTGTTAGGCGTAGGTCCATGTCGTATGGTATTCTGAATTCAAATTTAAAACTATACGATCGAAAAAGATGGTAAAATGTATCAGGTTTAAAACTGCATCAACAGTTTTTGTTCAATCTAGCAATCATATTTCGGTAGGGGCCATCGAAACCTAAACTCTAAGGTGGGCCAATAGATGTGTCCAGAAGTGTAAATTACCTTGTCATATTAGAAACAGTAAGAATAATAATGAATTTAAAAGTAACCTCTTTAAGCTACTAAATGACAAGGTATATTATTCAGTCAATGAGTATTTGGATGACAAATTTTGATCAATCTTTATAATTTATATTTTTATTTATTGTGTTTTTTATTTTGCAATTATTTGACATGTGTATTATTATTATGTTCTATTTTTATTTATAATTGAGACAATTTTATAATTTGACATGCATGTACTCGTATCTTTGACATTCTTTTATATCAAATATACTAACTTCGTAAGACTGATTTTGTATGCCTATCGGCGGAACATGGTTTGTACAATTGAAGTTTAAAATATTGAAAAACACCTATAATCACCTATGTTCACAAAATGAATAAATGAATTTGAATTTGAATTTGAACGCTTTTGGCCATCATCTCACCTGATGGTAAGTGATGATGTGGTCGTAGATGGAGCACGCTTGCCTAGAAGTAACCTATTCACTCTTGACTTAAATACTCCCAGGTTATAGCAATCAGGAAACACAGACTCCGGCAGGGAATTCCACTCCTTAGCTGTACGCACAATGAAAGTATTCCCAAAACGTTTTATATTGATACAATAATTATATTCAGCTGTATTTGGGTAGAGAAAGGTCGTCGAACCCAACCGTAAGCAATGTGGGGTACGATTCCACGTCAATCAACGTGTTATTGACGACGTCCATCGAATCCATACAACTGAAAAGTATTGATTTCGTTTTATGATTCTATTTCTATTTGTAAATTCATTTATAAATATGAAAATGAAATGAAATGAATATGAAAAATAATGCCATATTTTATCAAAACATTTTATGAATAGATCGTAACTATGAAAGTAATTACAGAAAATAGTTAAAAGTGACATCCGTGTTCACATTTTGGGAGCTTTTAGCAAGTTTTATTGGATTTTTGTTTTGTTCCCTTTCTGAATACAGAATAATAAATACTACGATATATAGCATCACACACAATAACTATACGAGTATACGTATATATATATTACTCAGATACACATTCGCTACTTTAGTTTAATCCATTTTTTTTCCGGGTGAGAAAATCATCGAATGACTTCTCCCGCTCTGGGTGGAAGGGAGTGTCAGACTTCTACTGACTAAAAACCCACCCAGTTTCTTCAGCTGCCCTCAAGTTCCGGGGCCGCGGTATCTCGTTAGAATATTCCCGCAACCCCGGCTTAGTTTTATTCCAAGTATGAATCTAATTATAACTATTTGAAAGCTGTAAGTCAAATTCGAGTTTGTCGCCCAACAAAAATACCTTCACGGGTTGATCTTAAAGGCAACGATTGCCGGTGTCTGACCTTTAATGACTATCCAAACATTTTGAGATTCTTCCGTGCCTTGGAAGATGTTAAGACGCTTGTTCTAGCTGCCATTTGTACATCTTTGACAGTCGTTGTGCATATTCAGAAGCCAGATAATCAAACACCGGGCATCGGGTTTCCCAGCAATTGGATTGTGGATCTCAGATAGTCAGTTGCATGTAAAATACAGCTTCGTCTGGTTATACTGGAAGCCACAGAACAGATAAAAGAGGTTAGAAAGGAAATAGTTCCTGATTTGTATGAGAACGCGTGTCGCCGCTTGTCTTCCCACTCTTTAGCTCCACTACAAGCAAGAGGCCCGTTAGGTATGCGAATTACGCACACAAATAAATTACACATACTTAAATCGAGAGCTTGCTACTGATTGTATCTCACTGTCGATAAGAACGCGCCGTACATCACGGCCAATCAGTGCAAAGGACGAAACGTCAATGGTTGAAGCGTTGAAGACGCAACGCATGCAGTACATTGTAAGCGGACTTGGTCATTGCGTTAATTAAGCGAATACACATCGAGCAATGTATATTTTTTGTAACTTGTTGCAATAATGTTGTTAATGTTTGGAATTTCGTAGTGATCAGAATATTTTCAGGATTTTATGGAATACACAAGTTTTCTACCACATATGACCCAAAGCAAGAGTGAACAGGCATCTTCTGGCCTCGCTCGTACCATCGTAGACCTCATCTAACACTTACCATCAGGCGAGATCGAGGTCAAGAGTGAGATCATCCATAATAAAAAAAAAATACAGAAGTGATGTTTAACATTTACATTCTATTAATAACCTTACGTTTCCTTGTTGCAGACTAAACTACAAACTGTGCGGCTTTTCACCGTGGTGGTGGCACGTGTGTAACGTTGCGTTGCACGCTGCGTGTTGCGCGCTTGTGGCTCGCACCGGTGCGGTGGTTGCAAGGTTGCAGCGACCGTTCGCCGCACTTGCTGCGCTGTTGTTCGCTGTGCATCCTGTACATACTGAAGCGGTGAGTTTAAATATAAGTTATAAAAATAATAATATCTTACTAATATATAATAATGTTACGTCATCATAACTATCCAGGTATTCACCAAAATCGAGAGAAATAATTAATTATATTAAAAATTTGTACCTCAATAATTCATAATTAGTTATGAATGATATTTTCTTCTTAATAATTTCTTATTCATGGTTAATTCACAAAAGGGTATACAGAAACGCAACGCTTGGAACCATTTTATCTCAAATATTAATTTCAAACAAACAGAGAAATGAAAAGATCTTTGATCTGTAGTGGAAGAATACTGGCTTAATATGAAGCGATAAAGTTACAATCATTAAAAGAAAGAGAAATACTATCGGTTGAATATTTTTTCGCGTATAAATAAGTATTTAGTCGAAGTAGAACCAGCGGAAATTATTACAGAAAAACTCAAAGGCTGGTTGACGGTTCCCGTTATCCAAGGTCCCGCTATATTACTTAAGCCAGAGGCTAAGCATTGCCATACAACGAGGCAATGCCGCGAGTCTATTGGCTACGTTACCAGCCGACAGCGTTGAGGAAGAATTTCAATGTGTATTATTTTAGTTTACTTTTTTTTATTGTTTATGGAATATTATATTTGTTTAAATCTGAATACCTATAAGTAATTAAGACATATACAGCGTACTCGAAAAGTAAATTATCATCAGTATCAGAACACTGCGTTAGGTGCAAGAAACTCATCAAGTTAATTAAATTAAGTTTTATTAGGCATGCGTGCGGAGGATCTTGGTTAAAAGCCATGAATAATAATGAGATGTTCTGGTATCGCATCAATTTCAGACATTTCCTGTGAACACCATCTCTCCTGTCAGCACATTCTGTCTGAGTTACTTACTGAACCATATTTCAGTGAAAAAGAACTGTGAAACCAGTTTTGTTATACAAGGAGTAGGTATATATCCATCTTTTCTGAAAAAGTATTTTTTAAATAGGATGTGAAACTCAGTGAGGTATTTATCAAGTGTTTTCTTCTGAAATAGTCTTTATTTGAAACTGTTTCAATTGGTATTTTTGTTGTTTTATTTTTATCGTTACCGCGCCACCTACACAACTGACTAGAAAACTTTTATTTTATTATTGAAAATAGGTTCGCGTTTGACCACCATCTCAACTGATGGTAAGTGATGATGTGGTCGAAGATGGAGCACGTTTACCTAAAAGTAACCTATTCACTCTTGACTTAAAGATATCTAGGTCATACCTATCGGAAAACACAGACTCCGGCAGGGAATTCCACTCCTTAGCCGTACGCACAATGAAGCTATTCACAAAACGTTTTGTGCGTATGGGTGGGATGTCCACCATGTAACGATGGCGCTTCGCCGTTTGTCTCGTAATCCGATAATGGAACGGGCTTGGAGGAATTAGATTGTGTAGTTCCATCACATCACTGTAAAATGTAACCGATAGAAAACCGATAGACTTGCAACTCGTCATCGATGTTCAAGGCTCTGGAGCTTTGACTCGACCAGTGCATCGTCGTCATTGAGCCTATTGGCCCGCTTCTCAATAGACTTAAGCGCGCCCAGTTGGTATTTTGCAGATCCATCCCAAAGATGAGAGCAGTATTGCATACACGACCGAACCTGGGCTTGACACAAATTGAGCAAATTGAATTGATTGAAGCTCTTGGAAGACAATACGATTATTTTATTTGAAGGGTTTTAAGAAAGTATAATGTACAAGTGTAATAATAACATTGAGATTTAGTCAGTAGAAATCTAACACACATTACCCAGAGCGAGAGAAGTCATTTCTTGATTTCTGCCCGAAAAAAAAAGAGGCTTTCTGAGACTCAGCCCATTTAAAATTGTGGCCTACTTAACTAAAAATAACCTTAAAAGCAATAAATACCCTCAATTTCAAATAGGTTTGAAATAAGTAAACCGCCACGAACCTTTCACGTTAGTACAAGTTTCTTCTAATGGACCTTCCAAAGAAAACTATTTTACTGCCAGTTCCTTTGTAGAATTACCCTTAAAATGTCTAAAAGCACTATCTTGTCAGTCCAGAATTCGATTTAGAGGGATCTGCGCACGCAAGGTTGGGTAAAACAAATAATTTCATGTCTACGACGACGTCTTGTAGTGTCACTACTAGTTCTTCTGAATATTTTATTATTGTAATCTTGGACACGTATTCTTAGAACGAAGCTGGAATAAAAAAGAATAAGAAGGTTTATTTTTGTAAATTTTCTTGTCATTTCTAGCTTTGAGATTTTTTTTCTGCTGCTTTAACAACACAAATGTGAAAGTCTGCTCGCTTGTTTATCGGGGAGAAATCATTAAATAACGGAGAGACAAGTCTCTCACAGGTGCAGCGGCAAGGAGTGTCAGACTTCCACTGACTAAAAGCTTACCCTGTTCCTTCAGTTGACCTCGCTGTCCGGGGCCACGGTATCTCGTTACAATATTCTCGTAACCCCTGGTACAATCACGTTTCAAAGGTTGTTCGGTTTGGATTGAACATATTCTAGGCCATAGACTAGATTACGGCATATAATTATAATAAAATATAATATATAATAATATTCCACAACTTTCACACAACGTCATCTAGTTCCAAACTAAGCAGAGCTTGTGCTATGAGTACTAGACAACTGATAAACATGCATATATATTTCTAAATACATACAGATAAATTACACCCAGACAAAGAACAAATGATCGTGCTCATCACACAAACACAATGTCCTGGGTGGGAATCAAACCCACGACCTTGTGTATAGCAGTCAGGGCCACTGAACACTAGACCAATACTTTTTATTTATTTATTTAAACTTTATGTATAACTAGTACTCACGCGGGGCTTCACTCCCGTGGATTCTATCAAGGTAAAAACATAACTCTCCTTTTTTGCAGTTGCGTAAAAAGTAGCCTATAACCTTCCTCAAGCTTCAAGCTACGTCAATACCAAATTGCATCCAAATCCACCCAGTACTTTCGAAGATTAGCGCGTTCAAGCAAACAAACAAATAAACAAACTTTTCCGCTTTATAATATTAGTATAGATACTGGTACATGTGCGGACTTAATGCAACAAGGCATCCTCTACCAGTCAACCTTTGGGTTAAAAAGACCACAATGTGGTAGGTGTACAAGTAAAATATTTTTTTGTGTTGGTTGGTATGTTTTATTTTTTATTTATATTTTAAAAGGAGAACCAACAGCGAATCTAGATTAATTGCAGTGGCATACGTAACGTAAAGCCAATTACAGGTTCGAGATCTGAGTAACAGGCGTAATAAAGGGAGATGGCGCTGCGATCGCAAAGTAAACAAGTTCGTCTCATACCTAAATTACAGTAAATAAATACTAACATCTCAGTGATCCGTTTAAGACTACAAAAAAACAAATAGTATTTATCTGATTGTCCAGTGATATCGTTTGCAGAGTGAAATACTTGAACAGTAAAGTTTTATAACTTAAGTTTGCGGTGACTAAGTGTTTGTCAACAAAAGTAATCTAATCATAAAAGAAGTGCAAAAACTATAGAAACATTATCACTATAAACAAAGGAAGATTATTCCGAACTCAGAATTCATGAAATAGTGCTAAACTCGTGTTAAAGTGAAAAAAAAAAACAAAGTGAACGTTAACATTTAAAATAACAAAAATCTTTTACAAAAATTGACGGGCGCGTTCCAGTTCCTTAAATAGTGATTCTAAGCACTAACGACACCGAGTGCTGATTATACGAGATTATTAAAAAAACGTTCCAGTTACCACTCGACACTACTAAAGCATTAAATCTAACTTTGTTGGTAACACATACATAGATAGGTATAAAACTGAAAAATGACGCAATGTGCAGGCTGTGAGCAAAAAATACTAGGTAGCCAATATCTAACCTGTTGCATCTGTAGGAAACACTATGACCTAGAATGTTCGAATATTACGAAGGCTAATTATTTACGTATGACCAGCAAGATTAGATTGACATGGGAGTGCCAAGAATGCAGGTGTAAAAAACCTAAAAGTATTAACTCAAACACCCCCGTAAGATCACAACAAATAGAAGCCAATGTATGCATTTCACCCGAAGCAAATGTTACACTGCGTCATAAACAAAATAACATGAATGACACGTTATGTTCTGAAGATGCGAGTATACTAGGAGATACTTTATATAATAATATAAGTCCAAAAGTAATCATCAACCTGAGCTGACATTACAAAATCTAAGCGAAATGATAGCGTTAAAACTAAAAGAAAATAATACATCAATACTTCTAGAAATAAAAGCTACTATTCAAACAGAAATTAATAAAGCTATATTAAAATTAAGGGAAGACATCAAACAAGAAACAGTTGCTTTGTCTTTGCAAAATGAGCAACGTAAAACCGATATAGATAAAATTAACATTCAAATAGAAAAACTGTATGAACAAACTGAAACAATAAAAACGAAATAAAAATACTAAAATCAAAGACCCCTCCTTTAGCGCATCAGTCACATAATATGTTAAATAATAATAAGAAAATTGTGCTATATGGACTTACGGAAATCTACAAAGAACCTGAACAAGAGCTATACGAAAGAATCAGAGCAGTTTTTTGGGATATTCTGGGAGTAGACATACTGGGTTATATTGAAGATACCTACAGAATCGGAAGATATTTTAAAAATCGAAATCGAGCAATGGTTATTGAGCTCATGAGCAAAAGGATGACGAAATATATAGTAGACAGTAACAGATATTTTCAAGGAACCGGACTGTACGCATAAGAATTTCTAAACGAAGAAGCAAGGAACGAGAGGAAATGTTTAAGGGAAAAAATGCTAATAGCGCGAAATAAAGGGCAGCAAGCTATTATCAGAAATAATCAGTTATATATTGAAGGACAACTCATTACTAGTATAAATGAAACATGCCCCCTATCAACAACTGAAAATGAACAAAATGACATAGAAAACGGACCACACTGTACATTTCGAGAAAATAGAAAAAGTAAGAGATTTCGAATACCAAGAACAACATTTTAGTATTTTGTTTCAAAACATCCAAAGCCTGTATAACAAACAACATATAATGGAAGCATTTCTTAGTGAAGACCAACCACATCAGGCATACCGAGACGTGGCTATCACAAGATAAATTAAGCATTATCAACTTCAGTGGCTACAAAGTCGCAGCATCCTACTGTCGGGAAAACCGGGGAGGCGGCGGAGTCTGCATCCTGCTAGAAGACAATTCAGAATATATAGAACGATGTGACATAGCCGAGATGTCACTTGAGTATATTTTAGAAGTTTGTGCAATTGAAATACCTAAAGAAAATCTATTATTAGTTACTATGTACTGGAACAGAAGAGAGGAAAATATATTTTTTAGCCAATTGAATCAAATACTAGCTTACATAAACAATAAATACAAAACATTGAACACAGTAAAAGGTGGTGACTTCAATATAGATATTTTGAGAAATAACTGTAAAGTTAACAATTTTATAGACCTGATGTCCGAATATAAATACACACAACACATAAAACATCCAACACACATTACACTAACAGCGAAAACGTGCCTGGATCTAATATTTACCAATTAAATGAATAAAGATGTACAGGCACATGTAAAAGACTTAGGTTTTGCAGATCATTGTGCCACAATTATTAAATTTAAAATACCGCGGCGTCCTAAAAATACCACTTGGTATACTGAAAAACGTTCATATAATAAAAATAACATAAAAAAGTTTCAAGAACGCATTAAAATCTGTTGATTGGAGAGACATCATTACAGAGGGAAATGATGCAAATCAAAATTATATTGCCTTTAACAATTTTCTCATTAGTATACTTAACAAAACTATACCCAGAACAAAAACTAAATTAAAAACGAAGTACAAAAAATATTGGCTAACTAAAGGCATAAAGATCTCTTGTAAAAACAAAAGACTTTTAAAAACTTTAAGTATAAAGTCTAACAATCCAATTATCAAGAACCACTATAGAAACTACGAAAAAATATTAAAGCAATCGGTAATAACTTCTAAAAGACAGCAATACATTAAAAAGATAAAAACTTCTCAAAATAAAGTTAAAGCGATGTGGAATATAGTTAACGAAAGAACAAATAAAACAACTCTAAAGGACAAACGCAATATTCAGATTCAAATAAACAATAACTTAGTATCGGATCCAAAACAAATAGTTAACCATTTCAACAACTTTTTCGCATCAATTGGCAAGGCGATAGCAGGTGAAGGCAATGCCACCCGTCCAATTGGTGGTGAGGCAAAAGGCCAACCTGTACTTAATCCCTCGGAAAATAGTCTATATCTCAGACCTTTGGACTGTCTTGAAACTCTTAGGATCATACAAAATCTGAAAAATAAAAAAAGTCATGGAATAGATGAATTACCGCCCACCTTGATTAGACAATGTGCAGAAGAGCTCGCTATACCTTTTTGTGTCCTTATAAATCAATCCTTTGATGAAGGTATTTTTCCTGATTTACTTAAAAAGGCTATTGTAAAACCTTTGCACAAGAGTAACTCTAGAAGTGATCCCAATAATTATCGGCCCATAGCCCTTCTACCAACGGCTTCTAAAATGTTTGAAAGGGCTATGTGTGACCGGGTATATAGTTTTTGCGAACGATATAAATTCTTTGACGAAAGCCAAAACGGATTCCGAAAAAACCGTTCGACAACTCTAGCTGTCTATAAATACATGCAAGAAGTCATTAATATTATAAATGATAAGCAATATGCAGTGGGAATACTTTTAGATATGACTAAGGCATACGACAAAGTCCAGTTTGACATCCTACTGGACAAATTGTACGGAATAGGAATTCGAGGAACTGCTCATAAATGGTTTGCATCATATCTAAAAGATAGAGAACAATACGTGGAAATAGAGCACTTTAATAAAGACCAAAAACGCATAATTCAAGTTAGATCCGACAAAATTATTATTAACTCATCAATTCCCCAAGATAGTGTTATTGAATGTCTCCTATTTATAATTTACATCAATGACCTTCCTAAAATCCTGGATGAACCATGCGTGCTATTTGCAGACGATATATCTCTGCTCACCACATGCCAAACAAATAGCAATATTACAGAAAAACTGAAATTAATTTTAAATAAAATAACAAACTGGATGAAAGAACATAATCTGGAAATTAATTATAAAAAAACCAAGCTTATAACTTTCCATCCCCGGCAAAAAACCCCACTACCAGTCAATCTCATCATAAAAGGTACGGAAATAGAACAAGTAAATGACTTTACACTATTAGGACTCACCATAGACACACACATTTCCTGGAAACAGCATATAGTAAAAGTTAAATCTAAATTATCAAAATTCACATATGAAATGAAATGAAATGAAATGAAATATTTATTCTGTAAATTGGTTATAAATAACACTTTTACACGTCATGTTTTTTTGCGTGTTTATATGCACTTCGAGAAGTAAATAAAACTACCGACCTCGAAACTGCACTCACGACCTACTATGCCTACGCTCATTCATGGCTTAGCTATGGCGTAATTATGTGGGGAAATAGCACTGACGTTCATACACTTTTCATACTCCAAAAGAAATTAATTAGGATCATTGTGAATATAGATCAAACCGAAACTTGTAAACCTTTTTTCATAAAACATAGTATACTTACCTTACCATCTATTTATATTTTAGAAATATGTAAATTCGTTAGGAAATACATGTCTTTCTTTAAAACCCGTGGTGATAAATATCCTGACCGATCTGTTAGATATAAGAATATGTTAATGTTGCCCTCTCTTTCGCGCATGAAATTGCATTCAAATAGTCCTTATGTTATGTCGATAAAAATATATAATAAACTTCCGGGTATCATAAAAAATGTAACTAGTGAAATATCATTTATTAATCAACTCAAGCAGATATTATTTAAGAAAGCATATTATTCAGTGAATGATTATTTGAATGACAATAATATGTATGAATTGACATAGAATAATTAAATTAATTAGTATGGACATTGATCTCAATATACCTATATGATTTATTTACTTGGACATGTTAATAATTAATATCTCGACTAGTTTTTTATTTTGAAATAATTCTATGACATTGTTATTATTATTTTTTGTTAAGCTATTGATTTTTTTTTTATTAATTTATTGACATTTTTAATAATCTATTGACTTTTTTTTTATTAATCTTTTGACTTTTTTTTATTTATTGACATCTTAAATTTTATTACTGTAAATGGAATTAATTTAATTTTTGCTGTGCCCTACAGGGTCCATAATTGTATCTTAGCTTTAAGCAATAACTGTAACATCCAAAATAACATTATGGTATGCAAATAAATATATGAAATGTAATGAAATGAAATGAAATAAAATGTTACAGGGACGGAGAGCTAATACTGCCCTAATGAGGAAAAGCATATTCTGCATAGCTCCTTAAGTCTACAACAAGATTCTCAAATCAATTAAAGAATCAATTTTATTAAGTTTTAAAAATAAGCTTAAGGAAATCTTGTGCAATAAACATTATTATAGTTTAAATGATTATGTGAATGATACTTTGACATTCCAATTAAATTGTATTCTTTTATATATTTTGACATAATTTACTCTGACATTGTACTTTGACATTCTAATTAAATTATATTTTTTATATATTTTGACATAATTTACTCTAAAATTGTATAAAATCTTGCTTCTATTCAATTTTAATGTTATTATTATCAACTGAAATATGTTTTAATGTTCATTTTATAGTCATCGATGCTAAGCATGACCTTATCCATTTCAATTATATAAATGAATTTTGTAAATACCAATATTTGCACGCCACATATGGCAGAATGTGAAGAAGCTATTAAATACCTAATAATTTTAAGACCGTACAATTAATGATTAAACGAACTTACCTGTACGTGAAGTTCTATCATAATTATACAAAGTGCATCGTCCGAAGAGATTAGTAACCTGAAAACGTTGAAATATATGTAGTAACACGCTAGTGACACCACTCTTACACTGTATGTTTAGAGTCCTGCGCTCTCTTTTTTTTTTTTTTTTCTTTTGCTGGCAACCCCAGCGTCTCGGTCTTTCATTAAGTTTAGAGTTTGAAGCCACCATGTTCAGCTTTGACATTTCTGCAGCAAACTGGGAGACACTTTGGGTTGGGTGGGTGTTACTAATCTCTTCGGACGATGCACTTTGTATAATTATGATAGAACTTCACGTACAGGTAAGTTCGTTTAATCATTAATTATACTCGTGCATCGTCCTCGAGATTAGTAACCTGAAAACGTTGAAATATATGTAGACCTTGAGAGATAGCTGAGGAAATGTCAACTACCAAAAAATACCTGTGTATTATTATTATTATCAATTGGTTTATTTCTAAAACTACTTAATTAGTATCACTTTTTTTTTTGTTTTAGTTATAATTTAATTTTGTTCTCCTTAAAAATCTAGTTTTATATCTAAGGGTAATGAACTAATTATAAATGAGTTAGCACTATCGTGGCAGTTACGTTTTGTTAGAGTTAATCATTGCTCTGTTATAGAATTTTCCAAAAACCTTAGAGCTTCCGCTCTAGCTTGCCCTGTCGCGGATAAGATCGATGAGAAGTCGCATTGGTTAGGTTTGGACGTAGCAGCGTGCCTTGTGTCGTGTGCACTCAGAGGTGTCAATCCCGCTATCTTTAAGGATGGCTATAATCCACCGACGGACGTAAGGATTGTATTTTTACCGTTTATGCGGTTTCTTAAAACCATTAAACGGCTTTATGTGTTTCCCACAAAAAGACCTGGCTTGGTTTTGTACAAATATTAAAAAGTAAGGTTTTGGGCACATTTCCATTTTCGTCTCAAAGAATGGTTGGCTCAAGGTTGGTTGTTTTGAGCCCGCCCTGGAAGTTTTAAAATCGTCACTGGTCGGGTATGTTTATTATTTATTCTTTTAATTACAATTTATTTATTTTATAATAATTTTTGTATACGTTATGCCGACGTTATCATCATTTTAAGTAAATTTTTAACGGCAAATTTTTCTTTGGAATTTCTAGTACAAGCGAAGTATACCACGTGGTATTATATTTAGGCCGTGGTTGAGCCGATAAGCTCCCCTGAAAAAAACCTTGTAATGAGAACCTACATGAATTCAAGGTGCCGTACTGGTTTCTCTGATTGAGTAAACCTGTGAGAAAATATAAAATGTTTGGGATTGACGCTTCATATAACTCAAAATTATATTGTTCTGAGCACAAAATTTATTTTTTCAAGTGCTAGGTACGTCATATTGCTGGTAAGGATTTTCCGACAACGAGCCTATCATGGTGTCCGCTGTGGATGACCGATACCCTGCGTCGCCGCAGCGCACAATGATCCGGCAACCAGTTTGAGGTTGTCTTGTAAAATAATAATATTGTTAGGTTAAAGTTGGAATATGAGCAACCACGGTTGTATGGGCTATTTAGACACCACCATGATTGCCTTGCCTTCTTAGTAATAAATTTTCTCAAGGTTTTTAACATTATTATGAAAGGACCAAGGGGCCTAAAAGATAATTGTTGTCCATTTGATTATGAATGCATTAACTGCCAAAGTGTTTGGATTGTATTTACTCTTGTTGTTGTTGATTGTATTTTTTACTTGTGAAGAGTTCCGCCGGCCGAATCCAATCCAGCCAGTATCCAATCTATATCTGGGTGTACTCGATGAGAGTCTGCATCCGCAATTTTGTTATCTGTAATATATGAAATATATAAAAAAGAGATGTAGGTATTGGATGCTCCCCTTGCGGTTTATGTAAGTAATGGCTATGGAGTTATCTATGTGAAGAAGAATTCACAGTTTCTGAGGTTTTAGGCAAATACTTTAAGGCCAAAATAAGCTACCAGCAGCTCGAGCTGATTTATATGGATTTTTCTCTCATCTCGCGATCATCTTCCGCTGGCTCGTTCACCCCCACATGTGGCTACTCCCCCCATAGTTGAGGCGTCAGTCTATATTTCTGAGCAGTATGCGTCTCATCATTTAAAAGAATCTTGCATAGAGTTAGGTCTATTCATGTATTTACTCTTTCTTAAGTGTAAAGTATCTCATATTCATCCATGCAAGTAGTCCAAAGAATTTCGCAAATTTTACACCTTATGCAATACATCTTATTAGTTCAGACTTTATGTTTGACAGGTTTTCGTTAGGTAATCTAATTAGGTTTCTTTTTTTTTTTTTTTTTTTCTTAATTTTAGTTTATATCCATTAAACCTATGACAATATAGTTTGATCTTCATTGATTAGAGATCGTGGAGCATAAAAAAGGAAATAATTGCCAGATTATACACCTTAAACCCATGACAACATAGTTTAGTCTTCGGTGTTTAGAAGCCATTGAGCATAAAAAGAAAAACATTGCTAGTTTATACACGTTAACTTATGACAACATAGTTTGGTCTTCAGTGATTACCGACCATTGTATTTTACCGTATTTATCGGCGATGGTTGCAGTTCGACGGACGTCACGATGCTTTCGCGGCGACTTGATGCGACTGTCTCACGCTGAGGGACCCGGCACCGGCGGAAGAAATGTTTCACAACTTCGTTGTACTCCTGCGCACTGGGACCCTTTTTCTCCACCTTAAATTGTTCTTAACTTGTTATTAAGTTGAGGAAAAAGTTTTGGGTTCAGCTTTTGCTAGGTTTTCACTATTTGTAAATTTTTGTGTCATTCAGATGTTTGTTTATGGAGAATATGGTGAAGTTTCGCTTAGTGACTGACTCTGCATGTTGTGTGTCACACAAGATCCAGTACACATCCATGATATGTTTGAGGCCCTCTTTATTTTTGTTTTTGTTCTCATGTTCTTGGGTGAGGACTCGCTAGCCCAGAAATTGCCATTGTGAGCTGGCTTTGGCGCTCTTTGATGCCCTTGTCTCGTTTTAATACGGTTTCTGTTACAGCTGCTTTTATTTCCACATTTAGTAGGGTGCTCCAATCAAGATACTGTTAGCTGGGATGAGGTACCATTCTGTAAGCTCTTCGCGGGTTTCCTTGCTATGTCCCAGAGTGTCTATGTGTTGCAGTCTTGTTGCTAAAACTTTGTGTATGTCAATCCCATAGTTAACAACCGCAGAGGGATCAGTTCCCAGAATATCCAGCACTTCTGGATTCCTGTGCTCAAGAGCGGGGTATTTCGGGTCAGCTAGTTTTTCATTATGGTTTACTTCCAAGACTTTTTCCTTAACCAACGTCTGCTGTGGTAAGTTTTCTGAGGTGGATGGCTGTGTGACCTCTTCAATAGGTTTGACGCACTTATTTGACGGTAAAACCTCTATAAGTTGTATCGTCCGTGGGCTGTCCAATGACACCCCAACTGAAACTAGATTATCCTAGTAAGGAATTTTTATTACATCAGTTATGGTGTAGTTTCAGCAACTACCCATATGATATGCCCATGCAGTCCCAAGAAATAAACTGTAGTTATTGTCTGTGAATTAGTGTGGTATAGTAAGCAACCTGGCGATACATCCCCAGGAGCTGCTTTGATGGGTGTTTGTTACCATGATTGTATGTCAGTAGACAAATGAAACAGGTGTTAGTAACACCATTCTAAGGTTTTACTGATGCACTATGAAAATTGAGCCAATGAAACCGTCCCAAAAACTAATCTATATTGGTCTCACAACCGTCTTGAATAAGTTACCCTGAGGCAAACTGACAACCCAAAACCGCTCTAATAGGTGTTGGGTACTTTAGTAATCTTATTTTGTGTAACCATGCGATACGGCCCCATAAGCCGCTCTGATAGGTGTGGTTACTTCAGTATACTTATTTTGTGTAACCTGGCGATACAGCCCCATAAGCTGCTCTGATATGTGTGGTTACTTCAGTATACTTATTTTGTGTTACCTGGCGATACGGCCCCATAAGCCGCTCTGATAGGTGTTGATATTTTAGTATGTAACTTATTTTGTGTAACCTGGCGATACGGCCCCAAAAACCGCTCTGATAGGTGACAGGTGTTGGTTACTTCAGTATACTTATTTTGTGTTATCTGGCGATACAGCCCCATAAGCCGCTCTGATAAGTATTGGTTATTTCAGTATACTTATTTTGTGTAACCTGGCGATACGACCCCCAAAAACCGCTTTGATAGGTGTTGGTTATTTCAGTATGTAACTTATTTTGTGTAACCTGGCGATACGGCCCCAAAAACCACTCTGATAGAGTACATATTACCTCAATGTCTGATAGGTGACAGATGTTGGTTACTTCAGTATACTTATTTTGTGTTACCTGGTGATACGGCCCCATAAGCCGCTCTGATAGGTATTGGTTATTTCCGTATACTTATTTTGTGAAACCTGGCGATACGGCCCCAAAAACCGCTCTGATAGGTGACAGGTGTTGGTTACTTCAATATACTTATGTTGTGTTACCTGGCGATACGGCCCCATAAGCCGCTCTGATAGGTGTTGGTTATTTCAGTATACTTATTTTGTGTAACCTGGCGATACGGCCCCAAAAGCCGCTCTGATAGGTATTAGGTGTTGGTTATTACAGTACACTTATTTTGTTTTACCTGGCGATACAGCCCCAGAAGCCGCACTGATCGGTAATAACTTTAGTTAGGGTAGATCTATCGGTATGTAGGCAGTTGCTTGTTTTTCATTTGTTTTCCAGAAATACTGATCATAATGCCATGTAAAATATATAATTATTACTATATTATTATATATAATTATATAATTATTACTTTACGTAAAAGTTCGTGTGTTTGCAGCAAGGATCTTGTATACATATCTTTTGCAGCAATTCGTTTTGACACATCAGATTGCACACATTTTCGTGGAATATGTTTTGTACACAATTTCGTGGAAAATGTTTTGCACGAAGGCAAACATACGAGGTTATTTTGGTAAATTTACTAATAAGGGCATGTTTTTGTTATAATAATAGCACTTCATCACTTTACTATTATATTCTAATAAATATATTATATATGTACCTTGATCTTTATCATCCTTTTCCGAAATAGTCCCTGTAGAATTGGCGGTCGATTGGCGCCGACGGCGTGCCGCTTTTTTGTTTGTTATTGTTTCTTTTTCAGTTTTTTGATCTTCCACATTATGTATTCTATTTCGAATTTCCTTTTTGGCACTTTTGCTTGCGTATTTTCACTATAAAACTAATCACTTTTGTTTTTTCCTAAAATAAAACGTGCGAGTGGTGGCGCACTGTGACGTGAATGAAAGACCGAGACGCTGGGGTTGCCAGCAAAAGAAAAAAAAAAAAAAAAGAGAGCGCAGGACTCTAAACATACAGTGTAAGAGTGGTGTCACTAGCGTGTTACTACATATATTTCAACGTTTTCAGGTTACTAATCTCGAGGACGATGCACGAGTATAATTACCATGTCCAGACAAATAAATGATTATGATTAAGATATTCTCTGATATTATATTTAGTGCTCAACTTTCACGTCAGCCAGACTGCTAGTGAAAGTTAGTACTGAAATAATTCCATTACAGTATAATATCAAGTAACTTCTAATCAAATTATTCACGTCGAAACTATTATTATACCTCTATTTTCTTAACATACCAAAAGTATACCCAAAGTACATTGAACTTATTTAAAAATCCAAGGACAAGCAAATCGGTCTTGCTCTCCATCTTAAGCCTGCAATACATGTTGGACGAGCGTAGGCCAACGCGAGCGTTGGCAAATAGGTACAAGGCAAGAAATAATGTCCACACGTTCGACAAGTTCGTCGAACGCCAATGCAGACGACCAATGTAGAAGAGGGTCTGTAGAGCTGCCCATACGTTGGCCGAGCGCAGGCGAGCGCCTTTGATTTGTGACTAAAAACCGACACCGATCCGAAGTGAGGCAAGTGATCACGAGCAACGGCGAGCGAAGACAAGTTGCACCAAATGAGCTCTATACATGTTGGCGCTGGCCATCCCTCGGCCAACTAGGCAAGTGACACCGAGCGATAGCAAGACAAGGCAAATATACCGTCTACATGTTGGTATTGGCCTTCACTCGACAACGCTCGGCCAACATGTATTGCAGGCTTTGTGAATAACCGAATCACGGTATAACGTACGATGTTTTCCCATGTCAGTCTTCCATTACTCTTGAAGTACGGGACGACTCTCGACAGGGTAGTAACAGGAATATGAATAATTCAATGTATATTATGCTATGCGATGCGACAGTAATCACGCATTCGTTGCTACAACCATTTTTCTCTTTGATCTGCGTTGCTTTACTTACTTGGAGTTCGTAGTGGAAATGTATCATTTTTTTTTAGTTTATGCATACAATATGTGAAGCCATTTTATAGTCTGCTTGAAAAGTATTTGGTTTGGAACATTTTAACCGATACCATAAAAAGAGGAGGTTATATGTTTGAATGTTTCTTTGTATTCGTATTTTGAGGGCCGATTTTAAAAATGATTTTGAAGCTTATACTCCCGTAGTTAGAGCAGTGGTAGCCCAGTACGCGTAGCAGATCGTGGGTTTGAACCTAGTCAGGTACCTTACTTTGCGTAATCTATTTCATCTGTTGGCGCGAAAGGCTAATTTAGTGGACTGTATTTGCGGTGCGGAGCTAAACGATTGACAAACGCTTGGCGTTAGGTACTTCGAGTTGCAGTGGGTGTGGGACAATAGAATACAACCCGAAATAAATAGGGAAGGAAAGCACAAACCTTTACGGGAGCCACGTGCTCGCGTCGTCGCCGGTGCACCGGTTCACTTTTCCAGGTTCAGGGCAGTTGAGCTTCAAGTTATTGTCCTCACACGTTAAACACAAGCACAAACTATGGATTATAAGTCTTATTACATGCGAAAATGCGGTGATTCCAAAGTTATTAATATTTTTAAGCGGAGCGCGTCGACGCCATTGTCAACTTGATGCGGAGCGATTCGGAAGTCGTTTTTTCGACAAATGGCGGGCGAATCTTCTTACTCACTCGCGAGGTATGTGCGGGAAGGAGATGGATATAGGAAATAGCGGATGTCAATCATATTTTGAATGTTGGCGCAACCATTCCCCCCGGTTTGAAGGGTTACCTTCAAAAACTATAAGCGAAACTAATCAAAGAACTAAACTCTGGAGTAACATCTAACTTCTAACCTTATTCCTAAACTATAATATAAAGCGTTACCATATTTACTAAACTAATTTGAAGCCTGCTGCTGATTGGGCAGAGGACAGAGGCGAATAACCGGACGTAAATACGAACCGGTCGCGGTTTTAACTTTTACTATACGCGTTACTCCCTTTGGATCAGGGAAAACTTCCTCCACTACACCTAGAGGCCAGTGTAGAGGAGGCGCACTCTCGGCCATTAAAACTACTACAGTACCAACGGTGACTGGATTCGATGGAGTATTCCATTTTTGACGCGACTGAAGCGTGTGCAAATAATCTGCTCTCCAACGCTTCCAAAATGATTGAACTAATCTATCCAAAAGAGCATGACGCTTCAGGAGATGTAGTCTGTCTTCATCAACATCCATAGCGGGCAAATACTTAAGAGGAGTCGTGGTTAAGAAGTGAGCCGGAGTTAAAGCTAAAGATTCTGAGGGGTCACTAGATAGAGTTCGGCACAGTGGACGAGTATTCATTACTGCCTCTATCTGAGCGAGTACAGTACTCAGCTCTTCATAAGAGAGAATCTGTACGCCTACAACGCGGAACAGATGCGACTTGAGGCTCTTAATATTCGCCTCCCAATTACCACCAAAGTGACTAGCAGCGGGCGTATTAAAATGCCATTCAATACGATTTTCGGCCAAAACATGAGCGAATTCACTCTGATAATACTTTGACCGTAAGAACGCGTGCAACTCCGAAATATTACGGCGAGCTCCAACATAATTGGTACCGTTGTCAGAATATAAACGTTTGACGGGACCACGGCGCGACAAAAAGCGCTTAAACGCGGACATAAAACTTTGCGTACTTAAATCACCGGTCAATTCTATGTGAACCGCACGAGTTGTCATGCAAATAAATAGACAAACGTAAGCTTTCGTGGAGCGTATTCCGCGACCACGGGCAACAGTTACCCTAAACGGGCCGGCGAAGTCTGTACCGGTGTGAACGAAAGGTTTAGCGGATTGAACAACACGACAAGAGCGATGATCGGCCATTTCAGGCGCGATAAAACGCGGGCGAAGCTTAAAACAGGGCACACATTTGTGTACTCTAGCACGAATCAAATTGCGAGCGGAAAGTATCCAATACTTCTGTCTAAGGATAGACATCAACAAGTCTGGACCTGCGTGACAATTCAACCTATGATGATAATCTACAATCAAATCTAAAATATGGTCCTTGCGGGGTAAAACTACTGGATGCTTTTGCTCAAATCCTAAATCAGAATTTCTCAAACGACCACCTACTCGAATAAGACCATTCTGCAAAAAAGGTTTCAAATGTTGAAAGGTGCGGCTACAAGGTTTGTTGGACTCCAAACTACTAATTTCGGATGCGAAATAAAATCTCTGCAATTCACGTAGCACGACTGACTCAGCTTTATCCAGATCAGCGGCGGTTATAACACCGCGCGTGGGTAACAGTTTAAGAAAACGACATACATACACCACACAACGCAAAAGTCTCGACCAAGACGAGACGCGATTAGATAACGATAAAATAATCGACTCTTCACGTGGAACCGAAACTACAAGCGAATGCTTCTTCTCCTCGGGTGGTTCTGAAACGGCAGCTGGATTAAAGGGCTTAACCGGCCATTCCTCGAGCACGCTATGAATCCAAGACGGAGCGCAGAACCACAGCGGATGATCTAAAATTTGCGAAGGGAGCAACCCACGGGAGAGACAATCGGCGGGATTATCTGTGCCAGCAACGTGAAAGAGATTTTGTGGTGGTAATTCGGACTGGATTTTGGCCACCCTATTGGCGACGAATGTGTCCCAGCGATGGGGCGAAGAATGTGCCCAACACAAAGCTACAGTAGAGTCAGAAAAAGCCATAATTCTATCAATAATAATGCGGTGCCTACAAGCATTGACAATCGAGCTGATTAATTGCACTAACAAAAGTATAGCGCACAGCTCCAGGCGCGCCAGAGAAACGACCTTGCGAGGGGAGACTTTGGATTTAGCGCTTATAAGACTAACCGAAACCTTGTCAGCATCCAAAACGTGAAAATAAACTACCCCCCCGTAAGCCTTTGCACTGGCGTCGGCGAAGCCTACAACAGTAACTATACTGTTCGACAATATACCAACATGGCGAGGAATTTTTATTTGATTGAGCAATGGAAGTTCTTTCCGGAAGCGAACCCACAATTTAACAATATTTTCGGGCGCGGGGTCGTCCCAATCACTATTGGAAAGCCAAAGTTCTTTTATAAGCAACTTGGCATATAAAACGACGGGAGCTACAAATCCCATAACATCCCATATACGTGCTACACAAGACAGGATAATGCGCTTAGTACAAATTTGCGGAGTCGAACTAACTTTAAGACTGAACATGTCAGACGCGGGTGACCAACTTAAACCTAGAACCTTGTGCGTATCATCACCATCAAATTCCTTCACCGAAGATAATTGATGCGATAGTGGAATCGAATCTAGAGCGGTCTGCGAATTACTAGTCCACTTCACAAGATCAAACTGACCGGCCTTCATAAGACTTATTACTTGAGCGGCGGTCTCAACGGCATCCGCCTCGCTGGCTACACTATAAACAAAGTCATCCATGTATAGCCCAGTCTCAATAGTGTCTTTCGCTTTCGGGAATCTTTCACCCTCATCAGCGGCTAATTGCTTGATAGTGCGAAGCGCATGGAAAGGACTCGACTTAAGCCCAAAACAAACACGGTTAAACTCGTAAACTCTCAAAGGTTCTTGAGGCGAAAATCTATACAAAAAACGTTGAAATTTGCGGTCGCATTCGCGAATACCAATAGAAAGAAACATTTGCCTTATATCGGCGGAAAGCGCGACAGCAAACAAGCGGAAATTCACAATAATGTCAAATAAGTTACCTTGAAGGTTTTGACCACAATACAAAATATCATTGAGCGATACGGAAGTGCTAGTCTTAGCACTGCCGTCCAAAACCACGCGGAGCTTAGTAGTAAGCTTGTCTTCTCTAACAACTCCGTGGTGTGGGATGATGTAAGATGGATGATCAAGAGTCTCGTCAGTCTCGGCGGTGGATGCAGGTGAGATGTACCCTTTATCTAAGTATTCGGTAACCACCTCATCATAGGCTTGCTTCAACTTCGGAGATGCTTGCATCTTACGTTCTAAACAAGAAAAGCGTTTTTCCGCGGAAGCGTAGGAGTCACCGAGCGAAAAAATATCTCCCTTGAATGGAAGCCCGACAATATAACGACCATCATTATCACGGGTAGTCGTGCCACAATAAATCTCCTCAGCCACCTTATCATCAGGGCTTAGGATAGGCGGGACATTGACCTCTTCAATTTCCCAGAACCTGCGGATGGTAGACTCCAGCGGCGGCTCAACAGTGCAGCAATGTGACACAGTCGAGTAATTATCTAAATGTGCGGGTGCGGAACCAACAATAACAAAACCTAGAACTGTTTCTAGGGCGTGTGGTGCGGGAAACGACGAATGACCTTGAATCTTACGAGATAACTGAAGGTGCGGGAGAATCGATGCGCCGATCAACATATCGACGTCTCCAGGGACACCATAAGATTCATCTGCCAACGGTAGGTCTTTAAATTTGGTCAATAAAGACGTGTCAACCGGGACAGTAGGCAATTGTTCCGTAATTTCATCTACGACAAGCGAATCCATATCAAAACAAATATTAGAATTAAAACGCGATGCAAATTTAATTCTAATCGAACCATGAATGGTTGATTTTAAACCACCGAACCCCTTAACTACTGAGCGGGCTGGTCGGTTATTAATACTAAAACCAAGGCGTTGACAACAATTTTGAGTTAAAAAATTACTCTGCGAAGCGCAATCTAACAACGCTCGAACAAGACACGGATTACCAAAAGCATCATCAACAACAACGTGAGCGGTCGCGAGCACCACGGTAGTGCACGTATTGCTTGCGGCGGACATCGAACACAACGTGACGTCAGTCACGGCGGCCTGCGAGCGGGCAACGTCGCGCGTTGATTGCGGCTGCGGCTGCGAAGCGGACGCAGAGTTCGCACCGACTGACTGCGACGACGTGTCACCGCTTGGTAAACTAACTGTGCTCACATTGGATGCGGCATTATTACAACTTTTCTCCATGTGAAGTAAAGTGTGGTGCTTCGAAGAACACTTACGACAACTTTGACTACTATTACAAGACGTAACCCGATGCTTGTCACTAAGGCAGTTAAAGCACAAATTTTTTTCGCGAACAAACTTATAACGTTCATGGGGCGTAAATTTTAAGAAACCAGAACACTTGTACAATTGCGAATGTTGACTATTACACAAAGAACAACTCGATTGTACAGGAGCAGGTGCTGTATTCACATACGTATGTGTCGACTTTTGTGACTTCGAAGCCGCATCTGTTCGACGGTCGGACTTCTTCGTAACTTCATGGGTTGACGAAGTGCGTTGCAATATTTTAATATGATCGCGAACAAAACATTCCAAATCATTGAATTTTGGCAGTTTACTACTGCGATGGTCTATTTCAAATAAACGAACAGTTTCACTATCTAATTTCCTTAAACCCAAATATAAAAACAAAAAGTCGCAGAGGTCATCGACCTTCAGGTTCTTTACTGCGCGAACAGATGATGCAAAAGTATCTAAAAACTTCTCTAAATTATGTTCATTACAAACTGTAATATTTTTCAACTCGAATAGCTGATCTAAATATGCGGTAGCAACTAATCTTTTGTCTTCATATTTCGACTTCAAAGTTTTTAAAATTAATGAATAATTTTCGGCACTAAAAGTAATGCCGGCACAAACAGTTTTAGCTTTACCAGTTAACTTTTCAACCAGATAGTGTAACTTTTCATGATCTGTCAAAGAGACGTTCCCATTTATAGTGTTTTCAAAACTATCTATAAATAGATTCCAATTGCGAATATCACCATTAAATTCAGGTATCTGAATGGGCGGTAATTTGGGTCGATCGCGAGTGTGATTTGCCTGGCTCTGATGGACAGACGGCTTCTCCAAGCTCCTCGCGACGCGTTTGATGCGACAGAATAAATCATCAAATGACGCCAAAGCCTGATAACTCACAGCGTATTCTGGATTTAATTCTAACTCTAAAACGTTAATATTATGAATTACGGATTCAAATTCCGTGCGCAAACTATCCAAGTTTTCTATAGAACATAAGAACGAATCTCTAATAACTAGATCAAGTGTTTTAAGTGCATTATCACAAATAGATTGCACGCGAGAAAATATCATGTCTCTTTTAGCATATAAAAGTTTCAATTGAACTTTGATGTCCTTATGAGACATCGTGAATAATAATTATTTATTACAAACAATCAATGCGGTAAACAAGCAAATAAAGTTATTTTAACAAATAAGCGATGGAGAACAGCGACGCGGACAATATTAAATACCTAAAGTGGGTAGGTAGTTATAACGAACTGCGGGTGAAATAAAAGCACTGTAGGTAGTTTTTAAACAATCTTAATTTACCCACTAGGTTGTGTCTCTGTTTCTGATATACTACAAATAATTTTAGACTTCCGAATGAATAACTAATACGAGCGATCTATGGCTACGTAGGTATGTAGGTATTACGCACGTACGTAGGTAATAGATGAACAAACAACGAATTGGGTTAGGTACAAGACTGCGGTGCGGTGCGTTTATTCCTTATGGAATAAATACCAATGCGATAACTACAACAAATATGTACCTAATTCAAATAAGTACCTAACTATCCGGTGAGAGGGACCAAAGAAAATGTTGGCGCGAAAGGCTAATTTAGTGGACTGTATTTGCGGTGCGGAGCTAAACGATTGACAAACGCTTGGCGTTAGGTACTTCGAGTTGCAGTGGGTGTGGGACAATGGAATACAACCCGAAATAAATAGGGAAGGAAAGCACAAACCTTTACGGGAGCCACGTGCTCGCGTCGTCGCCGGTGCACCGGTTCACTTTTCCAGGTTCAGGGCAGTTGAGCTTCAAGTTATTGTCCTCACACGTTAAACACAAGCACAAACTATGGATTATAAGTCTTATTACATGCGAAAATGCGGTGATTCCAAAGTTATTAATATTTTTAAGCGGAGCGCGTCGACGCCATTGTCAACTTGATGCGGAGCGATTCGGAAGTCGTTTTTTCGACAAATGGCGGGCGAATCTTCTTACTCACTCGCGAGGTATGTGCGGGAAGGAGAAGGATATAGGAAATAGCGGATGTCAATCATATTTTGAATGTTGGCGCAACCATCATCACTACTGCTCTTCGTAAATCGGTACCTACAGGAAAACATCGTGCGGCTACCGGCGCCACTGGACCAAATATTAAAATACATGTGTCATATCAACCCATACTAGGCCAGGGTGTGCTTCGTTGCCACTAGTACCATTAACAGTTCATTATGGAACTACTGATTGTTTTTTTTTTTTCATCACTAGTTCCATTTTAAAATAATCTGAAAATAAGGGAACTAATGTTGAATTTTTTATCACTAGTTCCATTTCAAAAGAATCTGAAAATAATGGAACTTACGTTGAATTTGTTATCAGTAGTTCCACATTATTATTTTAGGCACTTGTGAAATTTTTCAAGGGTGTAAAAACACTAGAGTTTAAAAACACTTAGTTTTTATAATAATTAATGTATGATTCAGATTCATTATATTTATTACAGTACGCACTCAACAAAGCTTATCTTGTAGATATCGCGCAAATTTATTGCAGCTCTTAAATATTCTATACGATGATTAATGAAGTATAGAACCAATCTTCTACAAAACTATGAGCAGAGCACCCAACCTAAACGACGAAGAATTTGCCTAGACAGAAATGAGTTGACGTGAAGCCATTGAAGCCCAAATTAACAGGCGAAATATCTGTAGGTATTTTTTTAGAAAAACTTCGTTGAGCGCGTACTGTAATAAATGTAATGAATCTGAATCATACATTAAAAATAAATATTTGCTGATTTTATTGCATATAATTATTATAAAAAACACTTAGTGTTTTTAAACTCTAGTGTTTTTACACCCTTGAAAATTTCACAAATGCCTAAAATAATAATGTGGAACTACCGATTAGAAATTCAATAAAGTTTTATTCTTTACAGATTCTTTTAAAATGGAACTAGTGATAACAAATTCAACATTAGTTCCAGTATTTTCAGATTATTTTAAAATGGAACTAGTGATGAAACAATAAAATCCGTGGTTCCATCATGGAACTGTTAATGGCACTAGTGGCAACGAAGCGGGATGGATTACGGCCCATTCCTTTTCATGAAGAGGGGCGGCCTGCGACCCAACAGTGGTAATGTTATATTATTACTCAATTTATTTCGAATGTAAAGTCAATATATTAAAAAATAAAATATTTACATTGTATTTAAATTAAAAATCAATTACAAATTAAATTAAAATACTTAATAAACAAATAAAAATTAGTAAAAATGTTATTTACTATTTTAATTCATTACCCATCACAACTCGCATCCATTTGTAAAAGATTGGGCAATTATTATTGTAACATAATTATAGATTATACATATCTACCGACGCGGTGGTCTGATTGTCACCAAGTCAGAATCTGATGTATATTGTATAATCCCAGAGGAATCAAACTGATTTAAATATGTACTATCTAACGCAATACAGGTTGAAGAGTGGTTTTGTTCAGTTCAGATTTTAGAAAAAGTTTTTTTCGTTATTTGATGTCTAAATACGATTTGTACGTCAGATACAAAACATCAAAGTTTCCTTTTATACAGCATATCAACCTTAAATACGTCCAATAACTTCAGTTTTATAAGTTATAGTTAAGTTATTGTTAACTTACATTAATAATGAATTACGTACATAAAAAAATGTCGCGGATTGGTTCTTACATAATCTTCTTTTTCTTCTTTCTCCTCTCCCGCTCTCATTATTTTGGGTCGGGTGTCCTCACTCTCCTGCGACAGGATATTCTATCCTGGGTTGTCGGCTCTGGCAATTGGGCTAACTTGAGTACTCTCTCAATTTTGGACCACCGGGAAGAATCTATAAGACCTATAACAAGATTTTCTTCATTTAGTAATTGAAAAGAAATACGTTTATTTTAGTACAGTCCTACTCTTTCAAGAAGTGAAAGAAGCAATCACAATTCTCAATCTCAAGACTTCCAATTGCTTGTTTTATGATATTTGTAAGAACACTAGCTTCTAAAATAGACAGAAGAACTACTTGCTTTCGTGTTCGAAGTTTCTGTGTCTTATTTAAAAACAAAGAATACATTTACCACTGGAAGTGCCCACTTGCATAATATTATAATACCCGACTTAGCTTGAACTCGGCTCGTCCATAACATTTATTGAACGTAATACGTTATTTATGAGATATGCTGCGAATATTCGCAAAGCAAAGTCTTGGCAAACGTGACGATCTAACTGCAGACCACTGAATAAGTTAAACAGAAGGTTTACTTACACAAACGAAAATGATAGAATGCATTACATTTCCAACAATGTGTGATGGAATTGCACAATATGTTTCCGCCAAGCCCGTTCCATCATCAAGCTACAAGACAAATGGCGATGCATCAACGTTACATGGAGGACATCCCACTCATACACACAAAACGTTTTGGGAATACTTTCATTATGTGTACAGCTAGGGCGTGGATTTTCCTGCCGTAGTCTATATGTTTTCTGATAGCTATAACCTGAGGGTATTTAAGTCAAGAGTGAATAGGTTACTTCTAGGCAAGCGAGCTTTCTTCTTCTACCACATCATCGCTTACCATCAGGTGAGATGGTGGTCAAACGTTTAGTTTTGGTTTAGTTTCTTGCTTATGAGTTTTTATCTGTATCAAAAAAGAAATTCGCACTATAAATCCGCCTTTAGTACTTTTCTCTTTGTTGTTAAGGTAACTTAATAAGGTAATCAGTTTTGGGGACCCGCAAGTTAAATATTGGGGCCTACCCTCTTCTTAATCTATATTAATGACCTGTGCATCTTATCCACCCTAAACTGTGAAATTTTCACATACGCGGACGATACGGCTCTGATAACATACGATGACAACTGGACCAATGCTCGACTTAAAACTGATGAGGCGCATCGTCATGTCATGGCTTGGCTATCGGGGAACTTACTGACCTTGAACATTGAAAAGACCAAAAACGCCCAATTTTGTCTTCCCCAATGCCGCCCTCCCCCAGTGGAAAGTAGTATACTGAAAGCTCATACTTACGTTACTTGTAACGATTCTAATCGCAATCACTGCAACTGCCTCACAGTCTCCTTTGTTCAGAGTGTCAAATACTTAGGAGATGATTGATGAGCATCTGACGTGGCGAGCCCACACTGAAACACTTAACAATCTTACTAGAAAACTTATACATATATATTTAATCAACTTAGATATTCGGCTGAACCAGAGACATTATTCCTTGTATACAAAAGCCTTTGTGTGAGTGTTCTCACTTACTGCATTCCAGTCTGGGGAGGAACCCACAAAACATAAATTTTACATGTTGAACGAGCCCAGAGCGCTATACTAAAAGTTATAAAGTTCAAACGCAGAGACTATCCGACTGCTTTGCTTTATTCCAAGTCCCAAGTCCTCACAGTTCGCCAACTCTTCGTTCTGCGAGGTATACTACGTCGACACTCCTCTCTTCCGCTTGACAAAAATATGCTGTCTAAAAGCAAAGGGCTTCCGATCTGTGACCCTGTGCAATGCCGGACAAAATTTTCTTCACACCCCACCATACTGTATTTCTCCTTGTATTTAATAATCTATACGTAGTACGTACATTGACATGATCAAATAACACACAACATTACACTTAATACAGCATGTACTATACAGTAACACCAACCTCTTCATTAGATCTTTAAAAATATAATAATACCTACACACATCACAGTACTTATTAGTTATATTATTAGTATAACTTAAGAAAATTGTCACTCTAGTACTTTCGTAATACGGAGTGGAGCCCTGGTGACCTGAAATCCAGGCCTCTGGCCTAGTTTAGGCTCAGTCCCCACAATATTTTCAGGTTGTACTACTTTGCAATTAACTATGTATGTTATACTGTTAAATATTGTGGTGAAAATAAACGTTATTTATTTGTTTGTACACAGAGGTGTACAAACATTTCTTAACTAATTTCTATTCGGTTAGGTTTGTTCGTACTAGCCACGGAACAGTTGGTACTAGCAGTAAATAATAAGCTATTATAAGTTACTAATACTTTATAGATTCTTTAGTCCGAAATAAATGTTTTTTATTATTACTTAAATGTGAGCAGGTGGTTAAAAAACCTGTGTTCATCACTAGACTTCAACATAGTCTTCATTTACGAGATTCTTTGTTTTCTAAACTTCTGTTCTAAACTATTCTGTGTCCCGAACATTTAGTTCGCAAGTACCTTGAACTGTCGCGGCTTTTCGGCTTTTACGAGTGATTCTATGTGCGTGAGGTCTTGTGAGGAAGTTATAAAGATGTGGGGGCAAGTTATACTGCAGATATTTTCACTACATTATACATATTTTTTGCTTTTCGTATTTGGATAGGACCAGTAACTAGGCAGTTGTTGGTCTTTGAGTATTTCAATTTAGAAGACATTTATGCCCTTGTTGGCTCTTATTGTAAAAGCCATAATTGTAAAAGATATAATTATTTTTTTAAGATTACTGACTTAACTATTTCTACAAACTCTACAGACTTAATTATTTATTTAAGAAGTATGGAGGACTAACAGCTATTCAATACAGAAAATATATAGTATAGTAGACAGTGAGCCAATTAAAAGTCCCCACGTTTAGAAACAGGAAAATCTTAAATTGGTGTATAATCTTAATATAACCATATCATAAATACAATAATCAAAATGACTAAATAGATAGCAGATATAAATAACACATATAACACAGTAACTACAGATATTAATTATTTTTGAAAAAATCAAGTCTTAGGCGTCTTCTGGCTGCAATCACACTTGTTATAAACGGGTCATCGTGCTGCATACACTAGTTATTAAAACTTCTGCTTGCACGTACAATAAATTAATTTTTCTTATACTTGGTTGAGCTAAAAGGTACCCGTAAATGTGGATTATACCGAGTTTTAGTCGGAATGTTTAAATTAAATTTAGATAAGAGATCGGGGCTATCAATATTATTGCTTAAAATTTTTAACAGTTGAATGCAGTCAGAGATCTCACGGCGAGTACTTAATGCAAGTAAATTAAATTTTCTACACAGACTGTGGTAGTTATCGGAATGATACGGGATCTTCTGATGAAAGCCTAAATATTTGATAAACCTTCTTTGGATATCCTCAATTCGGTCTATATATTTATTGTAACCTGGATTCCAGATTTCAGAAGCATATTCCAGCAGTCCTCACGAAAGTGCAATACAGGATTTTAAGGGCTTTCGCTTTAGTAAAAATGTTGACAGTCTCATGATGAATCCCAAAGATTTAGACGCCTTAGCTACTATAGCATCCACGTGAGAGTCAAATATAAGTTTAGAATCACCATAGACCCCCAAATCCCGAATATAATTACACCGAGGTAAAACTTGACCATTCAGAGTACACGACGCGACGTGACTAAGACCGACCGTTTTCAAGAATACGTAACGACCGAGAATTTTGCTGGATTAAGATTTAACCTACTTGTTTGAAAATATACTTCCAGTCGACGAAAATCCGCCTGAAGTGCAGAAAAATCATCTAATGATGATATAGCAGCAGAAAAATCATCTAATGATGATATAGCAGCATCAATTTTCATATCATCGGCAAAACATAGTAATTTTGATGATAGTAGATATGAGTCGATGTCGTTTACATAGACACTGAATAATAAAGGATCCAATAACGATCATTGAGGACAACCGCTAGGGACAGAAATGCAACTAGAGAAGTAAATACGTAATGCTACTGCGTGAGATCGATTCTCCACGTAAAAGAACTATCTCAGCAGGTCACCGCGAATACCCATACTGTTAAGCCTCTGAATAAGGATGTTATGGTCAAAATGGTCAAATGTTTTGCTATAGTCAGTGTAAACGACATCGACTTAATCACCTTTATCCATGGCGGCTGTGATGAAATCATTTAGCAAAACAATATTCGTGACCGTAGACTGTCCGTAGACTTTTTATGATTGAGACTTGACGTTGATTATTTATTTATTTACTCTTCATTCTTATAAGAACAAAAGCAGACTTTATGCGGTAGACATTCTCAATATGTAATGTATGGTCACCCAGCTACGTAACATCATCGTCTATAGTCACTTATCCTAGATGAGAAATAACAAAATATTTCAGAAAACTAAACATTTTTAGTCACAAACACTCAATAAATACCTGCTTTTACCTCCAGGGAAGCAAAACATTTACTCAAACATTCCTGCCATCTAAAAATAATCCTCTTTTACCCACAATAGAGGGTTATAATGACCGCTTGGACGTCAGTCCGCCCTACCTATGTCACAGAATAGATACATGCAGAAGGCCAGATTAATACAGCAAGCGAAATTACGTGCTCACTTGCGGTGATTTAGTCATCAACTGCAAAGCCGGCCTCATCTAGCTAAAGTAAACTTAACACGCAAAAAAAACATGACGTGTAAAATTGTTATTTATAACCAATTTACAAATAAATATGTAAAAAAGTTTTTTCCATCTACATATGTTTATTGGGTAACTATAATTTTATAGTTTTTTACAGACTACTTACCTATCTGACGTCTTTAACATAACTACAAACAATTTAGCTCTTTTCATGGTGTTGATTTATTCAAGCTTTCTCTCACCTATAAAGACCGTTGAATTACTACTAATATTAGCCGGAACTAACGGCGTAGGTAATGTAATGGAACTCAAGTGGAGTTGGGTAGGATACATAGCAAGGTGAGAGATGGCAGAAGCTGTGGGAAAAGACTGTGCATAATGATGATGATGAGCAACGTAACATGATTTCTGATGCATCAAACGGTTTCGATATGTATTTGATAGTTCATCAACGAATAGCCCTCAACCAACAATGCTTAACCTAAAGCCTGCATACATGTTAGCCGAGCGTTGGCAAGTAGGTACAAGGCAAGAAATAATGGCCACACGTTCGACAAGTTCGCCGAACGCCAATGCAGACGACCAATGTAGAAGAGGGTCTGTAGAGCTGCCTACACGTTGGCCGAGCGCCGGCTAGCACCTTTGATTTGTGATCAAAAACCGACACCGATCCAAAGTGAGGCAAGTGATCACGAGCAACGGCGAGCGAAGACAAATTGCACCAAATGAGCTCTATACACGTTGGCGCTGGCCTTCACTTGGCCAACTAGGCAAGTGACACCGAGCGATAGCAAGACAAGGCAAATATACTGTCTACATGTTGGTATTGGCCTTCACTCGACAACGCTCGGCCAACATGTATTGCAGGCTTTATAGGTTGACGTGCGACTATTATTACTAAACCAGCACAACGTTAGGTTACATAATTGGCCATTTTTTCTGCGACTGTTTTTTGTTTCACACACACATTTTCGTTCGCTGTTTAAAGTTACCCCTCTGTATCTATCTATTCTGTGATCCCGCCCATCCTATCGATTGGTTACACCCGTCTTATTGACATAAGCTGACAGTTTGAGTATACGGACGACATGAAATTATGGTTGGAAATAAAATATAAACTGTGTAGTAGTAAGTGATTACGGGTTTGCTAGTGATCAAGAATGATTTGATGTAGGTAGAATTATTATACTATTGGGTTCTGGGAATGTTGGTTCAATATCAGCGTTTTATTTAACTAAAAGCTGGGTGAAAAAGCTGCCTATTTAACCTCCATAACCCAGAAACTGGGTAAAACGAAACCACTTGGCAAGAGCGGTATCAGATCAGGCTTCTAATATTCTTGTAACGACTGTCAAATATATTGCAATGAAAGTCGGGAACAATGGCTTAGCATGCTATCCGACATGGTCCAATATGGACGGTCACCCATTCACAAAATGACCTCGACAAGTGTAGCTTAACCTTGAAAATCGACCCGAGATTATTTACCTTCTGCAAAAACACCATAATCTCTTTTAAAAACCACCAAACGTTCGCACAAAGGTGTTTTAAACAAGAATATTACAACGATTACCCGTGCAATACACCGTGTCAGCTCGCAAGACAATAAAACACATTTATAGATTTCTATCGGGACAGAACGACCAATAAAACCGCCATTTTGGATCCTACAGAGGTATTTAAGGTATGTTACGTGTACCTACTGAGGTATATGACATTTTAGTTATTGAGTGCCGAAGTAAAAAGGTTTTTGAATAGGAACGTTTTTGTTCGATTATATTTGGGTATTAGTTCATTTTTGTCCTTTATGTTTGGATTTCTTTATAAATATGTATGGATCCTACTAATATTATAAATGCGAAAGTTTGTTAGGATGTATGTATGTTTGTTGCTGTTCTTTCACGCAAAAACTACTGAACGTCTTTCAATGAAGTTTGGGAAGTACATAGTTGACATCCTGCAATAACACATAAGCTATTTTTTAACCCGGAGTTCGCACGGGATCGGGATTTACGCGGGAAAAACCTCCCACTTGATCGAAGTCGCGGGCGAAGCTAGTTTCTTTATAAACTTCTATTATTGTTGTTTGCTTAGGTTTTCCTATTGAGGGCAAAGGCTTGTCTTGAATCTTTCTAATTTTAAATCGCCAAGTGCGAAACGAACCAGCGCGTAAGGGGTTCAGAACAGTTTATATTTTTAAATCTAGCTGAAAACACTTGAAGTTTTTCGGGTTTATTGTAAACTATTATACAAAACTTCAGTACTTATTCACTAAATTTAAGCACATAAGTTTAAATTATCCGTAGCAATTCTGAGTGCAAATTTGTTGTTACTTGGAACGGAGAAATGGGGAATACATAGGTACATATCTACATAAGTGACTATGTTTTATGCGCTATTCGTAAATTTTTACTAAACTTTTCTTTTATTTTTTCTTTTGTGAATGAAAGTCCGAAACTGTACTTACGCCTTTGTAAAGTGTTGGTACATATTACCAAGGCGTAAGCATCGTAACGTCACAAGAAACTTTAAAGCAACGCATTATATTAGTTAATTATTTTGTATCGTATACAAAATAATTAGGTGATTAGCTTAGAATACAGATAGGTGATTAGTATAGTTCACAATCTTGTTCTTAGATGTTAATTATTTTTTTTTAGGTACAAGTTACAGTGTAGGGGTTGCAAGGGGTTGCGGTAATGTGCTAACGAGATACCGCGGCCCCGGAACTTAAGGGCAGCTGAATTAACAGGGTAGGTTTTTAGTCAGTAGAAGTCTGACACTCTCTTCCACTCCACCCACAGCGGAAGAAGTCAAATCAATCAAATTGTTCTTTTTAGTGAGAAAATAAATGTCTTTAAACCGGTCTTCGCTGTTTAAGCACTGCATTTTCTCTTTACATCAACTCCGTTCTCTTAACTGGCTCCCGTAACCGGAGCTCGTATGAACGACGCCGACTGGACTGAACCGTAAACGATTTGCGTCCGAGTCCCGTCCGGCTCAGACAACCGGACCGGACAAAACGGTGATGTGTTACTGGAATATGATATTGAACTGAATTTGTTTACTGTCTATGAAGAGGTGCTGGTATCTAAGAATAAATAGGGATGTTTTGAAGGAACCATTAGTCTATTAATATTTTTATATAAAAATATTATCTACATAATTAGCTATACAAGTGAGGGTGCGTGATGGTTACAAAATAATTGACCTGCATGGATGACGCTATGTATGAATTTAAGCGAAGAAAAAAATATTGCAGTAATTCTGGTTACGCATTAAATTGGATATTTTATTAAGTTGAAAAAGCTTTAATTGAAGCGTTTAAGGTTCTAAAGGGATTTTGGATACTTAGGGTATAGAGTTTTACTGAAGTATTCGTTTGGTATGGATACTCAGGGTATAAAATTGATACACGATTGCAGGTTAAGTATGTAATGAAATATATTTCGACAAATCGGTTCCTTTATAAAAAGTAACCTTTTTTGTAAATCTGTTAGAAAATTTATGAGGTATCTAATGGATACATATATACAAAGTTAGTATGACAGAAATACACACCTAATGTTAAATGCATAAGTAAAGAGTACACCATGGACTACCCGCGTATTTATTTTCTCCTGCTGTGTCAAATCCATCCAAAGGTTGCTTGTAAAAGATCGCTTCTAGCGATAATTGATAGATAGATTATAGCAGTGGCATAGCTTGAGGGGGGCGATGGAGCCCACGGCCCCAGGCGGCAAATGAAAGGGGGCGGCAGGTAGCGCCAATTCATTAATTTAGGAAACGTAAATATAAATTTAGATATTTGAAATCGCGCGCGCATTGTTACGTACGTCAAGTCGAATGCAGTGGAACCGCACGTCTTGTAGTAGAGTTGAGGAATGTTTTATTGATTTTATAGAAACTAAAAACAAAACTGCCGAAGGTATTAGTGACATGATAGTAAGAAAACTTAAAACTGATGGGCTCGATATTATGAATTGTAGAGGGCAAGCTTACTATAACGATACCACGATGGCTGGATGCCACACAGGTGTGCAACAGCGGATAAAAGATATCAACCCCTGTCCCGAGTTTATTCCTTGCTCTAATTTTTCCTTAAATCTAGTTTGCCTACATGCAGCTGCAGCTAAAGTAAATTCTGTCACTTTTTTGGCACGCTAGAACACTGTTTCTGTTTTTTCTTTTCTACGTCAACGAACTGGTGGGAGGTTCTTCTTGCAGCCACTGGAAGGTATTTCAAAAGAGTTCAGGACACACGTTGGAGCGCTAGAGGTGATGCTGTAAACTCCATTAGATATAATTACAAAGAAACATTGAATGCGTTGGAAAAACTAATTGAACCAGATGAAATTTTGAACACACGTACGGATGCAGGAAGTTTATTAGTCGCTATGCAGTCATTCTCATTTTTAAGTTACTTGGGCTTCTGGTATCCGGTACTGCGTGAGGTTAATGATACTCAAAAGTATTTGCGAACCGAGGGACTGAATATACACCAGTGTGCTCAAAAAATAAATGCTTTACAGACCTTATTACTAGATAATCGAGAGGAATTTGTAAACGGAGCTCTCCAATATTCTAAAAGTTTATGAGAACAACTTGGAATTTCTTTCGGACCCCCAAGACGACTCAGGAGGAAGCATATTTTTGGTGACGGAGATGTAGATGCTGGGTTATCGTACGAGAATGAACTGAGGCGAACAATGTTCACTTCAGTAAACAGAGTGATTGCTGAAATTCGTGACCGATTATACAGATGCAAAATCTAGCGCAAAAATATGCCTTTTTAATGCCTGTAGTAATGCTGGGCTCGGAATAACTTAACCTAAATCATGCTCCTCAGGACATAGATACAGAGGAGTTTTGACTTGAGCGCGCACGTCTACGAGCCTTCGTAGGAACAGACCCAGACTGCAAAAAGGAACTCGTTAAGTCTGGCTCGTTAGGCTTAATTAAAATATATTATTCAGTCTAAACTAGAGGAAGGCTTACCCAACATCATTATAATGTTAAGAATATTTTTAACCTCTGCCATAAGCACTAGTTTGAAAGAAGTTCCTCAAAACTTTAACTAATTAAAAATTACTTTAGATCTACTATGTCCACCTTAAGATTAACAAATTTAGCCATTCTTGCCATAGAAAACAAAACAAATGTTGATATAGATGACTTTTTTTTTATCGTGGTATAATTATCAAATAAGTCACCCCGGGCAGGGTGGGAGGGACTGTCAGACTTTTACTGACTAAAATCCACGGTGTTCCTTCAATAACCCTTTACGTACCGGGGTCACGGTAACGGGATGAGTCCCACGACCCCAGCAGGCTTCGGCCCTCTACGGGGGGGCCTCGTCATATTGCTGACGCTCTTTGAGGCGCGCGTGGAACACGACGCGCCTCAAATCGCCGTCGACCCGGGCATGGTCCATGGTCGGACAGCGAGTTGCCCTTTACTCGCTGTCCGCATGCCCACGCCTACGGTGGCCAGAGATCGTCGGCCGACGTCCGACGCCGTGGGCGTCTACCACTGCGGCTGGGCTGGAGGGAGGACGCCATCCTCTCCCTCTCGCGGCCCGCCTCCTCCTTCGGAAGCATGACTGCTTCGCAGAAGGAGGCGACCGCTTCCCACTCCCTCTCGCCCCGCAGCATGGCCTCGACCAATGCCGGGCGCGAGAGGTCTCCGCCTATTGCCGCCGTGAGGACACGTTGGTGCTCTGCCCAAGCGGGGCAGTCCTGCACCGTGTGCTCGACTGTGTCCTCAGGGCGACCCTCGCAGTGGTGACACCCAGGCGTTTCCTCCTTTCCCATCAGACACAGGTACCTCCCGAAACTTCCGTGTCCGGTGAGGACCTGCGTCATACGGTAGGTCAGGACGCCGTGACGCCGATCTAGCCACTCCTCAAAGAGGGGTCTTACCGCCGCAATTGCGGCGTGCCCGTGATATAGATGACTTAGCGCTAAAAAATCACGTAAAGTATATTTTTTATTAAAAAATTGTGCAAATAAGTACTTTAGCTTAGGGATCAGTGCAGGTTTCTTCAAAATAGGTTGACGGATTTACCTACTGATATCTCTTTGATGTCGATGTTAAGTCTACCCTGCTGGCTGCAGTGGGTCTATTACTTCTTTATTCTTTTTTAATCCAAGTTTATCTCAATTGCTGTTATAAAACCGTTGAATCCCGGCTAAAGATGGACATATTTGGCGGTAATCAACGATTCTCCTAATATAAAATGCAAAGTTAATTTATTAGTCAAGTTATTTTTGCTATCTGAGTTAGGCGATTGGAGTAAGCTCTCGTCTGCCACTTAAGCATAACCCGTTATTACTTTTAATTTTATTATGTTATTTATAGTCACAGGACTTGAAAGAAAATCACAAGGTGTCACTTTTTGAGATTTATTTTTGAATCCATAAAATTTTCATTTATCATTTATCATTTTTAAAAGTACATGACCAAGATTTTTTTAAATATTTTTCTAATAACTGTCACGACTTGGCCTATTGCCAGTTTTCGGCTTGACGTTGATTTCTGGGACACGTTGTATATATTTATATATAAACATTTTACTATAATTATAAAAAATTAATAGTTTAAAAATCACTAGAAAAACACGCTTTTATAAATGCACGTAAAAACAAAAAAATTGTTCGCGTTTTTCCTTTTTTTGTAGTCTCCGTTTTCTTTGTGTTGCTGTTTCTTTTTTGTAGTTTTTGCCATATTATTCCCACGAGTAGTGAACAATTAAACGGTCGATCACCCCAGAGGATTTGAAAGTGACATCTATAAAAAAATAATCAACGCGGTAATTCAAAAAAGTTAAGAAAACCGATAACGGATTTTCTTTAGGTTTGTTATAATAACTTTGAAAACTGATCGTGTCCAAAGTCCATGACGTGGCCTTTCTCACAAGTGCAAACACGACTATAATACGATATTCCATCATGGAATGCCAGTGCCTATCTTCCGGCCTTATCATCAGACCTTGAAACCTAATCGTGGTCAAAGTTCATTACAACACTTTTCTAAGAAATCCAAAACAGCTATGATACGATTTTCCATCATGAAGTTCCAGTTCATATCTTCCGGCTCCATCATCAGATCAGTTCGACAGTACCATATTATTGTATTGTCATCAGAACTACATACAGCTGCCAATTTTCATTACGCTACGACCCTTGGAAGATGGTTAAATTAGTTACCTTAGATTTCATTACATAGTTATTTACATACAGGTCGACCTAATAAAAGCGTGTTAAAAACAAGGGGCGGCGTATTGTAGGTCGGCCCCAAGCGGCGAAAACCCACGCTACGCCACTGGATTATACTCTTTATTGTACACCATAACACCAGAAATAATACCGATAAGAACACCGTTTGTAGTTTTTAAGTCCTTATTTAATTCTGTTATGGTGTACAATAAATAGTATATCTATCTAAACCCTACGTACTGTATTATACCGCTATAGCATCTAAGACTCTATAAATTATAATATCTTACATTATTTCAACGAGTTTTCGACGAGTTACAAATCTATCGGTTTTCTATCAGTTACATTTCGGGGAGTGTGCGATGGAATTACACAATCTGATTCCGCCAAGCCCGTTCCATCATCGGACTACAAGAAAAACGGCGAAGCGCCAACGTTACATGGTGGACATTCCACCCATATGCACGAAACGTTTTGGGAATAGTTTCATTGTGCGTACTGCTAAGGACTGGAATTCCCTGCCGGAGTCCGTGTTTCCTGATCGCTATAACCTGGGAGTCTTTAAGTCAAGAGTGAATAGATTATTTCTAGACAAGCTTGCTCCATCTTCGACCACATCATCACTTACCATCAGGTGAGATGGTGGTCAAACGCAAGCCTATTAGCAAGAAAAAAAAATATTTTATATTCTTCTCATGTCTCAGGATTGTTGAATTGTAACCCTCTTAATACTGTTACGGCATAAGAAAATAAATCTCGACACAATTACTATTAACCAATCGTCCTTAAAAACAAGATAAACAGCTCAGTGTCGCGGCAAGCTATCCATTTATACCTCACTAACCCCACGTTTAACTAGAAAAACATCAACTAATTGAAATGTAAATTCAACAGCTATTTCTCGAAAAGTTACCATTGAATTGTCAACTCTAAATTTATAAAAATAAGGTTTGATTTTCAGGTGGCGCTAAGCTCGCGAAGGGTTGAATGAAATTGCAAAGGTATATGTTTGTTTAAGTGTTTAATTCGCGACGACCAAGGGGTTAACGATTACGATTGTACATAAGTAGTGACTAACTATTGTACTGGCGTTTACTAAGACACAGAAAGTAGTCCATTTTTAGGGTTCCGTAGACGAATGGCAAAAACTAAATCCTTATAGATTCGTCATATCTATCTGTTTGTCTGTCCGGCCGTCCGTATGTCACAGCCGCTTTATTTCGAAACTATTAAAGCTACTCACTTACTTAGTCATGATGTTGGTGTAGTTAAATTCGTTTCTAGTCCGTTTTTATTACCCACTCTCAATATATTTTCAAGAAACTTTTCAACAGAAACGACCAATAAATAACTTATCTGATAAACTATCTTTCAAAACCACTTAAAATACTATCTTGAATCTTGTAGTGCTTCCAAATCCAGATACGAGCTATTGTTTTAACAAATATTAATTGGAATAAAGCCAAGTTTTGAACTTATTTTGCCTTCGTTGCTTCGAGGCTTATTTCGACCACCACCGCTCTCCAAACTTAGTCTTCGCAAAATTACAACCAAAGTGCCTCCTTCAAACATTGGAAAATATTTTTGTAACAAAGAACGTGAATTGTTAGTTCATTATGTTTCAATTGCAGGGTTTTTCAGATATATGCAGAGACTTATATTATACTCAATAGGGTAGTAACCTGGGTTTCAAAATAATTACTCTATTCAACCCGTTAGTTAGATATATAAAAAAAACTATACACGTATGTACTGCCATTTCAAATCAATAATAACTGACAATAAAAAAAGTAATAAAAAAAAATAAAAAACCCGACTGCAACCTTATACTAAAATTAACTGAAAAGCTAATAAAAACAAGCCCATTTTAAATTAAATAAAAGTTGGAAGCAGGCGGGGCCCATACCATTATTATAGTTTCAAACTCAAATGGGTCCCGCCTGCTTCCAACTTTTATTTAATTTAAACTATATAACATATAACTTGTATATATGTTTGTAATCTCCTTTTAAAACCCTTTATTTTGATACCCCGCTCGAGAGGTTTTGAGAAAAAAAAAAACTTTTTTGAAGGCATAATATGGCCCCAAAAATCCGCCATATTGGTTTTTTATTTTTTATTTTGATATACCCAGTGTCACTTTCACAGTCAATACGAATCTAATGATACCTCTTAAGCTAAAATCCGTCGAGCCGTTCAGGCCACAGAGCGTGCCAAACAATTATACATACATACATACATACATACATACTCTCTAAAAACATAACCCTCCTTCTGGCGCAGTCGGGTAAATAGCAAAGGCTTCTAAATTCAGAAGTGTGGGCTGCTGACGTCACATAGTGCTAAAAATATAACACGGCGTGATTTCACGTGAAATTTCAACTAACTCTATCTCAACTCACTCTGTCTCAACTCACTCTCTCAAATCACTCACTGTGTCTTCAATTAATTAATTTCGAAACAATGATTTCTATTTTTTAGTAATCTAGGTGATGGTAGCCTGTGTATTATTCCAGGATGTAAAATATCTACTTACCAAATTTCATTAAAATCCATCCCGTAGGTCCGGAGATTAGCGTGTACAAACAGACAGACATTTTTAATTTTTTTGCCATGTTACCATTTCTTTACCCACCTCAATTATTATTTTCGTATAAAATTCAAATGTACAAACACTTTTTTACTGTTTTAATATATGTATATAGAATACAGATATAGGAAAAAAAAAAATTACAAAAAATAGAACCGACTTCCATATCAAAACACTACAAAGCTAAAAATAACTTTAATTTCGGCAGTCGGTGTTATTGGTTTTGGATTTTCTTTTTTTTTTCACACCGCCTTCCGAAATTAAAGTTATTTTTAGCTTTGTAGTGTTTTGATATGGAAGTCGGTTCTATTTTTTGTAAAAAAAATTTTTTCACGTTTTTTAGTGGGTGGGTTTGTAATTTATCTAGTTACAAAAGCCATAATGTCAACAATTTATCACCTTTTACAAAATATTGCTTTTCCCGATGCATAGCCGTTAATTTTTGAGGAGTTCTCCTGGTACTTGACCATCAGCTCTACATCACCATACTCGTATGTATTGCGACGAGCATAAAGTGTTTAACATCAAGAAAATAAATATCAAGAAGCACAACAATTGACTGTATAATATTGAGCCGGAGAATCTCTAACAACAATCCAATAATTACTATAAATGCAATAACCAATACACACAATTCAAGTCCTATTATGTTAGACTATGTGTAATTATTATTTAGATAACCTTTCAAATTCAGATCAATGACATTCAATTATTAATTGCAACAAATACCAAACAACTTTTACAACAATATACCAACTTATGTACCAAATTATGTACCAAATTATACCAAATTATACCAATAATTCCTAATTTCACAAATAAATCCTACCTGTCAATGCAATGAAAGAGGCTACAGTACAAATTACAAATACAACTTCAATTGATTCAACTTCAATTAGATAGCCCGGATGACATGGTAATATATTCAAAACTTATCAAGTTATAAGTTGTGTTAAGTAATTAAACTCAAGTTTTAAGTTTTCAACAATATTCAAAACTTCCAATGTACTATGTGGATCTTATAAGACCACGCTTCTGCTACCACTTTGTTCAGGACTGCAATAGGCCAGCCAACGGTAACTGGACGTGTCCGGAACTTTTCCACGATACGTGGAGACTACCGTTGCTTTTCAAAACTATAAACAGGGTTACACAATGGCCTGCCTCTACTAGGCTTCGGCCTACAACAATAAAAACAAAAATGTACCACTAACCTGAGTGCTGGGGACGCCAACTTCGACCTTCCAAGGTCACGCTCCAAGTGTGGTTTGTATGTAATATGAGGGTGAGTAATTGAAAGGTGTGATGTAAGTCAAGTGTTGTAGAACGTTCACTAGGCGCCGATCTCCAGCTGGCGCGGTCACAACAGCAATCACAGCACAACTCGTTTCCAGCAAGCGCGCGCTACGCGTGGTAGGCAATAAGGCGATATGTTCCAAGAAATATCACTGGATTCTTGTTAATCCGAGATTACAAAGTTCAATCAATCACTGAACACAATTAATATGTTAATCTCACGTGAGATCCAAGCTGATTTCCAATTATTCCGCGTGCCACGAGGTGACGCAATACGGCGTATGATTCAACAATATCCCGGGGTTCTCGGCAAATGGGGAATACACTTCAAACAACAAATAGATAATTCGCGACCCAATTATCGGTCTCAACAGGCGAATCCAACAATATTTTACCAATTAATTAACTCAACAGGGTTCCGACGACCGGCATTTTTTCCAAGCAAACAAAGACAATCTGTCAAAGACAAGAGTAATGTCAAGTTCAAATTCTTTATGTCAAAAAGGTGCGTTCCGTTTCACGTCGGACCGAACAATAGCTGTTTTGGATTTCTTAGAAAAGTCTTGTAATGAACTTTTGTCCACGATTCGGTTTCAAGGTCTGATGATGATGAAGCCGGAAGATAGGCTCTGGCATTCCATGATGGAATATCGTATCATAGTCGTGTTTGTACTTGTGAGAAAGGCCACGTAATGGATTTCAACACGATCAGGTTTCAAGGTTATAACAAACCTAAAGAAAATCCGTTATCGGTTTTCTTAATTTTTTTTGTTTTTACGTGCATTTATAAAAGCGTGCTTTTCTTGTTTTATTTTTTAAACTCTTATTAAAGACCTAGGTCTATAACCACCACATACGTTTTGATTTACTAGGTTTGATGAAAAAATATATTTTTAGTGTCAGTTCCATGTATGGAGTGCTCCCCTTAATTTTACATACTTTTATATTTATATTTAAAATTCGGATGAATGACGAATCCATGAGGGTTTCGTTTTTTTCAAGCTATTTGGATACGGAATCCTAAAACAAGACATATATCAAACTCACTAACCCGACGAACTTCTTACTGGTATAATTATTTTTATTTTCTGTCATACAAACCTTGTCCTGACAACAACGATCACAACAAAAAAGAATATTCCAATTTATTACAGTTCTTCCAAAGTTAAGCACGTAAATACATACCATAATATAGTATATTTATACATAGGTATCTTATTTTAAACATTGATTGGTAGTTTCTTTATTCGAATTTTCTACAGAGGATTTGATATACGTGTTTAAACAAATCATATAACTTTTTTCCAGAAATCTGTATTAATGTTTACTTTTAAGTGTTATTCATGCATTATATTTCCAATGTTTATGCATTACACTTACAAAATTTATGCATTATATTTATATTTAACATTTATTTTCACTATAATAATACATTAGTATATGTAATACAAAAACTTAAAGGCTAGTATTTAGTACACAGCATTTGAGCTGTAGCCGAACTAAGACATGTCCTGTATAATAATAATAATAAATGGGCTTGCTTCAGAAAGCGGTACTTCCTGGACAAGGCGCGTATCTTTAGGAGGATCCTTTCTCTAGAGCCCTGACCGCCGGTAGCTTGGACCCTGTCCCGATACCGGTGGGCTACTGTTTTTTATATTTCAAAATGTTTTTTGTGTTTTATAGAAATATTTAAAAATGTAATTTATATGTATATAATTAGAAATAAAGGGAATAATAATAACATTCCACGACTTTCACACAACGGCATCTAGTCCCAAACTAAGCAGAGCTTGTGCTATGAGTACTAGACAACTGATAAACATACATTATATATTTCTAAATACATACATAATATTATAGATAAATTATACCCAGACAAAGAACAAACGATCGTGCTCATCACACAAAGATTTGTCCTTGGTGGGAATCGAACCCACGACCTTGCGCATAGCAGTCAGGGCCACTGACCACTAGACCAACAGGCCTGTCAATCTGTATCTCGGCATAATTATGTTATATTAATATTATTTTAATTTTCCAGTCACCTAGTTTACGAATTGAAAGCCACTAGAAAATATTACAGGAGAGACGCTACTGTAGGTACTTCCACTGTGGCATCTCAACATATTTCACGCGTGATATACGAGGAGCCCCTTTCGGCGGAGAGTTTTTACAGCTTTCGTGAACACATAAAAATAATGGTTACACAATCTACATTCTCTAGAACATTACGTATGTACTATTTTTCGGTGGGAAAATCATCGAATAACTCTTTCCTCTCTGAGTGGAGCGAAAGGGAGTGTCAGACTTCTACGGACTGAAAACCTACCCTGTTCCTTTAATGCTCTTACGTTACGGGGCCGTGGCATCTCGTTAGAATATTCCCGCAACCCCAGCAAATACGTAAACACTGCGATTAAATATTTTTGAGCTATTCTTACATATCACACAAAGTCTCCTGCCACGTCTGTCCGTCCGCCTATTCGAAACAAACCCAAAAACGACCAATCATATTTTCATTTGGTTATCACCAATGGTTAAGAGTGATTCATGAGGAACGACTTAGTGTATAGTTTATGATGGATTGGTAGAATAAGACCAAGCGAAGCATGGCCGGGTCACTAATGTATAGTTAGATAGAATGTGGTTATATACTCTCTGGATAGAATAAACTTAATTGTACACCAATAATAGAATCACACTGCTGTAAAAAAATATTGGTTACAATGGCGGTCTTACCGCTGAGAGCGATATCTTGCAGACAACCTTTGGAAGGACTTTACGAGCTTTAATTAAAACGGGGAGGGCTATATTAGCGTACTACTTTACAAATACTCATCAACAGAAAAACTAACAAAATATTAATATAATTATATACCTATAATATATATAATAAATACAAAACATAAGTACATAAAATATATAAATATATAATATGTTCTAACATCGTATGGTTTTAACAAAGGAATAATCATAAGTTTGAAAGAATATGATTGGCAACCGAGCTTTTAAAAACAGCGAGTGACTGAGCTTGTCTTACTGACACTGGTAATCCATTCCACAACCGAATAGCCTGCACCGTAAACGAATGGTCGTAAAATTTTGTGGAATGTATAGGCATCAAAAGTCTCAAATTCTCTGATGATCTCAAATCTCTAACATGCATCTGTGACTTACCATCAATATGGTCCATCATCCTTTAAAGCAAGAGGAAACAGGCACCTTCTAGGCTCTCTTGTTCCATCGTACACCATATCTATCGCTTACCTACCATCTGGCGTGATCGAGCTCCAGGGCTCATCTGAAAACAGGCAATCAGAGGACATCTGACTCCAATCTTGCTCAGGATAATTATATAATGTACCTATTATCCAGCTACGGAGCTGTATACGTCAGATTTAAGGACAAGGTTAGCGCAGTGGATGAGCGATTGACTGTTGCGCTGCATGTCGCGGGTTCGTTTTCCGCACCGGTCCAAATCTTTGTATGGCCTACATATATTTGTTCCGAGTCTGGAAAATTAATTTGAGAAGAAAGGAGAAATTCCTTAATTTTTCAAAAACAAAAACTGCCAATATAAGTCGGCAGTCGCTATTCACAAAGACTTTTTTCTCTTTATCCAAAAAATACACGTATCGACCCAGTTTCCTAAATTTATATTCTGGGATCATTCGGCCAACTTTCAATAACACAATTACGGAACTGGACGGAACGCCGAAATTGTGATGAAAGTGTTCCGTAGTAAGGAATGTGCCTACTAGAAATAAAAGTTAATAAATTGAGTAACAGATAGACCACTATTTTATTCTTTAGCACTTTCTTTTAACTACCTAACTTATTTTATTTTATATAAGGTGTAACAGATTAAGCGCAATACCTCAGATACCTCAATTAGAATATTAAATTATAAGTCAAAATAAACATCCGTAACTAAATAAATTGAAACCAAACCTAGGCATTTTTTTATAAAATAGTTATCCTTACTAAACGCAAAATGTGTGTGCGTCATACAATATCCTTACGCAGACGCATACCCTCATGCAATGTTAGCGGCCGACGCGACACGCATACAATTTTCTTGAATTAAGGATTGTATTAATTTGTCATTTTTGTCATTATTTGATACTGTTTTTCCATTTTAATTAAAGATTTTTCCATAAAAAATCACCAATATTTTTTATGACGGAAATCGATTCAGAAGCCGATTCTGAACCAACTACTTTCAGGAATGGCACTTATTCTGTTACACGTTGTGTATCTGTATTACTTTTTTTTTGTTTATTAATAAGTATATATTTTATTTGAAATTGTTGATTGGAGACTTGTGCCGAAACGTTCATTGGAAGACCAGCGGTCATTAATGTTGAAATGGACCTTTCAGGCGCAGCCGTGATATACGTATTTTATTTTTCACTTTTTATTTATATGCCTCATTCATTCTGTATCTTACGGAAGTAACTAGTGAAGAAAAAGTGAGCTTAGCTAAGTAAGAAGACTTATCTTCTAACTTTGTAATAGACTCCCTATAAAAATAAAAATGCCACCAGCCAGTTACTTTCCAATGCAAGGAAAAATTTATTGCTATACGCAAAAGGAGAACTTAATTCTAACACAAGCACCATAAACGAAGCCAGATCTTTACCTTTAAACTAATATATTATGTTATAAACATTTATATATATGCTTGCGCCGCCTTACTGCTAAATTTAATGATGTATTCAACAATATTGATATCTTCGCTGTGCATTCCGGAAAGTTTCGATGTCGGATCCACAAAAAAAAATCTGAAATTTCAACCGAATGATGTATTATTATATAATTACATGCCTATTTAACTATAGCTTTGCTAACATGTTTGAACACATTATAGATAGAACGTAATATTTACTTAATTATCGCATTCGCAAGACGACCTATATTTAATCATTACTTTTTTTATAATCCGTGGAAAATGTTGTGGGTTATACACTTACTCACCCTATATGAATTGTCTTTGTATAATTTTAGTGTGTAACTGTTTATTTTCCCAAATAAATAAAATAAAATATATATAAATGCGGACATGTGTTTATTTGTCCTTCTTACATGTCAGACCCTCAAACTTCAATGGATTCATGTAATTTTTAGTTAGAAATTTGTTTAGGGATTATAATTATTATTGAACCCAGCAAGACGAAGGCCGTAGCCATGGCAGATCAAAAAAACCTATGTGTGATAATCATGACTCGCTCCTGACGGATTGGCCGAAGAGGACAGCAGACATGGCAGTCCGAAATAAAGAGGTGGAGACCTTTGCAGAACAGTGAGGCAATGTGGCCGCTGGCAAAAGCAAATTTTATTGTTCTTACTCCTTATATCCCAGGCCGTGAACCACTACTCTGGCAAAATACCAAACAAACCATTGAACTCCTAATTTGAATCAATTCATCCTTCAAGCCACCACGTAAGATATAAATTCCGCGCAACAAACCCAATTGATTCAAATATACCGGATTTCCACCGTCCGCACGGAACACTAGAAATGTATGAAAGTTTTTATCGAATAAGAACTGGGAAAATGTTGGATTTATTCCAGCCTTGAAGGAATTACTGCGCTCGTAAATAATATCACCATTGAGACTGAACGACTATTCAGAAAATATTTTGGATGAGGAATATTCCGAATAAGTTTTATTCATCATTAATCATTATCTTCTTAGCCTTTTACCGACTATTGGAGTCGGCTTCGAGTCCCGGATACGACTGCCTATCTGACCTGCACAACCCAGTAACTGGGTAACACAATTTTACCCCTTGGCAAATCAGGAGTCAGACTTTTCTTCGTCTTCTGACTACCCGTAACGACTGTCAGCGATGTATAAATAAATAAATTAAAAATTATCATTTATTTCAGACTTAGTCCGTAGAGTGTTAGTAACAATTTAACCTTATGCTATGTTAGTACAAAAAAAGATAGACATAACTAAAATAATAAGCATAAAAAAACACATACATTCAACTTAAACCTATCGCTACCTCTATCCAGTGTCGCTGTCAAATCAGGGGTAATAGGGCAGTCAAATCTCACTGCGATTGTCCTGAGGAGGCTGTTGCCGCTGCTTCGTAAGCGCTGCAGCAGTGAAGCTGCTTTTTTAAGGATTATGGCCTGAAAGCCGTTAGTATGTGCTTCTGCAAACATGCCAGACGCACTGCAGCGCCACGGCAGTCCCAACAGCCTCCTAAAGACGTTATTATATTGGGTGCGTAGGGCTCTGTAAGCTTGTTGCGTATACTGTACCCACAGACCACTCGAGTAAAATGACTGAAAAAAGTGTTATGTTAGTGAAAAAGCTTAAACAGTTTTATTTTCACTTCACTAAAGCATCGAAAAAAGCAAGCATATTGCCTCTTACTGCCAAAGCCCTGCGCTATAAATATACATCGTGTAACGGAAACCCCATATCTATCCAAAAGGACTGAAGTCAACATTTGGTATGGAGTCTCTATGCAAAGATTCAGCTCAAAATAAGTGAGTCACAGAATTGGCACCAAATTATCGGTTTCATATGTTTCTTGAATACCAATAATAACAAATGTGTCACAGCACTATGAAGGTCATCACTTTCCACGTCACTTGCCAATAAAACGATAATTCTCTTCGTTCTTCTTAATTTGAAAAATTCGGTCTCTCGTATGAATGTATTGACATTTCTAATAAGTTCCACACAGAGGATTAGAAAACCCTTGCCATATCGTTTGTTATCATCCAAAGAAGCCGTGCACTTGGTATGCATATACCCTTTAAATTACTCGTCGTATATGTAAATGTATATGTGTTTAGCGAAAAGACCGCCCATTGTAACATCCTTTAGTTTTTAAGTCCTCATCTATCTATCTATCAGTGACAGCTGGGACCAACGGCTTTATGTCCTTTCCGAGTCAAGAAGAATCTGGAAATTTTAAGACGGTCACCCATCCACGTACTGACCTCGACAAGCGTTGCTTAATAGAATAGAATAGAATGCATTTATTTACCAAAATATAGGCCTTTTGGTCTAGTGGTCAGTGGCCCTGACTGCTATGCGCAAGGTCGTGGGTTCGATTCCCACCCAAGACAAATGTTTGTGTGATGAGCACGATCATTTGTTCTTTGTCTGGGTGTAATTTATCTATAATATGTATCCATTTAGAAATATATATGTATGTTTATCAGTTGTCTAGTACTCATAGCACAAGCTCTGCTTAGTTTGGCACTAGATGGCGTTGTGTGAAGGTTGTGAAAAAAAAAATAGAATTATAGTTAGGTACTATTTAATATTGTACAAAGTTGTTAAGTGCATTAATAATAAAGATCAGAATATTCTACCGTTTACGGTGTATAGAGATGTGAAATTATGGTTTTAACCATTAAATTACAATCAAATTAAATAAAAAAAATTTAGCAAAAAATAGAACCGTATTCCATATCAAAACACTAGAAAGCCAAAAATAACTTTAATTTCGGTAGTCGGTGTTATTGGTTTTGGATTTTCCTTTTTTTTCACACCGCCTTCCGAAATTAAAGTTATTTTTGGCTTTCTAGTGTTTTGATATGGAAGTCGGTTCTATTTTTTGCAAAAAATTTTTTTCCCGCTTTTTGGTGGTTCGGTTTGTAATTTATCTACTTTCAAAAGCCATAATGTCAACAACTTATCACCTTTTACAAAATATTGCTTTTCCCTGTGCATAGCCATTAATTTTTGAGGAGTTCTCCTGGTATTTGGCCATCAGCTCTACATCACCATATGTATTGTGACGAGCATAAAGTGTTTAACATCCGTACTCAAGTAATCGAATCGCAATCCACGAAATACTTATTATTGAGGAGTTTCAGTGGCCATCTGTGGTCTTCACCATCAGTTCAACTTCCCCAAATGGTACTGGATGGGCGGTAATGCAACGTATGCGACTTAGAAGTTTTCGGTTACACAATTGACGGGATCCGGCGCTGGTTGGAACAAAAGACAAGAGTCCAGCGTCGTATAGGAAAGGCAGCACTAACCTTGATAATCCAGGATATTCAGGACTGCCAGCACTCTGATCACAGTTCACCACCACAGTATAACCGTTCTTCTGCTACGAATTGGTCGCACAAAACGACGCGACCGTTCGAATGCGATTCGATGCGTTTGTGCTCTAACGCGACTCGACAGCCATTGAAGGTCCGATCCTGTCCATCGGAAGATCCAGACGCGATCGATTTTTCTAGAGCGGTATAGTCTCTCTCCCTCACTCTCGAATAGACGAAGGTCTAGTGCAAGGGAGAAAGGATAATATGCGGAAGGGGAATGTCTAACCAATTAGCGATTATGCGTGTTGCCAATAATTAAAAATATAAACGAAAAGAATCGTATATCAGCGCAACCATTCCCCCGGGCTTGAAGGGATGCCTTCAAGAGTGAGGCAAACCACAAGAAAACTAATCTATTCGATAATTACTATCCTATAACTACGAAACTAAATACCTAATAAGTAATATTAACCTAACCTTAAAGACGAATTAAATAAACTACTGGTTAGGCAATGGGCAAAGACGCACCACGGGACGCAAGTAGGATCCAGTGGTTGTCTTAACCCGAACGATACGAGTGACTCCGGTTGAGTCAGGGAAAATTTCCTCCACGACACCCAAAGGCCAGTGTAGTGGGGGCGAGTTGTCGGATATAAGAATCACGACCGTGCCGACAGAGACCGGATCGACCGGCGTGTTCCATTTGCGGCGAGATTGCAAAGTATGGAGATATCCAGTTCTCCAGCGCTTCCAAAACGACTGTACTAACTTATCTAGTAGCTCGTGTCTAGCAGTAAGAGTTCTCTCGTCTATTTCCTCGGCAGGCAAGTATTTCAGAGGCGTGAGATTCAAAAAGTGCGCTGGAGTCAATGCGAGCGGCTCTGAAGGATCACTAGAGAGTGTCCTACAAAGAGGTCTAGTGTTCATTACCGATTCTATTTGAATAAGAACGGTACTTAATTCTTCAAACGACAGAATAGTATCGCCTATGACCCGATATAGGTGTGACTTTAAACTTTTAATATTAGCTTCCCAATTGCCGCCAAAGTGACTAGCCGTCGGGACATTGAGTGACCAATCTATTCGATTTATAGCTAATGTATGACCATATTCCGAATTATGGTACTTCGAACAAAGAAATGCGTGAAGTTCCGAGAGTTTCCGTTTAGCGCCTATGTAATTAGTCCCGTTATCGGAATAAATTCTACTAACCGGGCCACGCCTTGACAGGAACCGTTTAAAGGCGCCCATAAAACTAGCTGTGCTAAGATCCCCAGCGAGCTCTATGTGCACCGCGCGTGTAGTCATGCAGACGAACAGACACACGTAGGCCTTGGTGCAGCGAACACCTCGACCGCGAGACATCGTAACCTTAAACGGACCGGCGTAGTCCGTGCCCGTGTGGACGAATGGCTTAGCGGTTTGAACGATACGACAAGAGCGATGATCGGCCATCTCAGGAAAGCTCTGCTTAGGGCGCAGTCGAAAGCAGGGAAGGCACTTATGGATCCTATTCCTAATTAAATTGCGTGCAGAAAGGATCCAATACTTCTGACGCAAGAGCGACATTAGCAGGTCGGGACCTGCGTGACAGTTCAATTTATGATGATAATCGACTAACAAATTCAAAACGAGGTCCTTGCTTGGAAGCAGAATGGGATGTTTCCCATCATAACTTAAATCCGAGTTTCTTAAACGGCCTCCGACTCTAATGAGTCCGTCTTCGAGAAACGGTTTTAAGTGTCGAAAAGCAGGACTACAATGTTTGCCTTTCCTGAGTTTAACCAATTCAGTGGAGAAATAAAAGCGTTGAAGCTCGCGAAGTATGAGCAATTCAGCGAAGTTGTAATCCGCTGCCGCCATGCGGTAACCAATAGGCAATAGTTTAGCGAAACGACAAATGTAAATTACTACTCGAAGTAATTTACTCCAAGACGAGATACGATCGACCAAAGAAAGAATAGTAGATCTTTCAGTTGGTGTAGCGGAGGGCAACGAATGTTTCTTCTCTTCGGGCACTTCGCATACCGAAGAGGGATTGAAGGGGATGACAGGCCACTTTGAAACGTCTAAGCTGGCCCACGGAGGACCACTGAACCAAAGCGGATGATCAATGATTTGCGAAGGTGTGAGCCCACGTGACAGACAATCTGCGGGATTGTCCGTACCGGACACGTGATACAGGTTTTGTGGTGATAAGTCGTCCTGTATTTTCGAGACTCTGTTGGCCACGAAGGTGTTCCACCGATGGGGCGACGAATGTACCCAACAGAGAGCGACTGTTGAATCCGAAAATGCGAATATGTTGCGAAATATAATGCGGTTTTGACAAGCGACTACGACATTTTTTATGAGTTGAGCTAGCACAAGAATAGCGCACAGCTCCAGACGAGCAAGAGAAACGACCTTTTTAGGGGAGACCTTCGACTTAGCGGTCAACAACCTAACGATATTGCCATCACTATTTTGAATGTGGAAGTAAATAACCCCCCCGTATGCTTTCTCACTGGCGTCCGCGAAAGCCAATATAGTAACCACACTATCGCCGACGATACCAACGTGACGTGGGATCCTTATATTACAGAGCAAGGGAAGCTCTTCTTTGAAGCGAATCCACAGCCTGACTATATCTTCAGGTGGAGTATCATCCCAGTCACAATCAGACAGCCAAAGCTGCTTGATTAGAAGTTTAGCGTACAGGACAACAGGTGCGACAAATCCCATGACGTCCCATATTTTAGCGACACACGACAATATTGTACGCTTAGTACAAATCTGAGCGGGAGTATTAATTTTCATGCCGAAGTTGTCCGACGTAGGTGACCAACACAAGCCCAGTACTTTATGTTGGTCGGACTCATCGAATTCCTTGACAACTGGCAGGCGGTGCGAGGGTGGGATCGCATCTAATACGACTTGGGAATTACTGGTCCACTTAACTAGCTCAAATTGACCAGCCTTCATGAGACCTATCATTTCCGAAGCGGTGGAAATGCCCTCGTCTTCCGTGCGAACGGAATGGACGTAGTCGTCCATATACAACCCCGCAGCGACAATATCTTTGGCCTGAGGGTAGGAGTCACCCTCATCCTCAGCCAACTGCTTAATAGTTCGAAGTGCATGAAAGGGGCTAGACTTAAGCCCAAAAACGACACGATTAAATTCATAAACCTGTAAAGGTTCTTGCGGGGAAAAGCGATACAAAATGCGTTGGAAACGCCGATCAGATTCTCGGACTCCAATGCTGAGAAACATCTGACGAATGTCTGCGGAAAGCGCTATCGAAAACAAACGAAAACCAATAATAATATTGAACAAGTTCCCTTGTAGGTTCTGTCCACCATACAAGAGATCATTAAGCGAGATGCGGGTAGTAGTTTTACAACTACCATCGAGAACGACACGAAGTTTGGTTGTGACCTTATCATCTCGGATCACACCATGATGCGGAATAAAATACGAACTTCCCGCCGAATCAGGATTCGTAGATGAAATGTAGCCCTTTTCTAAATATTCCCGGATGACACTGTCATACGCGACCCTTAATTGTGGAGAAGCTTGCATCTTCCTTTCCAAGCAGTAAAACCGCCGTTCACTTGCTTGGCGCGAATTGCCAAGGGATTCGACATCAGCCTTGAAAGGCAAAGCTACTACGTAACGTCCCTCACTATCCCGAGTGGTAGTGCGGGTGTAAAATTCCTCACACAATTGGTCGTCCGGGCTGAATACCGGGGGAACACTCACTTCCTCTAATTCCCAGAATTTCCGGACAGCAGAGTCTAATGTGTCCGCGATACAGCAATGCGATACGGTCGAATTACCGTCAGTACATGCTGGTGCGTCACCTACGATCACATAGCCAAGGACCGTTTCTAATGCGAGCGGCGATAAATTCGAAGTCGATCCTTGAACTCTGTTCGACAAAAGCAGGTGCGGAAAAATCGAAGCGCCGATCAATACGTGAATCGGGCCTGATGAATAATATGTATCGTCTGCCAACGGTAAGTCTTCGAAGTTAGACAGTCGCGAAGTGTCGACTGTCGCGGTTGGCAGACGTTCGGTAATCCTATCTATTACCAACGACTCAATATCATAAGTTATATTATGATCGAAACGAGAATGAATTTTAAATTGTACGGAACCTTGAATGGGTTTACTCGAACCTCCTATACCCCTAACAGTGGAACAAGTAGGTCTATTATTTATGTTTAATCCTAAACGTTGACAGCAATCGCGAGTAATAAAGCTACTCTGAGACGCGCTGTCCAACAATGCACGAACGCAATGTTCGTGACCACGAGAATCTAGAATAACGATACGTGCGGTACCCAACAACACAGTTCTAGAGCCTTTATAAGGGCTGACTGCACTTGAGCATAATGCTACATCCGAGTTCGCGGGAATCGAACCCGCGCTCGGCTCTTCGACTGAGCGTGACGGCGACATATTTGACGCAGGCCTATTTCCAAAACATAGCAATGTATGATGTTTGTACCTACATTTTTTACATGTAGACGTCGACTCACACGCAGACACGCGATGACCACTACTTAAGCAATTTATACACAAGTTGTTTGACTTAACGAATTTAAAACGTTGATCGGGGTTATAACTCTTAAAAACCGTACACTTATAAATGTAGTCATGGTTTTCCTTACACAAACTACAAGCGACTGGTTGAGAACTGGACACATATGCGTTACTTGATTTACGATCTAAAGGCCTTTTATTAGTATTGACTCGAGCAACAGGTATCGAAGTTCGTTCTAAAACCTTTATATGATCACTAACGAAATTAACTAAATCGGAAAACAATGGGATTTCGGATCCATTCGACTTTAATTGATAATTGGATTCGAACGTACGAACGGTGTCTGGGTCCAGTTTTTTAAGCGCGACATGCAATAATATAAAATCAGCCAGGTCACTGACTTTTGTATGTTTTAAAGCAACTACCGACGAAGCAAACTTATCAATAAATAATTCTAAACTACTAGGGGTACCTGATGTAATAGATTTAAATTCAAATATTTGAGTTAAGTATGAAGTTGCCGATTGTCGACTATCTTCATATTTTTTACAAAGCAAATCGAAAATGAGTGGGTAATTATCCGCAGACGGGGTAATACCAGCGAAAATTGTACGAGCTTTATGTGTTAATTTACCTAATAAATAATATAATTTCTCACAGTCTGTTAGAGAAACATTATTATGCACGACATTACGATAACTAGCGACGAATAATGGCCAATTCTTAATATCTCCGTTGAATTCGGGTATTTCAATTGGCGGCAATCGAGGTGACCTTTGGACCTCACTATGAGAGTAAGCCGTCAGGTTCTTCTCAGCCCGTAAAATGCGCCCTAAAAGGTCTTCGAACGCAGAAAGCGATTGATAATCTACAACATATTCAGGGTTTAATTTTAGCTCATGAATAACAATTTCATCCAAAGCACTTTCAAAATCCACACGTAGTGATTGTACTAACGAGATGTCGCACAAAAATGATTCCTTAACGCTTTCATCCGAATGAATGTGTTTTATTTTATCTGCAATACTCTGCATGCGAGCAAAGATACGATCTCTCTTTGCTATCAGTCTTTTAAGAGTAATATCGGTCGGTGCCATATTTATGAGCTATGAATATCAAACTAATTATTATAAGAAATATTTAGTAACTACCCACCGTTTTGCGAAATAACGGCCGGGTGCGCGACGCGGTCTCGAGTAACCTTGACTCGACCGATTGGTATTTAATTTACAAGTAACGATAATTAACTACTAGCGGGGTTGCGAAATTCCTTACTAATCGATTATTAGCTAGGAAGACACGAAAACGACGTAATGAATTACGATGTACTTACTTGCCACGCGTTGGCAAATAAGTATCTATGCGGGGTTGACTACGAAATACGAATACGAAACTACGATATACCTAGCGAATTCTAGGGAATGGCTGTGCTGATTATTATCCGACTCGGGAAGGACCATCAAATGGATGGGCGGTAATGCAACGTATGCGACTTAGAAGTTTTCGGTTACACAATTGACGGGATCCGGCGCTGGTTGGAACAAAAGACAAGAGTCCAGCGTCGTATAGGAAAGGCAGCACTAACCTTGATAATCCAGGATATTCAGGACTGCCAGCACTCTGATCACAGTTCACCACCACAGTATAACCGTTCTTCTGCTACGAATTGGTCGCACAAAACGACGCGACCGTTCGAATGCGATTCGATGCGTTTGTGCTCTAACGCGACTCGACAGCCATTGAAGGTCCGATCCTGTCCATCGGAAGATCCAGACGCGATCGATTTTTCTAGAGCGGTATAGTCTCTCTCCCTCACTCTCGAATAGACGAAGGTCTAGTGCAAGGGAGAAAGGATAATATGCGGAAGGGGAATGTCTAACCAATTAGCGATTATGCGTGTTGCCAATAATTAAAAATATAAACGAAAAGAATCGTATATCAGCGCAACCAGGTACTTTTCGGAAGCAACTGCTCAAGGTACTATAAGAAATACCCAAAACGCTATAGGTGTGCCTATAATATTTGAAGAGTTCCCTCGATTTCTCCAGGATCCCATCATCAGATCCTGATTTCGTAACAATGGGACCAACTAGAAAGTATACCCATTCAAACGCAAAAAGAATTTTTCAAATCGGTTTAGCCGTCTCCGAGTAATGAGGTAGCATACATAAAAAAAAAAAAGTTCAAGACGAATTATAAACCTCCTTTTTTTGAAGTCGGTTAAAAATTAGAATGAAGTTTACAAATACATCAAATTAATGGTGCAACAATTGTTAATGATAATAAAATTATATAAGTCAGGTTTAATAGGCATCAATGTCAAATATTTGGTAAATTTTTTATTCATGTAGTCGAGTAATAACATTTACTCAAAAGAAAGTTAAATAATTTAAGTTTAAATGTTCTGAGGTTGAGAGTTTTGAAGTCATCAGGTAATTTGTTATAAACAGTAATGGACATGCAGTAAACATTATTTGAATACAGTTTAATTCTACACCTAGGAACATTAAGCATAATTCTGCACTTTTCGACTAGGTCTGGATACAACAGAATTATGCAAGTCAAACTCTTGTGTGTTTTGGTGTACAAAAACATAAATTACAAAAATATACAGTTTTGGAAGTGATAAGATTCTTAGTTTTTTAAATATTGGAACACAACTGTTCAATGGGTGCGCTTCACAAATTGAGCGCACACATTTTTTCTGAGCTCTAAACACTCTTTCAAGTTCTATCGAATTACCCCATAAACCACTTACTGCCATAGCGCAAAATTGATGAGACGTAGCCATGGTATGCAGATAATGCCGCATTAACACTAGCCACACGTGTTAGTCTATACAACGTGTAACGGAAACCCCATATCTATCCAAAAGGGCTGAAGACAACATCTGGTATGGAGTCTCTATGCACAGTTTCAACACAAAATAACTGAATCAAAGAATTGATACCAAATTATTGGTGTCATATATTTCTTGAATACCAATCATTACAAACGTGTCACAGCACTACGAGGGTCAATAACTTTCCACGTCACTTGCCAATAACACGACAATTCTTTTCGTTCTTCTTAATTTGAAAAATTCGGTCTCTGGTATCAGTGTATTGGAATTTGTAATAAGTTCTACACACGTAGACTTAGGATTACAAAACCCTTGCCATATCGTTTGTTATCATCCAAAGAAGCCATGCACTTGGTATGTATATACCCTTTAAATTACACGTTGTATAAGACGAATACAAATCTATCTATTTTCTTATATTGGTAATCAATATGAGATTTCCAGTTAGAGTTTTTGTCAACTATTATCCCCAAGAACTTTGCGTTATCGATCTCTTCTGTCGTCTCATTTCAGTGTTGTGTTTTAAGCCGTGGAACGTACTATTGTATGTCTGGAACTGTATCATTTTTAATCTTTAAGATCAACTCGAGCAGCTCTTTATTATTGAATCACAAGCTCCTTCACATTTTGTTCATCACTAATATGAATCGAAAATTAATTTTGTAAGTCAACGCCATAGAACATGGCAAATATATAAACTCTGTGTTATTGCGATGATTGCAAACAGGTTTGAAAGTCATTTGTGCGTCAGCCCCTCGTCTTAATGAGAGAAGTTATATTTATACAGTACGTTTAGATATAATTATATATGTGTGATTATATCGCTGAGAGTGAGTCTATACTTACGGAAAATTGCGAGACGTACAACCAAAACTCGAAATAAGATGTAGAGGAGTTTATTACATGATTTCACTGAGCAATTTAGTAATTACATACGAAACTCCGATTAAGTAACTGTTGTGAAAAGTTTTACTTTTTATCGTTAATAAGCAGAGAGATACAGTCGACATCAATGGCCATTGATATCTCGTCTCCTCCGTTTAAAAATAGACTTTTACGTTTGCTGCTTTTAAAAAAGGAAAATTTCAGACTGATATCATTATAGAACTCGATGTTAAAGTCTAGAATAAACTCAATGAAGACATGAGTAGGTAAGCGGGGCCGCTTTCTGACGTAATCAGATATCGTCTGTCTCAAGATTAGATCTTCGAAGATTTATAGCTCTCGCGGCCGCAATATTGAAGTATTTTATAGTACAAGTTACGAGTACAATCCATCTGTGCAAAGCGTGCACCCTGATGGTTTTATCTTGGTGTTGAGTTTTTCAAATTAAATTAGTTTCTACAATATTAATCTTTGCGGGGTGAGAGATCAAATACTTAACGTTTTGAGATTTATGTTCCGGTTTTCATGCTGCTTCTACTTTGCTAACTATTTCGGGTTTGGTTTGCAGTCTCACCAAAGGCAGCAAAATATAAAATATTTTATAAATAATAATAATAAAAAGTGTTTATTTCTCACGACAAGCCAAAAAAAAAATAAGAACAATATTTTACATAAAAGAAGTGGCCAATTCATTTTTGGTTGTGGATCGCTGGCGCCTGTGGTAGGTTGTAAACACTTGTAATACAGGTCACCAGGTCCCCACTTGTTCATTGTAACATATTATACATCAGTTATCATAGGAAGTATAGTTTCCAAATAATAAAACAAAGAAAAGAAAAAACACTATGAAACAGAATAAAACTAAAAACCAGTTTATTAAAAATACTAAAATATTTTTTTTTTGGGAGTTTGTCATAAATGTAAACATGTGTGTGTGGCGGTGGTTGACTGTATGTGTGTGTGGCGGTGACTGACTGTGTTTGTGTGTGTGTGTGTGGGTGGGTGGTTGAGTGTGTATGTGTGTAAGCGTGAATGAGTTTGTGTGTGTAGGTGGAGAGAAAAATCAGAAAATCAGAAGTTACTGCAGCTAAGTAATAGTATTTTAAATGGATGCCTGTCTATCCTCCATCACCCAGTAGCTGAGTAACACGTTATTCTTTGGCAAGACTCGAGTCAGGTCTCTGTTTTCTGACTATTCTACGACTACGACGACTGTCATACACTGACTTTAAAAGAGTAACTGTGGAGTTTCTTGCCGGTTCTTCTCCGTAGAAAACGACCAATTTCGAACCGTGGCCTAACTGCTGACGTATTGTAAGTGCCCATGTATGTAGGCCTATGTGAAATAAAATATTTTGAGTTTGTGTTTGAACAAATGACAGCCTTTTTTTCAGTGGGAAAATTATCAAATGACTCCTCCCACCCTGGGTAAAGCAGAAGGCAGTGTCAAACTTCTACCGACTAAAAACCTACCCTGTTCCTTCAGTTGCCCTTGTGGTCCGGGGCCACGGTATCTCGTTAGAACATCCCCGCAACGGTATCAACTGCTTACCGTGCTTATTGAGGTATGTATCTCGATATATCAAGTTGGTCACCCATTCACAGGCCGACTTTGGCAATCGTTGCTTAACCTGGAAGCTTAACCTGTGTAACTGTTATTATTTTGCCACGAATTTCCAGGTATTCTTGGTGAAACAAAAATGGCCGAAGGTCGTAAGGCAGGCTAGACTAATAAAGGTGTTCGCGGGTTAACTTTCTTAATTGTAACAAATGGGCTTTTGGGCTGGAAAAGTTTTTTTTTTAATAGGAGCCTTTAGGGCATTAATTAACATTCGCTACTTATCTTAGTCACTCTAATCTACCTATTAGCGGTGTTGGCCTCCGCAGTTAGCCATTATTTAATTTATTAGGTAGTTAAATTAGTATAATAAGCTAAGGAGTGGAATTCCCTGCCGCAGTCTGTGTTTCCTGATAGCTATAACCTGGGAGTCTTTAAGACAAGAGTGAATAGGTTACTTCTAGGCAAATGTGCTTCATCTTCGACCACATCATCGCTTAACATCAGGGGAGATGGTGGTCACCTGCGATCCTATAAACAATTAAAAAAAAATGCTGTCGATAGATGGACGGCCCAGGTGGCGAGAAGACCTGGTACCACGAGGGCTGGTTTGAAGCGGCGCGGGTAAAGAGTTTATGGAAGAAATTGGGGAAGGCCTTTGCTAGTTTTCTTCTTTAACTTATGTCTTTTTTTATTGATAATAGGCTCGCGTTTGCCCACCATATCACCTGATGGTAAGTGATGATGTGGTCGAAGATGGAGCACGCTTGCCTAAAAGTAACCTATTTACTCTTGACTTAAAGACCCCTAGGTTATAGCTATCGGGACACAGACTCAGGCAGGGAACTCCACTCCTAAAATCATCTAAAATTTTCTGTTTGCTTTTGTGTTGGATTTCTGTTTTCTATCCAATAAAAGTGTTATCTATATAACTATATATCATACACTTACCTATCTGAATCTAATACGTAAGATTTAGGTTTAAAATTAAAATATCCTTGAAGTTCATGTAACTTTGAAGACTGGATATTAAACTTTTGCTTGCTTGACTTAATATTGTTTTAAACTAGGGCTTCGAAAAGGATTTACGTTTGGAAATTAGGTGGTTTAAGTTAGAGCTTGATCCTAACTAATGTTATGAAGATGTAACAAAATTATGGTATCGTGATATTTGTGGAAGCCGAATCCGAGATAGTTTAGAAAGGCTAAGCAGACGAGTTTGATCAACATACTTCAATGATATACTTTGCGTGGCTCACGACTACGCCAAATAGGCTAGTTCAGCTAAATGTCACACAACGAGAAGTTGTCTGACACTGGAATTTCGTTTTATGCAGTATCCATAAAAACAATGGAAATCTCGATTATCAATAACCTGTTTACCCTTGTTTTGACCAAAACAATCATGGTGCCGACGTTTAAGATAGTACACGGGACTGAAAGCCCATGCTTCTGTTGTCAAGTTTTTTCATACCATCCAGAAATTTCGCAGGAGCTCTTGGCTACCTAGTTATACAAGTAGCAATTGTTCATCATCATCATCGTCATTCCCTGTCTTTATCTCAATAATTGGGGTCGGCGCGACACGTTTTCTTCTTCCATTAACATACTTCTGGCAGGCGGCTGTCTGTAAAACCTAAGCTAAAACGTGTAGCAATATGTTTTTCGCAATTGATACCTATTAAAAGAAAAATTCTGTCTCTTCTTATTTTTTTTCTTTTTTTTCTTTTTTTTTTTATTCCTTTGTTCAGTAACTTCTTAATCATGGCATAATGGCCTCGTAATTTCTTTATTAGATTGCACTTTTTAACAAAATAATTGGACTAGAACCAGTTTGCATATGCAATTACATTTCTAGCCGACGAACAGGTTCTATAAAATTGACCCCACATTAAATATTCAACGTACGGAATACTTTGATGAGGAAAACAGAAACTTAGAAGTAATTGTCTTCTATACAAATATATTTATATGAAATTAAAGTGTCTATCTGTTAACTCAAAATAATTGTGATTCCTCAATTGCGTACAGTTATTTACATAATACTTAAATAAAAACTTTTTTTTTTAAAATTTTGTGTGTGTGTCTTTCTGTTTGCTTTGGCTAATCTCTGTAACGGCTCAAACAATTTTAGTGGGCCTTTCACTGGTAGATATAGAAGAATTACTTTTGAGCCGGAATTCCTGCGTGGCTGGAATATTGTTATAGGTACTTGCGTTTTACAGCAAGCTCAGAACAAAGATATAATTGACAATGCATTAAGTTTGCTTCCGTTGAATGATACTTATGCCAAAGACTACTTGTTCAAGCACGAATGAGTATGCACACCTTCCTACCACCTACTAATGTAAGCAAATGCAATCCAAACAACTCGTTTTGAAGGAATCACGACTAAATTATGATGAATGTATCGTACAATTTTGACCATATGTGTGTTTGTTTAAATTGTAAACCGGAATTTAAATAACCTACAACTTAGGTACTTTCGCATTCATAACCCTTTGGGAAGGCCGCAAACATTATTTCACGGTTCGAAAATTTCATCAATATCAAAGTACCCTCAGTAATTCCTAAACCTCACGTTCTCAAAATTAACCTAACAAATACAAGCGAATCAAACAAGAAAAATAAATTATTAACCCCACTCCAGTAATTAATAACGGAATTAATAATTCAGAAACCATTTCCGGCAACCGTCGACACAGGCATAGCCGCAACCATCCGAACATGTCAACCAATTTACATAATTAATCTTCGCCACCAAAGTATACTCATTAATAAAATCCCGACCTTGATTAACGCTTGCAATCCATTCCGAATTCAAACAAAACATAATTAAAATGGCGGACGACGAACGCTTCCGACACAGTAATAATATGTATAATATTACCGTGCTTCCGATTGGCTCCCGAATCAAACCGACCAATCGCGAGTAGTGTTTAAAAATGTAACGGTTTTGCATCGCTAATAATTGTTTCCGATTGATACGTAATTAAAGTAGCGTTAAGCATTCAATAGATAGCAATAACCTTATTTATAGAAACTGGCAAGTTATTAATTATCTGTTGTTTTAATTATTTATGAAACTGTAGACCTTTTCAGTAATGAACTATTATGTAAGCCGAATCCGACTGTATTGATTGAAACTGATTATTTATTGAGCCTTCCCGATAGTATTAAACGTTTTAAATAATACGCTATTTATTATTACATACTAATATTATATATATACATACATGTAAAGTTTGTGAGTATGTAGGATGTAATCTCTGCGTCTACTGGACCGATTTCGAAAATTCTTTCACCAATAGAAACCTTTTCTGCTAAACAAAAATTCATGTGAGCAAAGTTGTGAGCAGAAGCTAATGATGAATAAAATTCAACTGAACTACTATACCTACCTCAGCACATCTTCTGGTTTAATTCTAGACAAGAAACACCAAATGCCTCAACGACCAAGAATTCTTAAATTAGAACAGACAAAGCAAAGTCAAGTGGGATTCAAAGAGCCCCACATTTCAAACTGTAAGCAACACATGCAGACCATTAAAGTGAGAGGCAGACGCAAGGGCTGTCTTCAAATTAGCCTGCAAGCACTAGCCGCGGTTGCCAGGCAAAATAATTTCCATTCATACGCCACAAACCGCAGCACACTGCATGTTTACGAGCACAGCTGTTGAAATTGTACGAAAATATAGAAAACAATGAGATGCAAACGCTTAATGTGAACGATGCCACGTTTACGTTTCAAATGTTTGAGAATTTTCGTATTATTTCTGCCTGTTTTTTGGAAGTGAGTTTGCGAAAGTTTGACTTGTTTAAAACGTTTCGTTTCGGCAAAGCGAAACTTTATGTTCATCTTCATAAGCGCTAAAAGAATGTACAGCAGCAATCTCTTGAACACTTTTTATGATTTCTGCTTTCCTTGTATTTCTTCATCGTTATGAAGTTAATAAAACTTAATTAGATTTCTATGTAGTAGTTTTAGTACAAAAGGTCAAGTTTCGTCACAAAATTCTCAAACTATTCCTAATGAAAAATAGATAAGGCAGCATAATTTCCTGGAAAATTTCTATAAGATTTTCCTTTTCTCAATCTTTTGCTCCAAAATATTTTGTTAATAAGATATTGGAGCTGGAAGTTGGCTCCCTTTAATTCTCTCGCAAGCTTTACATGATAAAAGAATAGCTTTGCTTTGTGAGCTGAGCAAACTGTGGTCTGATACAAAGCGCCGATGTTTTTGTATCATTAATTGGGTTTTAATTAGTGAGTGTGTGTGTTTTTGTAGTCGGATGGGGTAGGTCTTCATGGAACATTGTTATGTTAGAGGTTTTGGATGAGTTTTATTTTTTGTTGTAAAAGGAATTCGGACACGTAAAAAACAGAAATGTTTTGTACGTGTCCGAAGGGTGAATTATAAGAAAATCTATCGTCACTAAATAGTCTTTATTATTTTCCTGAACTCTGAGATTTTTTTTATTAAAATTAGGTTCGCGTTTGACCTCCATCTCACCTGATGGTAAGTCATTACTCATTAAAATATTCTACACGACTTAATTATTGGTGAGCCCACTCGTTAACAACTTTACTATGATTTTTGGTAACAAACGTTTTCGGTTTAAGCGTCAGTAACCTAATTAATGGCTTAGGTGTCGGACTTGTGATCGAGAGGTCATGAGTTCGAACTCCACCCATTATACTATTGCTATGAACCCACTTCAGACGCAAGTATATTTATTTAGCTTAGTTGGAGGGGTTAACAAGATTGCCGATAATGTGAAATGTACTAACATTGCTAGGTCTTTTAAAAAGAATTACCTATACAACGTGTAATTTAAAGGGTATATACATACCAAGTGCACGGCTTCTTTGGATGATAACAAACGATATGGCAAGGGTTTTCTAATCCTGTCTACATGTGTGGAGCTTATTAGAAATTTCAATACATTGATACCAGAGACCGAATTTTTCAAATTAAGAAGAACGAAGGCAATTATCATTTTATAGGCAATTGACGTGGAAAGTGATGACCCTCATAGTGATGTGACACGTTTGTTATTATTGGTTTTCAAGAAACATATGAAACCGATAATTTGGGGTCAATTCTGTGAGTCCACTTATTTTGAGCTGAAACTTTGCATAGAGACTCCATACCAGATGTTGTCTTCAGTCCTTTTGGATAGATATGGGGTTTCCGTTACACGTTGTATATGCAGTCGTGATTTAGAACAATTGAACAATATTATGTATTTTAAAAACAGTAGACTGTTTACAAGCAAACTTACTTCCCCTTGTAACGATCAAGTCTTTGTAGCATTAAACATTCTCAAATAGAGTACGTGACGACATACAATATTCTGAGAGATATCTTTTACATCGAAAAGATCCGAGCAAATAGTTTGCTTTCCACGTTTGACATCCGCTTGGACATGACTACGGGGTGAAGCAATCGCGTGAGCACAGATCCATACCTTGCTCCAAGCGAGGAAACCTTTGTACCCTTCCGCCTCACGAGAAATGTATTCACACATAAAAATCCTCACTTTGCCAGTTTAACACCTGACCCGAAAAATTGTCGGAGGAAATTTTCACACAGCGGATTATTTTGTAAACGGTAAATATCTATTTTTGGCCGATATTTTTACAATTACACGTTTTCTGACAAAAATATTTGGTAGAACGATAAGGAAGTACAGATATATCTACATTCAGAAAGCTCGCCCGTCTACAATAATAATAATGTATTCGCCAAATATATTTCTTATCATGGTCGTGGATTAAAGGAAAAAGTAGGGTCTTCAAGTCAAGAGTGAATAGATTACTTCTAGGTAAGCGTGCTCCATCTTCGACCACATCATCTCTTACCATCAGGTGAGATGGTGGTCAAACGCGAACCTATAATTAATAAAAAAAAAGTATTTCATTCACAATTCAGCATAATGTAACATTATACTTATCAATAATAAAAACATAACTGAAATATTCAGTAAATAATTTTATAACCATACACCAAAGAGCCCAATAATATTTATTAATAATATTAACTACTGAAAATGGTCAAATGTGTGATGGGCCACACAAAAAGTAGGGTTTTGTAGTTTTCCAAACATACTAACAAAAATTTATTTATAACAAAATCCACAGCTCTTAAAACAACGTTTTGTAGTAACTTTAATCTTACAGCCAATTACGGATTTACAATTTATTCACTAGTGACAAACATGTAGAAAATATTTTTGAATAAATTAATAATATTATACAGTATTAAGAAGTGTGCATGGGGAGTATTAAATGAATGTGTCTGTGTGTGTGTGTATGTGGTTTATAGTGAATGCCTGTAGTGTATCATACTTAATCTCATACTATTTTACTTATGTTAGGATCTGATTAGGTACCGAGGATAAAAGTAGCTTCATAAACATACCTAAATATGGTGTTCTTTAATTATTTTTTTAATTTATTTATTTAAGCTTTATGTAGTACAATGGTATTACATGGGCGGACATAATGCAGAAAGGCATTCTCTACCAGTCAACCTTAATTTGTTAATGTGTTTCGTAATTTTATGCAACAACTTTTTGCCAAGTTTTATATTTGTAACCATATCAAATACCAGCTTCGTAGTATCAATATTTTCTGAGTAAAACCATGGATGGGCGGACTGACCGACGGTTACGGTAAACGCCGTATCTTGAGTGCTAAATCCTACTTCCTACTCATATTATAAATGCGAAAGTTTGTGAGGATGTTTGTCACTCTTTCACGCAAAAACTACACAACGGATTTGAATGAAATTTAGTATAGTCTGAATAGTTGAAATCCTGGAATAACACTACTATTTTTTATCCCTGAATTCTCACGAGTGAAAAATCTTCCCACGCGGTTTTGCGCGGGCAAAACCTAGTTTCCACTAAAAGTAAAACAAAAAACAATCACCACTGCCTTCTCTAAATAATACAAGGTAATCACCAGCAAACTCCAGTCTGTATCGAAGTAATCTCAAAGAAATTCCTCCGTCGTCGTATGTGATTATTCAGCAAAAGCGCAAAGAGCGGAGCGATCAGTAAATATTTAAAATTCTCCGAGCGAAAGTTCTCACAGGAGAACGCGATGTGAATATTTTAAGGTTTGAACGTTACTTTCATATGTGTTCGTAATTACCTGTAGGAAAGGTGTACTTTAAGGGGAGAGCGGGACGTGATGGAGTGAGGATTTTGTGTGTGAATTAGTGAAGGGGTTCTGCTAAATTTAGTCACGTAATTAGTGTTTTAGGGTTGTAGGTATGGCGTTAGGCTGACCATCTTAACATAATATTTGTATCAAGATTTCTTTATGCTATCATTTCTACATCTTTGACAGACATTACGGGTAGTTAGAAGTCAGAAATTGTGACACTAGTCTCGCCAAGGGTATCGTGTTACCCAGTTACTGGGTTGTAAAGGTCAGATAGGCAGTTGCTTCATGTAAAACACTAATACTAGCCTGCATCCGGTTAGACTGAAGCTGACCCCTGTTGGGGCTGTTGAAAAAAGGCTAAGTGGATAATGATAAGTGTTCACAACCTCAGGATGGAAAACCTATAAGATTGGTATTATGCCAGTTTGTCCGTCTATTAAAAAAAAACTTCAATATTACTAGCCTGTTCCTGAGACTCACATGCTCCGGAGATATTCACATATTATCTGAACTGGCAATGGAATGGAATCCTCATGGAAAAGCGGTCGTTCCCGTCAAACCGGGCCTCGCAACGTGGTAGCATGAGCTAAGAGCATCGGGATGACGTGGAGAGAAATAAAGTTCAAGATCGTTCACCATGGATGACTACTGCGGAGGCGCTCTGCCCGATCTAAGAATTATAGAACAATAAGTTGTTTAAGTCCTCTGACTGAAACACGGTCGTAATACTTGGGCACTGGGTCATTTTTAATGTGTATATTATTCCTACAAATATTGTAAATGTGAAAATACCTCTGTCTTTTTTATTTTTATTCGTTAATTTATTATAGGCTTACGTTTAGCCACCATCTGACCTGATGGTAAGCGATGAAGATGAAGCACGCTCATCTAGAAGTAACAAATTCTTGACTTAAGCACCCTCAGGTTATAGCTATCAGGAAACACAGACTCCGGCAGACAACAAACTGTCTAAACAACTTTTATGAAATTTAAAGAGAAAGTATAGACTTTGGAAAAGGATATGGGGCACTTTTTTCGCTGAAACTGTGGTATCTTATAAATTACAGGAAAACTATGACGTAACAAGAAAAAGAAATGATTTTTTCGGAATTCACTGGATGCGAATCCGTTTCACACTTGACCGGTTTTCTTTTATTTACAACTTTTATCTTTAAAAATCCATCCAAAGGTTGACTTAAAAAGATAATTTTTGGCGATAAGGCTGCCGGTTATGCTACCCGGTTACTTCGTATATCTTTTTTGTTACATATGTGGTCATAATATGTATTATGTATAAAGAGAATTCTATTATATTATTCTGTTACCCGATGTACTTCATCACTTATTGTAGATTCTGTCGCTCACTGAATATAAATAACTGCCTTGATCTATAATCCCCCTAATATTTTAAGGGTGAAAGTTAGCATGTTTGTGTTTCAATCACACAAAAATGTGTTTAAAGAATTTGGACAAACTGAACAGATCCTAGAAAAACGCAAAGCTTTCTTTTAGTAGGTTTTTTCCTGGGGAAAATGTACGAAAATTTGGCGCGAACGAAGTCTCGAGAAACAGCTAGTTTTAACATTGAATTGAAATTGAACTCAATCATTCAATATTATAATCATCATGTACCCTATCGGGCATAACAATATATTCTATATCAATAAATAAATAGCTATATCAGTATATATTGGCGTATCACGAGAACAGCTGCACCAGTTTCAATGCGATTCATTGGTAGATTGAGAATACTACAAGGCAGTTTAAATCGAACTGAATTAAAACGAAATCGCAGACATTAGATGGTTAATAAATGATAAGATATAAATTAATTTTGTAGAACGATAGTACTAAGCTAATGAATGAACCATTCGAAAACCTGAAATGTCCCAAATTTGCTTCAAAGTATCCCCCTCCCCTCCCACACACGACGGAAATCTACCCACTACACGCTCCGTAATTATTGACGGGGGAATGAAGTTATCAAGTCGCAGTTAACTGTTTCATAACTTCTATTGTCAGCAGATTTTCTTATATTAAATTAAATCTCGCTTAAATCATTTGACAGTTTAAAGCCCGTTTTAAACAAGTTTTCTTTGGAACGGAGAATACATCCAATCAAATATTCATACTCCTTGGAATATATTACATTATTAATTTACCGTGTGAGATGCTAATCCCTTTCCATGTGTGGATGGGAGCGATTAAAGGATTATTGTTATTTTAAGTATTCATAACAGCCTGTCGAATAGATTACGTAGTGAGTGCGTCTTTAAAAGTAGATATTTACCTGAACTAATAGTTACAATAGGCACAAAGCTAGCCAGGAGCTAGTCTTTTCAAGAGGTATTGTGTTACCCAGATACTTTAGTTCACATTTAATTCTCATTTTATTTGCGTGAAATAGAATAGACATCGTTGTAATTGAGTTTTTTTCATGGTTTGACATGTGAACGGTTCTTGATATATTTTCTTGTACTTATTAGTTGCTTATGTATTGATATGTAATTGTAAAATTCGAATACAGTGTAAATTGTTTAATGAACAAATATATAAAAAATTGGCCAAGTGCGAGTCAGACTCGCCCATGAAGGGTTCCGTAGTAACTATAATAATATAATATGTATTAAATATACAAAAAAAAACCTTACAAATTTCTTAAAACTAGCTCATTTACATTTTTTTACATCTACGCCAAATAACTTAAATATAACATACAAACACTATGAAAAACATTTCATAGTGTTTGTATGTTATATTTGCTGTTTTAGAAAATATCCTGTATCACAAAAACTGCTGACCTGATCTCGTTGAAACCAATTTTGGTTGAATGTTTACATTAAGATCCATTATAATAGAACATAGAGAGGGGGAGGGGGGGCATACACATTTTACCACTTTGGAAGCGTATATCTTGTAAACGATTAACTTTATGAAAAAGGGGTTTTAGAAACCTCAATATCATTTTAAAGACCTGTCTATAAATTCCACATACGCATAGGTTTCATGAAAAAAATATTTTCGGTTTCAGTTCCATGTATTATTTTTTATTATTATTACCATGGTTTCCTTTATTTTAAATACTTTTTTCTTAAAATCAGAAAGCGGTTCACAGAATACATCTACCTACCACGTTTCACATGTATAGTCTTAATAGTTTCGGAATAAAATGGCTGTGACATACGGATGGCCGGACAGACAGACAGGCAGATATGACGAAACTATAAGGGTTCCGTTTTTGCCGTTCGGCTACGGAACCCTAAAAGGACATCAGTTTTTTCATGGAGTATTTCAGCTACTGGGTTGGGGGGGTTAAATAGGCGCTCCATGAAAACACGAGAGTTCAGCTACATCTGGTTATACTGACAGTCGACCCCGACAAGTCAGCTTCTTCTTCTTCTCAGTCGCTTCACTCTTGACAGAGTGTTCGTGGTCGTCACGTGGTATTTTTGTGTTGAGTGACCCGCCCTATCACCGCCGCCATTCTTCTCTGACAAATGCCTTCCTGCGGCACTCATGCATGGTGTTGCCAGTGGCCGCTTTAACCTGGTCTGTCCATCTCGTCGGAGATCGTCCACGTGCTCTGGTACCCTCAACCTTGCCTGCACAACCAGGCGTTCAAGGGAATCGTTACCGTGCCGAGAAATATTACCAAAAAACAAGTCAGCTAGTAGTTGGAAAAAGGCTAAGTGGATGATGAGCCTCTCAACAAACTCAACCAATCATCACAAAGTTTAATCCTTTCAAAAATTATGCCTTCTCCTTCTTCAGAGTAGTCAGGAAATACCGGCCTCATCTAGCTAAACTAAACACGCAAAAAAACATGACGTGTAAAAGTGTTATTATTTATAACCAACTAGCATCTGCCCGCGACATCGTTGGCGTGGGAGGGTTTTGCCGCGTAAACCCCGATCCCGTGATAGTTCCAGGATAAAACTATCCTATATCCTTCTCAGGCACTTAAGTTATTCCCATGCCTAATTTCGTGTAAATCGGTTCAGCGGTTTAGGCGTGAAAAGGTAACAAACAGACAGACAGAGTTACTTTCGCATTTACCTATAATATTAGTATAGATTTACAAAAATATTTTTTTTTCTTCTTCAAATCGGTGTTACTACCATCGATTTGAAGAAGAAGGAGAAGGCATAATTTAAATATAATGTTGGGCCCAGTAGATCGTTAAAGGTGCACGTATATGGGCACTTTGGACACAAGCAGATGAAGCAATCACACTGGGTCAAAGATATATAATAAACTATAGATACGTTGTCCGCGCTCTAAAATGGCAAGTTGAAATCAAGGTAAGTGCCTCGTGTCTGTTTAGTTACGCACGAACCTGTGTCGCGATCGCTACACTACACGTCTTAAGAAAAAATGTGTTTTAAAAGAAAATTAGGAAAAAAGTATGCCTTTGTGTGTTTTCAGACGTTGCACTAATTATACTGCTTCCGTGAGAGGTCAAAATGTGTCATTTCATAGGTAAATATCAACAGAAATACATTTTTTATTTTTAGTTTTCTACACGGCTAATGGCGTCTAGCGTATGAATGAAGTCAGTCACGTGACGTTAGGGGAGGTTGTTATTAACTAAAGATGTATATTCATCTCTCTCTAACATCAGGTGTACCTAAAGATGGCATTTATTTTCTGTCCCTTTCTTTACACGTATTAGATAGTAATTCTCTATGTGTGTGTTTCGTGCCGTTTTTGAAAGGTGTTTTGTGGGAATATGACGCGTCTATTATAATACGTCATTGCACTGGGTGTCATTGTGTTCTATGACGCTCCACTTCGCTAGATTGTGCCTGCAGCGGCCTACCTGGAATCGAAGTCTATTGATTGCTTTCCAAACTGGCTACAACAGGTCACGAAAATTATGCCTTAAACTGGATATAATACTACAAGGTCGTGTAGGATATTTTCTAACAAAACAGCAATGTTGTTGGGTCAGAAAACATCCACAGAACATCAACCATCCTGACGTCAAAATACAGCGATACTTAATGCTGTAATAATAGTCTGACACAACACATGTAAAAGTTTATCATGTACAATTTATTTCGAAAGGACCATTGCTTATTTTAACTCATTCATTTTCCACATGAACAAAGCTTCGCACTCATTTACATTCCCGTCCTCATCTAAACGGTACATTTGTTTATTTTTACATAACAGTCGTTTTAACAGCGGCTCTCAATGTTAGAAACTGGCTGCTAACATTTTCCGATTTTCATTAATTCAATGCGAATTGATGTTTGACAACACGATTGGTAGAGTAGTTGAGCTATCGGCTGTCGAGTCAAAAAGTTAGAGTCTCGAACCAAAACAAATATTTGTATAGCCTACAAATAGTTCGTCTGGGTATTGGTAAAAATGTACCCACAACACAGGAGAAATTTCTAGTGTGGGGCAATGTTAAAAGATACATGCGAAAGTCCATCTGTCTGTTTCGCTTTTACAACTAAACCACTGGACTAGTTTTTATTATAATTATGTGGTATGGAGAATTTTTTTTTTTTTTAAGAATCATAAAGGTCTGTAACAGGGGATGAAAAAAAATCAACCGTTTTTAATATAAATGAATAATTGCACATATAATAACGTAGATGTTATGAGTACCCCATCTTTCATGGCACAGTTCTTCAGTCGCCAACTTTCGATCCAAGTTCTTTGTTTGGTATTCGACCTTTATTTTTATATACTTTAGAAGCGTCTCAAAAAATAATTAAAATTCAATCACCAAAAACTAACCCTCACACTTTAAAACAAGCTAGATAAGACGGAGGGGGATGATTTAAACAAGTTTAAAAGCCACTGAGTTAAAACATTAATTCGCGGCCAACAAACCGCTCGTTAAGTAAAAACGGGTGAATTATAGAGGGGCAGGTAAACCGTGTTAACGAGTTTAGCTCGGCCCAGGACCGATAAATAACGAGCGATAACGTTCCGTCGCCGGGGGCTGCTTTGTTCTCAAATAAATCGGTGGAAAATTGAAGCCATACCGTGCAGCAATGCTACATTAACATGAAAATATTTTACCAGATAACTGGTAATTATCGTTCACGTTTTTCCTGAGATAGAGATGCCCTATACACTTTGTTTCGGAAATATTGCCCGTTCGGAAATTAAATGCTGTTTGGGTATATTTGTTTTGTCGTTGTTAAATTATACCTACGTGTTGTGATTGTTAGGATAACAGTTGGAATTATTGTGTTTTTTGGGTTCCGTAGCCGAATGGCAAAAAACGGGACCCTTATAGTTTCATCATGTCTGTCTGTCTGTCCGTCCGTCCGTCCGTATGTCACAGCCATTTTATTCCGAAACTATTAAGACTATACATGTGAAACTTGGTAAGTAGATGTATTCTGTGAACCGCTTTCCGATATTAAGAAAAATATAAAAATTTTTAAAATAAAGGGGGCTCCCCAGACATGGAACTAAAACTGAAAAATTTTTTTTTTCATGAAACCTATGCATGTGAGGTATCTATAGACAGGTCTTTAAAAATAAAATTGAGGTTTTTAAAACCACTTTTTCATAAAGTTAATCGTTTAAAAGATATACGCTTCCAAAGTGGTAAAATGTGTGTGTCCCTCTAACTTCTACAATAATAGAGTGAAAAATTTAAAAAAAAATTATGCTGTAGATCTTACAAGGAAAATTGGTTTGAACGAGATCGGGTTAACAGTTTTTGAGATACAGCATATTTTCTAAAACCGCAAATATAACTTTGTAATTCATACAAACTCTATGAAAACGCGTAGTTGTAAAAAATACGCTAGTTTTAAGAAATTTGTAAGGTTTTTATTTTGTCAAATAAATATACATATTATATTATTATAGTTACTACGGAACCCTTCATGGGCAAGTCTGACTCGCACTTGGGCATTTTTTTTTATATAACAGGCTCCCGTTTGATCACCATCTCAACTGATGATAAGCGATGATGTGGTCGAAGGTGAAGCACGCTTCCGTAAAAGTAACATATTCACGCTTGAGTAAAATCGTAGGTTATCGCTATCAGGAAACACAGACTCCGGCAGGCAATTCTACTCTTTAGCCATACGCATAATGAAAGTATTCCCAAAACGATTTGTGCGTATGTGTGGGATGTCCACCACGTTACGATGGCGCATCACTGTTTATTTTGTAGTCCAATGTGGAATGGGCTTGGTAGAATTAGATTGTGCAATTTCATCACAGATTTTCCAAAATGTTATACTCGTATATGTAATAAGCAATGATGTGGTCAAAGATAGAGCACGCTTATCTAGAATTAACCCATTCAGTAATGACTTAAAGAACCCCTGTTTATAGCCATCAGGAAACAATACAGACTCTGGCAGGATATTCCACTCTTTCACTGTGCGCACAATAATGCCTGTTCTGATTTTTAAGCTATTGTATAGCTTTTATCGCAGGCTTTGAGCGCGGCGACCGAATCAAGAAATTCGGTAACGAAAATAAACCTAACACCCCCCACTCTGACCGGCACAGCGGTGCGGCGTTGAAAGCCGTGCATCGTCTAACGTCGTTTCAGTTCGGCAGACTTCGGCACGGTGTTTGTGTGCGTGCGACTAGACGTATGCATGTAGACTAGCTGCTAATAAACCTATAGTTTCATGGATAAAAATTCCTGAATAACCTACATGTATTGTAAGATAATAAAAATATTTTAAACAATATTAACTTCTCGTTTATTTCATAAACGAAAAAAAAATGTGTTCTTATCGGTCACCACGCTCAAAAAGTGTAACTTGAATTAATATCAAAGAAAAAAAAACTGCATAAATAAAATAAATAAATAATTATAATTGCATAAGTTGATAAAAAATGCTATGCAATAGCTTTACTGCGGCAGTCCCCGAGTGCCACACTATTTTTTTTTCTGTTAAGGAGATACTGCGTCCCCGGAATACAAGTCTAATCGAAGGAACAGGGTAGATTTTTAGTCAGTATCTATCTGATACTCCCCACCACTCCATACAAAACGAGAGCAGTCATTTGATGATTTTCCACCCGAAAAAATAAAGCGTGCCTAAACAACGCAAAAGTAATTAAGGGTTAGAATGCCTAAAGCTTTTTACTCCGGAGTCCCATTTCCCACTCTAAATTACGACATGTGTTTCGAGTCTCCGAAACACGAAATGTGTTCATAACGCTTAAAATATAATTGGATGGGCACCTATCTGCGAGGGAATCGTCGTGTTTCTCACGTTACTTTTGACATAATAAACACATAATTTACATACATATAATTTGAATACTGATGTTACCGTCATCCGCACAAACATCTTAGCCACACATCAGCTTTTAAGACAGAGTAAAGAAAGAAAGAAACGAATTCATAATAATTTGAAACACAGAATGTAGGAAAAAAAAATACTTCTTTTTACCCGACTGCAAGGGAAGGGTTATGTTTTTCGCGCGTATCTTGTATGTATGTATGTTTGTAATATTCTTTATTACCTCATATCTCCAGAACCGCTGAACGGATTCACACAATTGAGGTATCTTTAGATTTGTCTTAATAGCCCAAGTGTTCTTAGATAGGTGACATTTAAAAAAAATAAACATGGCGGCTGTGCGAAGCCATTATACAATATGGTGATATTTTTTTTTTTTTTTCAAATACTAAAATATGGGTATCAAATTAAAGGGCGTATCATAAGGATTTCAAAAAGGTATATCATGTTTATCATTAGTGTAATACTAGCAAAATAACACAATGAGAAAGTTTAGAAATCTGGACTCACTTTCTGAATCCGGTGGAGTAGTTGGGTGGAGTGCCAATGTGACACGACCGGGAAAACTAAAAAATTGTTAATTAATATTTTAACTAAAAAGTTGGAAAAAAACGTATTTAAAAAATCTAAAAAACCCGACTGCTCAACTGAAGTGTAAGAAACAAGAACATTTTTATTTTTAAAAGTGACAAGCAGGCGGACCCATTCCATTTAAAAAAAATATGTTCAATTGGGTCCCACCTGTTTGTCACTTTTAAAAATAAAAATGTGCTTGTTTCTTACACTTCAGTTGAGCAGTCGGGTTTTTTAGATTTATTAAATACGTTTTTTTTTATTGTTGATCTTGCGTTTTACCGCCATCTCACCTGATGGTAAGCGATGATGTGGTCTAAGATGAAGCACATTTACCTAGAAGTAATATTTTTACTCTTACTTAAAGACCCCCAGGTTATAGCTACGTATCAGGAAACACAGATTCCGGCTGGACATTTCACTCCTTAGCTGTACACACAATGAACATATTCCCAAAACGTTTTTTGCGTATGGGTGGGATGTCCACCATGTAACGATGGCGAATCACCTTTCGTCTTGTAGACGATCACTTCTGCACTTCGATGTACGTTATTGTTTATCGAAAGTTCTACACGATACATTGAATAAGTGCCTGATATAAAATAAAATAAATATTCTTAACTGTTATTTTATTTGGGAAAACATACAAACGTCCCTGTATTATGTTATCCCATCTAGATACACAGTATGCTGTAAGTGCATGTTTAATCCATTACGTTTCCACTTGTTAGATATTAGATAAAGTTTTGATAAAATTAAGTAGGAACAAATTAAGTTTTTTTAAATTAAAAACCAATACTTAAGGGGCTGTTATTCTTAGTTTGGTCTTCGTCATAATTATTATGAGCTCTCTTATTCAGAAACAATATTATAAAGCACCGTATCTATTAGTTTGTCATTTTAGCATATATGTGTATTTTATTAGTATTATTATATATTAGTATTATATTTATTAGTATTAAATATATTATTTCATTCCATTTTCTTGTACACCTACCACAGTGTGTTTTTTTTTAACTCAAAGGTTGACTGGTAGATAATGCCTTGTTGCATTAAGTCCGCCTTGTAACACAATTGTACATAAAGTTTAAATAAATAAATAAACATGTATATTCCTTCGTGGGCGTGTTCGTTTCCTTGCACATAGATGTCATCTATCGCCTTCCAATCCATATTGGAAGTCAAGAGCATGTTCGAAACAAAATACAGGCACTAAAATTCATAACAATGACCCACACAAGATTCTTCAAAATGAAACATAAACATGTTGAGCGAGTGTCCCAATTCTTTCAATATCAGAAAAAATGAAAGAAAATATTTTCCCAGTAGATACTAACAAGTAAATATCGTGCGAACTGTCTGTAACATATCCGCAATTTCCGAACACTCCAATCTGATAGAAAAAACAGCGCTGTGAAAAAAAAAACGGCGCTGTGAAAAAACCACTTGGTGTAAGGGCGACGTTTCATTTTCGGGAGCATGCGTTACCGAAAATAGCTAGCGTGGCAAATGTGTTGTGTTTATCTGTGGTTATCGAAATTGCTCGCAGCGTAACCATTTTTCGTCAGAATATATTGTGGAATTCCAGGTCTATTGTATTGTGAATATTATTTGGCAAAATTACAAAAACCGTTTTGGTAGAAATTCTACATTAGTGTAGGATTTTCTAGCCTCATGTGGCAATTCCCCGTAACTATTCACTACTTATTTTTTCTAGCTACCAGCTAGCGGCGATTTGCTCACTTCTAAAGTTGATTATTAACGAAAAAAAGGATAGTCTATATCGTTTTCCAGGGTCTTATCTATCTGCATCGGGGATCGCGAGCCGATCGAATCTCCAGTCACCGTAGGCACGGGCTTGCAGGCGGCGAGCAGGGGTAGCTCGCCGTCTGGTAAGGAAACAGGCCTGGCTCAACGGCGCGTCGTGTTCCACGCGCGCCTCAAACAGCTGTCAGCACCAGTGACAGAGCCCCATAAGATCATTGCCTGCCGGGGTTGCGGGAATGTTCTAACGAGATACCGCGGCCCCGGAACTTAAGGGCAGCTGAAGGAACAGGGTGGGTTTTTAGTCAGTAGAAGTCTAACACTCCCTTCCGCTTTACCCAGAGCGGGAGAAGTCCTTCGATGTTTTTCCCAATCAGGAAAATAAAGGGTCTAATCTATCTCTGTACCAAATACATACCTTCAAAATCAGTTGAGTGGTTTTTACTTAAAATTGTATCAGACAGAAAGTTTCTTTGGCTATTATAACATTACTAGCGACCCGCCCCGGCTTCGCACGGGTGCAATATAAACCTTTCTCTTGAATCACTCTATCAATCTATTGCTGAAAATTGCATTAAAATCCGTTACGTAGTTCAGATCTAAGCATACAGACAGCGAGAGAAACTTTGTTTTTAGGGTTCCGTAGCCGAATGGCAAAAAACGGAACCCTTATAGTTTCGACATGTCTGTCCGTCTGTCTGTCTGTCCGTCCGTCTATATGTCACAGCCATTTTATTCCGAAACTATTAGGATTATACATGTAAAACTTGGTAGGTAGATGTATTCTGGGAACCGCTTTCCGATTTTAAGAGAAAAATTAAAAAAATATTTAAAATAAAGAGGGCTCCCCATACATGGAACTGAAACTGAAAATATTTTTTTTCATGAAACCTATACGTGTATCTATAGATAGGTCTTTAAAAATGACATTATGGTTTCTATAATGACTTTTTTAATAAAGTTAATCTTTTAAAAGATATACGCTTCCAAAGTGGTAAAATGTGTGTACCCCCCTCTAACTTCTATAATAATGAAGTGAAAAATCTAAAAAAATTATATGTTGTAGATCTTAAAGTAAACTTTCAACCAAAATTAGTTTGAACGAGATCGAGTCAGCAGTTTTTGAGATACAGTATATTTTAGAAAACCGCAAATATAACTTTGTAATTCATACAAGTACTATGAAAAACAAAGTTATGTGGCGTAGTTGTAAAAATTGTAAATAAACTAGTTTTATGAAATTTCTAACGTTTTTTCTTTTTTTTTTTTTCAAATAAATATATTAAGTATGTTATATTTATTACAGTTACTACGGAACCCTTCATGGGCGAGTCCAACTCGCACTTGGGCAATTTTTTTTACTATGTAAAGGTTAGTGGGGATGATGTGCTCTAAATACATATTATGTTGGTTAAGTTGCAGAATAACGGCTTCTTTCAAATTGTTTTATATTTAATCTCGATTATTCCCAAGTCCTGTCTAGATCAACCAAATTTACAGCCAAAAATATTCTCCGCATAAAAACGAACGTACGCCTGGAAGCTCTTAATTTCAAGAAAATGTACCAAACGCCTCCTCTGCAAAACTTTATAGGCTGGAGCATACAGTTATTATTTACTACGACATAAGAGAATGTTATAACTGAATGTTTTTACTGCTTATTTGTTCGGAGGCGGTGGCACTTGGGAGTTATTTTGTTACGCTATAAACGTGAAGCCTATTCACATATATCATATTGACACTCTCTAGTTCTTGAAGAACGTATGTCTTCATGGATGTCGGTTTATTTAACCCAGACACATTACAGACACTTCATGTCATACGTCACGGTAGAGAACATCGCTCACAATAGTCTTAGTGAAAAAAAACTTCGGTGCTAAATTTGGTTTTGTATTTTCTTTTTTTTTGACACCGCTTTCCGAAATTAAAGTAATTTTTGGCTTTGTGGTGTTTTTATATGGAAGTCGGTTTTATTTTTTGCAAAAAAGTTTTTTTCTCACGCTTTTAAGTGGGTCGACCCACTTAAAAGCGATGCAGAGCGATGCAGCGATGCATATTCCCGATGCAGAGCCGTTATTTTTTAAAGAGTTCTCCTGGTAATTCACCATCAACTCTACTTCACCACATGCATTGTGACGAGCATAAAGTGCTTAACATCCATATTCAAGTAATCGAATCGCAATCCACGAAATACTTATTATTGAGTAATTTCGGTGGCCATCTGTGGTCTTCATCATCAGTTCCACTTAACTAAATTGTGCTTTTCGAGAGCAACTGTACAAGGTCATCAGATCATAACGTGATGACAATGGGACCAACTAAAAATAATACCCTTTCAAACTAAAAAAGAATTTTCTAAATCGGGCCAGCCGTCTTCGAGTTGAGTTCAAGACGAATTGAGAACCTCCTCTTTTTTTGAAGTCGGTTAAAAGAGTTCGTGGCTAAACAATAATAACCGGAAGAGTCGATCTTTTAAGTTTAACAACGATTATCAAGGTCGGTCTGTAGATCGTTCTTAACAGACAGTATATGTTGACTAACAGAGGGCGTTCCCGTATAGCATCCATACATGCTTAAAAAATATTACCATTTGAAAAGAAAATGTTTTTTTTTATATTAAAATATTCACTAAAAATGTTAAATTGATACGTAAAAGGAACACTCTGTACACGCGTACTTGTAGGACGTCAACGTCGCAATTTATTTATGAATGGCGGGCCGCGTGTGCGGCGATCTAATTGATGTGCTTATACTATTGCGGGTTAACGGGAACGCCCTCTGTTAGTAAACATACTGTTTATCGAGATTCGTCTGTGCCTCAGAAAGAACGACAAGCCGTTGGTACTGGCTGTCATGTAATCTTTGACAGTTGTTAAGTATAGTTTGAAGCCAGAAAATTTGACACTGGTCGTCCATGAGATATCGTGTTACCCAACTATGGTGGCTCGCGTTTGACCACCATCTCACATGATGGTAAGTGATGATGTGGTCAAAGATGGAGCACGCTTACCTAGAAGTAACCTATTCACTCTTGACTTAAAGACCCCCAGGTTATAGCTATCGGGAAACACAGACTCCGGCAGGGAATTCCACTCCTTAGCCGTACGCACAATGAAAGTATTCCCAAAACGTTTTGTGTTTTGTTTTGTTTTTTTTTTGGGGTCAGCGGGCCTAGACAAAATCCATTTTCTGTAAGCGTTAACGCCAACGGAAAAATTAAATTGTATGGAGTTGACATTTACTAACACGTGACAATCACGTGACATGTGGTTAGCAAATGTCAATGTCATACAATTTAATTTTTCCGTTGGCGTTAACGCTTACAGAAAATGGATTTTGTCTAGGCCCGCAGGTAGGCAGTTGCTTCATGTTACTAATACGCAGCGGAATCCTTAGTAGACTCCTTAGTTAGACTGCAAGTTGATCCCAACGTAATTATGTAGTTGTGAAAAGTCTAAGGAGATGATGACAATTATGGATAGGGCTGAATAGTCTTAGTGTGCCAATCTGAGAATTCAGTGAACGTATTGAGTGATTGGCTGTTGCGCTGCTTGATGTATATTCGATTCCCGCTTATTATTAATTATTATTACGGATGAGCCCACTTGACCTCGATCTCGCCTGATGGTAAGCGAAATACGTGTTTGTTTTGCCTGCAGACAATTATGCTGGCTGGCTGACTGTTTGTATTTATGGTGGGCGATAGCAGTGTTTTTTTAACTTTCACACAACGCCATCTAGTCCCAAACTAAGCAGAGCTTGTGCTATGAGTACTAGACAACTAATAAACATACATATATATTTCTAAATACATATATATTATAGATAAATTACACACAGACAAAGAACAAATGATCATGCTCATCACACAAACATTTGCTCTGGGTGGGAATCGAATCCACGACCTTGCGCATAGCAGTCAGGGCCACTGACCACTAGACCAACAGGCTTAAAATGTTACAATAAAAATACGTATGGTGTTACGGAAAAACCGGAGAGACTTATTATCTAACATTGGTCTTACCAAGGTGTATCGTCTAGCTACTGGGTTGTAGAAGTCAGATAGGTAAGACACGAGTACTCAACTGCTTCCGATCAGATAGACAGAAGCATAATTAGAACGAAGGGACAACCTGTAGTGACTCTACACGTCCAAACAACAGAAATCATTGCAAACACAAATATTGTGATACTTCTGACAGCGTAGCACAAACAGACGTCGGTAGCAGAATGTTAGTAAAAAACAACTGTCGAGTCATATTGTCAATGTACGGCACCATATTAAGGCTCTCTGTGTCGAGTTTCCCGTTTTCTTCAAGATTATTCCCGTTCGAATGTATTGCGAAAAGCTTTGTCTGTTAAATGGTTGTGATACGATCTGAAAGACTTGAATTTGTTGTTACATCTTTTGAACAAGACTAGGTACTTTTATTTGGAAGAGAAATCATCAATGGGAGTCATTTTCGCTCTGGGTGGAGCGAATAGGAGTGTCAAACTTATACTGTCTAAAACTCACCCTGTATATTCAGTCGCCCTTATGCTTTTACAGAATTACTTTTACTAATAAAAACTCTTACTATGTGCCAAAATAAATAAGCATTAATCAAATCCCATTCTACTTTTTAACCCTTTACCTATTACATAATTGAGCGACAATGAAAAAAAAAAAGTAACACGAAAATGAATGTTACCCGTAAAGTAATTAATAATAACTCTCTAAACTAAAGCTGACAAAATTAATGGCCACTTCCTCAGGAAACTCTTTGAAAATTTCTTTTTTTTTGCGCATGAAAGCTGTGTCAAGGTCAAGGTCATTGTGAAAGTAACAACGATTACGAAATGTCTCCGTATTTTTTTAACAAAATTTTTCGGTTTTTAGTGACTGACTTCAGCTTAAAAGGAACTTAATGATTAAGATCATTAGAACAGAATGTTGTCTCTTATCATAATTAAGACACACATTTCAACATATTCTATTTATACCTGTACTATAACATGCATATCAGATTCGATTATACAACGTGTAATTTAAAGGGTATATACATACCAAGTGCGCGGCTTCTTTGGATGATAATAAACGATATGGCAAGGGTTTTCTAATCATATGTGTACACGTGTGGAACTTATAAAAAATTTCAATACATTGATACCAGAGACCGGATTTTTCAAATTAAGAAGAACGAAGAGAATTATCGTTTTATTGGCAAGTAACGTGGAAAGTGATGACCCTCATAGTGATGTGACACGTTTGTTATTATTGGTATTCAAGAAACATACGAAATCAACAATTTGGGGTCAATTCTGTGAGTCACTTATTTTGAGCTGAAACTTTGCATAGAGACTCCATACCAGATGTTGTCTTCAGTCCTTTTGGATAGATATGGGGTTTCCGTTACACGTTTTATATATTCTGGTTTACTTTTTTTATTACAAGATGCTGCTGTTACCGTGTAAAATAATTTATATAAAATATTAGCCTTCTAGCTTCTGTCTCTATATTATTATAAACTTTAATTTAACCGAATTTCATACTCCTTCGTGCGTGTAATTTTAGGTTGTGAAAAAGGTTGTGTTTTACGTACCAATAATAGATTACCTAGAGAGCTAATTGTAGAACATGAGACATGCAATCCTTTTCTTTACACTGGCGTTGAAGCACAATGATATTACTAGCAAAAAAAAAATTGACGTTGGGATCGATTTCTGGTTTCAACTATGTAACTATGTATAAGATTTTTCACCTTTAGAAGAGACCAAAACCAACGTTGAATTTTGATTTTGTCTCGGTATTTCTTCTCAGGGTTAGGAAATACCGGCCTTATCTAGTTTAATTTACAAAAGAGGTTCTCAATTTGTAATTTTTTTAATGAGTAGTTACATATATCCGGCCATTACTTCGTAGGCCATGACCCGATTAAAAATTCCATTTTATCATCAGACAACAGATAATAATCAGGTTATTACACACACAATCAAGTAAATTCAATACTTCAGCAGTATTCTGTACAGTTGCAAGAAGCCATCCGTGAACCGATCTAACAATAAGGCTCAAGTTTTAACGATGTTACCCTCCCGGGCTCAATGTTGTCATAGTTTAATTATTATTATACCAACTTGATAAATATCATGCTCGAGTAAGTGTGCAATGCTTTAGTTTAGCTTTGTGTCGAGCTATGTTGTATAATGGAGCTTGGGAAAGTAGAGGTAGAAATACCCCCCGGTATTTCAAGTAAACAAACTAATCAATAATCTCAGCAAATCTATCTATTATGCACAAACTGACCATTTTAGAAGGATACTGAGGAAAAAGCAAACTTGTTTGCCGCTCTCTTCGCGGAGTCTTCACGTCTGGATAGTAGTGGCGCTCACCCTCCTGATGCTCCTATTGGATGCGAGACGTGTATGTCGGACATTCGCATCCATCAGAAGGACGTCCGTAGAGTGCTGCGTAATCTAGACGTGAACAAAGCTAGTGGCCCCGACGGGATACCAGCAATTGTTCTTAGAACTTGTGCGCCTGAATTGTCTCCAATCTTGACACGCCTGTTTCGCCTTTCGCTAGAGACTGGAAAGGTGCCGAAAGCATGGAAGCTGGCTAACGTACAGCCTGTACCCAAAAAGGGCAGTCGTGCTGACCCTGCCAACTACAGGCCTATTTCAGTCACGTCCATACTCTGTAAGAGTATGGAGCGTGTACTTAATAGTAAGCTCCTGGCATACCTAGAAGCCAACGACATCCTCAGTGACCGGCAATACGGCTTTCGCAAAAACCGGTCAACTGGGGATCTTCTAGCGTATGCCATTCATATCTGGAGTGAGGCCATTGAGAGGCAAGGGGAAGCACTTGCTGTTTCCCTTGACATCTCCAAGGCTTTTGACAGGGTCTGGCACGATAGCCTTATTGCTAAGCTTCCTTCTTTCGGGTTACCCACCCAACTTTGCGTTTGGATTGAAGACTTCCTGAGGGATCGGTCCATTCGAGTGGTCATTGATGGCTGCTCGTCTGGCCAATTGGCAATTAATGCCGGGGTCCCTCAGGGGTCTGTTCTCTCAGCAACTTTATTCTTGCTGCACATTAACGATCTGCTAATGCCCGGTACCTTTGGGTATGCAGACGACAGCACAGTTTCTGAGAGATATGTGTCCAGCGCGCGAGCTGGTGGGTCACAGATCCAGTCTCTCCGTGAGGACATGGTCGGGCGCTTGAACTTGACCTTGAAGGCTGTTTCCGAATGGGGCGATGCCAACCTGGTCAAGTTTAATGCAGCTAAGACCCAGGCGTGTCTCTTCTCCGCAAAAAGGAGCCAATTTGAACCGGCTCCTACTTTCCGAGGTGTAACTGTGCCGATAACTGACCATATCGAGCTTCTGGGGGTAACATTAACTTCTACCCTCAATTTTGGCCCGTTTATCGAGGCTAAGGCTCAACTAGCATCAAAAAAGTTGGGAATCCTAGCAAAGGTGAGACGGTACTTCACACCCGAACAGTTGCTCAATCTCTATCAAGCCCAGGTTCGGTCGTGTATGGAGTACTGCTCTCATCTTTGGGATGGATCTGCTAAATACCAACTGGACGCGCTTGAGTCTATCGAGAAGCGGGCCAAAAGACTCATTGGCAACGATGCACTGGTCGAATCAAAGCTCCAGAGCCTTGAACATCGACGACGAGTTGCAAGTCTATCGGTTTTCTATCGGTTACATTTCGGGGAGTGTGCGATGGAATTACACAATTTAATTCCAACAAGCCCGTTCCATCATCGGACTACGAGACAAACGGCGAAGCGCCATCGTTACATGGTGGACATCCCACCCATACGCACCAAACGTTTTGGGAATACCTTCATTGTGCGTACGGCTAAGGAGTGGAATTCCCTGCCGGAGTCTGTGTTTCCCGATAGCTATAACCTAGGAGTCTTTAAGTCAAGAGTGAATAGGTTACTTTTAGGTAAGCGTGCTCCATCTTCGACCACATCATCACTTACCATCAGGTGAGATGGTGGTCAAACGCGAACCTATTCTAAATAAAAAAAAAAAAAAAAAAACTTCGGAATAAAGTTCATGGCTGAACACCGTCTCCTGAGATAAAGGCTTCAGACCTAGTTCAGAGGACAGAATCGATATACTCTGCAAAATTCACAACCACCAAAGTCACTATGAATGTATTTTACATATAGATTAAGTTTTATTTAAATTCATAATTCAATGTAATATTAGACACGATAGACGGTGCATCACAGGAGCGAAGTGCACTGTGGAGGCAGAAACATCCCATCCCGCCGCACTTTATCAATCCGGAAGAATACCTACCGCCCGAACACGAACTGCAGTGGCCGACCTGGAAGTCACTTAACCGATTGCGGGACCAGATTGGCCACTGTGAATATAATTTGGCTAAATTAGGTATTCTTGACCTATAGCGGACGCAATGTCAGTGTCCCCCCTGTACAAGATATGACCCACCTCTTGTCATGTCCATCGAGCTCGGCCATCTGCACCGTGCAGGATTTCAACGAGGCCAATATAAGAGCTGTGCTGGTAGCTGCAAAGATAAGATCTAGATACGCGGGAGCGTGTCAAGACAAGAACTGGCGCGCAGCTCAGCGTGTTAATATTACACGAACCATTTGGAGCCACTTTTGAGCCCCTCATAACTCAAAAACTATTTTACCTAAACTTGTCAAATTTGGCTCATATATTGAAACTGGCGCGATACATATGTGTTCCAAATTTTATAAACATATCTCAAACGGTTATTTAGATATTAACGTCCAAAAATCGTCATTTTTATGACTGACCAAAACTATAACCCAGTTCCAGATGACCTAGAAAGTTCGAATTTGGCATGAAGATAGGTAATTAGGTGAATACAAAGAAAACAATCAGAAACTGGTAATTTGTTATCATTTTATTATAATTTTCACTTAACTTATAATTAGTGCCTGTAAATCTCTATATGTGGATTTTAAGATCTTTACGTGAATATTTAACGAGTTAAATACCACCCTTAATTTTTTTTAATCCAATTATTTCCATTTTTGTACTTATAAATAAGAATATAGTAAATTTTCGTATTTATTGTGTATATTTATTTCGTGGTTGTAGAATACGGTTAGTTACGCGAACTAACCGTATTCTACAACCACTAGCGCCACCTATTATCTTAGAGGGTCACTACACCATGGAGGCAAAACGTGTAAAAAGAATTCCGGATACTGAATGGGCAATTCATTCGAACATTTCAAAGGTACAAGAAAATATATAAAATTACACAAAAAGAACAATTATACCCCGTAAACGTAGGAAAATACAGTAGTTTAACAAAAAACCATTTAGTATTAATTTTGTTATAAGTAAGTACCTACTACTAATTTATGTACAAAAAGTAATGATATCCCATGAAAAACATAAATGTGAAATGAGAGCCAAGTTCAATATTATCATAAATTATGCCTTGGTTGTTGACTTCAACGACAAAAGAAGTGAAATCTAAATGGGTGCCAAGTTCAATGGTCAGTCCTGAAATTTATTTATAACAACATAAAATATCATTTATTCTTATAACTTTGAAGCCTAAGATCTGACTTGGCTAGTTTTCATATACGAATTATATTATAGCCTTTGCAAGTTCTAAACCTGTTACTTGTCGGTTCTTATTTTATTATTCCGAAAATTTGGCTTGCTGGTAGAAACTAACCATCGAACATAATAATTCGTATATAAGAACTAGCCAGGTCAAACCTTAGGCTACGATATATTCTCCTAAGTTATAAGAATAAATTATATTTTATATTGTTGTAAATAAATTTCAGGACTGACCATTGAACTTGGCACCCATTTAGATTTCACTTCTTTTGTCGTTGAAGTCAACAACCAAGGCGTTTATGATAATATTGAACTTGGCTCTCATTTCACATTTATGTTTTTCATGGGATACATATATCCAAAGATATTTGAGAATCGACTCAAAAGGAAGAACAATGTTTGTTCAACTACAACTTCTGTAACTGTACAAGTGGTGGCAAATAAATGTAATTATTGCACACGTTCCTTTGCGCAACGTCCATCTAAGCTAACAAAAAGTTTTCTCAAAGGAACTTATTAAAGTATTTATTTACACGAGTTTTTTCCATTACATTTATGACTTAAAAAATAAAAAATAAAACCTGAATGCTTGTACTACAAGTCATAATAATAATTTAACTCTGCTAACACATTGGTTTTGAATGTGATCGTATCGTGCAATGTCATCACACATAAAAAGTACCTCGATATTTCACCAGAAGATATTTTGTTTACTTTTTCAAGTGATTATAGGAGTGCTGTTGTATTCATTAACTGATAAAGGAACCTAGTTACCTCATACCATTAAACAAAATTCTTACGAAAACCTCCCAAACAAGAAAACAGCAGAAATACCTCCGAAACGCGAGTTACGACGTCCAAGAAACCGTTGGCGTTTTCACTTCAAATGTATTTCCGGAGCCAAGTGGACGTCGGACGCTAAAAGCGGAGTACAAATAAATATTTTAAGGAAGCACTTAGCCGGCCCTGCTGTAAGCCAATTTGTAATGTTTTATTACGGAGCCGCTTTTACTTCGATTCAATAGAAGTTTCTTCTTGTGTCCAGATTTATCAGAGTGGTTTTAAAGTGATTTCATTGTAGTTTTGTTTGGCTTAGAAAGTTTTGGAGTTGTTCGTAGTGTTACTTATATTTATAAGAGGTATGAAGGGGTTAAGTCGTTGAACTCCTGCGCAAACACCCCGAAGTACAAGCAATCGATTTTATAATCTGCATGACTTAATAAGGGTTACTTGGTTGTGACGTTAGATTTAAGGTTATCTAGTTTATTTGTAAGTAGGTAATAGGTACATAAGTAACTTAAAAATTTACCACCTTAAACCTAACTACGTACATAAATATAAAACTAACGACACTTAGGCGTAGAATACTCCTCCAGATCGCTGTCGTCTGGGACCGCGCCAAGAAGACTAGCAGCAATGCTCAATTGAATGGCAATGATTATTATTTAGGCAAAAAACGAGCCAGCTCTCTGGTCATGCAAGGTACATATCAGGAGACGGGACAGGTCCTTGAAAAAAGACCTGAAAAAAGGCCTGTTGGTATAGTGGTCAGTGGCCCTGACTGCTATGCACAAGGTCGTGGTTTCGATTCCCACCTAGGACAAATGTTTGTGTGATGAGCATGATCATTTGTTCTTTGTCTGGGTGTAATTTATCTATAATATGTATGTATTTAGAAATAAATATGTATGTTTATCAGTTGTCTAGTACTCACACCACAAGCTCTGCTTAGTTTGGGACTAGATGGCGTTGTGTGAAAGTTAAAAAAAAAAAAAAAAGAATATGCACAAAATGTTATGGGAATACTTTCATTGTGCGTACAGCTAAGAAGTGGAATTCCCTACCAGAGTCTGTATTTCCTGGTAGCTAACCTGGCTAGCAAAGCTGGTGTAGCCTGTGGGTGCTTCATCCGAGCGTGCTTAATCTTCGACCACATTATCGCTTACCATCAGGTCAGATAGTGGTCAAACTCAAGCCTATCACGAATAAAAAAAGACGTGCATTCGGGCCTCATGACCCAAGCGTTTCAACCCCAAACGGCACAAAAATACAATTAACATGTTTTCTTCAATTTGTTATTGGCATTCAGGTGTTTTGTATAACTAGAAGCTCATCCATTTGTTTCAAAGCTTTAATTCCATCATGTTTGTTGTTTCACTGAATTTATAGATTTTAGATATATTTAATAATTATTCATTTGTGCTTGGAGTTGGAGCATCAAGCAAGTACTCATTTAATAGACACCAAACAAATCTTCCAGACCATAAGCATTCATCTGCAAGTAACACTAATATTTCCTTTCTTCCAATAAAATAACCGCAAAATAATAAATTTCGGTAGCTTCGCTCGTTAGTCACACGTCTCTGTCGATATCGTAAATCGTAAACGAAACACATCTACTTAATCCCCGGCCATTGGCAATAAATCAGGTCTGTTCCTCGCTACCCGCAGATTTTATCAGTTGAATTCACTTTAGGTCAATTAACTCCGGCCGACCCTGGCGTCAAATGTTGGGGTCGCCGTTTGACGGGACTTATCATTATGTCCTGTGATATTAGTATGATTAGTTATGCCTTGATGAGGTCAAGCGTGAACGTTGAACGACCCGTTCAACCTTAGGAGTTTAGGAGTCTGGTGTTTGGCAAAAGTGAATTGATTGGCCTGTATGCCGAAGCTGTATTGGAAAAAAAAAGTAGTAGTGTTAAAGAGTGCAGGATACCATCCACACTTGGTAGATATTCCGTTTTGTCGTACTGTCTGTGTTTTGTCGTGAGCAAGGTGTGGAAATTTCTGCTGGCTTCTGTGTTTTCTACCATAATTATGGCCTTTGAAGCAAGAGTGAACGCTGCATGTTCTGGGCTCGTACGTTCAATGGTAGACCTCATCTATCGCTTACCATCAGGCGTGATCGAGGTCAAGAGCGGGCTCATATGGAATAAAAAAAGAAGAAATATAGAAAGAAAAATGTTTTAACCAACTTCAAAAAAAGGAGGAGGTTCTCAGTTCGTCTTGAACTTTTTTTTATATATATTTTACCTCATATCTCGAAGACGGCTGACCAATGCGGAAAATTCTTTTTGGTTTGAAAGGTTTGTCATCACGTTAGGATCTGATGGTGGAATCATCACATATTTTATGACATTTGTAATCATTTTATTAATTATAATTTTATGACATTTGTAATTTTAATAATTTAGAAGCATTTCATTAATCTAATTATATTATCAATTAATTTGTATGAAAATTGTAAGCTTGTGTTATCATGTTGTGAACATTTTGGCACGCCGACATTAGAGGCAAAATAAGAAATTCTTTATTAACCCTGTAAGAACTTTCTGTACCTTATTTGAGCAAATAAATGATTTTGATTTTGATTTTGATTTTTGGAGAAATCGAGGGAACTCTTCAAATATTATAGGCACACTTATAGCGTTTTGGGTATTTCTTGTGCAGTTGCTCTCGAAAAGTACCATTTGGGGAAGTGGAACTGATGATGAAGACCACAGATGGCCACCGAAACTACTCAATACTAAGTATTTCGTGGAATGGGATTAGATTACTTGAATATGGATGTTAAGCACTTTATGCTCATCACAATGTATATGGTGAAGTACCAGTAGAACTCCTCAAAAATTAACGGCTCTGCATCGGGAAAAGCAATATTTTGTAAAAGGTGATAAGTAGTTGACATTTTGGCTTTTGTAACTAGATGATGTGTGAAAAAAAAGAAAATACAAAACCAATGACACCGACTACCGAAATTAAAGTTATTTTTGGGTGTGTAGTGTTTTGATATGGAAGTCGGTTTTATTTTTTGCAAAAAAGTTTTTCTCACAATAAACAGAAAACACAAAAAACAAAAGCTTATTTACATACACTTAGCTTAGTTTCTACTTCAAAACCTACTTCAAACGGCTATTGTTAACAATACTAATGAAGTAAAGATATTTAATCGTAAAAAAATCTTGAAACCCTGGATCACCCCAGGTATATTAAAATGTCTTAGAAATCGCGATAACCTACATAAGAAACTTAAAAAGCACCAGATAATGAGGTATTAATAGCTACGTATAAAAGGTACAGAAATTTTTGCACATCCTTATTAAAAAAATTAAAAAGGAAATATGAGAACCAACAAGTGCAGGATGCAGGTAAAGACAGCAAGAAACTTTGGAAAGTTGTTAAGGAAATCACGTCTTTAAATAAACGTAAAGAAACTTCACATGAATTAATAAACAATAACAATCCGAAAAGATCAGTCAACCTTGCTAAAGAATATTTCGCTAACGTGGGACGCAAGTTAGCTGAAAATATAACCAATAAAAATAATCCCCAAACTCGACTTCCTACCCCAAATTCATGTTGCAAATCGTTTACACTTCTCCCTACTGATGACGATGAAGTTCGAACACTAATAGCGAACCTTAAAAGTGATTGTGCGGTTGGCCTGGATATGATATCTAGTGATGTCTTAAAGGCGAATAATGATATCCTAACTCCGGCAATTACGTACATATGTAACCTATCGCTTTTAACTGGAGTTTTCCCTAGAGTCTATAAACGGTCACGTATTCATCCAATTCACAAGGATGGGGACAGAAGCTGTGTCAATAATTATAGACCTATTTCTATTCTTCCTACACTCTCAAAAATTTAGAGCGTATTATTAATAAGAGAATTGTTAAATATTTAGAGTCAAAAAAACTTCTATCAGAAGCTCAATTTGGTTTTAGGGCAAACAGGTCAACATCAGATGCGGTGTTTGAACTTACCAATTATGTTATTATGTTATTATGACAGTAAAATTAAAATAATAGGTGTATTTTTGGATTTAGCTAAGGCATTTGACACGGTTTCTGTCCCTATCTTAGTGAAAAAGCTTGAATATCTCGGTATCAGGGACCTGCAGTTAAAATTACTGAAGGATTACCTAACTGATAGAACACAGTGTGTACAGATTGAGAATACTATTAGTGAGGAGATCCCAGTGACTTTTGGAGTTCCACAGGGAAGTATCCTGGGACCTACACTATTTCTAGTTTATATAAACGATCTCTGTCAAATGTCAATTCCTAATGCAAAGATTGTCGCCTTCGCAGACGACACGGCTTTACTTTTTAATGGCGTCACCTGGGATGAAGCTTTTTCAAACGCTCAAAGAGGGTTTAACATTGTTACTAGATGGCTAGCAGAGAACACTTTAATGCTCAATGTTTCAAAAACTACTATTATCACCTTCTCAATTAAACCCAACGATAAGCCTAATTCATCATTCCATATTATCTCGCATTCGTCTAATTGTCAAAATGATATAAGCTGTTCCTGTCCTAAGCTGTCGAGCACAGACTCAACTAAATATCTTGGTGTAATAATAGATAGGAATTTGAAATTCCACCAACATATTGAAATGGTCGCTGCTAGAGTGCGTAAATTGATGGTGATTTTCAAAGCCCTTAGATATGTTGCACAAATGGACGTTGTTAAGACCGTTTATTACGCGCTCTGTCAATCACAATTAACTTACTGTATCACCTCGTGGGGTGGTGCTTGTAAAACTACTTTTCTTAAAGTAGAAAGAGCGCAAAGAGCACTACTAAAAGTTAGTTCATTCTTACCGTTCTACCATCCCACAATAGAGTTATATAGAAAATGGGAAGTATTAACCATCCGACAGCTTTTTATCTATTATACAGTGATTAAGCAATATTCTCTGATAATATATGAACCAGATAAATGTATAAATCCGCGACGTAAAGACAGAGTCTGCACTTCAAATTTATTTAAAACCAGTCTAGCACATAGATTTTTCTGCTACCAAGGTTCACATCTGTACAATAAATTAAATAAAGTATTATGCATATATCCATTACCGAAATCAAAATGCAAATCTGTACTTAAGGAATGGTTACAAAAATTAGATTATAATCTTACAGAAAAAATGCTTCAATCATACTAAACAACACATTCAAATATCCTCATACGCCCCATAACGTAGAAACCAATAAACTCACACTAGCAAACGCGCAAAATACATACACAAACCCTCACATACACACACACACACTCACATACACACACTCACACACCCACCCACCCACACCCAAAACACACACAAACACACACATGAAAATCATTCGATAAATATTCTTTTTAATATGTCCAATTTCACTTTGCACATATTCAATTGGCACTTTTAGTTTTATAGTATAATTGTTTTTAACCTAATACAAACTTGTCTTCTCCTTATAATTTCACTAGAGCATATGTAAATATAATATTACTGATACTTTCTGTTTCCGTTGGGTGGGGACCTGGTGATTTGTAATACAGGCATTTTCTATGCCTAACACAGACACCAGCTCCTCACAAGTTGTAGTGTAAGATGTGGATTCATGATTCACTGTTGTGTTTGGAATTTGTGAGGAGAAATGAATAAATATATTATTATTATTCCATTTATTTAATATATGAACATATAAATTACATTTTTAAATATTAATATAAAAAATAAAAACATTTAAAAATATAAAAAATAGTAGCCCACCGGTATCGGGAACAGGGTCCAAGCTACCGGTGGTCAGGGCTCCATAGAGAGGAACCTCCTCACAATACGCGCCGTTTCCAGGAGTACTGCTTTCTGGATCAAGCCCTTGATCCAGCTGCCCAACGAGAGCCTCCTTAGATGTTGGTCGAGGCTCTTGGCTATTATACCATTGGCTGTGACGACTATCGGCACAATGATTGCTGTCTCCACATCCCACATGTCGACAACCTCGCGTGCCAGGTCAAGATACTTATTTTTTTTATCTATCTCAGCTTTCACGAGGTTCTCGTCATGGGGGACTGCTATATCAACAATCATTGTGCGACGCTCTAATCGGTCTATCACCACTATGTCAGGCTTATTGGCAACAATAGTCCTGTCAGTGATGATAGACCGATCCCAGTACAATGTAATATTGCCATTTTCGAGAACTGGGTCGGGCACATACCTATAGTATGGTACTTCTGATTCCACAAGATTGTATTTAAGAGCAAGTTGCTGGTGAATAGTCCTGGCTACGAGGTTGTGTCTATGCAAATATTCTCCGTTAGCCAGACGAGAACAACCGGAGATAATGTGACGAATGGATTCTCCCGGTTTGTGACATGCCCGACATATGTCTACCGTACCATCCTTCACAATATATTTCCGATAGTTATTCGTCATCATAACTTCGTCCATAATCGCACAGACAAAACCTTCGGTTTCCCCGAAGAGGTCACCAAAACGTAGCCAGGCTACGGACGCTAATAAATCTACTTCAGACCCATGAAGGGCTCGGTAATAGCGTCCGTGAAGCTCCTTGCTCTGCCATACTTCTCTGCGGTCATTAGTATCTAATACTACAGGTTTGCGCCAATTCTCGTTACCTAAGGAGAGCGGGGTGAGGCCTTTGTCCACCGCTACCACATCCCGATGCATACCCACGTCAGCTTTTAGGAAATATTCCCTAAGGCTGCATACCTCGCGGTTATGCAGGGTCTTTGTATTTAAAAAACCACGACCACCGCATTTCCGGGAGAACTCCTCAAAAATTAAAGGCTCTGCATCGGGAAAAGCAATATTTTGTAAAAAGTGATAAGTAGTTGACATTTTGGCTTTTGTAACTACATAAATTACAAACCGACCCACTAAAAAGCATGAAAAAAAAAGCTTTTGCAAATAATAATATATATATAATATGGAAGTCGGTTTTATTTTTTGCTGTAAAGTTTTTTTCATTATAAATAGTATCTATAAAACAAAATTGTATAGCTACTACTCGTCTCATATTCTCGCTTACTTTTAAACACCACAACTACTTTATGATATGGTTTTCATCATCATTTGCTTAGACTTTTTTCCTACTATGTGGAGATCAGTACATCAGTCCAATTTTGATACGATTGGAAATAAAAGGAATATCAATAAAGGAATATTTGAGGAGCTATGTGTACGTAATTAGATCTCGAACGAAGCTGGGTCGAGGCGCTAGTTAGCCTTTAATAAACCGACGCTCACATTAATGACTTGTCAGTATTTATACAACCGAGATAGAGAAGCCAGCACCTTACATAACACGAAGGCTACGTACTTTCGCAAGTTTTGGAACTTAGCTGCGAACAATCTAGGCAAGTGGCGCAAAACTTCACAGTTTTAGTTCGCACTAGGAAACTGAGAAATTGTTGAATTTCTCTCAGGATATTCCGTACTTTAACGTGGAGACTAGAACTGTGAATTGTACGAATTTGGACGAAAGTGTTCTCAATTATTTGGTGATGTTCTATTTGATGAAATATACAACGTGTAATTTAAAGGGTATATACATATCAAGTGCATGGCTTCTTTGGATGATACCAAACGATATGGCAAGGGTTTTATAATCCCAAGTCTACATTGATACCAGAGACCGAATTTTTCAAATTAAGAAGAACGAAGAAAATTTTCGTGTTATTGGCAAGTGACGTGGAAAGTTATTGACCCTCGTATTGCTGTAACACGTTTTTTGTGATTGGTATTCAAGAAATATATGAAACCGATACTTTAGTATCTATTCTTTGAGTCACTTATTTTGTGCTGAAACTGTGCATAGAGACTCCATATCAGATGTTGTCTTCAGCCCTTTCGGATAGATATGGGGTTTCCGTTACACGTTGTATACTGCTTTAAGTTGGTCCTTCCGAAATGCTTTTGTTGTTTTTGTATTGATGTGATATTTGATAAGATATTCTTAAGAATATTATCTAGATGGGACTTAGGTCTGTCAACTGGTCCATGATAAGATAGACAGATCAAATAAAAGCTGCTTTTGGTGACCCAGTATATGAATATGCCGGGAACCCTGCAGCTAGAGACGAATGGTGCATAGTGAGACGGGTCACATGACAGAAATGATGATCACGACGTCTCTGCTAACAGTGAAACGATGAAGAAAAATAAATGGTTAACGCCGCTTGCCATACCGTTTACTGTTGACCTGACTTTCCTTGCAATGCCTTGGGGTGAAACTTTTCCAAATACTACCTGTACCATCATTGAATTTTAACGTTCACTTCATATGAATTTAGGCACGTACATATGTGTCGCCTTTCTTTATTTAATTAAATAACTCCTCCCACTTTGTGAGGAGCGGAAGGTAGTGCCAGACTTCTACTAACTAAAAACCACCGGAGACTTGTTCCTTTGCTAAATAAAATTCTATTCTATTCTCCTTCAGTTGCCCTTACGTTCCAGAGTCACGGTATGCCGTGGAACATGCCAATGAAATCGTGTTTTAATTTATTATTTATAAATTAATTAATATAATCATAAAATAATTAGACAAATATTTAGCATTCAGGTGTCTATGAAGTCTTAAAACCATAATCATGCCAATGAGAGAGGGAGACTAAGCTGTAAAACACGCGTATCACCATCTCTATTACCTATTGTTAAAATATTTTATACACAGAAGCCGTTGGTGAACCTTTTTGAATAAATAAATAAATATCTTTCTCATAAACATAATTCCGTTAAAAAAAAAAGTTGGTTAGTTCTCACAATTTTCCCTAGAAACAACATCCAGCAAACTAGTGTCTATCTGAACCAAAATAAAAAATCACTAACACTTATAACTGCCTAGATAAGGCATTTGAGTGACACTACAAAGCTAATATATCTCAGAGAATGCGACGTAGTGTGTGTCAGTTCTATCAGTACCTTATCCTGTGGCATTATGAGACGCCAATCTGTCACGAGTGGGAAAGTAAGGGAGTTTACGAAGGTCGCTTTGTTATTGTGTAATATGTACTGTATTCATAGGAGTCGTGTGAACATTTAGTTTTTGATGGAACATAACGTGTATAAGAGTTGTAGATATTTGCTTTTCAACCGACGACCAAAAGAGGAGGAGAGGAGGTTATCAATTCGACGCGTATATTTTTTTTTTTATGTATTATCACCGATTACTCGAAGACGGCTGAACCGATTTGGAAAATTCTTTTTTGTTTGAAAGGGTATACTTCGAAATTGGTCCCATTGTCACCAGATCAGGATCTGATGATGGGATCATGGAGAAATCGAGGGAACTCTTCAAATATTATAGGCACACCTATAGCGTTTTGGGTATTTCTTATAGTAACTTGTGCAATTGCTCTCAAAAAATACCATTTGGGGAAGTGGAACTGATGATGAAGACCACAGATGGCCGCCGAACCTACTCAATTATAAGTATTTCGTGGATTGCGATTCGATTACTCGAATATGGATGTTAAACACTTAATGTTCGTCACAATGCATATGGTGATGTAGAGCTGATGGTGAAGTACCAGGAGAACTCCTCAAAAATTAACGGCCCAGCATTGGGAAAAGCAATATTTTGTAAAAGGTTATAAGTAGTTGACATTTAGGCTCTTTTAACTAGGTAAATTAAAAATCGACCAACTAAAAAGAGTGAAATAAAAACTTTTTACCAAAAAATTAAACCGACTCCCAAAAACAGTGCAAAGTGAAAAATAACTTTAATTTCGGTAGTCGGTGTCTTTAGTTTTGTATTTTCGTTTTTTTTATATTTATTTATTTACACTTTATGCACATAGGTACAAAGGCGGACTTAATGCCGTAGGCATTCTTTACCAGTCAACCAAGAGTGGTGAAGAGATAGAGTGGAAGGTGCAATATGTACGTGAAAATTAGTGTTATGAATAGTTGTATTCCTAAATTATGATCCCGGTATAATAAGTAGTAAGTACGTATGTTGCTCTATTCTCTATCTTCCACTGAAAGTCACAATAAAAAACATCGGTTCAGACGTAACGGAGATTAGCCTGGACAAACAGAAAGAAAACTAGGTAATTAAACAGTTTACATGCTTAAAAGGTTTGATTGTTAGTTCTTGACGGAATTAAAACTAGATATTTTTCTAAATTAATATTTCGGGTATGGATATCATGGAACTCCTGAGTCGATTCTGTATACAGGGTGGCAATGTCATCGACGCACAAACGCTTACCATGGATTCTGTACATTATTGTGGACCCCCCTACGTTGAAATTTTTCGTCGGCTTTACTAATAATACTTACGTTCTTACGTGACTTTTTATTAATTTCGTAAAGTTTCTCTACAGCTCGCAACGGTTTGTGATTACACTCTTATTAAGAGATCACAAAGAGGACTACAAGCGATATTACACTTAAAATAGCAGTAGTAAGAGGACTTTAAGGTTATTTGGCCTTAAAGCATGCCCTTGTAAGTCACTTGTTAGTTTGTTTTACATTATAAAAGTATCAGTAAGAGTTTTGTAAGGGTGAATATACTTATAAAGTGCACCCAAATCCATACTTATATGTGTCTATAAGTGTGATATAAGACTGAAAAAATAAGGTCTAGGGATATTTGTAAGATTATTTTTTTGCTAGTTGGGAAGGCTCGCGTTTGACCACCATTTCCTCTGCTGGTAAGGGATGATGTGGTCAAAGATGGAGCACGGTTACCTAAAAGTAACCTATTCACTCTTGACTTAAATACCCCCAGGTTTTAGCTTTCAGGAAACATAGACTTTGGCAGGGTATTTCACTCCTTAACCATACGCAAAAGAGTATTCCCAAAACTTTTTGTGCGTATGGGTGATGTCCATCATGTAACGACAGCACATTGCCGTTTGTCTTTTAGTCAGATGATGAAATGAAATGAAATATTTATTTTGTAAATTGGTTATAAATAACACTTTTACTCGTCATGTTTTTTTGCGTGTTAAGTTTAGTTTAGCTAGATGAGGCTGGTATTTCCTAACTGACTACTCTTAGAAGAAACACCGAAACAAACTCAGAGGTCAAAGTCTCTTTTAAAGTCCAGACAATTTGTATTTGTGTATGAGAAGCATGTAGGTTCATGTCTGTGGTATTCTTTTGAGGAAATAACCACGCAAATTTGAGCGGACCTGTCCAGACAGTGCAAGCATTAGTCAGTTATCGTGTAGCTCAACTTAGAACTTATGGAGCTCAACAATTTGACGAACAATACCAAAGTAAGGAATTTTGGGTAGGCCACACAAGTACTCAAACTGCTTGATGAAACGAGCTTAGTGGAATTGGATCGTGCAATTCCATCGCACACTCTCCGAAATGTAATCGGCAGAAAACGGACAGGCTTGCAACACGTCGCCGATGTTCAAGGCTTTGGAACTACATTGTATAATATATGTGCATACACGATATGAACAATTGAACGTTATCTTTTCCTTTACAGGGCGTGTTCCACTTAGAGCTCATAGATAAATAATGCGTCCGGCACGGTTCAATGTTCGACTTCCCTTCCGCCCGTCGAAGATCCCGATAATCCACTAGCCCCCATCACTCCTGATGAGGTCCAGGATATCATTAAAAGTCTCCAACCGCGAAAAGCCCCTGGCTCCGACGGCATCACCAATAGGGTTTTAAAACTTTTCCCCGCCCAGCTTATAGTGCTAATGACTGCCATCTTCAATGGCGCATTGAGCAATAATATGTTCCCCGCAACCTGGAAACAGGCCACCGTCATAGGTATTCCCAAACCAGGCAAGCCCAAGTCTGACCCGTCTAGCTACCGCCCCATTAGCTTACTCAACGTCCTCGGTAAAATCTATGAAAGGCTTATATATAAGCGGCTCAAAGATTTTGCCGAAGCAAAGAGTCTAATACCCAATGAGCAGTTCGGATTTAGAACCGAACACTCATGTATCCAACAAGTCCACCGCATTATAGAACACGTCAGCGCCGGCTTCCAACGGGGTGCAATAACGGGAGCCTTATTCTTCGACATAGCGAAAGCGTTCGACAAAGTCTGGCACAATGGCTTAATCTATAAGCTATACCAACTCGGCGTGCCTGACCGTCTCGTGCTCATACTACGGGACTTTTTATCGAATCGCACCTTTCGTTACCGAATTGAGGGGGAGCTTTCCTCCCCCCATCCCATTCGCGCAGGAGTTCCTCAAGGCTCCGTATTATCCCCCCTCGTTTTCACGCTATTCACTAGCGATATCCCCAAGCATAAAAATACTCAGCTAGCCCTATTTGCCGACGATACGACTATCCATTATACGGGTCTTAAACCCGATGCAATCGCTCGCACTCTCCAAACTTCCGCAAACACTCTGGCCAAGTGGTTCCGGAAATGGAGAATCGAAGTCAATCCAGACAAAAGCCAGGCAGTCCTCTTTTCTAAACCGCGGATAAACCCACCCTCCCCCCGTCCGATTACCATGTACGGCAAGCCGATCCCCTGGGAAAAGCAAGCCAAATACTTAGGCGTGGTCCTCGATAAACACCTTTCCTTCGCTGAGCACATAAAGCAGGCACGTTCGCGCACCGTTTTCGCTCTAGGTAGGCTTCACTTCATTCTTAGCTCCTGCAGCAAGTTATCACTCAGGTGCAAGCTGCGTATTTTCACCGCGGTCATCCGTCCCATCATGACCTACGCCTGCGTTGTTTTCGCACACGCAAAGCCCTACCTCCTCCACAAGATGCAGACCCTTCAAAACCGATTTCTCCGTAGAGTCACGGGAGCCCCCTTTTATGTTCGAAATGATCTTCTTCACGTAGACCTCAAGATGCCCACCATCCAGCAGTTCATGAAACGTGTCTCCAAGCGTTTCTTTGACACTGCAATCCAACATAGGAATCCCCTTATCGTATCGGCCGCCCAATACGAACCCTCGCGTATCTCTAAGATTCGCCGACCAAGGCATACCCTTGTCACTCCTGATGACGTAATCACCCTGCTCCAAGAGAGCCGTAGGGAAACAAGTACAGTGGCACACAAACACAAAAACCGACCGTCCTTCCGTCCTCGCCGCCGAGGCCAACCGCGACGTCCCCGTAATAGTCCACCCCGACCCTTGCCAGAGCCAGCCCGCGACGCTGAGCCAGTAGCTTTAAATTCCCTTATTAATAATAATAATAATGATAGAATCCAGCCTGTCCCTAGCTGCACTCCCCCTGCGACGCCCTAAGCCGAGGTCCGTACCCCACAGGGGGTGCCCTTAGCGTGTAGTCGCCTAGCTTGTAAGTTTTTTTTAATAAGCCCTGGCTGGAGGCTTTAATTAATTTATTAACTAAGGCAACCACAGGCAAGCCCGGTTAAGCAGCCGACAAACTCAGAGGTTGACCTGCGTGATGACATTCACAAAAAAAAAAAAGGTTCAATGTTCGATGCTTACCGAGGCCGACAAACTTAATATTTCTTTATTTATTATGTATTTATTGACATAAGCTTTAAAATAACATCATAGGAATTTGTAACACTTGCGCTAGTATACACTGTTTTGCAGGTGTTACTGTCTTCCCCTTAATATATAGTGACAATTTATATCATAGAGAACAATTTAGATAAAATAGTTTAAGCTAGAGAAAATAATATAAACTAATACTTTATTAAACTTTTTATTATTACGAATGAGCCCGCTCTTAACCTCGATCACACCTGATGGTAAGTGTAAAATGAGGTCTACGATGGAACGAGCGAGCCCAGAAAATGCCTATTCACTCTTGCTTTAAAGGCTGACGGGTCATACCTGACAGGGAACACAGAAGCCGGCAGAGAGTTCCACACCTTGGCTGTGCGCACAATGAATGTTGAAGAAAAGAAACTTAATTTAAAAATTTTGTCGTCATGCGAGTTTATGTTTGTGTGTACATCTGTGAATGCATTTGCGTGTGTTTGTGTGTATGTCTGTATATGTTTGTGTGTATGGCTGTGTGAACGTGATATTAAGATTCCTCCGTGCTTCGGATACCACGTTAAGCCATTGTTCCAATTGTCATTTGTACATCTTTGACTTTTCTTACGGGTAGTCGAAACCTGGAGAATCTGACACCTGCTTTGTGAAGAGGTATGTGCTACTCAGCTACTGGATTGCAGAGGAAAGTAAGGTCGCCGCTCCTTGTGAAATACTTGTAGGTACTGATGCATTCAATCAGCATAGAAGTCGACTTAACAATCGTTCCGAAGAAGATGATATAGTTTAACATCGTATAGGAAATTTTTTAATCGTGGTTTAATAATAAACTGAAAGAGCAAATGATTTTCCTAAAATATATAATATTACTTTTATTCTGCAAAAGGTTGCTTGACTTTGTCCGCCTCCGTTGCGTGCCTTTGAAGAAGTTTTGAGCGCAGAATATTTTTGGTAAGAATAGGGGAGACTTGAGGAGGGTTGCCTCAAGACTTTTTACTTGAATATTATTCATCAAAATGCGCTCGTTCGTGACAAGTCATTTATTAATCGGTTTAATATTTATTTATTTAGATTTCTAGTCTATTTTTGCGCAGACCGCATCAGAAAGGATGATAGGGGAGCTCAAGAATGAATAATCTTCGCCGTACAATTTGAACTTCAAGGTTTCCAAATCTATCTCGGTAAGCTAAGCAACATGGTTGAGCCGTGGATGGGTCCATCTTAACATGTCGAGTATGAATTTCGATTCGCCTCATCTAGTTTAAATTTATGTAAAAAATTACGTGTAAAAGTGTCATTTCTAACCAAATTTTATAATAAATATTATTATTATTGGAACGAAGTTCCTTACCGCGCATTGCGAAAGGGGGCTAGACCTAATTCGTTGGGCTAGACGGAAAAAAGTAAGACGAAAAGTTGTATCGACACTTTTTGCTATAGTAAGCCGTGCGGCGTGCGCATGTTTCTGTCTGTCTCTCTCTCTTATAGAAAGCCAGCCAGATATTTTCGTTTCGTCTTTCGTCCTTTTTTATTTTCTTTCTTTCTTTCCTCTCTGTCAATAATAAAAAAAAATATTATTATAACTTAAAAAAATATTACAATTCCTTCACTAATTAATCGAAAGGAACTTCGTTTCATCCGGGTGTCCCTTGACACCTCTCAAGTTTTTTTTTTTCTATCTATTGAGCACGTAGTTTATTACTTATGTATTGTATATAAGTAAATGTGTATTGGAAAGGAACGGGGTATATCCTAATGGTGGTGATAGGATGAAAACGCCAGTAAAATTATAGTGGACTGTATTCTAACGGTTATAACAAGCAGATAATTAAATAAAGAAATTAGATGGCAAAATGACAAGTGAATCGTATAGAATCAAAACTAGTCAAGTCCACTTAAGGTAAGTTTACAGTATGCACCTTTTTTGTTTTTGCTCTTTGGCAACATCGTGAAACATAAAAAATTTATCCAGCATATATTATTGTGTTGTTTAAACATGTTTAAACCAATACAAACCTACCGACTCATACAAAAAAAGCTCAAAATCTAATTTAGAAGATTGGATTTGACCTAATTTGATAACAAAGTGTGGATTTGTCTTAGTTTGATAACGAGGTTTGCGGATTTGACTGCTTTTGAATGTTAACTGTAAGGATTTGGCTTGTTATGAAAATAGCGGTAAGGAAAGCAGGGGTTGTCAATTTTCCTTTGGGAGTATAGTGTAGATAAATTCTATAGGTTATAAAATTAAACAAAGGTATAATTCTACATTTTGCATTTAATCTTAACTAGAATAAAATTAAGCAAATAAAGAAAAGATTAAACAATCAAAGTAGGCAGTTCGACCTCCGGCTCACATGTTTCTTCTGTTTGAATGACATTGCCATCAGCTCTTTCAAAAAATATTTTTGAAATAATTTAGTTCTCCCAAAAGCTCCCACTCTTCCCCATAATGGGCTATTAGTAATTTCTTTACATCGTCCAATTTTTCTTTTTTAACTGCCACGTTCATGGGCACAAGAGTTGGGTTTATTTGACTGGCAGTTTTCTGCTTTTTGCAAATATTTTTAAATGCACCTAATGTGTTTCGATAGGATCCTTCTGCTCGCACTACGACATTGTTTTTCTGCTTGTTCCGCCTAATAAAAAATCTTTTGCATTCTTTAATAGAAAAATGCATCCCGCTTGTAGTTTTCAGCACGTTAGCGCTCGCTGTTTTCCAATCAAAGACCTCTGCATCTGTTCCCAATTTTATAACAGTCCCGTGCTCTTGAAAATATTCCAGGTAACTTTCAGGGTTAGGCATTACCTCTGTTTTTTTAATTTTTTTTTTTCAATCTGGGCGAATACGCGGTCTGCTGGCAAAAACGAGTGACCAACGACTGGAAACAGCAATTCAACAGTCTTTATTCGCTGTGGTTCATAATCTTTAATATATTTGCAGATCATTCCTAGAACTGATGTGTTTTTGTTTTGCCCACTGCACCCGTCAGCTACCAGTCGGATGATAGTTACCTTCTCATATTTTTCGACATTTGCGCACAGGCAGTGAAAAACAGCACTGGCAATTTGGTTTGACGCTTTTACAGTCGAAGCTGTAAGCTTTTGTGTAATGTTGGCACGGCACTATGATGTTTGGCGGTGCTTTAGGTGAATATCTGAAATGAAAATATTATTTTGAGATATAAAAAAAAAATAAAACCAATTCACTACTAACACATGCGAAATTTGATTTCAAATACTACAATAATACTAAATAAAATTAATCATATTTTGAATCGGAAAAGATATCCACACTAATTATTTAATACTGCAGATCATTAACTGTAACAGTTGTACTACGAAAACCAAACATGTTTTATTTGAAACATTTCCACATTTAACGCTTGATGTGCTGTAGGTAGCACAAAAAATACTTATTTCTTTTGAAAAGTTGCACAGAAAACAAGAACTGTTAAAAATTTCGATTTCATTATGCAGAAATAATTCTATTTGCAATCAGACAAATTCTTGGGTTGAGAACCCCTGATAATGAAACCAGCATGGTTGTTCATCAAATTTTCACTTACCTAGAAACCTTAGCTCTGTTGCACTTCCATGAATATTTTTGCTGCAAAGGCTTCCTGGATAAGTTAGGAGGTGTTTCAACTATTTGGTTTGGGTTTTCTTCCATTTTTTTCACACAATTTTGATTAAAAACTCACAGAAATCACGTTGCCTTTGTCATGGACTAAACGACACTAAAATCAACATGGCTGACTCGCCATAGAGAATACTCGAATCTGATTGGTCGAATCGGATTTGACTAAATTTGAATGTTAGCAGTGTTGGATTTGCCTTATTTTGATACTACAGCCGCTTTTTACAACAGTTTTTCTATAGTAAAAACATGGATTTGACTACTTTTGATATTCTCTAGTTTTAGATCAGACTTCGAAGAATATTGCTACATAAAAAAATAAAAATGGTAAATTTTGGATTTGACCAATATTGATTCTCATCGACTCAAGTATGCGCTTAGTACGGCATCGACGAGCGAGCGCCGGCCGGCACAACCACTGCGCCATCGTCCGCCTTACTAAGCGCATACTTGTCGTTTTGCCATCTAATTTCTTTATTTAATTATCTGCTTGTTATAACCGTTAGAATACAGTCCACTATAATTTTACTGGCGTTTTCATCCTATCACCACCATTAGGATATACCCCGTTCCTTTCCAGTATTGAGTATGTAGTTTATTACTTACGTATTGTATATAAGTGAATAGTACACCATGGACTACCCACGTATTTATTTTCTCCTGCTGTGTTAAATCCATCCAAAGGTTGTCTGTAAAAGATCGATTTTAGCGATAAGACCGCCCATTGTAACACCCTTTGTAGCTTTTAAGTACTCATTTAATTCTGTTATGGTGTACAATAAAAACTATATACAACGTGTAACGGAAACCCCATATCTATCCAAAAGGACTGAAGACAACATCTAGTATGGAGTCTCTATGCAAAGTTTCAGCTCAAAATAAGTGACTCACAGAATTGACCCCATATTATTGGTTTCATGTTTCTTGAATACCAATAATAAAAAACGTGTCACAGCACTATGAGGGTCATCACTTTCTACGTCACTTGCCAATAAAATGATAATTCTCTTCGTTCTTCTTAATTTGAAAAATTTGGTCTCTGGTATCATTGTATTAAAATTTCTAATAAGTTCCACACATGTAGACATAGGGTTACAAAACCCTTGCTATTTATTTATTAATTTATTATTATTATCGTTTGCTGTCATCCAAAGAAGCCGTGCACTTGGTATGTATATACCCTTTAAATTACACGTTGTATAGTACACTATAGCCTACCTTCGTATTTATTTTCTCAAATCCATCTAGAGGTTGACTGTTAAAGATCGCTTTAGCGATAAGACAGCTCTTTGTAGTTGTTAAATCCTTATTTAATTCTGTTATAGTGTACAATAAAGGGTGTACCTATCTATCGAATTGTTAAGATGGCTGACTGATCAAGAATGCACAACTGAGGAGGATTCATCTTTTCAACCGACGACCAAAAGAGGAGGTTATCAATTCGACGCGTATATATATTTTTTTTAATGTATGATCATCGATTACTCGAAGACGGCTGAACCGATTTGGAAAATTATTTTTTTCTTTGAAAGGGTATACTTTGAAATTGGTCCCATTGTCACCAAGTCAGGATCTGATGATGGGATCCTGGAGAAATTGAGGAAACTCTTCAAATATTATAGGCACACCCATAGTGATTAGAGTATTTTTTATAGTAACTTGTGTAGTTGCATTCGAAAAGCACCATTTGTGAAGTGGATCTGATGATGAAGACCACAGATGGCTACTGGAACTACTCAATATATAAGTAGGAATAAGAAGTATTTCGTGGGTTCCGCTTCGATTACTTGAATACGGTTATTAAGCACAATATGCTCGTCACAATGCATATGGTGAAGTGAAGCTGATGGTGAAGTACCAGGAGAACTCCTCAACAATTAACGGCCCAGCATTGGGAAAAGCAATATTTTGTAAAAGGTTATAAGTAGTTGAGATTTAGGCTTTTATAACTACGTAAATTGTAATTCGACCAACTAAAAAGAGTGAAATAAAAACTTTTTAACAAAAAATTAAACCGACTCCCAAAAAACACTGCAAAGTGAAATATAACTTTAATTTCGGAAGTCGGTGCCATAAACGAAAATACAAAACTAAAGACACCGACTACCGAAATTAAAGTAATTTTTCACTTTGCAGTGTTTTTTGGGAGTCGGTTTAATTTTTTGTTAAAAAGTTTTTTTAATCGCCTGTTTGATTATCAAAACAGTTAGGCACAAACATTGTTCGCTATTCACTAATGTTGTCAACACTCAGATAATTATATCATAGATCCAAGAATTCCTGAGTATGTTAATTAAGGATTTTCCTTCTAGAGTGTTCCTTATTACCAGCTTAAAATACCAACTGTTGGCTGTAAGGCTTCCCAGCCTAATTAGTAACTAGCTAACTAGAAACGTGAGTAGAATTCGTAGCTTCTCAGTTCAACGTGTTAAGGTATTATATTCTGTTTATGTATGTGAGTTGCTGAAAATTGACGAAGTTATATTCTGTTTAACAAAATATACCGTTTATTCACGGTCATTCTCACCTCATCCTCCCCACTGGGTACAAATGAGAAAAAAGTTTCGTTCCTCCCCAGTGGTGACGATTAAAACTTTATTTCCCACTCGTTCCACTATAGACCGAGAGTCAACAGTAATGGGGATTTCAATAAGAGATTTCACGGATTGTTAAAATGTTTTAATTATAACTTTCTGACCAAGAGTGAACAATGTTTTTGACTAAAAATAATTTAAAAAGACTGAGGCAATTAGTACCTACAGTATTTGTGAATCACAGGTAATCAACGAATTTAAAATAATTCTCTCAAAATCACAGATAATCAACATATTTACACAAATTCTTACAGTTTTAAAATGTGTCTCACAGATAATCAACTTATTTACATAAATTCTTACAGTTTTAAGGTCACAACCACACACCTATTGTAAATTCGTTGATTACCTAAATAATAATAATATTCCACAACTTTCACACAACGCCATCTAGTCCCAAACTAAGAAGAGCTTGTGCTATGAGTACTAGACAACTGATAAACATACATATATATTTCTAAATACATACATATCATAGATAAATTACACCCAGACAAAGAACAAAATATGATCGTGCTCATCACACACATTTATCCTGGGTGGGGATCGAACCCACGACCTTGTGCATAGCAGTCAGAGCCACTGACCACTAGACTAACAGGCCTGTCATAAATATACAACTGGTTTTAATCATCCTTTCTGATGTTATCATTATCTGCTCACTCTTTTCCCAATTATGTATATTGGGGTCTGTTTCAATGTTTTACTTAGAGCAACTGCTGAGGTTTCTCGATTAGGATTTCCGACCAACTTTGGTAGTCGTTATGGATACTACCTTCAACTATGCTGGGGTTGATTTTCAGTCTAATCGGTTGCAGTTGAGTACTACTATTTTATACAGAGTGTTAGGTTAAACGAGGGACTTATTGAGGGAGGGTATTCAGTATTCGATTCTCGTCTCAAATACGTGAAAAACCTATAACTTAAATTTTTGACGTAATTTTCCAATATAATACATTCATCATGTACACTGAGGCGCAAGAGGTGAATGAACTTGTAAACAGTACCTAAAGTAATCACGTGGCAAAACACAGCCCGATCCTGCCAAAAAAAAGGAAGCTCGTGTGTAAGCTTCGCCCCCGCGGGAATCCCCCCGAGGTCTTTTGGTATGGTTCTGTCTGTTATTTATCAGTGTTTTTTTTTTGTTCATATTTTTATTAGTATCATGTAAGCATACACTATTGTAAGTTTGAATATGTCCCTTGTTTAAACTAACATACTGTATAGAGCGTCTGCCTATCTGACCTCCACAACTCAGTCTGTAGCTGGGTAACACAATACCCCGTGGCAAGTCTGTTGACAGATTTTAGTAGTAACTCTGAGTACCCGTAACATCTGTCAAAGTGTTGCAAATGACGTCCGGGACTAGGGTTGCCAGATCAAAAAATCGAAAATTCGGAGAAAATTCCTGACTTTCCTTAATTTGAAATAAAAACGTTATATCTTTTTTTATGTTTCATTCTTTCATTCAATTGTAGAAATTCTGGAAGATTTAAGATTCCCTCCGCATTCAGGACATAGACCTATATTACCGGACATGTCCGGAAAATTCCAGTCGTATGGCAACCCTATCCGGAACCGACGGCTTAAGACACGGAGGAATCTTGATCCGTTAAAATGGTCACCACATACTGACATCGGCCATCGTTGTTCAACGCTGAACATCGAACTGGGCAGTAAATATTTAGCCACGAACTCCCCTCATTGTCCTGGAATAAGGACGGGAAACGTGATGCTTAAAACCCTGCAAATGTCCCAACACAATCTAATTCCACCAAGCCCGTTCGATCATCGGTCTACAAAACAAACTGTGATGCGGTATAGTTATATGGCGGAGATCCCACCCATACGCACAGAACTTTTTGGGAATACTTTTATTGTGCCTATGGCTAAGGAGTGGAATTCCCTGCCGGAGTCTGTGTTTCCCGATAGCTATAACCTAGGGATATTTAAGTCAAGAGTGCATAGGTGCATAGATAAACGTGCTTCATCTTCGACCACATCATCGCTTAAACGCAGGCCTATTATCAATTAAAAAAAGCTCTAAAACTGTCTAAGTATTCCAATAACAGTATCATTAGAACTTAAAACGGGATATTTACCATGTGTGTTTTTTTATTTATGATACTTTTAGTGACAATCGATGCCTCCCACGTACGTTGTTGTAACCCATAAATTGCAATATTACAGGAGAGCGTTTCAAAGATACTAATAGCAATAAAAAGTGAATTTTTCAATTAATCTTTATACAATACAGTATTATTAACTATATTCACATATTAAATTGTATAAAGATTATTTGAAAAATGCAGTTTTTATTGCTAATAGTATCTTTGAAACACTCTCCTGTAAAATTGCTATTTGTGGTTTACAACAACTTACGTGGGAGGCATCGCAATGTTACCTAGCTTAAAAACGTATATTCCAATATTATTTAAACACTTGCGTGCAACATAAAATACCAACACATGATTAGAACATACAAGGAATGTTGCTTAACAGTTCATTATAAAGTGTTTAGCGTGCCTTGTATCGTGTTATCCGGCTCGCCATGCCGGTGGCAACATGTTCATAAATCGGACGGCCACCGGACACGGGATAGATACGGTATCGGCATGTCCACAAATTTTGGTAGCCGACATCCGAGTTTGTTTGTTTTTAGGAATGTACAATGAGAAGCACGATTTGAATAATTTAAACAACTATCAAGCTTTTTGTTCTATTTATATTTTTCTTTAAAATAGGGGACCTTGCAATGTGGGTAGAGTTCATATTTTTGGCAATCTTTTTAACCCCTCCATCTAAGCTAAATATGCTTGTGTCTGGAGTGGGTTCGCGGGAATAGTGTAATGGTTGGGGTTCGAACTCGTAACCTTACGATCACCAGGCCGACTTAACCATTAGACTATTGACGCTTCTAAACTATGGCCAAAGTGACCGCGTTCCATACTAATTTTCATTAAAGACTGTAATCAATAGAGATGAAAGAAAGAAGAAAATTTATTTGTCAAACATGCGTATACATAAACTGACTAATCAGACATGCAAGGTATTAAATTAATAGTGTGTTGTGAGCGTCCATGTTCTGCCAATAATGGCGTACAAATTTTGTAGGTATAAAAATTACATTTATTTACATATATTCATTGTAAATTTAATTACAAAATACACATTACAAAATACATGCGCCGAATGAAGGTTCAAGCGAATACGAATGTTCGGCCGAATATTTGGTCCATATTGTACCGAACCGAATATTCGACCGAATCATTCGGTTCAATTCTGATTTCATAGATTAATTAAATTATTAAAACCAAAATACGAACTACCTTTTTTTTTTTTTTTTAACGTGGTAAAATTATCAAATAAGTCCTCCCACTCCGGGCAGGGTGGGAGGGACTGTCAGACTTTTACTGACTAAAATCCACGGTGTTCCTTCAATAATCCTTTACATACCGGGGCCACGGTAACGGGATGAGTCCCACGACCCCGGCAGGATTCGGCCCTCTGCAGAGGGGGCCTCGTCATAAATACGAACTACCTAGCCGAAAATACTTGACCGAAAATTTATATTTTAATCTTTTCTTGTTAATATTAATCTTGTTTATTTTGTCAAAGATTTATTGGTATCTACAAAAAGTAGTGTTTCTTTCATTTACAAAAATCTATGTACAACTTTCGGAATAAACCACACTTATTTAGTAATTAGTTAACCTTACTGTTTAATAAAATGTTCTTGTTTTAAATATTAAGAATAATTTAAATATTCGGCAAATCAACCGAATATTCGGCCGAATACGAACATGAAAAAATATGTACCGAATACGAATATTCGGCCGAACATTCGGCGCATCTCTAGTAATCAACATTGAAGTATCTTCTTGACTCTTAAATACATTTGAAGTTTATAAAAAAAGTAAAGGTATAAAAGATCGCTTGTAGCATTTTATCACCCTATTTAGTGTTTTGAAGCGATAATCATAATCATAATCTTTATTTATTTCTCTCAAAAAGGTACAGCATAGGTTTACAGAATATAAGTCACAACAAGATATAGGTCTTAGTGAGAGCTGGAGTCTGTACTGGATTCGTGACCTGTATTACAGATCTCCAGACTAATTTTGTATACTATTTATGGCGTACTAGCTACTAGCCCGATCCGGGTACGTCCTTTTTTATCAAAAATTATATTTATTTTGCAAGTTAGTTATAAATGAGAAGAGAAGAAGCAGTAGAATAGGCTTAGCAATAAATGTTTATTATTTATTTCTAAGTAATAAATATTGCATATTAATTGATCTCATTACAAAGGATATAAATTCTAAACTTAGTTTTTCTCAAAAACACTCAACTTAAGACATTCCCAGCTCATTGCCTGTAACATACGTATTATACTTAATTAAGTAATTCTAGGAATTTATATTAACAGGCATTGAAACTACACGAAAATTCAAATCAAATACCTGGAAATCATGCTCTCATTAACTTAAATACTGAAACAAAGTTAGAGGCGAAAACCAACACCTAAGTCGACAAGAAAAGCAATTCTCGCAACCCAACATATTGAACATCTAATTATCTTGTAGGTACGTTTCACCTCGCATAAATATTGGGAAATTAAAGACAATCTGTGGATACACGCCTTCACTCCTATCAGTGAGACAGGAACACTGAGCAGGGTTTGACGTGTCCTGAGATTGTAACACATGTGATTGGGTTATCCGACCTGCAAGCGATCTTGACGACCTTTGGTTGGAATTTTATGTGAAAAGGGGAGATAATACTGCAAGTATTTTTATTGGTAGGGCCTGTTGTTCTTTACATGTGAATTCTTTTACGTGTCGATTTTACAGATTAATTTGCAAAGTATTGGCCCAATGCTCTTCGACACTTTTCTCCTAGTTCCTTGTCATCTGTTCTATGCTATTTAAATTATTAAATGATACAGTACAACAATCAGCGTAAACGAATGATCTATCACTTACATAATATGTCTAGCAATTTTTAATCTTATTAAAATATTATAGCTGTATATTAAATTCATAAGATCAAGTCATTTTCATGCAAATGTTTATTAGCGAAATCATTTAGCCATAAAATTCAACTTACTTCCAAAGAAAATACTTTTTAATTTAAAACAGGTTTTTTGTGTTCTTCTACTAATACGTATAGGTACTTCTCATTGCATAAGGTATGCATTCGTAATCATGTTTAACTAAAAACCTGAACACGGTACAATTATGAATTAACATGCTTTGAGAACTTGCATTTTTGTCTCCCAGACATTTCATTAAACCTTTTAGTGGCCCATTGGTGGTGTATAAGTTTGCAATGTTTATGTTCCCAACAACAATATTCATATTATATTTAAATACGCTCCATTTATTCTCATCCGTTAGTGATTTTTACTCTTCACCTCCAGAAGTAATGGTTGTCATCAGTTCCGCTCATTGTAAACCAAAAAATAATTACTCCTTCTTTCACGAAACCGGTTGAGGAAGGAACAGCAACTATTATTCCATGATATACAGCTCTTAGAATAGATTTGAATTTTATAATATAATTAATAAAAACGAAACAAATTGTAATCAAGAATCATTTCATAATCATAAAACAAATATTATTTATTAACGTGCTACTTCTAGATTCAGCGTCTCTGGGAGTAACTCTCAAAACTTAGTGCTTAATTTTGATTTATGAGTATCTCACAGTCTTCGGAAAAAAAAAAAAAAAAAAAAAAAAAGGCATCTATCTTGAATAAAAGTGGGTAGTTGTATTTTTGCTAAGTGGGAAGGTAAGGGCTCTTTCAGTTAGACTAGGTACAAAGATTGTTTTTTTTTTTTTTTTTTTTGTATAATGCTATCTTTTTTTTTTTTCGTTGTGGTAATTCACACAAAAACTTAAAAAAATACACTTATACCTTCCCCATGAATTACTCCATCCATTGGTAAAAACTGCAAAAAGATCAGTTCAGTAGTTTTTGAGTTTATTGCGAACATACAGACGCCGTGCAAGACTTTGTTTAATAATATTTAAGTAAAGTAAGGTTGTTGTTTTGGAAAAAGTTAAATTAAAATTAACTATTTGTTTGTTACACTGTGTTGTCTTGCTTCGAAGTTCTGTATTACGCTCATTAGTACTCTCACCGTAAATATTAAATTTAAGTTTTTCATGTAAAAGAATACCCACTGTAATTATTATGGGAAATAAACATTCTAAAAGTAGAATAAAGTTGTTTAAAAGTATATCGCACTTTACTTACAATGTTTCATATTTTATGACCTTAGGTATTATAATAAACAAGAAACTTTGTTTCATGGAATCGATAGTTGTTATCAATCAATCCTCAATAGTTTCGGATGAAACTTGACGGCCGTCAGTACGATATTTTGTTATACATTACTTCACACCCACAGCTCAATGAGCCAGAAAAAGGCAATCAAATCTATACAACGTGTAATTTAAAGGGTATATTACATACCGAGTGCACGGCTTCTTTGGATGATAATAAACGATATAGCAAGGGTTTGGTAATCCTATGTCTACATGTGTGGAGCTTATTAGAAATTTCAATACATTGATACCAGAAACCGAATTTTTTAAATTAAGAAGAACGAAGAGAATTATCGTTTTATTGGCAAGTGACGTGGAAAGTGATGACCCTCATAGTGCTGTGACACGTTTGTTATTATTGGTATTCAAGAAACATATGAAACCAATAATTTGGGGTCAATTCTGTGAGTCACTTATTTTGAGCTGATACTTTGCATAGAGACTCCATACCAGATGTTATCTTCAGTCCTTTTGGATGGATATGGGGTTTCCATTACACGATGTATATACAATACAAAAGTGAAATATCACTCACTGATCAAACACAAAATCTCAGAAACTACAAGTAGTAGGGCTCTCAAATTTTGCCTGGTGGTTCCTTTAATTACGTACTTGCTCGCTAAGACGAGATTTTGCGAAATTTCCACGGGATTGGGATTTATACGGGAAAAACTTACCACGTGAACGAAGTCGCGAGTAGCTTATGATATGAAGTTCCGTGAAATACAAACCTACTCATCATCTGATTAATTTATACTGAACTAACTATTGTGGGCTCGGCTTCATATCTTACCGCATTCAGCTGAATATTAGTGTTTTACATAATGATAATAATATAATAATAATATTCCACAACTTTCACACAACGCCATCTAGTCCCGAACTAAGCAGAGCTTGTGCTATGAGTACTAGACAACTGATAAACATACATATATATTTCTAAATGAAAATTATAGATAAATTACACCCAGACAAAGAACAAATGATCGTGCTCATCACACAAACATTTGTCCTGGGTGGGAATCGAACCCACGACCTTGCGCATAGCAGTCAGGGCCACTGACCACTAGACCAACAGGCCTGTCGAATTTTTTGGCCTTTACATAGAGCGACTGTCTATCTGGTTCTTACAACCCAGTAGCTGGGTAACACAATAATCCTTTGGCAGAACCAGTGACAGATTATCTGGCTTCTGAGTACACCGTAACAGCTGCCAAAGATGTGAGCGTGTGTGTGCAAATGACAGCCAGGACCAAATTTTGAGGCACCGAGGAATCTAGTTATCTTAGGATAGTGTCCCATCCGCAAACCGGCCTCTGCAAGCGTTACTTAACCTCAAAGACCGACCCGTGCAGCTGTTATTATTGGATTAAGGAATTTTGTTAATAACCGATTGAGTTTTGTTACTTAGAAATAAATGAAATTGAAATTATTCAGTCATGAGCTTCTCAAATACAAACCTACTGAGCACGGCTGTGGAATGATCTACCAGTATCAGTAAGACAAGCACAAACCCTATCGTCTTTCAAAAACTTGGTAATCTCTCTTCTTAAATTGTGTTTATTATGTATATCTTTGTCTCTTTTTTAATCTAATCTATATCTATACTAATATTATAAAGAGGAAACCTTTGTATTTTTGTATGTTTGTATTGAATAGGCTCAAAAACTACTGGACCGATTTCAAAATTTCTTTTACCATTACTTAGAGGGATTCTTCCGAATCCGTATAGGCTATATTTTGTCCCGGAAAATAGATAGAATTTTTCGTGGTAGTGAAAATTGTGGAGTAAGGCGTCGAAAAAACTGCCGTACGTTAACGATTCTCGCGAACGCTGCCTATATTTAATATAAACATTGCACCCGTGCGAAGCCGGGGCGGGTCGCTAGTCTATACTAATATTATAAAGCGGAAAAGTTTGTTTGTTTGTTTGTTTGCTTGAACGCGCTAATCTTCGAAAGTAATGGGTGGATTTGGATGCAATTTGGTATGGAAGTAGCTTGAAGCTTGAGGAAGGTTATAGGCTACTTTTTATGCGACTGCAAAAAAGGAGAGTTATGTTTTTACCGTGCTAGAATCCACGGGAGCGAAGCCCCGCGTGAGTACTGGTATTTATATATATGTTTTGAGAATTTTATTTATGTTTTATTTTTATTTTACATAGATAAATAGTACACCGTGGACTACCCGCGTATTTATTTTCTCGTATGTGTCAAATCCATCCAAAGGTTGTCTGTAAAATATCGCTTTTAGCGATAAGACCGCCCATTGTATCACCCTTTTTAGTTGTAAAGTGCTTATTGTTTTACTGTTAAGGTGTACAATGAAGAATATATCTATCTATCTATTTACTTGGTTCAAAAAACAACTAGCGGACACGTTGAAAACAAATTTGTTTCCCTGGGTGTGCAGAAACTGCATTAAACTATCGCTCTTTGTGAAAGCTATTTTAATGTTCGGCTGAGAGCTAAAAGCATCACTGTTTACTCGAATACTTGAAGTATCAAGCGCTGCCTTTGATAGACTGGCGTTCACGTATCTACTATGTCCCACTGTTGGGTTACAGGCCTCCCCTCTACGAGAGGGGATAGATCGTAAACAACCATACGCACGAAACGTTTTGGGAATACTTTCATTGTGTGTACGGCTAAGGAGTGGAATTCCCTGCCGGCGTCTGTGTTTCCTGATAGTTATAACCTGGGAGTCCTTAAATCAAGAGTGAATAGGTTACTTCTAGGCAAGCGTGCTTCATCTTCGACCACATCATCGCTTAACATCAGGCGAGATTATGGTCAAACTCAAGCCTATCAACTAAAAAAAAAACACGCGGGCCAGTGCTCGTTAGTGGATGTCTCAAGTCTTCGGAATTGCCGGATTCCTCGCGATATTTCTTTTAGCGCATTGAGAGTGATGGTGATGATGGTAACGTAAAGTGCCTCCTGGATTTTAATTCGCGACCTTTTTTTCCGGACTTCTCCCGCTCTGGGTGGAGCGGAAGGGAGTGTCAGACTTCTACTGACTAAAAATCTACCCTGTTCCTTAAGCTACCCTTAAGTTCCGGGGCCGCGTATCTCGTGACAACATTCCAGGCAGTGACCCTATAGGACCCCGTCACTATTGCTGACAGCTCTTTGAGGCGCGCGTGGAACACGACGCGCCGCCGACCCGGGCCTGGTCCTTACCGGACGTTGAGCTACCCCTGCTCGCCGTCCGCAAGCCCACGCCTACGGTGGCCGGAGATCGGCTCGCGATCCCCGACGTCCGGGGGGTTTCCCGCGGTGGCTGGGGCGTGAGGAAGAGAGATGCCTCTCCCTCGTGCGTTCGGCCTCCTCCTTTGCTAGCATGACTCGAATTCGCGATCTACAACTAGATAGTCGCAATTGTAACCACAAGGCCACCACTGCGCAAGAATCTATACTAATACCAGTTGTTGCCCACGACTTCGTTCTCGTCGGAGGTTTTTCCCGTGTAAATTATGATCTACACACCGCAAGGTACATACATGCCAAATTTCAGCTTCTTGCGCCCAGTAGTTTCGGCTATGCGTTGTTTGTCAGTCAGTAACGGAAGCGATTTATACAACACTGGCTTGTGCCAGCGGCTTCGCCCGCATGGGAAGTTTTTCCCTTGTAAATCCCGATCCCGTGGGAATTTCACAAAATCCTTTCTTAGCAGATGCTTACGTCATAACGTCTACCTGCATGCCAAATTTCAGCTCGATCCGTCCAGTGGTTTGGGCTGTGCGTTGATAGATCACTATGTCAGTCAGTCAGTCACCTTTGAGTTATATATATATAGATTGGCAAGTGAAGTGGAAAGTGATGACCCTCATAGTGATGTGACACGTTTGTATTGGTATTGGTATTGGTATTGGTATTCAAGAAACATATGAAACCGATAATTTGGGGTCAATTTTGTGAGTCACTTATTTTGAGCTGAAACTTTGCATAGAGACTCCATACCAGATGTTGTCTTCAGCCCTTTTGGATAGATATGGGGTTTTCGTTACACGTTGTATATATTGATTGATGATTATAAAGATTTTTTTTTTGTATTTATGGAGTAATCTCTGGAACTAATGTTCTGTTTTTTCGTTGGTAAGTAGTAAGGTGCATTATTTGTGAGTGTTATAAGCTATTTTTTTTTCAAACTCACGCGGACGAAATCGCTTTCGAAGTGCTAGTCTGCTATAAACACTTTATTCAATTAAGCTAACTAGGTACATAATTCCTACATTAACTTACGGTGGGTCTCACTTTTTAATTTGTCAAGGAGGTCGGGTGAATCGGGACAACTAATTGTGAGCCATTTGGAGTACAAAAAAAGTAATAGAAGATTTCGGACAGATCGCTTTTTCAATTTCTTTGGAACGTTTTTAAGAAATCCAGTCCCTTGCAAATTGAATTGGGCCGTGCAATTGCTGGCGATTATGAGAGTTTTTCATTTGAAATTACCTACGTAGAGATTTTTTACGTTTCGTTCAATTGGAAAGTTTGTAATTATACGGTTACGATTTTCGTGAGTGTTCACATTTTAAGCATTCAGTTTAAATATCCATATGCTAAAAGTTAAATACATAGTTCTATTACAAATATAATAACAAAAATTTTATAAATACGATGCCGATAAAATTTGAGAAAATATTTATTAAATGTATAATAAAGTCAGTTATCTTTTTCTCTTACTGGTTCTTACAAGTTACTAAAATATTAACACATAAACATTATTAAACATGTATGTAACGTACAGATTCCTCGGATGAACACCGTATACTGCAACCCATTAATCGTAGTATTCTAAAACATAACTATACTGGCGCGGTAGCGACCTCTGGCGGTGTAACTAACACTAATTAGGAAATGTCAGAGTTCAAGCGCCTTGAAGTATGAAATTACCTACGTAGATAGATTGGAGTGATTGATGGATTAGGAATTAAGGCTTAAAATATTGATTTCAAAGTTTCAAGATCACATTTTGGGAAGACTTTCATTTTGCGTTTGCGGGCTAAGGAGTGAAATTCCCTGCCGGAGCCTGTGTTTCCTGATAGATATAACTTGGGGATCTTTAAGCCAGGAATGAATTAGTTATTTATATGTAAGTGTGCTTCGTCTTTAACCACATTATCACTTTCCATCAGGTGAGATGGCGGTCAAACACGAGCGTATTGTCAATAAAAAAATATAAATTAATTACATCATTATGAAAATCCTTAACATATCATAAACACAGAAATCTTAATAATAAGGCATTATTATTAAGATTTCTGTGATCATAAATAATACCTAACCCTGTTACATTCTACTGGGACACAGGATTTCTCTCTCTCCACTTTGGTTGGTAAATGGTGGTTGAAAACCCTTAGCCAATGTGTTCGTTACCGAGCTGGTAACGTTGAACTATTTGGGAAAACTCACAGGATAATCAATAAAACCACTATAGTTTTCTGAACTGAGCTGTGTTTTGTTTTGTTGAAACTATGTGGACCCTACCGAATCACGATAACGAAACGATATCGAAGTCTATCTTGACGTCATCGCCATCTATCGAGCTTGTTTTTAAACTTTTTAGGTTTAGCATATTATGGTTAGTTACTAAACACTATGAAAACTCTTGTATGTGTCTAATCTTCCAACGTATGTTTGCTATGTTCTGTACATAACATATATTATTATACAAACCTTTTGTGTTAAGGTACTTTTACTAAGGTTCATACCGTTAACTAATTTTAGCCTAAAAAGCAAAACCTCAAATTATCAACTAACCACAATTCAAAATAATATAACTTAATCATGAATAAATAAACTAAACAAAATTGTCGAGTTACCAATTAACAACCCAAACATAAGCTTGCAAACTAAAATTTTGAGCAAATATTCTAACACAATTGAGGAGAGACGGTGATTAGGAGGCTACAACAATTGCGAGGCACGTGTTTCCCCAAAATGCGAATGTTAAACAAATTGCTAACGAAACACATGCGATATTAAAAACAGGTCCGCAATATAAGCGAACCTCGTTAGGACTGTTTAATAACAAGTTCTAAATAATATGTGAGTCGCAAAGAGAAATAGAATTATTAAATAGAATTGCGAAAGGTGAATAATGAAAGCCAGCCATTGTTCTATAATAAAAGTAATTTTGCAGCTTATTTTTAGTGGTTGATTAAGATGAAAAAAATATTATTAAACAGCAGCCTGTATATTAACCACTGCAACGCTTTTAAACCGTTCTATTAAAAACTCATTTTGATGAAGGTATAAACTTTAAAATGGTTCTCTCTAACTATGGTAACTGTATTCGAGGCAATTACTTAAAAACCAACCCAAAACATGTTAAAATAAACGTTGAAAATATAAATCGCAACAGCTTTTAAAGCTTTTTTCTAATAATAATGGCTACTAGTGCCCTCTGTTCGTTACTTTGCTAATTTTCCAGTTATTGCTACACAACGACCAGTTAACTTTTATTGCATTCAAATTTCATTTGTCGGTAAATGTCGAGAATGGTGCAATTAGCCCCCACTTACCTTTTGGCTGGTCGTTGTATTAACGATGATTTTAATGGTTAGCGGAATAAGGTTAAGATACCTGCAAAGTTTACTGGTATTTATAGTAATTACTATTTGGAAATATTTCAGCCTTATTACAGTACAGTATTTTCTTAAGCCAATAAAGAGCTCTAAACCATTATTTAAGTGTTCCCTGCAAAGGCGTTAAGTAATCATAATAATAATACACACACAGATATACACACATATCGCACTCTTAGAATGAAAGTGACCTAACTCTAAATTCGTGTAATTTCAGATTTTGATGTAAACTGGTCTGAAACATTACTCTGAATTGCCGTGGAAACAGGAATCTGAATTACGAGTTATAAAGAGACAGCTTATACATTTGCCACTTGAGATATATGAATATAATTTATTCAATGCTGCTTTATTCTGCTCAAATCCAAAAAATACAATTTTTTGAGTTAAGTAATTAAAAGTAGAATATTTGTAACAGACATGTTTGTCTATTACTATATACTCTCAGAATGAAAGGGATTCTGAGAGTGCGATATACAAACATCACAAATCACACATAGACAAACATGTCTGTTACAAATATTCTACTTTTAATTACTTTTAATTTTCTATCACTTAATTAAAATAATTATGTTTATAATAACTGATTGCTACAAAAATCTACTAATTAATTCAATTCAACCACGATGTTACTGTTGTACCTAAACCTTTTTGGCTGGCTTCTTGCAAATGTACAGGATACTACTGAAATACACAATTTTATTGACTTTGTGTTCTGATTGTACTTGTGTATTTAAAGAATCAATTTTAAAGTACTTCTTGTACTGTAATATCGTTTCATAACTCATGAAATTATTGCCAAACATACATAACATAATCAGCCTATGACGGTACGGCGCGGGCCCTGTGAGGGTCGCAAATCTTTGGTCCAAGAACATACCGGTTTCCTCACGAACGTTTTCTTCACCGTTTTGAAAGCAATGGTGATGTTGAGACTCACACAAAATAATGTGCCTGCCTAATATCGAACCCACCACCTACAACTCGTAAGTCATACTTGTAACCCTGAAGAAGTGGTGGCACTGTTGCCACCACTTCTCGGAAACGTTTATATACTAGCTTCCGCCTGCGGCTTCGCTCCTGTATAAATTTCTGCATCAGGTATTCCAGTTTCCGAAATCAAACATGTAGGCTATGTTGTCCAGACTTAATAGCTATATAAAAAAACTAGTACTCTCGCGGGGCTTCGCTCCCGTGGATTCTATCACGATAAAAACATAACTCTCCTTTTTTGCAGTCGGGTAAAAAGTAGCCTATAACCTTCCTCAAGCTTCAAGCTACTTCCATACCAAATTTCATCCAAATCCACCCAGTACTTTCGAAGATTAGCGCGTTCAAGCAAACAAACAAACAAACAAACAAACAAACAAACTAACAAACTTTTCCGCTTTATAATATTAGTATAGATTTAATTTCAATCTGTATGGTAGTTCCGAAGACAGACATGTACAAACTGACAAACAGATATAAACCGACAGATTTTTGAAAATTATTGTCCCATTACCGCTTTTAACTCGCCTCAATGTATAATGTCATACTCAATGTACAGACAAACTTTTTACTGTTTTATTATATGTATATTGAAGCGGCTTCCAGTCAGTCCTAAGAATTTTGATCAGAGTAATGTACTCTGATATCTATAACTCATCAAAATTCTGGTGTTTGAGAGACACCGAAGCATACATGTCAAGGATTACTATCCCTTTATCACGAGAGTTTCATGAAAGCATTAGATTTTGCTAAGAATGGACTATTGATCTGAATTTCACTACCCAGTCATTAGATTATTACCTCATATTCTTGGTAAGAAGGCTACCTATTTGCGGACTAAACTTGGCAAATAGTAGTAACGGGCATTATCGTCTATCGACCCTCGCGGCAATCATTACCTCAGCACAAGCTCATCCTTTCAAAAGGCTGTACAAAGAATAAACATTTCAATCGGATATTATTTTTATTAGATGACATATTTCAAATCAAGAGAAAATGCAATACGTGATGGATATAAAAAAAACCTTTTAACAAGGCTTTGTAGAGATTTTTTGTTTATGAGGAATAACAAACAACAGAGTATTTAAAAAATAACATTAGCTTAAGTGTTAGATGTAACAAATGCTGTTTTGATATCGAAGTTGGTTTTATTTTTATTTAAAAAGTTTTTTTTTCACGCTTGTAAGTGAGTCGGTTTGTTACAAAAACCTAAATGTTAACTAAAACATTTTACAAAATATTGCTTTTCACGATGCAGAGCCGTTAATTTTTGGGGAGTTCTCCTGTACATTACCATCAGCTCCACTTCACCATATGCATTGTGACGAGCATAAACAACTTAAACAACCATATTCAAGTAATCGAATCGCAAGCCACGAAATACTTATTCTTGAGTAGTTCCGGTATCCATCTTTGTACTAACATAGTTTTAAGCTCCTTCAATGTAATACTAACACTTTATGGACTGAATAAGTCTGAAATAAATGTTTTGAATTGAATGATCAGTTCCACTTCACCAAATGGTGCTTGTCGAGAGCATCTGCACAAGTTACTGTGAAAAATACCCAAATCGCTATACGTATGCCTATAATATTTGAAGAGCTCCCTCGATTTCTCCATGATTCCACCATCGGATCCTGACGTGATGACAATGGGACCAACTAGAAATTATATATATACCCATTCAAACAAAAAAATGAACCAACGAACTGAGAACCTTCTTGAAGTCGGTTAAAAATACAGAAACTGACGTAAACAGTAATGCGAGTCTTTGATGTTTAAAACACTCACAAAACAAAAACCTTAAAAGTCAATTGAGGGAAACAACGATATTCACGTACCTTCTTAGTTCACTGAAAACTGAATACATACAATAGAGATAAAATAAATAGTATGAAGTATTTTTCGCACTATGATATTTTATTTGATGGCCATATGTCCACAAAGAAGTTTATTAATTGTTTTTGTTGCCGCTCAGTCCCAAAGGCGAGTCCCAAAGGATAAATAGCACGAACATTGTTCATCAAAAACAATTAGCGCTTGGCCAAATAATACGTCATTTATATCACAAAACTTTATACAAGTAGGAGACATACCATTTGTCAAAACATATTTACAATATTTTTGTAAGTAAACAAGTTTATCAAATTATCTCATATTTTGAAACCAAGTTTACTAAATCGTGTAACTTTATAATATGGACTAGTAGAGTAATACGGGCTACTAGAGTCATTTTAATAACTGCACTGTCTGGCAGTTTGAGAATTTTAGGCAAACTTTTTTGGGTTCCGTAGCCGAATGGGAATAAACGGACCCCTTAAAGTTTCGTCATGTCTGTCTGTTTGTCTGTCTGTCTGTCTGTCCGTCCGTATGTCACAGCCATTTTATTCCGAAACAATTAAGACTATACACATGAAACTTGGTAGGTAGATATATTCTGTGAACCGCTTTCCGATTTTAAGAAAAAAAAATTAAAAAATACTGAAAATAAAACGAAAAAAAAAATATTTTCAGCTACAGTTCCTTGTATGGGAATGGATACAAGGAACTGAAACTGAAAATATATGTTTTTTCATGAAACCTATACGTGTGTGGTATCTATAGAAAGGTCTTTAAAAATGATTTTGAGGTTTCTAAAACCACTTTTTCATAAAGTTAATCGTTTAAGAGATATACGCTTCCAAAGTAGTAAAATGTGTCCCCCCCATAGAATCTGTCCCCCCCCATAGAAATATTATATCTATGGTCTCCCCCTCCAACTTTTATAATATTGGAGGGAAAAATCTAAAAAAAGATATATGCTGTAGATCTTAATGTAAAGTTTCAAGCAAAATATATTTCAAGCATAATAGTTTAGGGTCAGCAGTTTTTGAGATACAGCATATTTTCTAAAACTACAAATATAACTTTGTAATTCATAAAAACATTATTTGGCGTAGTTAGTACGGAACCCTTCACGGGTGAGTCTGACTAGCACTTGGCCAATTTTTTCGACACATTTGCGAGATGGAAATAGCTTTGGCAAAACTAGTATAAGAAATTAGCTTTCTACAGCTAGTGCTTGTAACTTGAAATGTAGGATATCTCTCACATTATAAAATACCAAGTATTAGTTCTGTGTTGCATGAAGTTATACAAAACGAAATCCCCAAAACGGAGTAGTTTCAGTATAATTAAAATTGTGAGATTTTTTAATTTCGTATTTTATGGTTGATACCCATCGCCCGGTCGCCTTTGACCACCATCCCACCATCAGGTGAGCGATGATGTCATCGAAGATGAAGCACGCTTGCTAGCAGTTACCTTATCACTCTTGACTTAAGATTCCTACGTTATCGCTATCAGAAAACGGCGATGCTTCGTCTTTATATGGTGGACATCCCACCCATACAGATTGCCTGGACATTAAAAGAGACGTTTTTTTTTATTGATAATAGGCTCGCGTTTGACCACCATCTCACCTGATGGTAAGTGATGATGTGGTCGAAGATTTAGCACGCTTGCCTAGAAGTAACCTATTCACTCTTGACTTAAAGACCCCCAGGTTATAGCTATCAGGAAACACAGACTCCGGCAGGGAATTCCACTCCTTAGCCGTACGCACAATGGAAGTATAGCCAAAAATGTTTCGTGTGTATGGGTGGGATGTCCACCATATAACGATGGCGCATCGGCGTCTGTCTTGTAGTCCGATGATGGAACGGGCATAGCAGAATTAGATTGTGTTAACACTCTGAGTTTGGTTTGGAGTTTTTCTAAGGATAATCAGCTAGGAAACATCGGCCTTATCTTGATTAAATTTAAAACAAAAAAAGACGTTGAAAGTGTTATTAGTAATCATCATTATCTTCAAAAAGAAAAAGACTAATTTTTCTCAACTATTTCAGGGTCGGCTTCCTGTTAATTTATTTATTTCAGGCTACCAAAGGCCCATAGAAAAATTTACATACTTATTTACATAATATTACTATAAACTAATACATATTTTATAATTACACGATAAAACTACTACTTACTCAATAAAATAATACATTACAATAATAAGTTGTGGAATATTATATTATTATATATTATATATTATTTATATTCAACATAAACACTATTTCACACGAGTAGTTTGTAACTGTGTCGTGTGTCGCGCAGTATCGGGTATCTGTCCACGGAATCGCCGGAACACAACACCTTTCGGCCAAAACTTTTCCTTCATGAAGGTCGACAGATGTTCAGTAGGAATCCTTACCACAAAAGAATTAAAATTCGTATTGTGACGAGAATCCAACCGTTCGGCCTTCAGCGAAAACTTTGTTTTGATTCGAATGTACCTACTCTACAATCTTCTCGAATTTTGTAGAATAATGCAGCCTAGACCGGCTGGGGTTGAGTACTACTGTTTTACATGGAGTGACTGCCTATCTGACCTCCACAACCCAGTATCTGGGTAACACAAAATTGGTAACAGATATTTTAGTTTCTGAATACCCGTTACGACTGTCAAATATATACAAATAACAGCAGGGACCAACGATTTAACGTACTGTTACGAGCTGGGGTTCGGGATAGTTCACTTGTAAAGCTTCGATTATATCGCCTCGTATCTTGAAATAACACTGACTGTCCTTTGCGATCTATTTATACCCTGATCTGTGTTCTAAAACATTCTTGTACAATCGACTCACTGCCTATACTGCCATGAATATTCCAGAAGCTACTTGAGATACACAGTACTGCTACTCGCCGCTAGATGGCGTTAGTGTCTCGAACGTATTTGAAGTCAGTCGAACTTTCTCGATATACTTAGTACTGACACTCGCCGCTAGATGGCGTTAGTGTTTCGAACATTTTAGATTTCTGTCGAAGTTTCTCGACGTACTTCGCTAAGCGACTGGCGTAACAGTACCTACTTTCCGAGGCACGAAAGAATCTCGATAGCTGAAGATGATCTTGATCACCCATCCAAGGATTGATCGCGGCAGGCGTTGCTCAATCTTGAAGATTGACCCGTGCGGCTTTTAATATTTAGCCACGAGGTCCTAGTTATTTATAACCAACTAGCTTTTGTCGACGACTTCGATCGCGTGGGAGGTTTTGCCCACGTAAATCCCAATCCTCTGGAAATTCCGGGATAAAAAGTAACTTATGTGTTATTCCAAGATGTGAACTATCTACTTACCAAATAATATTGAGATCCGTTCAGTAGTTTTTGCGTGAAAGAGCAAAAAACATACATACAGGATGCACAAACTTTCGCGTTAATTTATAATATTATTATAGTAGAATTTACAAAATAAATATAATTTAAATTCCAACCCACAATCCACATAGTTTAGAAGGATATACATCGTCACATCTTTTGAACTAGTTTTCAGCGCTAGCTTACGTAACTAAATTCCTCGATCCTTGTCGCTCGCTATAGGTATGTATCCCCTACTCTTAAATCTTTTCCCTCTTATACTGTTTTTTTTTTAACGTATAGCCTCCTCCTTTTGCGGGAGGCACGATCCTCCCTGATCCAATAATAGGTGCCGCATTTTCGTCGCCATGTTTCCTATGAATATTCACCGGCTGCTTGCGTTTTTATTCAAGAATCTCAATTTAAGAGTTAAATTTCTCGTATATTTTATAGATGGGCTGTGAGCATCAATATTGGAGTCGGCTTATGTTTTTCTGATGGACGCTTAAAGGTAATGGTTGAAATTATAATGGCCTCTAAGATCAGGAGGGTCCCTTAAAAATACAAGAGGTTTTGGAGTATTAATATAATCATTTCGCTTGTCCTGGCGATTGGTTTTGAAAGTTATTATAGAAAAATGCTTCTGAGGAGTTTTATTATTTAATTAGTTTAGTTTCTTGCGTTCGGTAATGACGAGTAGTTCATTTACATGAACACAACTTTCTTATAATATACATACATTATTATACCATCTAGTTCTTACTAAGCCTAAGGCTTTTAAGTTTAATAACTTAAAAGTTTAAACTTAAATGGCTTGCGATTAGATAGCTGTGTACCTGTGGACAGCGTGGTGGGTTACATTATAATCAAAATGCTGTTTTGTTAAACTAGTTGAAGTTTAAATGTATAATAACTGTTTGTAACTGTTCCTTCCAATAAAAATAATATGAAAAATAAATGCAAAAAGCTTTTTTGACAAAAAATTTAAGCTTCAAAACGTACAAAAGAGAACTGCACTAAAGAGATAAATAACCTTCAAGATTGTTTTATTGGAAGTATAATTCTGTTTAAAATAAGGGCTAAGTATCTACTCACGTGGTTGAAGTCAGTGCCAAGCCAACGAATAGTTTTGATAGGCAAAGTACGCCGCATGCTGGGGCACACTCGAGGTGATCAAGCCTATTCATTTATCTTGGCACCGACTTCACTCATATGAGTAGATACCTAGCCTTTATTTTCCCTTATTCACTTATCTCAGAAGACCTTCATCAGAACCTGATGTGTTATATACTAAAATCTTCCTTGTAAAATATGCTTTCAAACAACGAAATCGCGATACATCGAAATCGGATGAGTAGTTTCTGAGAAAATCACGGATATTCAAACATACATACATACTGGTCGAATACATATCTGAATTCAACTTATTTTATTATTATTAGACGCATATAATCCTGTGTCCCTCAATAGCCCATATTTTTTTGACGAAGGCTGTTTTTTTTCTTTTTCAGACACAATTACGCGGGCGTAGCCAGAGACAGAAACTAGTATCAAAGTAATAAAAAATTACACAAAATTTATCACTGTCTGTATCAGAAAATATGGATATATCGTGATCAATATATCTTCGTATGTAGTTTTACGCAAATACAAGATCACAGCGGCTATGCGTTGGTTTAGGCAAAGTTCTGTTTGTTTGGAAAGCCAGCTCCAGATATACATATAGTACATACGTACTATAAACACAAACATTATAACTGAAGTTTCGATTCCCTTGTAGTGAGGAATCAATTAGAACCATGACTTCAAAGCTAAGCCTACTTAGTTTATCAATCAACAGTTCTGTTAATGTATGTATGTTTATTATAAGCAATGATTGTCAATTCAAATTAATAATGACAAAACGGCCATAACTAGTTTAAATTTAAACGTGAAAAATAACTAGAGAAACAAGTTGTTAAAATAAAAATCAGTGATAATATTTTTTAATAAATTAGTATTTTTATAAGAATTGAAACAAGAACCTTTTCTTTCAGAAAATAATGCTGTTCGTTACATGGTAGATATATCATCTCACACACACAAGACTTTATGTAAATACTTTCATTATGCATTTATTCCTGTAGCTAAGAAGTGAAATTTCCACCAGATATCTATGTTTTCTGGTAGTATTTAAGTTAAGACCTGAGGCTATTTAAGATAAGACTGACACATCATCGCTTACGATCGGTCGGTCAAACGCGAGACTATCAACAAAAAATTGGCCAAGTGCGAGTCAACTCGCCCATGAAGGGTTCCGTAGTAACTATAAAAGTATAATATAATAATTAAGTATATTTTTTTGACAAAAAAACCTTACTTTCCTAAAACTAGCTTATTTAAATTTGATACAACTACGCCAAATAACTTTGTTTTTCATAGTGTTTGTATGAATCACAAAGTTATATTTCTGGTTTTAGAAAATACGCTTTATCAGAAAAACTGCTGACTTGACATTCAAACCAATTTTGGTTGAAGATTTACATTAAAATCTACAGATATATATTTTTTTAGATTTTTCGCTCGATTATTGTAGAAGTTAGAGGGGACACATTTTACCACTTTGGAAACGTATTTATATCTTTTAAACGATTAACTTTATGCAAAAGTGGTTTTTTAAACCTCAATATCATTTTTAAAGACCTGTCTATATATATAATATACGCATAGGTTTCAAGAAAAAAAAAATTCATTTCAGTTCCTTGTATGAGGTGTAATTTTTTTCTTAAAATCGGAAAGCGCGGACACACATGTATAGTCCTAATAGTTTCGGAATAAAATGGCTGTGACATACGGACAGACAAACAGATATGACGAAACTATAAGCGTCATGTTTTTTGCCATTAGGCTACGGAACCCTAAAAAAATCAAAGATGGCATCTTTTTTCATAATAATGGTGTGCTAAAATGTTGCTATAAATATACATTGGATCAGAAATCATCACGTCACTGCACATTACCTTTGTCAAAGTTACTGATCGACGTGTTACATTACAGCAATAAACTTTTGGGGTGGTTGATATTTGATTAGTTTGGTATTAAAATGGTTGATTCGACAATTGGTCAAAGATTATTGATCTAATGATACGAATCATAATGGTTTAAAGTCATATTGAAAACTACAATTCACATTTTATTATGGTATTATCTTAAGTTACTAGATACTAAAAGGATGGTTTGGTTTAATGGTTGAGATACACGATTGGTTGTTGGACATGCACTGAATTATATTGATATTGATCGATGTATTTATGAGTCGTAATTGCTGAGTTGTTCGGTTGCGATTATTGCACTGAACAACCTTTTACTCAGGCATTGATATAAAACCGTCCGTTGCGTGAATCTAAGACGCCTTGGACGTTGGGTTAGGTTAGGAAACTCGCTACATTGAAAACTATTCAGAATTCAAAGGGTTAAATTGAAAACTGGGTGCCATATATTTTTCTTTTTTAGTTACGATTGGAAAACCGTTTCGATGGCTCGAAATTGCTGTCCTTTGTATCGTTGTGAATCGATGGGGATTCATTTAAAAGGGAATGCTCGTATCACACAAAAGGCTTCAATTTAAACTATGTATTCTATCATGGGAGTTATGGTGTTTGGCTGAAGGCATTGATTAGCTAGCTACACAGAATAAAGCTAAGGAGTAACATTCCCTGCAGGTCTTTAAATCAAGAGTGAATTGATTACTTCTAGGTAAGAGTATCTTCGGCCATATCCTCACTTACCATCAGGTAAGACAGTGGTCAAACGCAAGCGTAATAACAATGAGAAAAAGAATACCCATTAAAAATGTATCATTAACTAAGGAACCATATCTTACCATCTATATATTTATATGTAAATAACATTAACATGCCAGCAATTTCAAAATAACCGATTTTTCTAAAATAATTATTCACACGATACTAAAACACAAACAAACTTTTTTGACATTTTTGTCAGCCTGTATGTCTGTTTGCCAGGCTTATAATGTAACTTTCACTGGAGGATAGAGAAGGCTACAGAGCAACATATCGAGATAGAAATATTTCAACTGGTTTGTACGTGTGGCACACATTTCTGATTTTCAAGCTTAATTTCAGCAATTTTTTTGCGGATCAGACTTTGAAACTTTCCTGTATGCACAGCGAAGATGTCAATATTGTTGAATACATCATTAAATTTAGCGGTAAGGCGGCGCAAGAGCGCGCGCTTGGCAGCATTCGTGCGACATGATGTTATGGCGAATAGCGGTCTTGCACGCACCCCGCGGCTCATGGTAGTTCTAGGCACTAAATAACAAATCTTCTTAAGTATGGATGAAGGGAATAGTTGCGCTCATACTGATCTTAGTCAACAAGATATTTTTATTACTACCACCATTATAATAATTATGTCTCTGATATTTAGGACATACTTTCTGCATTTTTATAAAAAAAGACAATTAAATGTCTTTTTTTCTTTGGTTTAAGGATCAATAAACCAAAACTACTAATTCTTTAATAAAGTTTCACAAAAACAGCCAAGCCTATGTACCTATAAACTGCCTAAAAGTACCTACAACCAATGACATATATTAATAACGCCGAACTGTGTTAAAAACTTATCATTGCCGTTAATTAAATTTCCCAGAATTTACACATCATTGGAAGCTTCACGGTGTCGAAATTAATATATTAAATACGATATATTCCGCGTTAAAAATTACATCATATAACCCGTCTGATTTATGAAGGCGTTTCGTTTATTAATTGATTCGTGAGCGGCTTGCTGCTTTTTGTATTTGCCGGATAACATCGCGTTTAAATTTTAATTGGAACATAAATTTTGTAGTGTCAGTGTTTGGGATAAACAGTGCCACTATATCATGGGATGCTGCAAGTTATCTTTATTACTGCTTTGTTGAAAGGTTATTGTAAATTGGATTTTGTAATATCTAGGAGGCCGATCATATTGCGATAATTTTTCCCTGACGGGTTTCCCTAGATGATACTTTATCTCAATATACTTATGGCATCGTTGATATATCAACGATGTACAAAAATAAATACTACTATCTGTTAATGTATATATAGGTACATTAATGGATACATTTTACATATATATTATATTCATTAATGTATAATTATATACATCAATGGAATAATAAGGTAGATGCGCCTTTCATATAGGGTTGCCATACGACCGGAACTTTCCGGACATGTCCGGTAATATCCGGTAGGTCTTTGTCCGGAATGCGGAGGGAATCCTAAACCATCCGGAATTTCTACAATTGAATGAAAGAGTGAAACATAAAAAAAATATAATGCTTTTATTTCAAATTAAAGAAAGTCAGGAACTTTTTTTAAGTGGCCAAATGCGAGTTCGTCTCGCTCATGAAGGATTCCGTAGGTGCAAGCATATATTATCGAAATATAATTTTGTTTTTCATAGTGTTTGTACAAATGACAAAATTACTAGTGGTATTAGAAAATGTGGTATATCCAATGGGTATATCCCAAAAACTTCTGCCTGTTTCTCTTTCAAAACAATTTTATTTGAAAGTGTTCATTAGAATCAGCTAATCACTTAACTGAGCCAACCGAGTTATCAAAATTAGTTGTGTTCACCAAGGTGATTCTCAAAACCTAGAAAAGAAAGAAAAAGTGTTTATTGCCTTTGAAACCGAGAAGCATACTAAATCAATTTATTTTCAGGCATTAAATTTTAAAAACACTGCTAATCCTAATTATGTACATAAAAATTTAAAAAAAACTTGGGCGTCAAACTACTCCACATCGATGTCGTCTGGAAACGTGCCCAGAAGACAGGTAGCATTGCGATGTTGTATGGCAATGCTTATTCTTTGGGCTAAGAATGTTCCAGCCCTCTGGTCACGCAAGGAATCGATCAGCTGGCGAGACAATTCCTTATAAAGGAGACGCGCACTCGGGTCCCAAACTAAATTAAAAACTTTTAAAAACTTCATAGGAATGTTATTAAAAAAAAGGAAATTTAGGAAAAGCCAGGAGCATGTCGTTGCCGAGGCAATAAAGCTCAGCATTATGCTATACTATCAGCTTATGTACAGCACGGGTTGTTTTTAAATGATTGTCTAAAAATATGACGTACGGAAACCAAATCTAAAAGATTAACTATCGCAAAGTAGTTACTGACAGAGTTTGACTGCCACAAATAAGGCTAAAATTATTTAAGAAAAATGTATACTGCATGTCGATTATTATTTACAATCATTTACCAAATAGTTTACAAGACTTACCACTGACAATTTTTAAAAACATACTTTTCAATGTGCTATTATTTAAAAGATGTTATACCGTTAAGGACTATTTAGAAGACAAATCAATAGAATCTGTAATCTGCAAGTTATAGTAATTGACAACACTGATTGTGAATACATTTGCACGCCATGTTATGGCAGGATATGCTGAAACTAATTTACTGTAACACCTTATGTACCATATTCTAGCAAATAAATATTTTGATTGATTGATTGACTAATTTAGTATTATGAACCTATCTAACATAAACACACCTTACATAATAACAATTTTATTGTATGACAGAAATGTTCAACTAACTCAGGAAGAAAACGGAAATCGATACCTACTACAGCGTATAGGCTCCATCTCGTTTTAAAGAGACCTAACTATTTGGGTAGAAGTCACATTACTAGCAATCTTGTTAACCCCTCCAACTAAAATAAAATTTTTGTATCTGGAGTGGGTTCACGGTCGTTGGTTCACGGCAATAGTGTAATGGGTGGGGTTCAAACAATAAGGCATTAGACGCTTTATTGGTGTACTATGTCTATCAGAAAAATACAGGGTGGCCCGTTCACAGTGGTCCAAAGATTTTTTCAGCTTGAGCTTTTCTCATCATAAGTGATAATTTCAAACATACTTTAGTTAAGCGAAAACTTATGGTTTCGAAATTATGATTTTTTTTAATAATCTAGTCTAGTTATTTACACTAGATGAGCCTATAGCGCGATAGGTAGATTATTGCACTATGATCATACCAAATTTCATTCGATTCGGTCCAGTACTCTTCATAACAGAGTTTTGTGTCAAAAATATTGAAATTTCGGGTAATTTAAAAAAAAAAAACATAATTTCTAAACCATAAGTTTTCGCTTAGCTAAAGTATGTTTTAAATAATCACTTATGATGCTTTCAAGCTGAAAAAATCTTTGGACCACTGTAAACGGGCCACCCTGTATAACATAATAGAAATATGAACGAACGCAGGAAGAAAACAGAAATCAATACCCACTATACCGTATAGGCACACTTTCATAATGGGCCGCCCATACAAAAGGACGTAGGCTCGCCATATCTCGAGCCACTATTACTACACGCAGCCTCACAAAAGGCCCTCGATAAAGCCCCGGTGCATCAACGCACTAAACAAAGGAGGGCCTAAAATCCTATTCAAGTCATTTGAGCGATTCCATTTTGAAGGATTAATGATGGGATGGTAATTTTCTAAATTGAGTCACTGGCTTTATCTAGGAGTAAAATAGGGGTGGCCATTTTGTGCCACGTCACTGATTGGATTCTCATGTTAGCAAATATTTCGTCATCGTACCTATATTAATAGTCCTGCTGACCAATTTCGGTCACGGTGGCCAATTTCAGCAGAGATTATCCACAGCCAGCGACGCAGAAGATATTATAGTGCACAAGTATGAGCGTAGGTTCAGTTGCACTCCCTGTTGCTATACTCTCTACCCGAAACAACCGGAGAGAAATCAGGTGCAGGACCAGTGGCACGGTAATATTATGTATACAGTATTGTAACTCGGCCGTATCTTAGAAATAAATGCCTACAGCCGCGCGGTACGTAAACATGCGATAGGTCTGCCCGCCTCCAGCATTTTAATTACATTTGCCTACTTTGCGTTTATATATATCCTACTCGTCATATTAAATATGTACTTGAACTTATTTTTAGTGAAAACATCGCGCGTTTATTGTTAGAAAACAACACACCGTCCGTTCGTACGCAGTCGCGACTGTCTGCAAACCGAGCGCACACCGAGATCGAAGCGCGTAGGTATTGCTCGCGCTTCGTCCGTTTGTATGAAGTAGGAATACTGTATATAATATTACCGTGCCAGTGGCTTTATGCGCTTTCAGAGGCACGGGGGTATAACACCGCCAACTTCCATATGACTAATAAGAAATTTAATTTCTAATTGAAAAACCTAATAGCTATTTTTTCCCAACCTGGTTTTGTCATATATTACGTTGACGATAGCCTTTTAACTATCCAGTCCTATATTATTAAGCGCCATACTTAATATTGTAAAGCGGAAAAGTTTGTTTGTTTAAAGGCGCTAATCTTCAAAAGTACTGGGTGGATTTGGATGATTTAGATACATCTACAACGTGTAATTTAAAAGGTATATACATACCAAGTGCACGGCTTCTTTGGATGATAACAAACGATATAGCAAAGGTTTTGTAATCCTATGTCTACATGTGTGGATCTTATTAGAAATTTCAATATATTTATTTATACCTACCAATCAATCATTTCAATCAATCATTAATTTTCATTTTCACATTTGTCTTAAACAATCTATCTTACGCAGGGGTCTCCTTTTAAGTATTTGAAACACCTGTGCTAGGAGGCCCCGCTCTTCATAACTGATATAGTATGAATGACAAGGTTTGAAACTATAATTAATAAGAATAAAAATAAAAATAAAAATAATTACAAAGTGAATAAAAGATACTATGATAATATGTTTGTTTGTGTGTGTGTGGGTGTATATGAATGTAAGAGTGTAAGTGATAGTGTGCATGTGTGTATGTGTGGGTATGTTTGTTACATGTAAAGTGGTTGTATGTTGTCTACATTATTTAAGTGTTTGCAAGAGAACTTCTAGGTCGTGGTAGGTCTTGCTTTGTAGCCACTGTACTAAAGTTTTTTTGCAATCTTTACTAGTCGTAGGATAAATGTTTAATATCTTATTTATTTTATTGTATAGATTTGCGGATAGTCTAGTATACTGCCTTTTAGCGTAAATTGATTTAGCTGATACTACGTTTGCCACTAAATAATTCCTTCTCTTTTTTGTAGAGTCAGACTCATATGGAAGTATTTTGTGAAGTTTTAAAATAACCCTTAGGGTATACAACTTCCTAACCGTTAGTAGTCCACTTATCGTGTATAGGTTTTCAGTGGGGAATCTCCATGGTTTGAAAAACATAACTTTTAGGAGAGACCGTTGTGTACGCTCCAGTTCGAGAAATTTCATTTTGGTAGCCCCTCCCCATACTGATATACAGTAAACTAGGACTGACTGACCTAGTGAGACGTAAATCTGTTTTAAAAGGGTTTTACAGGTAACGTACCGTAAGGTCTTAAAGATCCATATGAGTTTTCTAATTCGGGTCATGACTGTTTCTATGTGTGTATGCCAAGATAGGCGTTGGTCGACAATAACACCTAGATATTTAATGTTAGTGACTTTTCCACCTCATTGCAAGAACAAGTGTTATTTGTGCTCAAAGGCGTGTGACAACTGTGAATCCTAAGAGAATTATCAGCCCCCGGTTGAGTATTATTATATTTGGTGAAAGCAATGTATTTTGTTTTGGATGTGTTTAATGACAATAGATGGGAGTTCAACCAATCGGCAATCCTGACGAGACCCTTTTCAGCAGACCTATACACAGTTTCCCATGTGTCTCCAGTAAAAACTACGGCTGTGTCATCGGCATAGGAGAATACACGGCCATTGTCAAGTCTCATGTCACAGAGGCTATTAATATAAATTAGAAATAGGGTTGGGGCTAACACACTGCCCTGGGGCACACCGAAATACATATTTGCCTCTTCACTCGTATATTTTCCTATCCTAACACGTTGTTTCCTATCTTTACGATAATCTGTAAGCATAGACAAAGGGATTCCTCTAATGCCTACAGCATCTAGACTCCGCACAAGAATGGGGACTGAGACAGTATCAAAGGCTTTTTTTATATCAAGGTAAACAGTTAGGCCAGTGGCGTGCCTAGGGTTTCAAAATAACGCAAGCCCAATAAAATTTTAACCGATTTCAAAAAAAGAAAGTTCAGTTTTCGACTGAGTATGTAGGTACCTACGTATGTATCATCGCAATTTTCTCATAAACTACTGGTTAGGTACAATAAATTAAAAGTGAATTCATCCATCTTCTTCTTTCCTCTTCTTTCTTCAATTTCACTCTTGCTTGTCGTGCGGTGAATGAGGTAACCAAAGCACACTGAAGGCATGCTAGTGCTAGATTGAATATAATAAACATATCAGCAATTGCATACCTCCGGTGGCTTTGAAAAAAGCCGTTTGGTTTGCTTCATTGCTTGAGGGAACAAAGTTATGGTAAGTAGTTGCTTCCTTCGTAACAGAACCCAGGTTACAGACAAAAAAAAAACAAATCAAAAAGTTACAAAACGAAAGTTAAAAAATAGCTAGATAGAATGTAATAAGGAATTTAAATAAATTATTTATATTCTAATTGGAATCGTCTATCTTTCTTAAGAAATGATTTAATTACATCAGAGTAAAATGTTGGTGATCGTTTTAATTCTACCAACAACTGTTTTTCAATAGCTATCATTGATAATTCGGAAAGACGCTCTTGACCTTGTGTATTTCTCAGATACGTTTAAGAGACGAAAAAGCACGTTCCGCGGAAGAACTTGTAGCCGGAATAGTTACAACAAGATACGCTAACTTTAACAGCTCGGGAAAGGCATCTTCGAGGTTATTCTCATGAATGAAATGATTGACTGATCTATTAAATTTTCGTTTATGCGATTTACTAGTCTGAGAAATACACAGATTAGGCGTCGGTTTTAATGAAGAAATTAACTGTTTTTTCTGAGCAAAGTTTAAAGATTTTACCTTATCTTCGCCAATCAAAACTTGAACGCATTTTAAATCCTCACAAGGTACAATTACCTCCATTGTTGTAGGTAAATCACCAAAACAATTGTATCACTGAGAAAATCTTAGAAAACAAACAAAACCTTTTCTCACTCACTCAAGCAAATGAAACTGAAGTTAGTTGCACTCTAGAATGTCGGGAACTACTCAAGTGTTGTCATTTAGGCAAAAAAAGTTGCCAGGTATATGAAAAATCTAGCTATTTTTTTTTTTATTTTTAAGATATTGCTTGAATACAGTCAAAATCTGTTATAACAACATCCAAGGGACCACTCATATTTGGTTGTAAAAACCGATAGTCGTAATAACCGGTGATGTTTTCAAGGTACAAAGTATTTTGTACCTATGATTTTGGTCTATATAACCGGTATGTTGTTCTAAATGATGTTGTTGTAAACGGTTTTGACTGTATTTAATTTCGTTATTTTAAAAGTCGCTAGTTTTTATTGTTGATAAATGTTAAAAAAGTTTCCAAACACGTTAAAAATCTCCAAGATCTTTCAACGTGTGGCTAAAACGGCAACACTGCAGAGTTGGCAAGCTGACAAGGTCACGCATACGCATGTAACTTCATACGAATGCCCTGCTTAAATCTGCCATAGTGATAGATTTTTTCTACGCACAAGGCCTAACTCGTTATACGGCACATCGCTATAAGTGCGAAAGTGACAGATATAGTATTTGAAAGCCCGGTAAAAGCCGGTGCGTGTAAGCGAGATAGCAATATGTAGATCATTAGATGCTACAAATGCGAAACTCTGCGCGCGAACAATCGCGATGCGTAGTAGTGTACTCAGTAGATACATTGTGTTATTTTGATAAGAATTAAGCGCGCGAACTTTTAAATAGTTCGGGTTTGACATTGATTCTCTATCGAGCATTTTTTAGTAAGGCATGCCGGCTTTTGGGCTTATATGAAGGTACCGCCACTGAGTTAGGCACTTTTTACCGGTATCCACTTGGTTAACAATATGAGACGTCAATGCTAAAACTGCATCTTCAGTCGATAATCCTTGTCGAAAACCGTACTGTGAACTGGATATTATGTTATATTTGTTAAGGTATTTTATTAATCGAGTGTTTATCAGTTTTTCTAAGATTTTTGATATACCGGGAAGAACAGATATTGGCCGGTAGTTACTTACATTTTCTCTGTCCCCACCCTTGTGCACAGGTGTAATAAGAGCTTGTTTCAATACATGTGGAAAGGCCCCTTGTCTAAAACACAGATTTGCTAATTGAGAAATTATAGGTACAACAACTTCATGACTCATTTTAAGAAATTTTGTAGGTATATTGTCCCATCCTGGCGCACTTTCGGATTTGAGACTCATTAATATGTCATATACTTCTGTCGGGTCTGTTTCTAAAAGCCCAAATGATGAAACTTGGGCAGTAGCCCCATTCAAGCTATCCTGAACTTGTGATGTATTATTATTGGCGATATTCTCGCCAATAATAATACATCACAAAATTTTCTGCAAGTGTTTTTCCAATATTTGAAAAATAATTATTTACGTAATTTACTGAATCATGTGGGGTGGACGTTGTTTCTAAAAGTTCTAGACTTTGAGATTTATTCGATTTACGATGAGTGATGTTGTTTATGGTTTTCCACAATTGTTTAGTATTTTTGCCAGCCTTTGATAGCTGTTCTTTATCATACTTTCTTCTTAGTTTTTTAATTAAATTATTGCAGTAATTTCGGTATCTTCTATAGGTAATTTTTAGGATATCATTTGTAGGATCAGAGCGTAACTTTATTTGCATTCTATTTCTATTTTGTATACAGCGCAATATGCCACTTGTTATCCATGGTTTAATTATGCGGTTGTTTCTTGGAACTAATGTAGTAATCGAATTTTCTGCTAAGCAGTTTTGTATTTGACTAATTAGTTGTTCGGTTAATGCAACGGGGTCATTAATTAGGGTTAGTTCTGAAACTTTACTATCTTTTAGGGCAATAAGCGCTGTTCAGGACTACAATAGGCCAGTGCAACGGTAACTGGGGTGTCCTAAACTGTCCACGATACGTGGAGCTTAACGTTGCTTTCAATAAACAAGGTTACACAATAATCTACAGGCTCCTCGGCCCACGAAAACCTATAGCCTCTGAGGCTTTTGTTAATACATTATTACCACTAACCTTCTGTGCTGGGGACGCCAAGCAAGGATCCTTTTGATCGCGTCCATGTGGTAGGTATGTAATATGAGATGAGTAATTGAAAAGTGTGATGTAAGTCAAGTGTGTGGACGTTCACAAGGCGCCAGTCTCCAGATGGCGCGGTTCCAACTCAGCATCACACCCAACTCGTTTCCACCAAGCGCGTGCCACGAGGTGACGCAATAAGGCGATGTGTTCCAAGAAATATCCCTGGATTCTCGTCAATCCGGAATTACAAAGTTCAATTAAACACTGTTCACACTCAATCTGCTAATATTACGTGAGATCCAATTCGATTTCCAACTATTTATTTTCAACAAAAGCGCAATGGCACGCGCTTTTGTTGACACCCAACCGGCGACAATCCCAAAATCCCATCGCGGGCTGTCTGATCCATCACCCCCAAATCCACGTCCACGATGCACTCGTTGAAGCGCGTGAGCGCAGCATCAGCTAACTTGATCCTCTCAATCACTTGCCCGCACCGAGCAAGGGTGAGCTCTTCCAAATCCACACGCTCAACCGTTGCAGCCGCCGATGCGAACCATCTCAACTGTGAGGTCAATCCGGCAGCAGCCTCCCCGACTGCCCCCAATGAGGCCACTGGAACAACAAATATTAATACAACAGGCCAAAACTAACTAAACAAACAACAATGACTTGTTAGCCGACCAAATAATTTCACCAAAATAAAACTCAAATTCAATCATTTCAAGTCCAAATCCGACCCTGTACCCATTCCAAGCATGAATCTAGCCTGGTACAGATGGCTAGTTACAAAATAAATAACAATTCAATGTATATACTGTGCAGGATCACACCAATTATATACAACAATTGACTGTATAATATTGAGCCGGAGAATCTCTATCAACACAGTCCAATAAGTACCACAAATGCAATAACCAATACACACAATTCAAGTCCTATTATGTTAGACTATGTGTAATTATTATTTAGATAACCTTTCAAATTCAGATCAGTGACATTCAATTATTAATTGCAACAAATACCAAACAACTTTTACAACAATATACGAAATTATGTACCAAATACAACCTAATAATTCCTAATTTCACAAACAATCTTACTTGTCTGTACAATACCAAGGGGCTAGCACTACAAATCACAGTAGAAACCACAAGCACTATTTGAGCCCGGCTGACAAAGCAATACATTCAAAACTTATTACGTTATAAGTTATGTTAAGTAATTAAACCAAAGTTTTAAGTTTTAAGTTTTCAACAATATTCAAAACTTCCAATTAAACCAGTGGATCTTATATTATAAGAGCCGCGCTCTGCTACCACTTTGTTCAGGACTACAATAGGCCAGTGCAACGGTAACTGGGGTGTCCTAAACTGTCCACGATACGTGGAGCTTAACGTTGCTTTCAATAAACAAGGTTACACAATAATCTACCGACCTCATCTAGAAGGACTGTTGCGTCCCAAATGTATTTTTGAACGATCTTTTTGGTGTGGCAACATTCTATTGTCTTTTTGATGTTGACACTTGACATAACTTTTTCACTTGACAGATAGACTTTGCTTCCTTGTTGAAAAATGTCCGATTGGGACCTGTTGAGTTAATTATAATTGGTAAAATATCGTTTGGAATCGCGTGTTGAAACCGATAATTGGGTCGCGAGTTAACTATTGTTTGAAGTTGTAATCCCCATTTGACGAAAACCCAGGGATATTTCTCGGAACATATCGCCGGTTTGTTGCCATCGCGTGGCACGCGCCTTTGCTGGAAACGAGTTAGGGCTGTGATGCTGATCTGAACCGCATCATCTGGAGACTGACGCCTTGTGACCGTTCAGAACACTTGACTTACATCACACTTTTCAATTACTCACCTCATATTTACATACATACCACACTTGGGCGTGACCTAGGAAGGTCGAAGTTGGTGTACCCAGTGCAGAAGGTAAGTGGTTAGAACTGTTATTTATATATATGGTTTGTAGGCCGAAGAGGCTATTGTGTAACTTTGTTTGAAGAGCAACGTTAAGCTCCACGTACCGTGGACCGTTCAGCATACCAGTATCGTTGCGCTGGCTTGGGACTGAACAAGCGCTTTTTCAAAATTTGTTACAGTTTGGACATTGAAGGGCTTACATGAGTTTTTTAAGTCACTTAATTTAAATAAAAGCATATTGTGATAGGTAATTGATGTATTTAGTACGGCAATCGAGGCTGTTTTGTTAATTTTATTTAATCTATACTAATATTATAAAGCGGAAAAGTTTGTTAGTTTGTTTGTTTGTTTGTTTGTTTGTTTGTTTGCTTGAACGCGCTAATCTTCGAAAGTACTGGGTGGATTTGGATGAAATTTGGTATGGAAGTAGCTTGAAGCTTGAGGAAGGTTATAGGCTACTTTTTACCCGACTGCAAAAAAGGAGAGTTATGTTTTTACCGTGATAGAATCCACGGGAGCGAAGCCCCGCGAGAGTACTAGTTTTATTATAAAATGGTCTAGACAGTTTGCGCCTCTAGTTGGCAGAGAATGTCCTGGCAGCAGCCCGTGTATTGACAACATGTTTAAGTAACTGAGCCTATTATTACGTTCATAACTTAGTTCGGTAGGTTTACATATAATGTTTATGTTTATGTCGCCTGTTATAATTATATTTGGAACCGACTGTAAAGATTCTAGGTGTTTATCGAGGGAATTTATAAAGTTTTCGGCATTATTATTTGAAGGAGATCGATAAATACCGAGTACTATAAGATTGGGCAGACTGATTTGTAAGCAGGATGCCTGGGCTAATTTGACTTCCTTAACATTTACTTTATACGTACTTCTTACATACGCCACAACGCCATCGCAGCGGTTTAAGTGGTTAGTAGTGGAAAATGACAGGTAGTTGTTAATGTTAGGGATGGATTTTATTGCGTTCAGCCTACATTCACTTAAGACTATTAAGTCTATATTTGATCTAAATTGAGATAAAGTAATATGCAAGTCGTCTAAATTGCTATAAATACTTCTAATATTTTGTGACACGATTGTAAAATCAGAGTTTCGAATATTGAATTGTTGAGTAAAATCCTCGATTTGGTACGCGCTAGCTTGCGCTATAGCAACTTCGTCTATAGCCTGCACTATTGTGTGTGTACTATCCATGAGATAAGATTAACAGTCCATGATGCAATAACATAGCATACGGGATTACAAAATAAAGGTTATAAGTAATGATTTTCATTTTAGTGATTTTGCCTATTTTATTATGTATTCTAATACTACAAAGCATAGTTACTTTGATGAAAAAAGCGTGAAGACTTTTTGCAAATAATATCATTTGTTTTCGTGTTAGTGTAAATATGCAACTGCGTTTATAAGAGCAGCGTTTATTTAAGAAATAGTGACTAGGTTTGTATGTAAATGTAAAAATGCGCGTGTATAAGCAGTTATTATGTAGATAATAGTGACAAGATATGTAAGTAAATATAAAAATGCGTGTGTATAAGCAGTGAATATGTTGAGAATAGTGACAAGGTGCATATGTAAATAATGTAGTTTGTGTGTGAGTGTTACATGCTATGGTTTGACTTATAATACTAGCGAATGGTAGCAAATTAACAAATATTAAAAAGTTACTGCAGTATAAATATCTTTGCACTAGTCATACCTCTTCTTGCATCAGCGCTTGAATTTGATATTCATTTTTGATTATGAGGGTAGGTGAATCATCTTGTTTTTTGACATAAACTTTACCGAAGGCTGTCCAAATATATTTGTATTGTTTTGATTTAGCGAGGTCTCTCGCTAGAAAGTGTAATCTTGAACCTTTTGCAGTGAGTTGCTCCGAGATAAATATGGGATTATCTTCATTGTTTCTAAAGCCAAGGTGTTTGGCACAGAGCTTGCCTTTATGTTTTATATTAAAGGACTTGCACATCTTTAGAGTGTCAGTCTTGAGCATAGTAGATGAAAACTCGACAATTATGGGTGTATTTCCTGAACTAGGTCTCTTCCCTTTAATTCTATAAATATCCCTGATATCCGGTCTGGCGACTTGACAGTTTATATTTTTGGATAAACATAGCACCATATCAATAAGATCCTCTTTTGATTCTTTAGACTGCTTAGGGACGTTTTTTATTTCAATATTAGACTTACGACTATTTCTCTGCAGGTCTTCAATCTTTTCCTCCAGAATTGTAATGTACTCTCGATCTTTTTTAGTCTGAGATTCCATTAACTCAATTTTCTTTTTAAACTCTTCGTTTTGAGCAGTAAGGACAATTACCGAATTTTCTATATTCGAATTAGTCTGCTTTATTTCCACAAGAGTTGGAGCTATATTTTTTAGCTCCATTTCTTGTTTTAATAACATAGATTTTATAGTACTTATCATGTCTTCTCTAAATTCTTCTAAATCATCCATTCTTCTTCTTTTACTTTGTATTGTTCGAAGAGAGGTGTAATTCGGCGGGGTGGTGACATATTTATCCGAGCATTGGTCAGTTAAATTTGATTCAGAGAGTGACTTATCCATTTCAGGTATTAGGAAAGTATAAGCGGTGTGAAGGTACCAAGATGTTTGTGCGAGCCAAGAATTTTGAATGAATATTATAATATATACCAGAGATCGAATTTTTCAAATTAAGAAGAACGAAGAGAATTATCGTGTTATTGGCTAGTGACGTGGAAAGTGATGACCCTCATAGTGATGTGACACGTTTGTTATTATTGGTATTCAAGAAACAATTATGAAACCGATAATTTGGGGTCAATTCTGTGAGTCACTTATTTTGAGCTGAAACTTTGCATAGAGACTCCATACGACCATACCAGATGTTGTCTTTAGTCCTTTTGGATAGATATGGTGTTTCCGTTACACGTTGTATACCAAATTAAACCTGAGCTTAAGCTTGAGGAAGGTACCTACTTTTTACCCGACTGCTAAAGTAGAAGTTATATTTTATCGTAATAAAGCCCACGGGAGCGAAGCCCCGCGTCAGGGTCTGCAAGTCCTTACGTAAATGTAAACTTATATTTCACACAAAATATTTGGCCTACGCCCAACATAGGCATATTTCGTGTGAAACAATAAATACATTTCTAAATGTATTCAAGGGTTGACGTATTCAAGAGCGTTTTAAAATGTTAATCATATATTTATGTCTTACAAAGCTTGACATAACGTTCTAAATCTCCGCCCACAAGCACTCAACGACAAACTGCTCCAATTAAACTGACGTAACACACTCAAACATACATACCTACGTCCCACAGACACCTGAAAAACAAAGATTAAACAGCTACAGAAGGCTGACTCCATACAACAAGTCAAAACGTAACCCTTTACATACAGAAAGTGTAGACGTACTCGAAATCTGATTTGTTCGGTGAACGGCCAACAGCAAGCCGTCTATATAAATATGCCTGTACATATGCGCTGGATGTATGAAGCCTTTTTTTATTGCTAATAGGCTCGCGTTTGACCACCGTCTCACCTGATGGTAAGTGATAATGTGGTCGAAGATAGAGCACGCTTGCCTAGAAGTAACCTATTCACTCTTGACTTAAAGACTCCCAGGTTATAGCGATCAGGAAACACAGACTCCGGCAGGGAATTTCACACCTTAGCCCTACGCACAATGAAAGTATTCCCAAAACGTTTTGTGCGTTTGGGTAAGATGTACACCGTGTAACGATGGCGCATCGCCGTTTGTTTTGTAGTCCGATGATGGAACGGGCTTGGCGGAATTAGATTGTGTAATTCCATCTCATTACTTATATATTGTATATGTCGCCGTAAAATTGCAAATATCGTTATATTAAAATCTAACTCGCAAGATTGTAATCTATCAAAAATGTTGTGATCCATACTATACTGTTTGCAATTTAACACATTATTTATTTTTTTATGGATTATAATCTATCGAAGTGAAACCGTGAAATTATAATGGAACGCATTTACCATGTTGTCATATTTAGTTGTCAAACATCCATAATAAAACCGACCAATCAGAGACAGCTTTTGTTGGCAATTTAAGGAGTTAGGTACAGATTGTAGTCAAACAGTCTCAGTTCGATAGAATATAATTTTTTTTTATTGATAATATGTTCGCGTTTGACCACCATCTCACCTGATGGTAAGTGATGATGTGGTCGAAGATGGAGAACGCTTACCTAGAATTAATCTATTCACTCTTGACTTGAAGACCCCTAGGTTATAGCTATCGGGAAACACAGACTCCGGCAGGTCATTCCACTCCTTAGCCGTATGCACAATGAAAGTATTCCCAAAACGTTTTTGCGTATGTGTGAGATGGTCACCATGTAACGATGGCGCATCACCGTTTGTCTTGTAGTCCGATGACGGAACGGGCTCGGCGGAATAAGATTGTGTAATTCCATCGCACACTCGCCGAAATCTAACCTATAGAAAACCGATAGCCTAGCAACTCTTCGTCGATGATCAAGGCTCTGGAGCTTTGACTCGACCAGTGCATCGTTGCCAATGAGTCTTTAATTTAACAAAAACTAAAGCGTACAATTGTGAACCGTAATGTACGAATCACTATTTATCGATAGACTACGGTCACACGTGGCTTCGCTCCCATGGACTTCCGCTTTATAATATTTGTATTGGTAGTCTTAAGACATATTATAATGTAAAGGTTTTCGCAATTTTATAGTGTCATAAATGTAGATAAACTATGGACTACTTATTTATTCTCTCCTTCTGTGTTAAATCTATCCAAATACTCTCTGTAAAAGATTGCTTTTACTGGTAGAACCGCCCATTATAACAACTTTTTTAATTTTTAACCGACGAAAAAAACGAAGGAGGTTCTCAAGTCGACGCGTATTTTTTTTATGTATCATCATCGATTACTCGAAGACGGCTGAACCGATTTGGAAAATTCTTTTTGTTTGAAGGAGTATACTTCAAAGTTGTTCCCATTGTCACCAAGTCAGGATCTGATGTATATACAGATACAAATATTATAGGCACACCTATAGTGATTTGAGTATTTTTTATAGTAACTTATGTAGTTGCATTTGAAAAGCACTATTTGTGAAGTGGACCTGATGATGAAGACCACAGATGGCCACTGGAACTACTCAATATATAAGTAGGAATGGGTTTCATGGGTTCCGATTCGATTATTTTAATATGATTATTAAGCACAGTATGCTCGTCACAATCCATATGGTGCAGTGAAGCTGATGGTAAAGTACCAGGAGAACTCCTCAACAATTAACGGCCCAGCATTATTTTGTAAAAAGTTATAAGTAGTTGACATTTAGGCTTTTGTGACTAGGTAAATTATAAATTGACCAACTAAAGAGAGAAATAAAAACTTTTTACCAAAAACTTAAACCGACTTTTATTTTCGCTTTTGGCACCGACTTCCGAAATTAAAGTTATTTTTCACTTTGCTATGTTTTTTGGAAGTCGATTTAATTTTTAGGTAAAAAGTTTTTATTAAGTCTTTGTTTAGTTATTTTATGGTGTACAATAAAGAATATATTTCCCATCTGCTGCCTATCTATTCTATATCTCAAACTTTCAAAGCATCCTGACCCAATTAAAATTACTACATACTACTGTGATGCTACTTTATCTCTGTTTAAACAAGCCTCAACAAGACGAGGGTCCACCCACATGTCCAGAATAAAAGTCGAGAGATAATTAACGTGTGAAATTAACTGTTAATTTTATGTGTGTTCCACTGAAGGGTGCTGGACAGGCTCTTCAAAGTGATGCGGGGTAGGCAGGCAATGGATGCTTCGAGTTTTATTAGGTCGAGTGATGAAGGAGTATTGCGTTGTTGTGAGACGAAATGGTTTGTATGTTTGATAGATAGATATAATATCTACTCTTTATTGTACACTAATAATTTAAACACACGTTTGATTTACAATACTGCAAAATATGGTTACAATGGCGGTCTTATCGCTGACAGCGATATCTTCCAGATAACTTTTAGATGGACTTTAAGAACATAAAACTACCTGTCTGACCTCCACAAAATACCCATTGGCAAAACTGGTGGCAAATTTTTTGGCTTTGGATTTTGACTTCCCGTGGCAGTGCCAAACATGAGTCTACTATTATAAAAAACAACAATGTCCACTTTTGTAAAATGTCCACAATTCATTTTTTTAGTTTTATAATGTTCAAACTACTAAGTAATATATGGTTTTTGTTTTATAACAATAAAAAGATCAGGAGACATGCAGGTAGTTATTAAAACAAACCTTTTAAGCCGAAAACAATCTATAAAACAACAAAAACAATCGGACTTTGCCGTTTTTGATAACTAATGTCGGACTTTGCGCTTTTTGATGCAAACGTAAATGGAGATTGTTGATTTTGTAACATACAAACCTATCACAGACATTCTCAACATGGTTTTGATACTTTTAGTTCATAGTTGGGTTAATAAAAAACTTTTTACTTTTAACATAATATAATATAAATAGGCATTATATGTAGGTGATAAGTGCAACTTTTTATTTTTATGTTTACATGTAGGTTTATCCGGCTAATCTTTCGCAGCATACCTACCTAAAACAAAAAAATAATTTAAAAATACACATGAAATATGCATGAAAAATAGAATACTACCTAAAAATTAATGTAGAACTGTTTGATTCTAGAAGTAAATAGATCAACTTTATTTTTATTAAAAGTAATACCAACTATTATTTCATTATTATTGAGTAGGATCAACAAGTGTTAGGTGTACTATACTTACAGCTTTTACTTAGCTTTATTTCGTTTCCAATTTGCAGTATTAGTTCCACGTTTTCGTGCCAAACAAATGTCAATAACGTAAGGATATCTTTCCATTGTTAATTATAAGCCTTTGGAACACTTAATAATTGATAATATACCACTTAAAATGATAAAAAACGAGAGCACTTTTAAATGCAATCTGTAACAACAACCATACTACGAGAAACAAAATGAGGCCCCCTGATTGGCTACTACGGACTATGCTGAAGTTGAAACATACACTGTTGGACATTGTAGATTTTGTAACATACATTGATTTTGTAATGTGATTTAAAACGCTTTTTGGCTGTTTTTGTTGCAAACTGTGTAGTGCATCAACTACTCTTTTACCGGTACAATTCAAAACCACAGACAACTCAATTTTGGCAAAGTATGGACATTGTTGTTTTTGAAACTCACATGTACAAATGACAGCCGGGACTGACGGCTTCCGAAGCACTGACAAATTTTGATATTTTATATTTTAATTGACATTGAAATCTTGATTATTTTTTTTTTTATTCAGAATAGGTCTCTCGACTCATCCGCTCCTAAAGTACGGTTTTCAATGCAGTTGTTATTACCAGTATAAGCGACGAGTGCTTCTACCAATAATAAAAGCCATAGTTATAAAGTATTTATTTTCACGTAAGACTAGGGAAGAGACAAAGTGGAGGCGGGTCCCAGCAACAAATTCTCTTAAAACTTTTAAATTGAGACAAACAGCCGTTACACAATTTCTCCTGAATTACCAGGTCGTAAAAACTCCGGAACATCCCTGTATTAAATATAAAGACTTGTTAATTCCGAGATATTTTTGTGCTAAACTTGGTCGACGGTTTATAGGTGTTAGTAAGTTCTTCGATGGTATCGCGAAGCTGAAAGTGTGATTACCTCTCAGTTGGTCCGCCAAGTTGCTCTATCAGTGTTATGAGGCTCATTAATGTGGGTAACCGCGGGCGTTAATTTAATGAAGTCGCCTAAACTAGTGTGCCGGCTGATGGCTGTTTAAAACTGTCGATAGACTGCACTTTGAGCGTTAATTACTTCGATGAAGATATTCGGGTTGTTCGTAAGTAAACTGGATAAGAAAATTCTTAGAATGTGTAACGACATTTTTCAACATTGACCGTTATTTGATTTAATTAAATTTAATCTTCAAATTACATTGTAAAACTATTTTTAACCGAATTCAAAACAAAAGGAGGAGGTTCTCAATTCGTCTTGAACTTTTTTTTTAATGTATGTTACCTCATAACTCAGAGACGGCTAGACCGATTTGGAAAATTCTTTTTGCGTTTGAAAGGGTACACTTTCTAGTTGGTTCCATTGTCATCACGTTTGAATCTGATGATGGAAACATGTAGAAATCGAGGGAACTCTTCAAATATTATAGGCACACCTATAGCGTTTTGGGTATTTATTATAGTACCTTGAGCAGTTGCTTTCGAAAAGTACCATTTGGGGAAGTTGAACTAATTTTAAATTTAAAAAGTTGAAGATGATGAAGATCACAAATGGCCACTGAAACTACTAAGGTAAGGTCTATCGATAAATAGTAACACTTAATTTGTTGACATTATGGCTTTAGTAACTAGATAAAGTACAAACCGACCCACTAAAAAGCGTGAAAAAAAAATTTGCAAAAAGTAGAACCGACTCTCCATATCAAAAGACTATAAAGCCAAAAATTACTTTTTTTATTTTTATATTATTAATATAAGCGATAAGACCGCCCATTGCAAGTACACTAGTTTTACTTTTTGTATCCATTGAAATATTGTAAGGTGGACAATAAAATATATAATAAATACATAAATAATATTTATTGTATTATGAGATCTTATTAAATGCTGTGCTAGCCTTCAATTTAGATGCATGGAATTGCAATTAATTCGAATGGTGTGTACAATAAATGTCTTTGTGTGTATTCAATTAGTTTGACCAAAATAATAATTACGTTGCCACTGTTGTGACACAGAACTCTTCTCTATGAGAGGGAGTATGTCGTAATCCACCATGCGACCCAGTGAGGGCCGGTGAATCTCACATCGAAGGTCTAAATACCAGAGTTCGTAACTCCATTTGAGTGAATGTTACAGGAGCAAGAAAAAACTGATTATTTTGTTAATTCATTGCAATATTACAACTTGTGATTTAAGGGTAGAATTGGTAGAGAAATGTATACTAAAAGTATTTTTAATATTGTATTGTATTTGTGAGAAAATTGACTTAAGTAGAAACTTTTCTAGCTTCGGTGTTTGAAGTTAGAAAGTGTAAATGCAGTAAGACGTTGTATTTTTTATAGTTTGATAAGTGTACATAATTCATTGTATAATCGTTTTTGGGAAATAAGTAGTATTCCATTGCATAGATTATAAAATACTGCACTAGATGGCATTAAAAGTCTATTTTCTTATTTTTTGGAGTTACACATTCTGACAATTAGGCCGACGACATGTCATCGAATATTTGGTTTTGGTCCTCACGATGTAATACTTCACCGATTTGAGAACAATGTCGATGAAATAAATTACACAAAGTAATGTGCCTAACTGTGTTCGAACTCACGATGAGCAGATCGCAAGTTTGGTCCGTAACCACTGAGCTACCATTCTCTACCTAAAATAAACAATTTCTTCCTTAACAAGAAGGTTAATAAGAAGTGCTTTTTCGACGAATTCAACAGAGAAAGCCTTATTTTTATATCTGCTACAAAAGAGCCGCTTGTCATGGTTACTGTAAGAAATGAGTAATTATATCGGATGAATAAGCAGCGTTCATCCGTGCACAGATAATATCATACTGCGAAAACGTGCTCGTCCCAGAGACGCTTGCCTTCGTCTTTTGTCACTGAAAATATAGAGGCGGCACATTGTCTTACGATGTTTTATAGAAACCGAAATTAATATGGGACATGAACATGTTTTAGTTTGTTTCTTGTACTATGTAGGTAGTGAGGATAAACTATGAGAACTTTCACTTTTTTTTCCTCGTTATAGGCTCGTTTTTAATCACCATCTTACCTAATGGTAAGTGATGATGTGGTCGAAGATGGAGCAGGTTTACCTAGAAGTAACCTATTCACTCTTGACTTCAAGACCCCTAGGTTATAGCTATCGGGAAACAGACTACGGCAGGGAATTCCACTCCTTAGCCGTACGCACAATGAAGGTATTCCCAAAACGTTTTGTGCGTATGGGTGGGATGTGCACCTTGTTACGATGACAAATGATGAAAAATAATAACGTTGATTATTATCTCATATACTTCTAGGTCTATCGTATGAATTCCTCGTCGGTCTAGTGGTTGCAAGCGCCATGGCTGAGCATGAGGGCTTGGGTTCGATTCCCGCGTCGGGCCAAAAGTGATATTGGGTTTTTCTAAAAGAAATTTCTCAGTAGTAGCCCGGAGTTTGGAAGTTGGCGGTGTGATACCCCCGTGGCTCAGAAAGCATTTAAAGCCGTCGGCCCCGGCAGTCATTTGGACATCTTTGGCAATCGTTACATGGTTTGGTTACATGGTGGACATCCCACCCATTTGGTGGCAAACGTTTTGGGAATACTTTCATTGTACGTACGGCTAAGGAGTGGAATTCCCTGCCGGAGACTGTGTTTCCCGATAGCTATAACCTAAGGGTCTTTAAGTCAAGAGTGAATAGGTTACTTTTAGGTAAGCGTGTTCCATCTTCGACCACATCGTCACTTACCATCACTAAAACTCCGCTGCAATCGGTAAGACTATTGTAACTTACTGTATTACATGTTGGGGTGGCGCTGCAAAAACCACGATGAACTCATTAGAAATAGCTCATAGAGCAATATTGAAAGTATCCACATTTAAACCTATACTTTACCCTACAACAACTCTCTACAAGGAATGGAATGTGCTTAATATCAGACAACACTTTGTTTTGTAGACCATTCTTTTACAACACCGACACTTACTTTTACTACAATCTCGAAAAGACGACAGGACATTATATGTACCACTCCATCACCGAATTACAGCTTCACCAAAAGATTATATTATTCAATTGGTCCACATCTGTACAATAAGCTTAATGCAAGTTTACCAATCCATGCCTTGCCGTATTCCAAATGCAAAACAACTGTTCGTTCGTTTCTTCTCTCCAAAACATATAGTGAGACAGAACAAATCTTACTAACACTGTCTTGAAAAGTTCTCTATTCCTAATCCATTGCAAAATGAATTATTCGATAACACCAACACACCCACACTCATAAACACGCATATATACACACTAACATACACGCACACACAAATCCGACTCACACATCCCTCCTCACTTTCACACTCACACGACTCACTTACAATACTTTAAAAAAGAAACATGTTAATTTTCTTTTATAAATTTCATATTTGCTCACAATCTATTAATTAATAATAATATATAACATAATCTTAGTTAGTAAATAATTTAATTTAATTTTGTAAAACACCAACCAGGGAGGCAAACTGTCTCTCCATAATACAGGTTGCCCAGCAACCTAGCTAGGAGAACAGCTGGTCACCCTAAAAATTTGCCGATTTGTAATACATACAACATAAATTTTGCTTTGATGAAATAAACAAGACTGGAAGCTGACCCCGATATAGATAGAAAAGGGCTAAGTAGATGATGATACCGCATACGAGGCATGCCTTTTAAGTTCTGTCGTTTCCATATTTCCCGGCAATTTTGAATTTGGAACTGTTCTATATTCGAATGTGTTTAAATTTTGAATCTTAAAACAGTTGAATACAATTATGAGGATTAATGCTATTCTTTAGTCACAGCGTCGATTGGAATCTGTCAGGTTACGTACGAAAATGAATCTTTTTAAGGAAAATGTTCGTGCAATAATTTTCTGCAACTTTAGAAGAGACCTGACACGGCTTCAATGTTTTGAAGAACTAACATCTGTGTTCAGTGATGAAGCCCCATGTCTGCGGACTGTCGAACGCTGGTATTTAGAATTCTAGCGTGGACATACTACTGTTAGTGACAAATCTCGCGAAGGATGCCCAAAATCTGCCTTCACTGAAGATAACATCATTGCTGTGAGACAACTAATTCTCAAAGATCGTCATGTGATGTATCGAGAAATAGAGGCTCTATTAGGCATTTTAGGGACAACCATTCAGATGATCTTGCATGAACCGCTTGGTGTGAGAAAGCTAGTTTGCCGTTGGATACCGCATCTGCTTTCCGACGATCACAAGGCGGCCCGCGTAACATGGTGTAAGAAAACTCTGCAAAGGTTCAACCGAGGAGAGTCAAATCACGTCTACGACGTCGTCAGTGGTGATGAATCTTGGATCTATGCCTACGATCCTGATTCCAAACAACAATCTACAATCTGGGTCTTTCAAGACGAGCCAAAGCCGACTAAAGTTGTTCGTTCTCGAAGCTCTAAGCTTCAAAGCTTCAAAGAAGATGGTGGCCACATTCGTTGGAAAAACCGGCCATGTTACGACTATTGCACTTGAAGATCGTAGAACGGTTAACGCAGAGTGGTATACCACAGCTTGTTAACCACAAGTCATCGCCGAATTTCGAAAATCTAACTCAAAGCGAAGCATCATTCTGCACCACGACAACGCAAGCTCACACAGCACTCGTCAAACGATTTAGTATTTGAAGCAGGAAAAAGTAGAAATTCTTGACCATCCTCCATACAGTCCTGACCTAAGCCCTAAAGATTTCTTTACATTTCCCAAAATTAAGAAAAGTCTTCGTGGTCAAAGGTTCCAGTCCGGTGAACAAGCAGTCGACGCTTTCAAGTCAGCCATTTTGAACACCCCCACTTTAGAGTGGAATAAATGTTATAATAACTGGTTTGAGCGAATGGAAAAGTGTATTATTATATATATACTAGTAAATATAGAAAACACAGACAGCTGCAAACCCCACTTCAAAGAACACAAAGTGTTAACTCTTCCCTGTATATATATCCTGGAAATGTACAAGTTTGTTAGACACAACCAACACCTATTCACTACACGAGAAAACATACAAACTCGCTATACATTACGACACAAAAATAGGGTTAACTTCGGTAAGTTAACCCTATTTTTACCACCAGGTGGTGGTTCTAAGCTGAAAATACACTCTACAAGCACATTAGTTATGTCAGTAAAAGTCTACAATAAATTACCCGATATACTTAAAAATGTACAAAAAACAATATATTTATAAATAAATTAAAACAATTTCTAATCAATAAGTGTTATTATGATATAAATGAATATTTTAATGATAAATTAAATAAATAAAATATAGTATTGTAATAAATGTATAAAATAGTAAGTAGTTAAAGTAATATTTAATAGTAATATTTTCGTAAACAATATTTTTTTTTGTAAAATGTGTATTGTTCCAATAAACTGTCTTATCTTATCTTATCTAATACACGTTCTATATAATTATAATAATTGTAGTAGCCCTCTTCCTCTTTTTTAATTTGCTGTGCCCGACAGGGTCCACAATTATCTAAAACAATGTCATATCTTGTATGTACCTACCACCTAAGTTCACATTGTGGAATGCAAATAAATGTATTGAGTATTGAGTATTAAGCTACGTGGTGAATACTTTGAAAAACAATAAAAAATACTATAATGTTCTAGTTGTGTTTTTTTCTTCAAACGACAAAACTTAAAAGGCATGCCTCGTATTGTGACTAAACATGAATTGCACCAGTAAGTAATTAACAATACTTTTGTTGGACTGAAGGAGGAGCTCGTAGGATGGGTGATCACCTTATCTAAACAAAATCAAATTAAAACACAGAGTTTGTTATTTACTGATAATGTAGCTTTGGATAGGTGAAACCTGGAAACCAAATAAAACTCTCTTCTCTCTCCTACCTATTTTAAATTTTATTCCACCAGGTGTAACTACAATATGGATTGCAATAAATACCTACTAGAATATTTGATATTTACATTTCACTTATAATGACAATTATGTTAAAAATTACATTTGTGGCTTGCTGAAAAAAAGCGCAGTCTCAGTGTCACAATGCAGTCAATCACCCAGTAGTACCACTTGCATTTGACGTCGTCTGTATTTTAATTTTTATACATCGCAAATATTATTAGCCATTAAATTTTTCATGTTTACGTAACATTTAAAGTTTTTATTTTATCATCATAATCTTTATGCCCTTATCCCAGTTACATGAGATCGGTTCAATATTTTTTCTTCTTCCGTTCTCCCCTGTCAGCTGTCACAGCATCATTAACTCATTTTTCTTTCATATCAATATTTAAAAGCTTAGCTAATTAAATGACTACAATAAGAACTTCCTTACAAATTATAAAATTAAGTCTCCCTTCACGTTTATCTATTTGTATGTACGCAAACTCAACAACCAATGAACAGATTCTCATTTGGTTTTCACCAATGATTAATGAGAAATTTTATAGATTTTTTTTTAAATATTTTATGTGAATTGTAGTAGACTAAGGCTGAGATTCAGAGACGAGTCTAAGCTTGAACTTACACTTCCATCTGTCAAAATCAACGACTTACCCTTAAATTTGTATTCAGAGACGTTCGGAACACGTCTTAAACTTAGCGTGAACTAAGATAAGCCAAGTAGTCAATATCGACTACTTAAGACGGAACTAGCGCCACCAAGTGGGCTAAGGTGTAACTAATTTCGACAATGAAAAAGTTGACATTTATTCGAGCGCGTGGTATTCTTTTCTCTTTTAGTTTGTAAAATTACGATTGTAAACTCACCGATGAACATTTTGCTTTTAAAAATGGCCATAGAGAAGAGAGTGTAAGCTTAGCTAAGACCTTGCTAAGACCGACGTAAGTTTGACAGGGACTGTGTCTCTGAATACGAATTTCTAAGATGCGCTTAGCCACGACTTGGCTTAGAGCGGTCTTCGCCCGTCTTATGTTCTTGTCTCTGAATCTCAGCCTAAGACCGTGCAAAGCCGGACCGGGTTTCGCTAGTAAAAATGAAAAGGCTGATACAAATTTTTAAGCTAAAATCTCAGCAACTTTATTCTTGCTGCATATTAACGATCTGCTAATGCCCGGTACCTTTGGGTATGCAGACGACAGCACAGTTTCTGAGAGATATGTGTCCAGTGCGCGAGCACACGGAGAGACTGGATCTGTGACCCACCAGGGTCACAGATCCAGTCTCTCCGTGAGGACATGGTCGGGCGCTTGAACTTGACCTTGAAGGCTGTCTCCGAATGGGGCGATGCCAACCTGGTCAAGTTTAATGCAGCTAAGACCCAGGCGTGTCTCTTCTCCGCAAAAAGGAGCCAATTCAAACCGGCTCCTACTTTCCGAGGTGTAACCGTGCCGATAACCGATCGTATCGAGCTTCTGGGGGTAACACTAACTTCTACCCTCAATTTTGGCCCGTTTATCGAGGATAAGGCTCAACTAGCATCAAAAAAGTTGGGAATCCTAGCAAAGGTGAGACGGTACTTCACACCCGAACAGTTGCTCAGTCTCTATCAAGTCCAGGTTCGGTCGTGTATGGAGTACTGCTCTCAGCTATGGGATGGATCTGCTAAATACCAACTGGACGCGCTTGAGTCTATCGAGAAGCGGGCCAAGAGTCTCATTGGCAACGATGCACTGGTCAAGTCAAAGCTCCAGAGGTTTGAACATCGACGACGAGTTGCAAGTCTGTCGGTTTTCTATCGGTTACATTTCGGAGAGTGTGCGATGGAATTACACAATCTAATTCCACCAAGCCCGTTCCGTCATTTGACTACGAGACAAACGGCGAAGCGCCATCGTTACATGGTGGACATCCCACCCATACGCACAAAACGTTTTGGGAATACCTTCATTGTGCGTACGGCTAAAGAGTGGAATTCCCTGCCGGAGTCTGTGTTTCCTGATAGCTATAACCTAGGAGTCTTTAAATCAAGAGTGAAAAGGTTACTTTTAGGTAAGCGTGCTCCATCTTCGACCACATCATCACTTACCATCAGGTGAGATGGTGGTCAAACGCGAATCTATTTTAAATAAAATAAAAAAAGAAAACGGCATATTTACCATGTGTTTCCGATATTTTAGTACTGTTGCAAGCGCCCTGATCTCGGAGGAACTGAAGTCATTACGGGTAAATGTTTATGAGCAGACGAATCGGTCTACCCCCTTTCTCGTTCTTTTTTTGTGATCTTATCACTAAAAGCGAATTTTCACTCGCGTGCAATCATTTTTTAACCGACTTCTAAAAAAGGAGGAGGTTCTCAATTCGGATGTTTGTTTGTTTTTTTTTTATGTTTTTCGGGCATAGCTCCGTCGCTTACCAACCGATTCCAAAAATTATTTTTTTGTTCGAAAGTGTATACTTTCCAGATGGTTCCATGAAAATTTTATCGTAATCGGTCTAGCCGTTTCTGAAAAATCAACAAAAGTCTAAAAAAGTATTTACATTGACGATCTTTTCGTTTACTCTGCATTGCGTTTTTTGTTCGCGCATAACTCCGTCATTTACGAACCGATTTGGAAAATTCTTTTTTTAACCGACTTCAAAAAAGGAGGAGATTCTCATTTTGTCTTGAACTCTTTTTTGTATGTATGTTACTTCATATCTCAAAAACGTCTGGACCGATTTGGAAAATTATTTTTTGGTTTGAAAGGGTATACTTTCTAGTTGGTACTATTGTCATCACGTTAATATCTGATGATGGAATCATGGAGAAATCGAGGGAACTCTTTAAATATTATAGGCACACCTGTAGCGTTTTGGGTATTTCTTATAGTAACTTGTGCAGTGGCTCTCGAAAAGCATCATTTGGGGAAGTGGAACTGATGATCAAGACAACTCCTCAAAACTTAACGGCTCTGCATTGGGAAAAGCAATATTTTGTAAAAGGTGATAAGTAGTTGACATTTAGACTTTTGTAACTAGATTAATTACAAACTGACCCACTAAAAAGCACGAAAATAAAAACTTTTTTGCAAAAAATAAAACCGGAAGTCGGTTTTATTTTTTGCAAAAAAGTTTTACTATGCCATGTAATGATGGCATTGAACTTCTGTTTTAAGTTCTTTTCTGACCTTGTCAAAGGAGATATACTAACGGATGTCTGGCCATCTCGACAAACAGTTTGAAAGGCCTTCGGGCTACAACACGTCTATTTGTGGAAGTAAATACGTTGAGCGGATAGACTGATGTGAATGTCGCTACGGCTGTGTCAAAGATGATGGATACTACAAAAGCTTTTTGATTTTCATATAGTTACAAGCACCCAAGGGTAAGCCCACGTGACAAGTTATTTTTCAGCACTTACTACTGTGAATACTCCAAGGTTTAATCTATCTTTGTACCAAATTTTATGAAAATCGGTTAAGTGGTTTAGACGTGTATGTGTAACAGACAGACTGACAGTGGTACGTTTATTAGTAGGTATTTGAATTTATAGTTATGTGAATTGGTTTTCATTATTGGTCAGGTTATATAATATAATAATAATAATATAATATTCCACAACTTTTTCACACAACGCCATCTAGTCCCAAACTAAGCAGAGCTTGTGGTATGGGTACTAGACAACTGATAAACATACATATATATTTCTAAATACATACATATCATAGATAAATTACACCCAGACAAAGAACAAATGACCGTGCTCATCACACAAACATTTGTCCTAGGTGGGAATCGAACCCACGACCTTGCGCATAGCAGTCAGGGCCACTGACCACTATACCAACGGGCCTGTCATATAAGAAGTAACATGAAAGAAAAGGAATGCAAATGAAAGACGAACAATATTTTACCCCGTCCAAGTTATCTACACATTTTGATAGAAAAATAAAAAAATCGTATATCCTTAAATCATTGCCGTGAGTGCATTTTTATAAACACCCAAACCCAGTACTTTTTCTAGGCCATATAAACATTTGTCCCGATGAGGGTGTCTATCACCGACCTGCAGTTGAGATCTCAACCATTGCGCCGATCCTGTCATCAAAACATGGCACAAGGGCAGGAACGAGACTAAGACTTAAGGACGTAAGTTCGAATCTGACGTAAATAAGCTGTTTTTGGGTGCCTTTTCTGACTAATATAAAGAAATTCAAACAAAACTAACAGTTGCAATAGATAGATTACTTCTTTATCTCCAAAGCAGCCGTGTTTAAAATACAAAAAATATGGTTTTTAGTATTGTAAACACGATTTTTCAAAACCTCTGCATACAAAGTTGAGGAAAAAGGGTTAAGTTTAGGATTCTTTTTCTGCTAAATATTTACATATTTTGATTCTTAAAAAATACCACAGGCTAGCAGATATAATTACCTCAAAATGTGCCTATTAATAATAACGAAAATGTAACAAATAGCTTCACAAAAAAATAAAATCCCATTTAAATTTTTCACATATTTTGCTACAGCGCATGAATCTTAACTGGTCGCATTAAGGGTTATTTTCGTTGGTCACTGTTTAGATTTATTGGACAGAAAAGTGTAAAGAAATTTTAATACGCGGTCAGCCGCTTTCGTGAGTGGACGCTATGTCGCTTGTCAACAGAAATTTGTCTAAAAATAGATCGCTGTACGAACACAAAATAATTCATAATACTACACAATACTTATTTCGATACTTTACGCATTTTATATGAGCAACTTGAGAAAGTAAGTTTTTTATCTATTGTTTGGGAATAATTGTTATCTTTTTTGAACAAATGTCTAAACCCAAGATGATACCGATTTTTTTAATAGGTGCAAACGACTCGGTTTTTTTTAAATGTATGTTCCCCGATTACTCGTAACTAGACCGATTTGAAAAATTATTTTTATTATTTGAAAGGCACCTGGTAGGTATATTTCCAGGTGGTCCCATCGTCATCAAGTCAGGATCTGATGATGGAATCCTGACGAAATCGAGGGAACTATTCAAATATTATTATTTTTTAAAGTAACCTGTGTAGTTGCTCTCGGAAAATACCATTCGGTGAAGTGGAACTGATGATGAAGACCACAGACGGCTACCGGAACTACTCAATTATAAGTATTTCATGGGTTGCGATTCGATTACTAGAATATGGTTGTTAATCACTTTATACTTGTTAAAATGTATATGGTGAAGTTGAGCTGATGGTGAAGTACCTGAAGAACTCCTCAAAAATGAACGGCTCTGCATCAGGAAAAGCAATATTTTGTAAATGGTGATAAGTAGTTTACATTTAGATTTTTGTAACTAGGTAAAGCACTAGTCGACAAACCAAAACACTAAAAACAAAAAAAAATACTTCCAACTTGTTATTTTTGGAAATCTGTCTTATTTTTAGTTAAAATGATTTTTTTCATGATATTTTTTATTATATATTTATATAATAAACTGTAACTATAATGATATAATATAAGTAATATGTATATTTATTTGAGAAAAAAACACTTACAAATTTCTTAACACTAGCTTATTTACATTTTTTGCAACTACGCCAAATAACTTTGTTTTTCATAGTGTTTGTATGAATTACAAAGTTATATTTGCGGTTTTAGAAAATATGCTGTATCTCACAAATTGCTGACCCGATCTCGTTCAAACTAATTTTGGTTGAAAGGTTATACTAAGATCTACAGACATATATATGTATAGACACCGCAGCCCCGGATCACAAGGGCAACTGAAGGAACAGAGTGGGTTTTTATTCAGTATTCGTCTGACACTACTTTCCGCTACACCCAGAGCGAAAGGAGTCATTTTGATGATTTTCCCCCCCAAAAAATTGGCCAAGTGCAAAGCAGACTCGCCCATGAAGGGTTCCGAAGTAACTATAATAATATAACATAATATGTATATTTAATAGACAAAAGAAATAACTTGCAAATTTCTTAAAACTAGCTTATTTACATTTTTTACAACTACGCCAAATAACTTTGTTTTTCATAGTAGTTGTATGAATTACAAAGTTATATTTGCGGTTTTAGAAAATATGCTGTATATCAAAAATTGCTGACCCGATCTCGTTCAAACTAATTTTGGTTGAAAGTTTATACTAAGATCTACAGATATATGTATTTTTTAGATTTTTCACTCCATTATTATAGAAGTTAGAGGGGACACACACACACATTTTACCACTTTGGAAGCGTTCATCTTTTAAACAATTTACTTTATGAAAATGTCCTTTTAGAAACTTTAACGTCATTTTTAAATACCTGTCTATAGATACCACACACGCATAGGTTTCATGAAAAAAAAAAAAATCAGTTTTAGTTCTATGTGTGGGGAGCCCCCCTTTATTTTAAATATTTTTTAAGTTTTTTCTTAAAATCGGAAAGCGGTTCACAGAATACATCTACCTATCAAGTTTCACATGTATAGTCCTAATAGTTTCGGAATAAAATAGCTGTGACATACGGACGGACAGACAGACAGACAGACAGCTTTGGGGGCTGAGTCACCCGTGTCCGTAAGAGGATACCCGTTTGCAAATCCCTACACGTGGCCCTCGGGTGGTGCTAATCAGGTGACATCAAACAGGTGGCAGGTTAAAACTGCAGGCTTGTGACCACCCACAGGGCAAAGACGTACCGCCAAACGGCCTAGCTGTGTTCCCGGTACGATGCCCTGTGTAGCCTATCAAGGAGTTGGGTCGAAGTAGTTGCTTCACTGCTGAAAGACCAATCTGGCTCGCACTAGTGCGGACGTATCGGGAGACTAGTCGCGGAGAGGAGCGGATCCGAGGCACGGTGCGCCGCTGGCCGACCGCAGGTAGTTGGGGGCCCAAGTAGTGTGCCAGCCACACATGACAGGCTGCCCCACCAACTGTCAAAACATCCCGGAATGCACCATCGTGCTGGTTGGCGACCAGATGAGAGGGCCCGATGGTCATTCCCGGGGGGGGCTTGGGCGTCCCCGCAGTCTCCAGACTAGTTCCCCAATCAATACCATCCGTCTAGTGTGGGTCTGGAGGTTAACAGCGTGAAGCCTCACTTCACTTCCTTCTTCTCTCCTCTTCACTCTCTAAATCATGAAATGGAATAAAAAGTTAAACAGCGGCTGCACTCCCTCTCTCTCAAAGTGCACCTCAGTAATATCCGAGGTCTGCACTCAAATCTCGTCGCAGTTTACCACCACCTCGAGACTGAAACCTGCTCTGCTGTTTCTTTCGGAGACGCAGATCAGATGTCCATCAGACGTGTCGTATCTTTCATACCCAGGGTTTACCTTGGAGCACAACTTTAAACCACGTGCGGCGGTATGTATGTACGCCCGCGACGACATATGCTATTGGCGTCTCCGGAACCTTGAGGACTCCAGGTTTTCTACACTTTGGGCTCTGGTGGACACGGACATAGACAAAATTATCTATGCTTGTGTCTACCGCTCGCACAGCGGAGATCGTGAGAGAACCAGGCTCACACAATACATCAGTGAGGCGGCAGATGCGGCCCAGCAGCTCAGTTCGTGTTACTGGAGGACTTTAATGTCCATCACCAGGAGTGGCTCTTCCCATACCAGTGCACGGACCATGCTGGGCGAGAGACGCACAATCTTGCACTTGCATTCAATCTCACTCAGCTGGTCCAGGGAGCAACGAGGGTGCCGGATGTTGAGTCACACAAAGCCAATTGCTTGGACCTTCTACTGACTACAGATCCAGACCGCTACTCGGTAACGATATCTTCACCGTTAGGTAGTTCCGACCACTGTCTGGTGAAGTCTGTACCCGTCTCCTCTCCGCCCGATCTTAGCCTTAAAGTCATTCGGCGGGTTTGGCGATATAAGTCAACGGATTGGGATGGCATGCGATCTTTCTTTGCATGTTATCCTTGGCAGCCTACTTGCTTTTCTTCAAATGATTCATCATCGTGCGCAAACGCCGTGGTAGATGTTTTGCGACAGGGGATGGAGTACTACATACCGTTCTCTGACCTAAATTGTTAGGTCAGAGAACGGTATGTAGTACTCCACATTGGTCCGGCAAAGCTTGACCTTGATTTGGCGCCGAATGTGATCGCGCTGAAGCGCTTAAACACGGGGCATACTTAGCATGGGTCGATGCTCGAAACTGCAAAGCAAATGACGTGGATCAGAAGAAGAGAGCCTTCAACAGGCCTGCCAAGTCCAGCAAGAAGGTTTTGCGGAGGGTTCGGTTTGACCACGTTAGCCGAATCGGGAACAAACTCGCTTCATATCCTGCTGGCAGCAAAGCGTTTTGGTCCCTGGCAAAGTCGGTCGAATTCAACTTCTGTCGTCCCTCACGGTAGTGTAGACCCGTCAGGTTTGAGCAGTGGTGGTAGATAGATAGATAGATATATTCTTTATTGTACACCATAACAGTAAAATAAAATTATGGACTTAACAATTAAAAAGGGTGATACAAGGGGCGGTCTTATCGCTAAAAGCGATCTTTTACAGACAACCTTTGGATGGATTTGACTCAGAAGGAGAAAATAAATACGCGGGTAGTCCACGGTGTACTTTTTATCTATATAAAATACAAACAATAAATAACGTTCTCAAAACATATATATATATATATATATATAAATATTTTAAAAAAATAAAGAAACAAAGAGATACATAATAACACCAATTTAAGAAGAGAGATAAAGATCTTTTACTAAGTTTTTGAAAGAAGGTAGGGTTTATGCTTGTCTTACTGACACGGGTAGAGCATTCCACAGCCGTACTGCTTGAGCTGCGAACGACTTACCATAGAAATTGGTGCTCAAACCACTGCTCAAACCAGCAAACTTGTTTGCCGCCCTCTTTGCGGAGTTTTCACGTCTGGATAGTAGTGGCGCTCACCCTCCTGATGCTCCTATTGGATGCGAGACGTGTATGTTGGACATTCGCATCCATCAGAAGGACGTCCATAGAGTGCTGCGTAATCTTGACGTGAACAAAGCTAGTGGCCCCGACGGGATACCAGCAATTGTTCATAGAACTTGTGCGCCTGAATTGTCTCCAATCTTGACACGCCTGTTTCGCCTTTCGCTAGATGACCGGAAAGGTGCTGAAAGCATGGAAGCTGGCTAACGTTCAGACTGTACCCAAAAAGGGCAGTCGTGCTGACCCGGCCAACTACAGGCCTATTTCAGTCACGTCCATACTCTGTAAGAGTATGGAGCGTGTACTTAATAGTAAGCTCCTGGCATACCTAGAAGCCAACGATATCCTCAGTGACCGACAATACGGTTTTCGCAAAAAACCGGTCAACTGGGGATCTTCTAGCGTATGCCATTAATATCTGGAGCGACGCCATTGAGAAGCAAGGGGAAGCACTTGCTGTTTCTTCTTCGGCTTTTTGAATTCAACAAGATTTATCTCGAAGCTAGAAGACAATGTCCTCAACAATACATCAAAGTGTTTGATGATTATAACATCCAATCCTGTGATCTGAGCACTCAGTTCGGGGTTCCCGAAAAAACGTCGAGCTTTGTTTCTATCATTTGTGGAACTAAATCCTGGCTTTGGCTTGTCCACAATTAATCCCGTTTCATGCTTGAATCGTTGTTTGATTTCGTCTGATCGTTGTTTTACACTTGCTTTTTCCTCTGAAGACTCCTCTGAGCCATTTCTTAATATCTAACTTATAACTAATGTGTAAAAAGCACTCAAACGAACGAATCCAAGCATGTAATGTTGACAAACCCAAGCCAAAATTATCTTGATTCATCATTCTGGGAGTGGCCCCACAAATATAGCATTTCTGCGATGAATGTGTCTCTGTCAAAGCATTGCACACTTTTCCATCAGTCATAGTCAGCAGAAGCTTGTGCTTAACAGAAATTTCAGAACCACCAAGATCATAAGATGTAGCCTCCAAGTAGTCGTTTATTTATCTCAAAACCTTATTTGTTTCGATTTTTGTCAATTCCGTTGTTTCTTTGGCAAAAATGAATTTAATTGGACGACAAAACATCGTCGATGATGGACGAGGATTTTGCCAGATAATGTTGTTACTCTCGTCGATTAACCTTAGAGGAACCAACGAATAAACAAAAAGGAACTCATCAGTGCCTTCGCTGTTTTCGAATCTTTGTTTGTAAGCACTATGACCGGAACTTCCGTCACATCCCCATTTACTTATAAGAGATGTTGTGTGATAAACGATGAATTGGGTATTAGATTGGGGAGCACACTTGTGACAACTTCTCTCTGAGCTTCTACTAAACGTTCTGCTGTTTTATTCAAAATAGCTTGTAGCTCAATTTCTGCTCGAGATTGTGTCAAAACAATGTGCTCCTCAGAAGGATAATATGCTTTTTTTGATTTAACAATGCAATCATATGATGGAAACACGTGATGCCCGACTTTCATAATCCACTTTCTAGTCTGTTTATATGAGTGAGTTGTTGATTTTGAATCGATATAATACGCTAATGCCTCGTCATTACTTAGCAGTCTATCTCTTGCACAGCACTTGGTTGTTGAAGGCTAATGCATGTACTTACAGAAGCTGGATTCTCGCGAATGTCCTTTATAACTCTGGCAACGTTTTTATGTCCAGTTGACCGTGCAGTAACCTCTGCAGCTGTCATTAATACCCCAAAAGCCTGATAAGTTCGAAAACAAAGAAAAACATGCCTTTTTTTTGAATTCACAGATAGTCTATTTTATGACACATTAAAATATTCTAATAAGAAATTAATATAGTACATACCTTCGGAAGTAAAATCCATCACTAAAACTTTTCACAAAATTAGAACTGCCACCATGAGATATTTAGTGCAAGTGTCGCAAAAATGCAACTGACCAATTTCTTTAATTGCATTTACCTCATTACTGTTTTTCACTTACTTTCCTCCAGTCGGTGATCAAGGTCAGCGGAGGTGCACGAGCGGGAACCGGTGTAGGATAACGGGACGGTATTTGGACATGTGGTCAAAAAATATTTGTTATTAGATCGTAACTACCATAATAAATTTTATCTAAACAGAGACCTCCCGCCACCTCGCGTCTGTCTGTCTGTTTGAACGCGATAAAAAGCACATTAGATTTTGATACGGTTTTCACCAAATACACGGCAATGATATATAGTAGTCATTTGAGTTTGTACCGTTACATCAGACGGCGCTATGTTCTCCACATAAATATACTGATGGGATATTTTCCGAGATACACGCGGTCGAAGTCGCGGGCAAAAGCTAGTTGTAAATATGTGTCATTTTATTGTGACCATCAAAACGATCTGGTCCTCTTTACACAGGATTTATGGAGGCAGTCGCGATACTCGCAGTACACACGAAGAGCGTCCGGAAAGATCTGACCAACAGATTTGTAGTACTTTTTGTGGCAGCAATTTGGAAACCACTAATGTTTCAATATATTTTATTGTATTACTGTTTGGTTTGTGACAGAAACACTTTTTAATCAACTTCAAAAAATGGAGGAGGTCCTCACTTATTCGGAATCTGTTTTTTTTATGTATGTTCTCCGATTACTCGAAGACTACTGGACCTATTTGGAAAATTCTTTTTTTATTTGAAAAGGTATACTTTCTAGTTCGTTCCATTGTCATGAAGTCAGGATCTGACGATGGAATCCTGGAGAAATCGCGGGAACTCTTCAATTATTATAGGCACACCTGTAGCAATTTGGGTATTTTTATTAAAAAAACATAAATGGTATTATCAAATTCAAGGGCAGTTGCGTATTACTAGGCAAGACTGGTAAATTAAAGTTTGAAATCATTGAAAAGGAATTTTAATTCTGAAAGGAAAAAATGGAAACCCACTTAATTCGATTTTACAAAAATTGTCTTCTTCCAGAATTGATTGATCCCAAGACGGGTAAGAAATATGGAGTTACGAGCTCATTCCTCATATATTCCAAGAATATATTAAACATAAGAAATTGATTTTTAATATTAAAATATTGTTCCACCCAGCTTTTGTCAAGATCGCTAATGCTATCATACCAAGGAAATGAAACACACGGTGAACAGTTTAATTGGCGAAATCTTTGATTTTGAACCCCATTCGTTATTAGCGACCCCGAAAACCACGAAATTACACACCTACCAAACAGAATGGACCCAAACTTGATAAGCTATTCTTATCGTCTAGGATCTTCAAGAGCGGTTGCTGTATTCCTGCAGGCCACTCCACTGAGTTCGTATAATTATAATATCTCATCGTATCTAACAATACAAGCTCGAACTTGGTTGATATACCGTCTTGTCAAGCGCTTCTCCTCCACATTTATTGTGCGCACAGCCAAGCTGTGGAATTCTCTGCCGGCTTCTGTTTTCCCTGCCATCTTTGAGTCTTTAAAGCAAAAGGAAATAGGTATCTTCTGAGCTCGCTCGTTCCATTGTAGACCTCATCTATCGGTTACCATCAGGCGAGATCGAGGTCAAGAGTGGGCTCATTCGTAAAAATTGGACAAATGCGAGTCAGACTCGTCCATGAAGGGTTCCGTAGTAACTACGCCAAATAACTTTGTTTTTCATAGTGTTTGTATAAAATACAAAGTTATATTTGCGGTTTTAGAAAATGTGCTAAATCTCAAAAACTACTGACCCGATGTCATTCAAACCATTTTAATGAAAGTTTTCATTAAAACCTACAGCATATTTTTTTATTCTATTATAAAAGTTAGAGAGGGGCGACACATTTTACCACTTTGGAAGCGTATATCTTTTAAACGATTGACTTTAAGAAGAAGTAGTTTTAAGAACCGATATAATTTTTAAAGACCTGTCTATAGATACCGCACACGAAAAGGTTTGATGAAAAAAAAAAACCCGTGTGGCACTCGGGGACTGCCGCGGTAAAGCTTATTGCATAGAATTTTTTATCAACTTATGCAATTATATTTATTTATATATTTTTTTATTTATGCTGTTTTTTTTTCTTTGATATTAACTCAAGTTACCGGGTCAATTATACCACATTTTTAGTTTTAAGCTATTTCTCGCGGCGTTGACATTTTAGACTTTCTTTCTCCTATAAAAAAATGTAAATGTTTCTTATTTTATTCAACAAAATATTTACAAAATATCTAAATCCATACTAATATTATAAATGTGAAAGTAACTCTGTCTGTCTGTGTGTTACCTTTTCACGCCTAAACCGCTGAACCGATTTAGATGAAATTTGGCGTGGGAATAGTTTAGGACTCTGGGAAGGACGTAGGATAGTTTTTATCCCGAAATTCCTACGGGTTCGGGATTTACGCGGGAACCCCCTTCCACGCGAACGAAGTCGCGGGCAGAAGCTAGTAAGTATAATATAAAAGTACTTTCAATAAAAAAGAAATCATAAAAAGATATGATGAGACCCTGGGTTTGATCCAAAATACTGACGGTTACCAATCCGATTCTTTACTAAACACGCTAATAGAACGTTAGTAACCCGAATTGAAATAACTGACCATATTCGACCGTATTAGGTTTTATTTTCGTTACGGAATTTCTTGATTCGGTCGCCGCGCTCAAAGCCCGCGATAAAAGCTATGCAATAGCTTAAAAATATTTTAGGTTCAGTTCCATGTATGAGGAGCCCCCCTTAAATTTATATATTTTTGTCTATCAATCGGAAAGCGGTTCAACTCAGCGGAACAGAATACATCTACCTACCAAGTTTCACATGTAGGTAGTCATAACAGTTTCAGAATAAAATGGCTGTGACTTACGGACGGACGGGCAGATAGACAGACATGACGAAACTATAAGGGTTCTGTTTTTGCCAATCGGCTACGAAACCATAATAAAAAAAAACTGCACATTTACATCTTGTTGTCAAAGAGATTCAGTACCAGTCATCGAAGTGTACCTACAAGTCACTCCAATAATTTCATGACATCAAACAGCACACAAAATAAATGCAACCATGAAGCCATTAAAAAAAAATTAAATAATCTAAAGTATCTAAATGACTTTACGTACCCATAATTCGCGGAGCTATTCGTACGTTTGTGTGTGTTTGAGCCTTGTCTATGTAGTGATGCGATTTAATACCTATCAATTTTGAACATGCGTCCTTAAGGTGAAAGGATAGCTCAACGTCCTTGAGCATTGAACGTGAAACAAGCGGCCAGTGCTGACCACCCCGAGCGCCCGCGCGCTCCCCCGAGCGTCATAGGTATCACCGGACGCAGATACGTTCGAAGCATTTTTGTCGCTACCTATTAGCTTTTATCATCATAAATCGATTGAATATAGTCGGACTCAGAACATTTGCAATGCTTGTTTTGAGAACAAAATATTCTTTAGTGAATAAAGTTATAGTAGTTAGAGTGAATCAAAATATAAAAAATATCAATTTGTTTTTGTGAAAATAAATAATAACGCTTTTATCAACCGACGACAAAAAAAAGGAGGAGGTTATCAATTTGACGCGTATATTTTTTTTTAATGTATGTTCACCGATTACTCAAAGACGGCTGAACCGATTTGAAAAAATATTTTTTGTTTGAAAGGGTATACTTCGAAATTGGTCCCATTGTCATTTAGTCAGGATCTGATGATGGGATCCTGGAGAAATCGAGGGAACTCTTCAAATATTATAGGCACACCTATAGTGATTTGAGTATTTTTTATAGTAACTTGTGTAGTTGCATTCGAAAAGCACAATTTGTGAAGTGGACCTGATGATGAATACAACAGATGGCCACTGGAACTACTCAATATATAAGTAGGAATAATAAGTATTTCAAGTCTTCCGCTTCGATTACGTGAATGTGGTTAGTTATTTTTCACTTTGCAGTGTTTTTTGGGAGTCGTTTTAATTTTTGGTAAAAAGTTTTTATAATGTACTAAAAAAATTGGCCAAGTGCGAGTCAGACTCGCCCATGAAGGGTTTCGTAGTAACCATAATAATATAATATATGTATATTTATTTGACGAATAAAAAAACCTATAAATTTCTTAAAACTAGCTTATTTACATTTTTACAACTACGCTAAATAACTTTGTTTTTCATAGAGTTTGTATGAATTACAAAGTTATATTTGCGGTTTTAGAAAATATGCTGTATCTCAAAAATTGCAGACCCGATTTCGTTCAAACCAATTTTGGTTGAAAGTTTACATTAAGATCTACAGACATATATTTTTTTTTAGATTTTTCACTCCATTATTATAGACGCTAGAGGGGGGGACACACATTTTACCACTTTGGAAGCTTATATCTCTTAAACCATTGAGTTTATGAAAAAGTGGTTTTAGAAACCCTTATATCATTTTTAAAGACCTGTCTATGGATACGTATGGGTTTCATGAAAAAATATATTCTCAGTTCTAGTTCCATGTATGGGGACCCCCCTTTATTTTAAATATTTTTTCTATTTTTTCTTAAAATCGGAAAGCAGTTTACAGAATACATCTACTTACTAAGTTTCACATGTATACTCTTAATAGTTTCGGAATAAAATGGCTGTGACATACGGACGGACGGACGGACAGACAGACAGAGACGGACAGACATATCGAAACTATAAGGGTTCCGTTTTTTGCCATTCGGCTACGGAACCCTAATAAAAAACTGTCCGAGTGCGAGTCGGACTCGCCCATGAAGAGTTCCATAGTAGCAAGCAGTTTTTCTTTCAACTTTGTTTTTCATAGTGTTAATAAAATAAATAAATATATTTCAAACGAACGATATGCATGCCGAACGAGCTGTGGGCCCGTAAACCTCAAGATTGGTGCCCTGAAACAGGGACACAAGGTCGCGGCAGACCACGAAGGAGATGGCGGGATGAACTTGATGTCTTCCTTGAGAATTGGAAAGAATTGGCGCACAACCGGGACCGTTGGAAGGAATGAAGGGAGGCCTTTGCCCAGCAGTGGGACAGTGCAGGCTAAATAATAATAATATTTCAAACAATTGACTTGGAGATAAAATGGTTTGTGTCATTTGGCTACGAAACAATAAAAAACTAAAATATCAAAATAATATCTTTATTTAATTCAGACAAACATTTAGTTCAGACCATTTAAAAAAAATAGTTAATAACTAGTCAAAACTCGTTAAATTGCATTTCCCTAACAAACGTAGATTTTAAATGCATAGTTTCAAGTGTATTGTTTTCATTGGAGTTTGACTTCCATATAATATCTTCGTTTCTTTTTTCTTCTGTATCATTAGAATTTATTTTCCATGTATTTTCTTTTTCTTCTGTATTACTTTCGTTAGAGCTTGATTTCACTTCATTTTCTTATTCTATAGATTTTTGTTTCTTTTTTTGTGGCTGGCTAGATTTATCTTAACTTTCAATATTCATACATTTTCGCTTTTCTTTGAGAGTATTTTCTTCGATCGCACCTTGATTAAATTTGGGATCTTGTATTTTCTGATTTCGTGGGAACCTGGGATCAACCAGTTCAGGAAGCAGACATTCCGTGTAAAATATGCACAATTTTTCTTCCATTTCGTTGGCCCAGAAATTATCATCTTTGTGAATCCATTCTATCCATAGAGGTCGATCCTCCCCAGTCCAAATGCCAAACAAACATTCCGATCTTTTGGTTATATGCAATTGTCCCTGTATTTGGTAATAACAAGCATGCGTTTTGTTTATAACCAACTCTCCTTTATTAATTTTATAAAATGATATTTTTTTATTCTCTACAGCTTCTCTGATACTTTTATTGAATGCTGTTATAGGGCATTTAATTTCCACTATTGTATTGGCTCCAATCAAGTCATCCGGTGTGGCTCCAAGATAATGGATATCTTCGTCCATAAAAAGTCCACACGGTTCAATTTGGACATTTAGTTGTCTTGCTAACTGATCCAGAGCTTTTTTTTCATTTTCTTTGCCATGCTTTATTGAATTGACATGTGATATAGTTTTCTTATAAAGCATGTCTTTTATAAGATTTGAGCAACTAACACTCTTACGTCTTTTCACCACTCTACCAAAATTTGAAGCAGTTAATAGGCTTCGCCTAAGCTCTAACCACTCAGAACAAGAGCTTTGTAGAACAGTATCTCGCTCAATTTTTTGCCTTTCTTCTTTAGTTTTTTTTTAAATTTTGCAAGAAGGTCTCTTTTTCATTTTCAAAGATTTCAGCAGACATATCGGGTTTTTCACAATTTTCGCCATAAGTTTGATCCCCAGCTTTTGTAAATAAGACTCTGTTTTTTTTTCTATAATATTTTCTTAATGCTTTCATGCGTTTTATTCTCCTATCTTCTAACTTTCTCACACTTCCTCGCGGACTATGCCCTGCGATAGATTTATACACAGTTGACAACCTTTGTGTGTATTAAAAGAAACAACAGCAGCATGGCACCTGGCTTGATAAGAGCCACCCTTGCTGAAGTTAACCCGTTTACCACCGACGAGCTTGGCCACAATGCTGTTATAGCGCTCCACATTGTTACTGTCCATGTCATGTATTAAACTTGGAGAATGTGCTGCCACATATGACATTATCAGACTTATTTTGGACCATAATGTACTGGTGAAAAAGTCTTTAGAAACATCTGAAGGCTGTTCACTACCCACGGAATTACAAAAAAAAGCTTTGCATCTTGTATGATCATCAAACGCGTGATGATGAGCTAGCAGTATGTTAGTATATAATGGCTCTATTTTACACCGTCTTTCTGATTCTGTATCTGCTTTATGAGCGTATATGATTTTTCGGATACACCTTCTTATGATCATTATACGTTTGGTTGTTACAAATTTTCTGAACCTACACAGGTATTTGGTATCCGTTTGTAGAGCCATAAGTTTGTTGCATAGATTTCGAAGAATGTGGTTACGACATTCAATTTTTTCTATAGTGACGTGAGGATATGGTCGACTTTTTAATAGTTTTGCATATGTACTAGAATCCCCATCGGAAACCATTCTGGCGTAAATCAAGTTATGCATATCAATGGAACACCTAAAACCCTCGACGAGAATTTCTGATTCCATAGCCGTGGATGGTCCACTATAGTTTTTATAGCATTTATGTGTTTTAGGTTCTTGTTTCCTATTTTCTGCTTGAGCACAAATTGCGCAGTATTTATTTTTTACACCTAAGAAAAGTACTTCACCTGTTTTTCTTCCAATAATCGCAGCAGCACCAGATAAGGCCGAGTAATTTTTTTTATAAGTTCGCTTACACCAGCACCCGTCGACTACGACGTCTATGATCGGTATGCCGTTCTTGTCAACGCGATTTTCAGTCAAAGCTAGTTCTCTTTCCTTTGTCGCTGCTTGATTCATACTCTCAACCGAAACTTTTTTCCAGTGCATTTGAAGCTTGCAATGACAGGCTTTATATATCTTCGTAGTCATAATTGGCAGATTTAAAGCTGCAGAAAACTCTTGTAGTTGAGAGTGTCCATTGCCAGTTGCGATTGTTCCAGCAACAGCGCAGTGGTTAATGGTCAGTTGTTCTCCAGGAGGGTCATTTACTACGTGGAATTTTTCATTACACATCTGGCACTTAAGGGTAAACAATGAATGGAATCCTGATCTTTTTTCACCTACAATTGCAACGCAGCTCAAACCACAGTTGAAACTTCCATGACTTGCTACCTCTTGCAGTTTTTTATAAAAATGACTAACATCAATGATTCGGCGACCCTCAACTGCAAATTTCGCATGCTCTTCTGAAGCTGATGTTATCTGTATCTGAAACAAAAAGTTAAGTATATTACAGATACGATCTGATCCGTCAATATAAGGCTATTTATTATTTAGTGTGGTATATAAGACACCACCACCAGCATAATTGTAACCAGAATTTTGAAAATTTCAGATATATTACCTGGACTTCAGCACTTTGGTCAATAGTTGAAGTTTCAGCAGGGCTGTCCGAAACAGAACGCGAAGTATCAATATTGCAGTCATTATCAGCTGATGGTTTAGGCAAATCATCCAAGTACTTTTTGAGATTTTGGTGACTTTGTTCTTTATCCTCAAGTGTTTTATTTACTCTGTAACAAAAATAAAACGAATAATTATATCCAAAACGCAACTTGGGATTTAGTAACTACCAGATTTTGTTTATAACAATGGGCAAATTTTCGCCTGTATTGGTCTGCAATTGTATAGGTACTTTATAAGACCAATACAGGCGAAAATTAATATTACTACTGTCTAGGACTACTGTCACCTACTTTCTGGAACTCACGGATAAACCTGAGGTCATAAATAGGAAGACGTCTTACCTGGTTTCATCCTGTTCATGTTCCTCAACGGCTAACGCATCATGTGAAGGTATATTTTTTGTTTTCCTGAAAAAATAAATAAGTACACCTAAAAATAGGAACTAAAGTAAAGCAATCACAGAAAAGATTTCCTACAATTTTTGTTGCTTTATTTATTTGAAACTTCATGCACTTAGTACATAGGCGGACTTAATGCCTTGGGAATTCTCTTCTAGTCTACCTTAGGGTGATGCAGAGAACTAAACATGTAGTACGTGCAATTATAGAATAAACAATTGAAGAATATTATGATAAATACTTATAATACTAAAATACATAAAACTATACCATATGTAGGCAACTTATTGTATTTATTAATTTATCTATCTTTATATAATAAAAACTTAACACAAATACATTCTAATAAATATATATATAACTTATTTATGTATTGTTTAGCACACAGACATACATCACACATACAAAACGCAATTACATTCATCGACATCATAAAAACATATAAAATAAATAATTCACAAGCATCGCCGGATGACACTCGGTAGTATTCGGCAGGCCGGTTAGTTTTCGTACCACATACGCATAGATATACGTACATCGCTGCGCTCGCGCCGAGTAGTGGCTGCCGATGCGTTCGCGGAGAGCTACCTTCAGTCCGCCGCGAAGCCCGCGTTGATTTCATATGTGACCTAAAACCTTGTTGATGTTGTAAACCCAATCTGTGCCTACACGCTAGACTGAATATAATATTTCTCCTTCTGTCGTATAATAAACTTTGATTGTGAAGTAGGGGTTTATCTTTTAACTACCAATAGACATACCTTCACACATATATATATATATATATATATATATATATATATATACAAAATAAGAATTAAAACGTTAAAGAGAGATAAAACAAAAGAGGGGAAAGAAGAGGGGGCAGAGCTTTACCTATTGTAATTTTTATAATATTAACGAAAATGATTTTGTACTTACCGAACTTTGTGCATATGCAGAGCTCTATTTAAGAAATTCGCACTTTTCTTGCTTCTGCGTGGCATCTTACAATATATTTAATTAAAATCTAAATAGTCTCAAAATATTTATATTCAGCGTCCACTCGCAAATAAAACTTAATACCTATTTAGAAATAGTTTGTACACTAATAAAAATAATAATATTCAGGTGTCCACTCGCAATCAACACTAAAACTAAATATTCACATACGTCCAAGCGCAAACGAAATGTCCGATTTTTAAATAGCTCAACCGTACCACTGTACCAAACGTACTATCTGCGCTGTTTACTCTTTGACACAAAGTTTATAGAGCAGGGCGCGCTAACATGCGACCAAGGATCTTATAAGGTACAAGTTCCTTGCATGCGACACAGCCTCCCCGTGCGAACGCTAGGGTGAGACTGGCCCTTGCGTATGAGTGAGCGCGCGCGCCGGGCGCTAATGTAATAATATGGTATTATTGATTTAACGGCACTTAAGTAATAATTTTGTAAAATTTTGAATTTAAATTTAATAAAGCAATAAATTCTCTATAATAGTGTGAAAGAAATATTTAAATCGGTTCAGTTATTTCAAAGCAGTAAGCAAATTATTGCAAAAATAAAGAGGATATATTCGATTTTTTTCCAAGAAAAGTATGAACAATAATAAAAAAATTAAATTTAAAATTTAAAGTCAAATATGTTACGCGTATTAGGTATTTTTTTTATCTATTTAGTCGATCCGTCTAGTAGTAGTAGTCCTTCAAAAAGAGGTCTATTTTGTAATTTAGCCAATCCTTTCGCCTTAAAATTCCAAAGTTAAAACTAAGCTATAATTGAACTTAAAACTTTTCAAAATCAGATCAAAAAGTACTAAGATCTGTTACCATAAAACCATTAAGGAAAACTAAAGAAACAAAGGTTGCCTAAACTTTCTGGATTGAGTAAATCCAAGTTTGTTTCTTAAGTCCACTTTACTCAAGAGGCCAATAAATGAAGTTTGATTAAACACTCCAGTTTCCTTAATAAAACTTACAGTTTAAAATGGATAGTAATTTTTTCTGGTAGGTACTAGTATTACCACTAGATTGAAAACCATCGATGAAGCCCTATCTAAAAGTATTCGTAAAAAATGTAGGCCAAGTGCGAATTGCACTCACGCGCCGACGTTTTCGTACCAAACTTGCCTAAGTATCACGTTAATAGTATAGAACTTTTACGGTTGTTCCTTTATTAGTGCTGTAAAGACCTTGCTTTTTCCCAAATTTCACAATTCTGTGTTTATGGGAAGTATCTTATAGGTTTCGATTCCCCTGTGAAATCAAAAAATGCGACACAAACACTAATCAGTTATTATATTTTTACCACATTGACTTACTAGTTTTTTTTTTACCTGAATATCTGATATAAATATTTTGATATCGTTATACGTTCCTGAGCAAAAGGGTCTTGACAGAGAGACAGCTGGGCAACGATGTGATTCTATGAATGAATAAAATTAATGTAATTGTTATAAATTGGACCTACTTCCAATGTTTACTAAGTTAATTATTTATAGTAATCGTTATTGATCTATAATTGCACTTACATCTAAATTTTATAATACGTTAATACAAAACTGTTTTGGATCTATAAATTAATAAATAAAATTCTTCATTGCAGGCACATACTAGGCCTATAGCTATTAAATTAAATTAAATTTTAATGATTAGAAACCGAACAAAACAATTAAAACAGATTATACGTATCTAGTAAGGTTCACGTTTTTCCTTTTCAGTCATGGAACCTTAAAAACAGGCAACAAAGTTTATTCGATACCTCTCAAACCCGCTTTATTTAAGAGCCAATCAGAAAGTTTCATCAAGGGGATGCTAGTTGGACCACCTTGGCTGCGAATTGTAACAGGTTGCAATCAATGGCTCAGTCTTCAGACTTCAGGCCCAGCAATTTAACTTGGCCTGGATTTGGCCTTAACGAGCCAACTTGCACTGTGTCTATTTAATTGATGACTGTTGTATGGATGTAGATTAGGACGTTTTGGTAGGTAATTAAGTTAGCATTTTGGGCTTTTAAGTATAGTAGGTACCCAACTGTATAAGTTTATACAGTGACACGGACACTAACAATATAATTAGAACTTAAAACGAGATGTTTACCATAATTATGTAGGTATTGTGTTTCCGATAATCGGCATATTATTATTTATATTTACATAGTATACATGTTATTTGGCATAACACAACATCTTTTAGAGGCAGAATCGAACCATTGGAATGAGTTACATAAACGTCAGGTCATCTCGACAGACCGCCAACTGTTGTTTTGAGCTTAAAAGAGGGTGTCGAGCCTACGAGACGCGCGGTAAATAGGTATTTACTGCAGCGGGCTAGTCGTGTGCGTTGTCACACACACAATGACAAGTTCGCTCGAGGCCCGCTTGCCGTTGCACGACGAAGTTTGCTAACTTTGCATTTTTTAATTTTTTGTCGTTATGTTGAATAAACTTGAAAAACGAATATTAATTATTTAGATGGTTTTATTTATCACACTAATATTATAAAGGCGAAAGTTTGTGAATGAATGTGTCTGTTTGCATATTTGTTACTTCTTCACGCTCAAACGCCTGGATGGATCTAAATGAAGCAAGTAGGTACGTAAATAAATCACAAAAATAAATTTAATAAATTATACCTATTATATAAAAATTAACGTTTGTTTTTACTGTAGTAATACATTATCCGTTCCCTCACTATTCATCCTATTGCAATAAAACTTTGATTTTATATATTAAACTCCTCAGATTTTTTTTTTAAAGAATACTAGCAATGTGGGTACATTTCACATTACTAGCAATCTTGTTAACCCCTCCAACTAAGCTAAATATGCTTGTGTCTGGAGTGGGTTCACGTCAATAGTGTAATGGGTGTGGTTCGAACCTGCGACCTCTCGATCACAAGTCCGACACCTTATCCATTAGGCTATTGACGCTTCGAAACTGGGTAAGTAGCAAGTTAGGGTAGATGGGTATGCAGTACTTATTTGAATAATAAAACCAGTATGAAATAAAAAAAATATTATGAAATGTCATAATAAAACCAAACTGAAATAAGTTTTGTTTATTAAAATTTCATTTAGTGCTCGTTTAAATTCTGATGTACTGTCATATTTTTAATAACATTCGGTACTGTATTATATATACGTGGGGCCATACCAAAAAAATATTTTTTCATTAATGCTGTCTAGCGTACTTATTTCGCAGAAAATATAAGCGTAATTTATTTCATAACAATATATCGCACGCTTAATAATAAACCGGAATAAGTCAAAACTTCACTTTTTTGGGAAATCGCCGTCAAAGTTTTGAGTCTCTACCTTGCTGAATACCATCTTGATGGTTTCACGTGTTTATGGTGTTATTTTTACTTTCTTGGTCTTACATTGTAGAGAGATATATAGCGAATATAACTGACAATAATATTTAATTATATTATTTATATCAAATGAATAAATTAAGTTTATTTTCAAAGGTTTCGACTTATGTCAGTTTAGTATAAAAAATAATGCTCAATTTTCAAAATTTGTGCGAACTAATATTTAGTAATTCAGTTTAGTATTAATAAATAATATAATCTATATAAATGTATAATACTCATTACACTTTAAAAGTAAAACGGAAATAAAAATACAGAAATATTTCGCAAAACACCTTTATATTTTTGTTAATGTATAACAGTTTATATTTTAAGTTTTATCGTAACTGCTTTCTTAACCTAATAACAACAGTAGTTATAATAATCAGTCGTACTAGGAACTTATAATCATTTGTACTTAGTAATTAACGTAATTTTTTAACAATCACAAAATAGTAATTAAAGTTTCATAGTCATCACAAAATGTTTAAGAGATCTAGCTTCACGTAATTATGCTAAAGAACAATAAACATCGTAATACAAAATAATAAAAACTTCTTATATACCTACTTGTACTTGGTACATCTACGAACATTAATTATAATCAATAATTAGAATCAACATAACTAAGTAGGTTTTAATTATTAGTCTTAATCAGTCTTGTAAGTTGTGACTACTCAAAATATATAATATAAAAATACTACGACTCAATTCTTTAACTTTTTTATACGCATCTTATTGATGCGTATAAAAAAGTTAAAGAATTGAGTTGTAAAAACTGGCATAATAAGATGGAATCAGCCCCTTCGCGATTAACTCTTTCAAGTCCTTCTTTTTATTAGCGCTTATCTCCTGTTTTTGCGTATATGCTGCCTTCATGGTTATTTCTGTGACTGATTTCATCTTCCTTCGCTTATTTCGCACATTAACTTCTCTGTAGTTTTCGTCCTTGTAAGATGTCTTAAAGTAAAATAGAAACGGATTTTCTTTTGTGACCCTTAACACCTTTACATCATTCCAGTTGACATTTTGGCCGCTTTCATCTGTACCAAAATTAAAGCCCCATTCTTCTTGCAACAGTTTAAGGTCCAGAATACTGTGTAAGGTTAGCTCATGGATGTTGATCGGGGGGTTACATTTTTTTGCGTTTTTAATGAGTGTTATATATTGAACTGGGGTATAGATCGGGCCGGACTTAAGATTTTTTTTAACTTCTTTTTCTATCAAACTGTGTATGTTGTCTGCTTCATTCTGCGTATGCCCTCGGATCATGAATTTATGAGTGATGCTTTGGATGTTAAAAAAAATAAACTGCATACATATACATCGTCATTATAAACTTATTTTTAATCTGACCCGCACAATTATCAGAATAAAAAATAATGTTCAATGGTTCCTGTGCGTTTTCTTTAAGCCCTTGTTTATGGTCCATAGTTGAATTTTCTTAAGACAAACAAAGATCGCACATATCTTTTTTAGGTCGAAAGAAAGATATATTCAACTCCTTTGTAAATATGTTATAATAAGTCATGTAACTCCCTGTCTCTTTCTTGTTTCGTGTTTGTATTTCTTTAAAATCATTATAAAGGTCTTTGATTGTCTTTCCCCCATTTATATATTCTTTTGAGGTAGTAGCTCTTACGTAATGTGATTCCATTCGCGGGATAGAGTTTATGTGTTCTTTAATATCTTTTATTAATTCGGGATTTATTTTTTTATGATTACCATTCTTTCCACGTAAGTCATCTTCTATAAAGTTATTGCTGTTTGTTTTTTGCTGTGTGGTGAATATCATTCGATCCGAAATATTCAAGGTAGCTTTGAAAAAAGTTTTACAGACTCTAATTTGTTGATTGTCAATAGTGATATAATAGGCTTTGTTTGGTTTTCGGGGATTCTCTGCGTTCGTATATTGATGTCTTGGCTTGATATCTACCATAGATGATTTAACATAAGCTCTTTGTAGGTTCAAGTCTCGTAATCCCCAATAAAATTTGAACAGCGCGTATCTAGAGTCATTACCAATTTGATTTGCGCATTTAAGTTTACATTTGTCTGTACACGGTGGTTGAAGATAGCGACTTGGATTTTTTTCCCTTTTTTTTGATACAGACGTGTATGACTGACCGCTGTTACGTAAACGTTTGGCTCTGTTTTGTTTCCACTTTGAAGTATCCCTTACTCGTTTTCGGCCTCTTTTTTCCTCCGTATTTGACCTATCAGAGTCACAGGAACTTGATGACGATCCAGATGGCGGAATAAAGAAGTTTCTGGGTTTATTTTTGTTTCTGTTGTCAGTCGTGTACATATTGTAAGTAGGATCATCGTCACTCAGATCTACATCGCTCTCATCAGAATATAACGGAGAAATCGCATAATTTGGTATGGAATTTAGATTTCCTCCTGAGCTAGTTGGGTCCTAAAAACAATAACACAAAATATAAATAATACTGTTTTAATGCTGAATTTACATTACTTTAATTTATATTTATTTACTAGATTATTTTAAAATACACGTATTTATTTTATTTAACATTATATGTAGTACCTAATTATTGATATATTATGTGTATATGTATATTTAAAAATAATAAAATATTATATATATGAATTGTACTAGTCCCTCCTCCTCTTATTATATTATTTATTGTATGTTATTGAATACATATTTACTGTAATTTCCAGGTGTTGTTGTTCCGGACTCACAATTCTCTCAATGTCATTTGCCTCTTCATTAGGAACATCTATACGTTTCTGGTTAGCTAGCTATTGGTCGCACTCGTCAGAATCTTGAGAAGAACAATCAGAATATGAAACTAGCAAGTTCTTGGTAATGGCATTTGCAGGCGTGTGTGACAATTTTTCTTCATTCTGAAATTATAGGTAAACAAGTGAATTATAATAAGTTATTGTACTTATAATAATAAAACAGTTAATTGTAACAATAACACGTTGCTACTTACGTTGGTATTTTTTTTAATTAGGCGTGGAGGAGTATCTTCAATGATTTCATTACTGTCACGTTCGTCATCATTACACAGTATCGGAGACGGTTTTTCGGGTATACGTGAGTTATCATTAGAGCTTGGGGAAGATGAGCCTGAGGAAGATGAGTCCGAGGAAGATGAGTCCGAGGAAGACGATTCTGAAGAAGAACTGGAAGAACTGCTTGACGATGACCTGGACTTCCTGCATTGTGGCGCTGGTGACCTGGACTTTCTGAATGGTGGTAATCTTGATGCAATACGTGGTGACCTTGACTTTCTGCATGGTGAGCTGGAGACCTTGTATTCGTGTATGCTGTACTGGACTTTATCGTCTGTTTCATTGAACAAACTCTAAAATAAATAATACACATTAAATAAAAAGGTAAAACCCTCAGTTAATTCAAAGAATATTACGTAAAAAGGTATTATGGATACAGTACCCCGAGTGTAAGTTTGCAGGAGGTAAACGCAACTATTTCGTTTGCGTTAAAATTTGACTAAGAGAATATCATAATGCTAAAAATATAAGGGTAAGAATACAAATCTTAACGCAAACGCGATAGTTACGTTTACTCACTTGCAAATTTACAGTCGGGATACTGCACTTGTAACTACGTAAACACGACGTTATTTACTTACTTTTATTTTGACTGTCTTACAATTATCCGTATCAGTACATCCAGCATTATTACTCATCATAAGAAGTTTTTGGCACCGCTGTTTCCTATTTGCAGACGTCATCTTCAGGATTAAAACTATAGAACTAGAAATTTAATTCTTTTTATTAGGTACTTAAAATAGATTGAAAGGACATTTTATAATAAACTGCAGCAATTGCTAGAGCACTTTTAGGCTTAAGGATCATTTAAAACGTAAACCGAAATAAACACAAGTATTATTTAAATCTACCGATAGTTTTGGTAATAAAGTGATATAAAATGAATTGCTTCTCGACTGAAAGTAATAATTTTATACTAAAACGCACTAATACGCAATCTTTCTTATATATACAATTATAAATTAATGATAAACTGCAACAAGTCTAAATAGTACATGCTGTATTATAACACCGTTTTCAACTAAAGTGAAGTAAAACGAAAAATGCTAGTTTAAAAAAAAATTAAGTAGAATAGTCTCACCTGCGTTTGAAAATAAACCGAATTATTTCACCTTACTGCACTGTCGTCACAAAACAACGACACCTATCTCACATCACGGTCGCCGCATCACTCAATGATTCTCTATCGCATGAAATGCATTGTCGCGAGCTTTTGTAGAAAAGAGACGGGTGATCTAATAATTGGCCATTTTGGTTTGTTTCGCGTGGCGGGATTGTACCTATAGATTCATCAATCGGAGTTAGTTCGTTTTATTAACAAAAGTGGGCATCCTTAATTTTTGACATATTTCGGTTTATTATTAAGCGTGCGATATGTATCAAGTGTAACTTAATTTAAAAGAAAAAAAAAATAAAAGAAATCTATAAATCTAATGTTATATTGCTTATTATATATAACATTTTACAAAAATTGGCCAAGTGCGAGTCAGACTCGCCCATGAAGGGTTCCGTAGTAACTATAATAATATAATATAATATGTATATTTACTTGACAAAAAACTAAAACTTACAAATTTCTTAAAACTAGCTTATTTACACTTTTTGCAACTACGCCAAATAACTTTGTTTTTCATAGTATTTGTATGAATTACAAAGTTATATTTGCGGTTTTAGAAAATATGCTGTATCTCAAAAACTGCTGACTCGATCTCTTTAAAACCAATTTTGATTGAAAGTTTACATTAAGGTCTATAGATATATATATATATATATATATATATATATATATACAACGTGTAATTTAAAGGGTATATACATACCAAGTGCATGGCTTCTTTGGATGATAACAAACGATATGGCAAGGGTTTTGTAATCCTAAGTCTACATGTGTAGAACTTATTACAAATTCCAGTACACTGATACCAGAGACCGAATTTTTCAAATTAAGAAGAACGAAAAGAATTATCGTGTTATTAGCAAGTGACGTGGAAAGTTATTGACCCTCGTAGTGCTGTGACACGTTTGTTGTGATTGGTATTCAAAAAATATGTGAAACCAATAATTTGGTATCAATTCTTTAAGTCAGTTATTTTGTGCTGAAACTGTGCATAGAGACTCCATACCAAATGTTGTCTTCAGCCCTTTTGGTTAGATATGGGGTTTCCGTTACACGTTGTATATATATATTTATATTTTTCACTCCACTATTATAGAAGTTAGAGGGAGAGATACACATTTGACCACTTTGGAAGCTTATATCTTTTAAACGATTGACTTTATGAAAAAGTGGTTTCAGAAACCCCCATGTCATTTTTAAAGACCTGTCTATAAATACCACACACGCATAAGTTTCATAAAAATAAAAATATTTTCAGTTTTAGTTCCATGTATGGGGTAGTTCCTTTATTTTAAATGATTTTTAATTTTTTTCTCAATATCGGAAAGCGTTTCATAGAATACATCTACTTACCAAGTTTCACATGTATAGTCTTAATAGTTTTGGAATAAAATAGCTGTGACATACGGACGGACGGACAGACAGACGGACAGACGGACAGACATGACGAAACTATAAGGGTTCCGTTTTTTGCCATTCGGCAACTGAACTCTAAAAAACGAGTAATTTCTTTAAATATATATTTTTAATTTTGGTACACTACACATATCACAGTATAGTAAGAAAAGAAAAAATGACAAAAAGATACTATACTTTGTAAGAAATAAAAAGACAATAAAACTTATTTCGAATTTTGAAAATACAATCGTAGAAATATCAATGCATCCAAGGTTTGACTTCCAAGCCTGCTTCGTTTATTACCAACACAAGCAGCAGCTGAAAACGCTCGTTTAGGTTTTACACTGGTTGGAGGAATAGACAATAGATACTTATATGCTGTTTCTAAGTGATATCCACTAATTCCTCCATTTTCCAACCCCGATTAATTTTGTATTTGTACTTCACGATCTGGGGATTTCATACTCTTATCAATTTCCAGCTATAACTTTTCCTTTAGTGTCAATTGGGGTTGGGATTGGGAGGTTTGTGGCATTAACTCATCATCTGTTTGTGATCCTGATCTTCCTTCTTCTTCTTCCGTGTCATCTCGACTTTTAAGTTTTTTAACAATACACTTTATTTGCTTCCTCACTAAAGCCTGTGTAGGAACTGGAAATAAGTCATGCAATTTTGTTGGATCTCTTGATATTTTACCTATCTTATTAACATTTTTGCTATCGGCTGTATTGAATAGGTGAGGATGTTTTTTTACAAATAAACCTATTTCCAGTATATATAAACATGATAATGTTAATAATTTGTGTTTTTTAAAAATAGGTCTGCATGAATTTAATGGTTCTGCAGCAAACACAGCTCGCAATCACTTCTTTTGTACTATAAATGCCTTATTGATGTCAGTGGAATTACCCCATATGATTAAGCCGTATCTATATTATTATATAGTTGTAAGATATGTTTCCAGTTCTAAGATATGCCTAATTATATTTAAAACTTTGGTCTATACTATCGTATAGACCAATTAATACAGCACAACGGAATTACAAATAAAAAATATCCGATAAGTTGGTCATCATGTATGTCATTGATATACACTATAAAAAGGAAAGAGCCAAGAATTGAACCTTGCGGAGCACTCATCTTGGCTAGGGATCTTGCAGATGTCGCTCCATTAACAATAACTTTTTGTTGCCTGTTTGATAAATATGAAAGAACAAGGTCAGCAGAACACGAATCCACGAACTCCGTAATGGTGTAATTTACAGATCAGTGTTTTGTGGTCAACGCAATCAAAAGCTTTGGAGAGGTCACAAAATATGCCAATTGCATCCTGAGATTTCTCCCAAGATTCCAGAATGTGACGGATGAGCGCTACTCCTGCGTCTGTTGTTGACCTACCTTTCGTGAAACCAAACTGCCGACTATGCAGAATTCCATTTGAGTTAAAATATCAGCATCTGGTCCAGCATGATTTTTTCGTATATTTTGCTTAATGCTGGAAGCACATATATCGGTCTATAGTTAGAGGGATCACTCTTACAACCCGACTTAAAAATTAGTACTACTTTACTATGTTTCATTAAATCGGGAAAATAATTAATTAAATGTGCCTGTTAGGATAGCAGCAATTGAGTCAATAATATTACCAAGAACCCTAACAGATGCACTCCATAAGTCATCAGTGTTTGTTATGTTAACACTTTGGAATGCTTTTTAATTACATCAATAGAAATGGGCTTAAATGAAAATGTTGGTATATCCTTATTGAAGTTTTCCTTTAAAAAAGATTCTGCTGATAATGGCGAAGAATGTAGAGATTTGGTAACCTCTACTGGAATATTGGTAAAGTAATTTTCCAACTTCTCAGCCACTTTTGACTTATCTGAGATGACCTGATCATCGATGTTCAAAGTCAAATCATTCTAACCCTGTTGGTTTGTTTCCAGTTTCTTTGTTTATCACCTTCAACACAGTTTTTATTTTATTGTTAGAAATGCTAATTTTATTACTTTCTGATTTAGATTTAGCTTAGGACGCATACTCTTTTAAATATCTTTGAGTAGTTTCTTACATAGTTATGGAAGGCTTCATCGGAAGTCAATGATTTTTCATGGTATAAGTTGTATAAATGGTCTCAGCTTATTCTTATTCCAGCAGTGGCCCATTCATTAAATTTAGATTTATTACTCATTTGAAATTTTTTAACTGGACATGCCTTACTAAATTCGTGGCATGGTGAAGAAAAAATATCCTGTAATTTTCATTGGGGTCATGGGAGTCAAAATTGGCCATTGAAAGATTACTTTACATGTTATCATTAAAAACATTAATTTCTTTTTAGTTAGTGGCCTAAGCTTAATAGTCTTATTTAATTGCCGCTTTTTAACCAACTCAAAGGATACTAGTTGACCTGTATGGTCAGACCTAACTCCACTAATTTGAGACGAGTATTTTATGGCACAATTAGTATAAATATTATCTATGCATTGAGCTGATGTTGCTGTTATTCTTGTTGCTTCCTTGTATGTGCATTTTAAGTTAAATGAACCAAACAATGAAGTAAGCTTGCAGTGTTCAGGTGAATTTACTAACAAATCAATATTTAGGCGACCACAAATGAAAACTAATTTATTATCTCTTATAAGCTTAGGTACTTAAAATTTCTCCCATTATCATTAAGAATGATGACAAGTTTGATGCTGGTGGTCTATAAACAATTAAGAAAGTTTGGCCTTCAACTTCTGTACATGCTACCTCACACAAGCAATCAACAGAGCAAGCGGTGATATATTTTTATTCCTTATATCTAAGAGAATTATTACGTAATATTAAAGTACCACCTCCTACTGAGGACCTGTTGTATGCACTAGTAACAGAAAAATATTAATTTTAAACAACATTCTATCTGGTTTTAGCCAGGTTTCACAAAAACATAAGATATCTATATCATATTTATCTATTAACATTTCCTCATCTAATATTTTGCCGGAGAAACGATTTATATTCTGATGATATAGTAAAATTTTGTTATTATAACACTCCTTTGTCACATCTTTAAACAATTAATTAAGGGTTTAAACAATTAATTTCAGTATTATTAGATACCCTAGATAATACTGAATAGTCACTTAACCTAGGATCAGTTAAATTGTCAATAACCCAGTGTAAATTGTAAGCTAACAAAGTAGCCAATGAACTTTCGTCGTAAATTCTAAAATGAATGTAAGGATTGCAATCGGTATGCCCAAAAACCTATTACACGATGTTTGATGCAATATTTTGCAATCGACCACGTTTGCTGAGCAAGCGATATAATGCGGTCGCACTAAGTTCGCCGCGAGCTTAGTGTATTTCGAACAGCAACCGGGTGCACTCATTTTCATCATTTAGCGATAATTTTAGCCCTTACGTTACTTTGTTAATTATACTTAGCAATAAACCCTTGAAGGTTATCAGTGTATTTAACTAAGTAGACACACACGATATCCATATTGAATGTTGGAGAAAAAGTTGCATCCACCAAGGATGCAACTTTTTCTCCAACATTCAATATGGATATCGTATGTGTTTTAAATTGGATTTCAAAATGAAAGCCAGATTTGCAATCACCACCCCCAAAAACCCATTACACGATACCCATATCGAATGTGTGAGAAAAAGTTGCATCCGCCATCTTGGATTTTAAAATGAATGCCAGATTTGCAATCACCACCCCCAAAAACCCATTACACGATACCTATATCGAATGTTTGAGAAAAAGTTGCTTCCGCCATCTTGGATTTTAAAATGAATGCCAGATTTGTAATCACCACCCCCAAAAACCCATTACACGATACCTATATCCAATGTTTGAGAAAAAGTTGCATCCGCCATCTTGGATTTTAAAATGAATGCCAGATTTGCAATTACCACCCCCAAAAACCCATTACACGGTACCCATATCAAATGTTTGAGAAAAAGTTGCATCCGCCATCTTGGATTTTAAAATGAATGCCAGATTTGCAATCACCACCCCCAAAAACCCATTACACGATACCTATATCGAATGTTTGAGAAAAAGTTGCATCCGCCATCTTGGATTTTAAAATGAATGCCAGATTTGCAATCACCACCCCCAAAAACCCATTACACGATACCTATATCGAATGTTTGAGAAAAAGTTGCATCCGCCATCTTGGATTTTAAAATGAATGCCAGATTTGCAATCACCACCCCCAAAAACCCATTACACGGTACCCATATCAAATGTTTGAGAAAAAGTTGCATCCGCCATCTTGGATTTTAAAATGAATGCCTGATTTGCAATCACCACCCCCAAAAACCCATTACACGATACCTATATCGAATGTTTGAGAAAAAGTTGCATCCGCCATCTTGGATTTTAAAATGAATGCCAGATTTGCAATTACCACCCCCAAAAACCCATTACACGATACCCATATCGAATGTTTGAAAAAAGTCTTCATCATCACTTTCACTTCCTCAAATGGTGCTTTTCGGGAGCAACTGCACAAGGTACTATTAGAAATACCCAAAACGCTATAGGTGTGCCTATAATATTTAAAGAGTTCCCTCGCTTTCTCCAGGATCCCATCATCAGATCCTGATTTCATAACAATGAAACCAACTAGAAAGTATACCCTTTCAAACGAAAAAAAAATCCAAATCGGTCCAGCCGTCTTCGAGTTTGAGGTTACATACATAAAAAAAAGTTTAAGACGAACTGAGAACCTTCTCCTTTTTTTTGAAGTCGGTTAAAAAGCAATAATAACATCACAAAATAGAAATACGTACTTTTTATGAGAATGGCGTTTTTTTCGAAAATTTGCGCCAACTTTCTTCTAATAATATTTTTTTTACATTTTCCCATAATAAAACAAATATTGAAAAAAAAATGTTAAAGAAATATATATTGAACAATAAAAAGTAATTGTTGGGTATGCATAATAAATCGTACTCAAAAAACAAAAAATTAGACTTATGTTATTCAACGGATTGCTGCAATACATACGTACACAATAGATCGCGAATTATCGTTACCGGCGAAACGCTCCACGATGAGACGTGACCCCTCTCTGAGCTCCCGTGGACGACTGAATTTTCGACCGGTGTACGTTGCGTATGGTTCAAAATAGCGCGCAATTTAGAAGAAAAAATTAAAATTAAAACAACCAAGCGACATTTTTGAAATGTTAAAGCTGTAAATGATAGTATGATAATTAGAGAATAATATGAATTGAAGTTTATGAAAAAATTCAACAGTTTACTATCAAAATTCAGCGACGCACGAGCATGTTTTGTAAGGATTTTTGTCCAACTTTATGTATTTTTGTTTAATAAACTATAAAATATTTTTAAATTTTGCCAACTATGTTTGCTAACACATTTATTCTAGTGTTCATTACATATTTTTGTATGGTAATTAAAGTACTATTATAGGTTATATTCCTTTAGTAGTGAAGACCGTTTTGAGTTATTTTACTCGGCGCAGCTGACCATTCGCCAGAGGAGAAGTTTGCGCGCTTTGACAACGCTTTCCTCCTTCTTATCTAATGCCTCACTTTCAATTTCTATGTTCTTCACACAATAAGAATCTACGTTCATCCAATAATCTTCTCTTACTCTGTCCTTCTCATACTTCTGACTTTGTTCATTCTTCTTTTCATATCCAGTCGATTCTCCTCTGGAATGCACTTCCTCTCGAGATCAGAACGACTGACAGTCGCTATGCATTTAAAAAGAAATTGCGGATCTATTTTCTACACCAATAAGCAGAATTTCCACATTTGGTTTTCATTTGCTTCTTCATTATATATATATTTGTATGTATTTATATAAGTATGTATTCATACATATTATTTATGTAGATTTCTATTTTTTTATGATTCTAGGGCTTTTGTGTTATTACTATTATTATATATTTTTTTTTCTAATTTCACTTTTCACGTTCATATTGCACCTCCCACACTATCTCTTCACCACTCATTGTTGACTGGTAGAGAATGCCTACGGCATTAAGTCCGTCTTTGTACCTATGTGCATAAAGTGTAAATAAATAAATAAAAACAACTCAAATCTCAAAGTAATTTATTTCAGTTAGACCTGCATGGGCACTTTCAAAACGTCAGAAACTACTTAGGTCATACCTATACGGTTTGAATTAGTCGTTTCCTGTGGTGAAGAACCGGCAAGAAACTCGTTTTTATAGGTATGAGAGGACAGCATAAACAATATGGACCAGTATAAGGAAAAAACAATACGACTAACTACGGTAAGTTTATCAACTGCTGGCCTCATAAACCATAAGTAAAAAGCTTTATTTATAGATGTTTTATTTCTGACCTATTGAAAAAAAAAATCATTTTTTCAGGTCTGTGACCCATATAAAATACGAAAGTTACACATGTGCCATTGGTCGGCTTACACTATTATACATACAGAAACACATACAAAAAAAAATCTATTGTGAAATTTAAATTAAATTTAAAATTATAAAAAAATTACAATAAAATAAAATGAGAAATGTCAAAAATAAAAATAAATAAAATAAAAACAATGTCCGATTATAGAAAGACCACATCATGTTTTATTTTTAACCGACTTCAAAAAAGGAGGTTTACAATTCGTCTTGAACTTTTTTTTTTTTTTATGTATGTTACCTCATAACTCAGAGATGGCTGGGCCGATTTCGAAAATTCTTTTTTTTTTTGAAAGTGTATACTTTCTAGTTGGTCCCATTGTCGTCACGTTTGGATCTGATGATGGGATCATGGAGAAATCGAGGGAACTCTTCAAATATTATAGGCACACCTATAGCGTTTTGGGTATTTCTTATAGTACCTTGTGCAGTTTCTCTTGAAAAGCACCATTTGAGGAAGTGGAACTGATGATGAAAAACCCAGATGGCCACCGAAACTACTCAATAATAAGTATTTCGTTGATTGCGATTAGATTACTTGAATATGGATGTTAATTGTTAAGCACATTATGCTCGTCACAATGCATATGGTGAAGTAGAGCTGATGGTGATGTACCAGGAGAACTCCTCAAAAATTAACGGCTCTGCACCGGGAAAAGCAATATTTCGTAAAAGGTGATAAGTAGTTGACATTTTGGCTTTTGTAACTAGATAAATTACAAACCGACCCACTAAAAAGCGTGAAAAAAACTTTTTAGCAAAAAATAGAACCGCCTTCCGAAATTAAAGTTATTTTTGCCTTTGTAGTGTTTTTATATGGAAGTCGGTTCTATTTTTTACTAAAAAGTTTTTTTCACGCTTTTTAATGATTCATTATATTCACAGCCTATTCACAACTTTGTTGAGTCCAGTCTATCTGGATGCAGCTAAGTACTAGTATTTACATACATGGAGCGACTGGCTATGCGACCACTACAATGCAGTAGCACGATACATTTAAAAAGAAATGAAATAAAAATCTGAGTACCTTAATTCATAGCATAGGTACAGTCCCCGGCACGGAAGTTGGCAAGGTTTTGGCGTAGTGGGGTTAAGTTCGCGCATTGTGCACTTAGTGGAACAAAAAACTGATCACTTTTACTGCTTGCCATTATTCTATGTTTATTTCCATCATTTATTTTTAATAATATCTGTTTTGAAGAAAGTTAAAGAAAGAAGAGGAATTTATTAGTTAATTAGGTATTATAAATATAATAGACATTTGTGTAAATAAATGAAAAAATGTATTTAAAAAAGCATTAAAATGTTATGTTCTCGTCGTCACAATTAGTTAATAAAACTGCTACCCTTTTATTCCTCTTTTTTCCCGGTGTCCTAAAGACAGTGACGAATTCGGAATTTCAATTACGGTTACAATGTATTAACAAAAAAGTTGCGTCTTACCCGAGTCCTAAATTCTTGCCCGAACAAATACACAGTTACAACAACACTGCGAATTTTAAACGGTCGACATTTTAAAACGAACAGTGACGTAAGAAAGGAATGTTGCCGTTATAATGGCAAAAAGAGTTGCAATTATGAAAAAAAAATACTACGTTCAGTAGAAATATCATAATTTCTTTTTCTTGGATTTATATATAGATCGCCAACTTACGAAACATTTACACACTAACTGACAAAAAAATGACAAATGTAAAATGTGCTAAATGTCTTATTTTTTTTTTTTTAATCTGTAATGTAATGCCTTATCACAAAGAATTGGTAGTTTATTAGTAGTAGTATTGCCGTATGAGAAAAAAAAATAAAAAAGTCGTTGGCATAAATATTGCCACCACCAGTAAAAGGGTTAACTATAGTGTCTAACTGTTCTTTCTGATGTTTTAATATTCTGCGTAAAATGGTATTTGGTCCTGGTATTGTAATCAACGTACCTAACAAAAACTAAATTTAAAACAACAACTCGTAACAAAAACAAAGGGTACAACTTTCGTGTACGCAAATGTATTCGGGAGCAAATTGAACGAGAACTACTGACGCACCAATCGCGCGCTCAGAGCGGCGCTACGTCATACCATGTGTTCCGCTGACAACCGCCGATACCTAAAAATCGACTTCTGCACATCTAACGACTCTTGCCAAGTTACGTGCCGGGCACTATACGTATTTTAACGTCGAACTCATTGTTGCCTACAATTATTATCCAATACGAGCCTACTAGGTTTGAACGATAAGCCCGACAGTTAACTACATATATCAGCACAGTCAAAAACCGATGCAAAATGGGTAATGTAAGGGCCATCGTAGGCCCTATAGGGATTGCGGGAAATTCGAATTAGATACTACGGCGCCAGATGGTAAGGGCAAATAAAGGTACAGGGTGAGTTGTTAGTCAATAGAAGTCTGACACTCCCTCTCGCTCCACCAACAGCAGGAGGACTCATTTGACGATTATCCACCCGAAAAAGAAAAAAGAATAGGTCGTAGTATTAATATAATTTTAGTTGTCCACCTTTCAAAAATGGCATGACGTAATGGGCAAATGTACGTTTCAGTAATTAACTCCTACCAGCAGAATGCCCAACAGCCCACAACCACATCTGACCACAGATAAAATCAAAATCCCAACACAAACAATTACATTACCACAATTAAAAACAAAACAACCATTTTAACTTACACAGCAAATTCCCCACTATTCTACTTCCTGCTTTATAGTATGAATCCGAAAGTTTGTGAAGTAAGATGGATATAAGTTTTTAAGCTAACATGGTCACTAACAGTATTATTAGAACTTAAAACGGGATAATTACCATGTTCATTTTGTTTTGAGTTTCCGATATTTCGGCACTGTTGCAAGCGCCATGATCACGGATGAACTGAAGTAATTGCGGGTGGACGTTTATGAGCAGACGAATCGACCTTCTTTTGTTTTTTGTGATCGCCACCGTCTACGTCGCTACCACTGTCACATGTGTCACTCAAAACTCGATTCTGTTCGAACCCGTCCTCCCGGTTTCAACTGTCGAGTGCCTGTAATCCAGTGGTTTAATTGTGTAAACCCCGTAAAAGTGTTAAAAAAAGTTCGCGAGCGGACACGGTGAGTTTTTTGAGTCGGGAACAAAATCGAGTTTTGAGCGACAAATATGACAGTGGTAGCGGTGGCGATCACAAAAAACGAACGAGAAAGAGGGTAGACCGATTCATCTACTCATAAACGTCCACTCGCAATTACTATCCGTGATCATGGTGCTTGCAACAGTGCCGAAATATCGGAAACTCGAAACAAAAAGTTCACATGGTAAATATCCCGTTTTAAGTTCTAATAATACGGTAAGATTGATGTTTGTTACTCTTACACGTAAAACTGCTGAACGGATTTAGATGGATCTTTACGGTAATATAGTTTTTTTATACATCAGTCTTGTCAAGTGCATGATCATTTGGCTTCTTGGTAATCAATAACGACTATCAAAGATGTAAAAATAACAGCCGAGACCAACGGCTAAACGAGGCATGAAGGAAACTCGATATCTGTTAAGATGTTCACCCATCTACAGACCGACCTCAGCAACCGTTGCTTAACCTTGAAAATCGACTCGTGTAGCTGCTAATACGAGAGATATGTGTTCATTTGAATTTACTCAAAACGGTTTTTATACAGTTACAAGGAGAAGTGGTGGTGTAATGAAATAATGATGTTTAGTTTGCAAATAGGTTACAAATAACACTTTTACACGTCATTTTTTTTTCGTAAGTTAAACTAGATGTGGCCAGTGTTTCCTAACTGACTACTCTGAGAAGAAACACTGAAACAAACTCAGAGGTCAACGTCTCTAAGTCCATACAATCTGTAGTGATCACATTATATGAGAGCCATGTAGGTTTATTTATTTATGTACACACATGACACTTACAAAAAAAATAATTAAATATAGACAAAAGAGCACAAAGGTGCTGCTCATTTCCTAAGAAATTTCTTCCAGCAGACCTGCGACAGGAGAGTTCAAGAGGAGATGATAGACTACTAGTTACGATAAATAAAAAAATATACTTAGCTATACAATTAAACTATAATGATATAATAAACAAATATATACCTACATAGAATTAAAATACATATTTATATTACACAATCTAATTCCACCAAGCCCGTTCCATCATCGGACTACGAGACAAACGGCGAAGCGCCATCGTTACATGGTGGACATCCCACCCATACGCACAAAACGTTTTGGGAATACCTTCATTGTGCGTACGGCTAAGGAGTGGAATTCCCTGCCGGAGTCTGTGTTTCCCGATAGCTATAACCTAAGAGTCTTTAAGTCAAGAGTGAATAGGTTACTTTTAGGTAAGCGTGCTCCATCTTCGACCACATCATCACTTACCATCAGGTGAGATGGTGGTCAAACGCGAACCTATTCTAAAAAAAAAAAAAATGCTTTAAAAATATATACCTATAATAAATATATAAAATTACGGGATGTTAGATAGGTAATGATCTTTGACCAGCTTTTTGAAAATATTAATGGATTTAGCTTCCCGGATTTTAGCGGGAAGTGAGTTCCACAGTCGTACTGCATGAAAGGAGAAGGAGTGGGAATAGAAACGGGTTTTATGGGATGGGAAATTGAGATGGAGTTTAAGGTGGGATCTACAAAGTGCGTCAGTAGGACGAGTGAATGAAAAACGATCACGCAGGTAGTTAGGATATGCGGGGTTGAATAGGATGTTGTACAAAAGGAATAATATTCGAGTGTTCCTGCGAAGACGGATAGGGAGCCACTTGAGATCCTTGCGAAACTGAGAGACATGATCGTATTTCCTCAGACCAAAAACAAAGCGAATACACAAGTTTTGCAAGCGCTCAAGCTTATATAAGAGCTCCTCAGTGGCATCCAAATAGCAGGCATCGGCATAATCAATAATCGGCTGGATTAAAGTTTGAGCTAAAGAGATTTTAGTTTTGAAAGGCAAGAAGCTTTGAAGGGATTTTAAAGAGTGGAAGGAAAAGTGCACCTTTCGACTAACCTCACTTACTTTAAAGGACAGAATCACACAGATTTGAGCAGGCTCGTCCAAACAGTGCAAGCATTTGTCAAATATCGCGTAGCTCAACATAGAACCTTAAGGAGCTCGAACGATTTGTCGAACAATACCGGTGTGGAACTCTCTGCTGGCTTCTGTATTCCCTACCACAAATTATGACCCGTCAATCTTTAAGGCAAAAGTGAACATCTTCTGGACGCGCTCGTTCTATTTAGACCTCATCCATCGATTACAATAAGGCGTGATCGAAAACAAGAGCGGGCTCAACCGGAATAAATGAACACTTACGATCCGAAAAAGCCACGAACAGAGGCTAAGAATAAAACAGAGTAGTGAATAGCCGAACAAAAGCATTGGAAACTCAAAGGACTACTGAACAACTCTAAAACAACTTGAAAATAATAAACAAGGCAATCTCTATGAAAAACCTGGTGAAATATTTCTTGATTCAGGCAACAAGTGCTGCTTTTAGAGATTTGTGGTTCCTTTTTTGTGGACAGAGATCGTAGTGTGATTGTGGAGTGGTGAGCTTGTTTGTTGGCAAAGGATTTTAAGATGGCCGGACTCGTTGAAACCATGACGGCTTTAATTATTTTTTTTGTTTGTTTTTCGTAATATTTTGTGTACTTAATTCGCCTGTGGTAAAATGACTTATAGTCTGTTAGTATCTTATCTTGTAATTATAGTATCTTGTTTTGTTATGTTTTCGCGATTATACTAACATAGCAACAAAATATATTTATCGTTTAATATCCAAAACATCCATCCATTATACTGGTGTTTTATTGTCGGTGATGTTCGCAATAGCCCAACCTTTTTCCAAATATGTTGGAGGCGGCTTATTATAAACATACATACCTCACTTACAACTCAGTAACTGGGTAACACGAAACGCTTTAGCAAGACTTATCAGATTATCTGGCTTCTGGCTACCCATAACTACCTACTACCATGCGCGTGCACAGGATTATGACAGGGTATGCGGCGGAGTAATCGGTCACAAAAACTTCTTCTTTTATAGATTTTTAGCATAGCCACAGCCACGCATCGCCACCATGCTACGATGCGTGGCTGTGGCTATGCTAAAAATCTATAAAAGGCAAAGTTTTTGTGACCAATTACTCCGCCGCATACCCTGTCATAATCCTGTGCACGCCCCTGCCTACTACCAAAGATGTAAAAATTACATCCGGGTGCAACACCTTAACATGGTTTCCAACACGGAAGAATTTCGATATCGCACCTCCGATAAAATAGGGTTACAACTCGAAAAACCTGGATTTTCAGAAAAGCGAAATTAAACTCACGGATTTATTAATCAGTCTTTATTCTTATCCTATTATTATTATGTTATCAAAATTATACATATTTGAAAAACTTACAAAAAATATGTTTTAATGACATACGCTGTTTTTCAATTTTCCTGAAAAACAACCTGAAAATTCCCAATTGTAACAGTATTTTAGATAACTATTCGAACTTCTTCTAACAAAAATATAATATGACAAATGTAACAATTCTTATTATAATAAAAATCAGGCAGTTCTTTAAACTTTTTTTAACTTAATAAAATATTCATACAGCTGTAGATTTGGAAACAAAATCAACTTTAACAAAAACATTTAAAAAAAATTAAACAATTCTAGTCATCACAATTTCAAAGAATTACTTTACAATACAAGTTTAGGTAGTCTTTAATTAAGCTATGCTTAAATAATATTTGTTTAATGTTCTCCTTAATTAAATTATGTTACTACGTAGGAACTATCATCACTATAAAAATCAAAATCACAGTTACAATGTAAATTTCAGTCGTCTCATAATTAGGGTGTATAATTATAAAAAATGTAGACATTAGTATTAGGTAATTCAATATTCAATTACAATTGGTTGTAAAAAGGCGCATAGAACCGTGGTATATGATTACTATTAATCAAACTCATCAAATCAGCTTTCTTCCTCTCGCTTATTGAGAGCGGTCTGACGTAAGCAGGCTTTAGTCCAGGCAGAACCTCAGGGTGTGTTCGCCAAATTTTAGATTCCGAAAATCCTTCGTCTTCGTAAGAGTTCTTGTAATAAAGAACACAAGGTGTTTCTTTCATGAATTTAACGACTCTGACGTCTTTCAATTTCATGTTACCCGTACCGAAGTGTAGTTCTGCATGTAACTTCTTCAGGGATATAAAATCATTATAGGAAAACTCATTTACCGAATATGGGGGTCCAGTTTTTTTGGCTGTTCTTATAATTTGTGCATATTGAGAAGGCACGTAAATTGGGCCAGATTTTAAACTTCTTTTAATGCATTTCTCAATTACCGAATGAACCGAGTCGCCTTCATTTTGAGTATGTCCGGTCACTAAAAATTTGTGTGTAATAGATTTCAGGTTATCGTATTTGAGTACGCAATAGGCGTATAGAGCCATTATAAACTTGTTTTTATTTTGTCCTCCGCAGTTGTCCGAATAAAAAGTTATATCAATGGCAGAACCATCACTGATTTGAGGCAATTTTTTTTCTATGAACTGGAGGATACAACTTCCAATTTCATCTGAACCACGATTACCTGTGCCCTCATGCCAGAAGTAAGATTCAGTTTTTTTTGTTGCAAGGTCGGACACCGTAAAGTTAAAGCAGTTCAATTTACTTTTATAGTAAAAAACAGATACGTCACCTTTTGGAACTGGCAGAACAGCTTGCAGATCATAAGCCGCTATTATATTTGTTTCAGAAGCGTGGTCTTTGTCGCACTGTTTTTCCTGTCGTGATAATTGCTTTTCCTTATGGTGTTGATTATACTTCTGTTGAAGAAGTGATTTGTCCTCTGCATTTTCATAAGCAACACACAGCTCACAGCGATCTTTTTTTGGCAGAAAAAAACCTAAATTGAACTCTGTGTTAAAAATTTTGGCATACATGACATAATTGCTGTGAGGTTCACCATTCTGCTACGTACTCACGATGAAGATCAGCTATCGTTTTTCCAGCCTCGATGAACTCTCTTTCAGTTTGCTGTCTCAAATAATGGCTCTCGATGCGGGGGATTGAATTTATGTGTTTGCGAATGGATTCCTTAACAAAATCAGGCAGTTTATGATGACTGAGATGTTTGCCTCTCTTATCCTCTTCAACGGAACCAGTAGATGTCCTCTTCTTGACTACAGTCTGTATTACTCTGTTATTAATGTCTAGTGTATTCATGAAGAATGTCTTGCAGATTTGGATTTGACATCCCATTTTGGTCAAGTAAAATGCATTATTTAATTGTCTTCCTTTTTGAGTAGTCGTGTATCTATATTTTCGTTTTATTGGCGCCATATGCCTGGTGACAAAATCTCTTTGGCGGTTAATATCTTTAAGCTCCCAGAATTCTTTAAAAATAGTTTCTCTATCTACTTCTGAAAATTTTTCTCTGCACTTTAACCGACAGCGTTCGCTACAGGATGGCTTAATTTTTCTAGCTTCCTTCTGCACCTTTGTTTTTATTGTTACGTAAGCAGATCCGGCATTTCTAAGGATTTTACATTTATTTTGTAACCATTCGGTCGGTTCAGCTACGCGTTTTCTACTTCGTTTTTTCGTGTCCGCTATTGGCGCGTCATCTGGGTTTGAGTTCAACGATGGAAGTTCGTCTACAGCTAGTCCAGAAGATATAGCTGCGGATGTAGCTTCAAAGTCAGCTTGGTTACCAATGTTGTCTTCAGTTTCGGAATCGTCAGACACTTCAATGGAACGACGTTGCTCAATTTCAAAATCGGGGTCTTTTACCGAATCATCACTGTCCTCATTTAAAGTTGAACTGGAAGAGTCTGAGGAAGATGTACTTTCTGTATCTGAAGATGAATCAATTGAGTCATCAAACTCATCAGTTATAGGGTTGCCAATTTGCTGGGAGCTCTGGTCTCTAACTTCGATTGAACTTGTAGATGGTATTGCTTCAGTATTATTAGCGGCAGAATTACTTATTGTTATATCTGTAAATGCAAAATTAAATCAACAATAATAATGATGACTCAACTTCGAGCCAACTTTTATAATAAAATAAATAAAACCTTTTTCACTTTGAGCTTCGGGATCAGCTAAGAAATCTTGATTGGCTCTGGCGAGGATACATTGGCGTTTATCGACATAAATTTTCTTGGTTCCCGGGTTGTCAATAATATCAAAATCCGATAATTCTCCTGATTCTGAAAAAAAAAAATTAAATTAAGTTGTTTACATAAAGTTACTTAAATAAGATCATCATACAAAATAACTTTTAGATAAAAAAAGAACGTGGTAAAAGAGGTAGGTAAGGTAAGTATAGTAGGCATCTTACCTTGCAAGTTTGTTTCCCCAATCTTTTGATGATCATCGGCGGGTATTTTGTTTTTATCCCTTAGGGCTAAACGCAGAATTGCGTCATTACGTTTCATCTTGACCCTAGAATCATAAATCATATTCCAAGCAAATAATCTGAAAATACCTAAACTTTGTTATAAATCAAGATTACAAGTCGAAATATTCAGACAACACAGTCATGTACAGTAATATTTTTAGTCAAATACTGTTACAACGTGAACAGTAACAGTATATTACAATAAATCCTATCTAAAATACTGATACAATACAAAATATATCACTTTATTATAGAAATATTGAAATAGTTTAGTTCAATCCTTTAACAATAAACTGTAATAATTCGACTTGTAACTATTCATTAGACAAATTGATGTAAGCAACAAGATTTTACCTGTCTGAAACAATGTTATATTTCAAATTGTAACACTACTTGTCTCAACAAACGCACGTCCACCTTTCATAAAACTAAATGTAACACTAATTGAGATCATTCTGGAAACAAAATGCTTTAGTCATGTAGCGTTACAACTCCGTCTAGCGGCGAGTTTTAGAGTTACAGATGTAACCATATTGGAGAAGATAGATAATAAAATTTTAAGTATTTCTGTATCGTTAACTCAAAATTCGACTTTTTCGAGTTGTAACCCTATTTTATCGGAGGTGCGATATGTTAAACGATAGTTATTGAGCACAACACTGGTCATTATCGGCTATCGACGGCCTAATGTTGAGGTAGCGGACTTCTGGTAATAAATGAAAGATTATTTCAAATGTTACCACTAGATTTATTTTTAACCGACTTCTAAAAAAGGAGGAGGTTCTCAATTCGGATGTTTGTTTGTTTTTTTTTTTATGTTTGTTCGGGCATAGCTCCGTCGCTGGTCAACCGCTTTGAAAAATTCTTTTTTGTTGGAAAGGGTATACTTTCCAAATGATCCCATGAAAATTTTATCGAAATCGGACAAACCGTTTCAAAATATACAAAAGTCTGAAAAAAATATTTACATTGACGATCTTTTCGTTTACTCTGCTGGTGAAGATGATAAGTAGTTGACATTTTGGCTTTTGTAACTAGATTAATTACAAACTGACCCACTAAAAAGCGCGAAAATAAAAACTTTTTTGCAAAAAAAACTTTTTTGCAAAAAAATAAAACCGACTTCCATATCAAAACACTACAAAGCCAAAAATAATTTTAATTTCGGTAGTCGGTGTTATTGGTTTTGTATTTTCTTTTTTTTTTCACACCGCCTTCCGAAATTAAAATTATTTTTGGCTTTGTAGTGTTTTGATATGGAAGTCGGTTTTATTTTTTTTCAAAAAAGTTTTTATTTTTGCGCTTTTTAGTGGGTCAATTTGTAATTAATCTAGTTATAAAAGCCAAAATGTCAACTACAAAAAACTAAAAACGCGCGAACAAAAAACACAATATAGAGTAACCGAAAAGATCATCAATGTAAATATTTTTTTTAGACTTTTGTTGATTTTTCAGAAACGGCTTGTTCGATGTCGATAAAATTTTCATGGGACCATTTGGGAAGTATACCCTTTCCAACAAAAAAAGAATTTTTCAAATCGGTTGGCGAGCGACGGAGCTATGCCCGAACAAACATAAAAAAAAACAAACAAACATCCGAATTGAGAACCTCCTCCTTTTTCAGAAGTCGGTTAAAAATAAAACCGACTTCCATATCAAAACACTACAAAGCCAAAAATCGTTTTAATTTCGGAAGGCGGTGTGAAAAAAAGAAAATACAAAACCAATAACACCGACTACCGAAATTAAAATTATTTTTGGCTTTGTAGTGTTTTGATATGGAAGTTGGTTTTATTTTTTGCAAATAAGTTTTCAAATCCACAGGTTTAAACCAAGCATGGCTTCGGTTTGATATGTACGCGGTTTTACGAGACAAGTTATCACTACTATCTGGAAATGGACTTAAGGACCCACTAAACTGAGAAACAAAATGTGGGCGGGAAAACTTACATTAACATTCTAACTTCCGGCTTCCAGAAAGATCGAGAATATTCTAGGTTGTGTCACAATGCTTCCTCTAGTGTCGAAAAGCGATCAAATTCAATATTAATTCCTAATTTACACAACCTCCATTCATAATTATTCATAATTCCACAACCACCATTCATAATCCCACCCCCTGGCGTCGAAAAGCGAAATAATTTATCCAATAACCCATTCATTACTAGCAAATCTTCCATAGATACGGTCGCCATCTTTTAGCCGGAGGCGCAAAAAGAAAGATACACCATACTCTCGCTTTTAAACAACAGAGGACACTACTATGTACATCAGTCACAATAGAACATCCATGGAACGAACTTGGCAAGTGTTGATCAGCCATCGATCCGAACGATTTTATTTTTAAAATGTTCTAACGAGATACCACGGCCCCGGAACACAAATACAAGCGAAGGAGAAGAGTGCGTATTAAATCACTAAAAGTCTTACATATTTCTGCTCCACCCAGTGCAAGAGGAGTCATATAATAATTTTCTCACTGAAAAGAAAGCCCACTTACATCAAATTACATTACGTTAAATAAAAACTACACCAAATTATCCTGCTGATGAATATTGGAGCGAAGTAGCAAAAAAACTGACCAAGTACGAGTTAGACTCGCCCATGAAGGCTTCCGTAGTAACAACGCCAATAACTTTGTTTTTCATAGTGTTTGTATGAATTACAAAGTTAATTTGCGATTTTAGAAAATATGCTGTATCTCAAAAACTGCTGACCGGATCTCGTTCAAACTAATTATCATTGAAAGGTTGCATTAAGATCTACAGCACACACGTATAGGTTTCATGAAAAAAAAAAATTCTGTTTCAGTTCCATGTATGGGAAGCCCCTCTTTATTTTAAATATTTTTTTTTTCTTAAAATCAGAAAGCGGTTCACAGAATACATCTACTTGCTAAGTTTCACATGTATAGTTCTAATAGTTTCGGAACAAAATGGCTGTGACATACGGACGGACGGACAGACAGACAGACATGACGAAACTTAAGGGTTTCATTTTTTGCCATTCGGCTACGGAGCCCTAAAAACTAAACCAACTTATCCTGCTGATGAAGATTGGAGCGAAGTCACAAGAAAAAGCAAAGCCAATGTCAGTCTAGAAACTTCGTATTGAAATATTAATAATTTTGTTACGCGCCCATCTTCTATTTTAGTCTTCATAACCCGCTCAACTTTACAATCCTCCCAGAATTCAAACTCATCATCAACAGTGACCATAACAGCGGCTTCCATTAAAGCTCTCAAACAAATTACTTCCAAACTTGTGTATTTAATCACTAACTTGAGAGTAATATTATTATTGTGCGCCATTATCCGGATTGGTAGGGGCAGGTCATCGGCCATATTTCATAATGGGTGCCTATCAAAACTTTATGTCAGTGCGGCCTCCGAGAATCGTAAAGCGCTTTAGTGTTTTGTTTAGATAGATTATTGGGAACGTAAGCGGAGATGAGATTGTGCTGTGTTCGCTGGTTTTTATTGGTTATGTGATATTGTTACTGGAAGCTCAGTCATCATACTGTTCTGGAATTATGGTAAACCATAAAGTTTGATTATATCGTAGATTTGACAAATCAATCTTAAAGCTGATTGATACAGTTGTGGGTTTATCCTGTATTATTCTTCTAGGTACACGGATAAAGCAACATAGGCTTTAGCTGCCTAGAGTACCGAAATATAATAAAATCTATCTGGCTATTTGTGTCCACCAAGCCCGTTCCATCGTCAGACTACAAGACGAACGGCGGGCGATGCGCTATCGTTAATATAGTGGTTATCCCACCCATACACACAAAACGTTTTGGAATACTTTCATTGTGCGTACAGCTAAATAGTGGAATAACCCTGGAAACCCTGGATATCAATAACCTGCGGGTCTTTATGTCAAAAAAGTAGGAATGCTCTCAAGGGTAGGGGTAGGGTAGAGTACGGTACGGTAGGGTAGGGTATTGGTAGGGTAGGGGTAGTGTAAGGTTTGGGTAAGGTATGGGTTGGGTATCGGTAGGATAGGGGTAGTGGTATCGGTTAGGTAGGGGTAGGATACCACGCGAATGAAGTCGTGCGGGTCAGCTAGTAGTATATACATATATACACATTTCGATATAGTAATGTTTGTATTTTAGTAAGTAAGTTTTAGTTTTAAGCAAAACATATTCTTATGCAAATTTTTAACAACGCCTCGTAAACCATGTTTTATCAAAAAATCTTATCTTTAAAAACCGACTGATTATAAAAAAATCCTATCGAATTTATTTTCTTCAAACTAGTGTATCCAAGTTTATATAAACATTTTAAAGCAAAACATTTAGCTCGAGACTTTTGCGACTCTATTTAACACTTCAGTGCTCATAAAACGAGATTTAACACATGTACTTAAAAGCAAAATTACCCGTTAAACCACGACTATACTTAATACTAAAACGCTTGACTTTAAATGCAAAAATACCCCGTATAAGCCTCAAATTATTCAGTGGTACCGACACTGTCTAAATTCAGCTTAGATATTTATTACGAAACATAATAATTATAATAGACTACAACACCTTTTTTTTTCCGGGTGTGAAAATCATCGAATGACTTCTCCCACTATGTGTGGAGTGGAAGGGAGTGTCAGACTTCTACTGACTAAAACCCCACCCTGCTCCTTCAGCTGCCTTTAAGTTCCGGGGCCGCGGTATCTCGTTAGAACATTCCGGCAACCCCAAACTACAACACCTACTTGCTTAATATACCATATATTTTTTTTCCATCAATCGTTTGTTTCGGTGTTTCTTCTCAAAGTAGTCATTTAGGAAACATTGGCGTTATCTAGTTTAAATTTATGAAAAAATTACATGTAAAAGTGTTATTAATAACCACTTTGCAAAATAAAATAAATATGAAATCAATTATTCGTGTGTCTTTTTGTAACTGACAGAACGTCAGATAAAATTGGGCTTATACTGATTAATTATTATCATACCAAATTATTAATTGAAAATCTCAAATTACTCAAATAATATACATAAAACAAATTAGGGTGTTAAAAGCAATGTCAATATAAAAATTATATGTATTTTAGCGAATGTCAAAATTGAATGTTATAAATTAAAACTCAGCAAGACACAACAACACAACAGACAATACTATTTCAAAAAAATTGGCCAAGTGCGAGTCAGACTCGCCCATGAAGTGTTCCGTTAGTTACTACGTAAGTAGTAAATAACTTTTTTTAATAAAAATAATAAAAGTTTTTCAGTGTTTGTATGAAATACAAAATTATATTTGCGGTTTTAGAAAATGTGCTATATCTCAGAACGGTTCAAGTTAACAGAATACACCTACTTACCAAGTTTCACATGTGTAGTCCTAATAGTTTCGGAAAAAAATGGCTGTGATATACGGACGGACAGACAGACAGACAGGCATGACGAATCTATAAGTGTTCCGTTTTTTGCCAATCGGCTACGGAACCCTAAAAAGCAACCAAAAACAATTACCACAGTATTTATGCTTTGAGATAAGTTGTGTCATACAGATTTCAGTTTGGGAAATCAGCGTACTCACCGCAGCGTATAAAATAGTTAGATGGTGGCGGAAAATCGTATTGACACCGTGCACCGTGCTCGGGCGTGAGGCGTCAAATGTGAACTGACAGCGACACCACTAATATTTTTGCATGTGAATTTTCTGTCGCATGTAAGTCGATAATAATATTGAATATTTGAAAAACAATGGATAGCTTTTGTTCGCTACCGTATAGGCGATGGACTATGACTAGAATTGAATATTTTCTATTTACTACTACTATTTTTTTATTACCTAGGTTTTATTATTTATTTATTATTTATTATATACTTTATTGTACACTTCACAATATTTCTATGGATACAAAAATTTAAACTAGTGTACAATGGGTGGTCTTATCGCACAGGGCGATCTCTTACAGACATCCTTCGGATGGACAAAAATTAAAAGAGACAGATTAAGGGCTTTTTATTAAGAGATTAAGGAGTTTTGTGTGGGATCAGCTGTTTGGCTTCTTATTCATTTCAATCAATCAATCAAATGTATATGTGCTAGAATACAAACTTCCTGGGGAGATCGGAGAGCCTAAAAGTTAGTGTACTCGTATTCTGCATGCAAGCAAGCGTGCAAATTATTAATGTCACTTATAGCTATTAACCTATAGTGTCACCCCATCTGAGCGATGGCGATAGCCTTCTTCAGGACAATATGAGACTTGACAATTATATTTTATGACCTTGTAGAAAACCTACATTATCCAAACATAAACACGGATGACCTTTGCACCAATACATACATTCTTACATAGAATTTATGTATCAGTGCAAAGGTCATCCGCTCTAGTCACACTAGCTTTTGCCCGCGTCTGCTTTCGCGTGGGAAGTATTTCCCGCGTAAAACCCGATCCCATCGGAATTTCGGGATAAAAACTATCCTATGTCCTTCCCAGAGTCCTAAACTATTCCCAAGCCAAATTTCATCTAAATCGATTCAGCGGTTTAGGCGTAAAAAGGTAACAGACAGACAGACGGACAGAGTTATTTTCACATTTATAATATTAGTATGGAAGTATGGATAGTATGGATATGGATTTCTATGACACCAATCACCCGATGAAAACTCTTAGCACATCAATCTATAACTTAAACAAGATTGCAGACTGCTCATAACTCACAGCCACCAGATTTGCATCAGACAAAGTTGTGCGCTGGCAAAATTCTAGTAAACAAGATTAGCCAGTCTATTTTGGCCAGAAACTAGCGCCGGCTGGTATAATTAACGAAGAACGAACGGTTATAGTTACTGTCTGACTTATTGAATCTCAAATTCAAGCAGTGTTGTGTGCTGGGATCAGATTTGGTTGTTTTGTTAACTTTTGACAGTTTTCAGCTCTGATTTTATGGGCTTAGTTTTTTGTGGCTAGAAGTTGATGCGGTTGGAGTATCCATTGGGATAAAAACCCCAAATAAAATTTATAATGATTTTTTTTTTATTACTGATGGGCCCACTCTTGACCTCGATCTCGCCTGATGGTAAGCGATAGATGAGGTCTACGATGGGACGAGCGAGCCCAGAAGATACCTATTTACTCGTGCTTTAAAGGCTGAAAGGTCATAAGTGGCAGGGGACACAGAAGCCGGCAGAGAATTCCACAGCTTGGCTGTGCGCACAATAAATGTGGAAGAGAAGCGGTTGGTACTACAAGACGGTATATCAACCAAGTGTGGGTGGTACCCAGCCGTGCGTCTGGTAGACCGGTAGTGAAAGGGAGATGGAGGAATCAGGTCATGGAGCTAGCATGAAAAAAAAAACGTACTTTTCAAGGCACGAAGGAACCTCGAAATTTTGATGGTCAACCTTCCACAAACCAACCTCGTCAAATGTTGCTTAACGTCGCAGATCGACACGTACTGTTTTTGTTTCATTGTTGATAGGCTCGCGTTTGACCACCATCTCACCTGATGGTAAGTGATGATGTGGTCGAAGATGGAGCACGCTTACCTAAAAGTAACCTATTCACTCTTGACTTAAAGATTGTTATTATTTATGCACGAACTCCACTCATCATTTGCGAATGCTATAAGCTACAAATTATTTCTAAATCCCCGCAGACGAAATAGCGGGTGAAACGCTAGTACATATAGAGATATAGATGAGTTGATCATGTGACATTTCGACAGCGTTTGACAACCTCATAATGTTTGACGTTTTGCCGATTGCCTTCGCCACGCTGCCGCTGACAGATTGTCACTTATGAAGGCTCTCTTCGCTTATACAACGTGTAACTTAAAGGGTATATACATATTAAGTGCACAACTTCTTTGGAAGATAACAAATGATATGGCAAGGGTTTTGTAATCTATGTCTACATGTGTGGAACTTATTAGAAATTTCAATACATTGATACCAGAGACCGAATCTTTCAAATTAAGAAGAACGAAGAGAATTATCGTATTATTGCATGGTTATTGCCAAGTCACGTTAAAAGTTATTAACCCTCGTAGTGCTGTGACAGGTCTGTTATGATTGGCATTCAAGAAACATATGAAACCGATAATTTGGTATCAATTTTTTGAGTCACTTATTTTGAGCTGAAACTGTGCATAGAGCCCTTGTGGATAGATATAGGGTTTCCGTTACACGTTGTATATCACAAATCTATATTTAAAGAGTTAAAGCAGATCTCAACGATTCGATAATACATTCAGTAACAGGTTAGTCGGTGCATGCGCGAGCTTTTCGAGCAGCTGCTTTAAATATTTACGACTACTGAAACAGATAAATGAAAACTATCTCGTAGAACTAAAATTCTAAGAATTTAGGATCGACTGTGCGGGGGGTGGAACAAACATGAATTGCAATACAGAGTTATATATTAATTTATCGAGTTTCTATACAAGCTTAAGCGCAAGATCTCAGACACCCCAATTAGAATATCTATACTAATATTATAAAGCGGAAAAGTTTGTTTGCTTGAACGCGCTAATCTTTGAAAGTACTGGGTGGATTTGGATGCAATTTGGTATGGAAGTAGCTTGAAGCTTGAGGAAGGTTATAGGCTACTTTTTGCGTGACTGCAAAAAAGGAGAGTTATGTTTTTACAGTGATAGAATCCACGGGAGCGAAATCCCGCGTGTATACTAGTTAAAATATAAGTCTAAAACAATATCCGTAACTAAATAAATTGAAACTAAACGCAAAACGTATGTGCGTCATACAATATCCTTACGCAGACGCATACACTCATGCAATGTTAGCGGCTGACACGCACATGAGCGCATTTCCTTGAATTAAGGATTGTATTAATTTATCATGATACTATGTTTCCATTTTAAGTTAAATGAAAGATTCTTCCGTCAAAATTTAACACCTATTTTTTATGACGTTAATCGATTCAGAAGCCGATTCTGAACCAACTACTTTCAGGAATTGCGTTTATTTTGTTACACGTTGTGTAAGAACTAAAGCAAGAGACTCAAGGAAGGTAGAAAATGAGAAATGATAAGTGAACCTAAGTTATTGTTAACTGAAATAATTCTTGGCCATTCTACATCAATACCCCACCCTGTTCCTACAGTTGCCCTTGTTTTCCGGGGCCACAGTATTTCGTTAGAATATTTCTGTAACCTCCGCAAGCAATGGCTCCATCGGGACCCGTCATTCTTTGAATCGTGCGTGGAACACGACACGGTGTCGACTCCTGTGGCCGTTCTTCCCTAACACTACTTAACGCTGCTTGAATTAGATATACAACTAATATTGATCTACGATCTCTTTTCTTCATGAAAACATGACCTACTTCTTCAAAACCTCACTAAGGAATACTCTTTTAAATATATCTACAGCAGAAACTTTGCGGAGACATAAACCAACACCCCAGAGTCGAACTAATCAAAAGTATATAAACTGTGACAGACAGATTGACACGCGCTTCCTGAAACTTTTGGCGTCTCCCGAGAAAGGTATGTCATAGGCTTCTGTCAAATAATTGAGTTGACTCGAAAAATGTAATTACTGCCTTTCAGATGGCTTTCAATTCATTGAAGCAAAATGAAAAATACATTTTTTGTCTTGAGAAATATTTATGATGCGAAATGTTTTCGGTTATTTTCTTTTCAGAGTTTGGTTATTTTGTGTACGAGGTGATGGGTTTTCGGTTGACTTACGGCTACTTAAACTGTCAAATTCTTGACGCCTCCAGACACAATTTTTAAGACGAAATACACTTCTCATCAGAAAAATCGAAACACTTCCGTTTTATGGTTTCTGTCCTAATTTAACACAAAAGAGTTTTCATTCCATGAAAAAAATCACATGATTGTATAGCTGGCAGTTTGTCCATTACAGTGCTAAGCGAAAATTCTAAATTCAAAATTAGAATTTAATTTGTTTATCCTATAAATGAAATGATTCACTGTTTTGAGACAAATGTGTGTTTAGAGTTGGAGTACATTTCACCTTTGAAAACTAAAAATTAGCGCTTATCTTAAAACTTTTTTGGAACGAAGTTCCTTATCGCGCGTTACGAAAGGGGGCTAGCCGGAAAAAAATCATACGAAAAGTTGTAACGACACTTTTTAAGGTGTGGATATTCGTGAATCAGGCTTCATTTAGGATACATTAGAACCTTTTTTTTCCGTAACCCTACAAGATTTTTTTTTCAAAATTATATATATTAATCTACACAATGTAAAGCGTGTCCTCTTGGCTTCAGAAAAAATAAAAATATATTTGAAATATCATAAATAAATACGCAAAGTGGCCTCTGTTTTTGTAACTTACTACCATTTTTCTCCTAAACTATCAATCACAGGATCTTTTAATTGCCACCAATATATTATATTAAGTAATGCCGATGGGACCATGTGCTTATTTTTGCCAATAACTTTCTTAATTATTTATAAGGATTTTTTTACGTAATCGCTACTCGCAAATCGCGTATCCACCCCTCCGGGCGCCCAGTAAATCAGTGCGGGATGAGACGCAGTGCTGGACGGACCTGTGACAGTTTTCTCCGCAAACAAAATTATTGTCGATAGCCCAACCAATTAGACTTTTCCTTGTTTTATGTATAGTGTGTGTAAATATAAGGTATTTTAGTGTGTTATTAGGTATAACGTTGTAAATAATAATTACTACTTATCGTAAATTATATTATATAAAGCTAAATTACCACTCACTGACTGACTGACTGACTGACTCACTCATTGACATAATTGTTCTCCCAGATGGTGGATGGGGAGGTGGGTATATTTTGACAAATTCGTAAACAAGTAACTCTCAAACCTACGGGAAAAGTGCCAAACCTCCCCTTTTCCCCCCCCTTCTCCCCCCTCCCTATCGTATCTCGGAAACTACGAGACTAGTATTTTTGTTTTTTACGGATTCGTATAGAGGAGGCTCGGTAAAGTAAAAACCATTTTTCAAAGTCCCCCCCCCGCCCCCCTTCTCCCCCCTTTAGGCGGATCTCGGAATCTAAAAGACTTGGAACATTTTTTTTTTCAGATTCATTTAGAGGGGCAAGGCTTTAGTCGAAATACTTGTGCAACCCCCCCCCATCACCCCCCCCCCCTCTTTTTTTTTTTTTTTTTTTTCACAAGCTCGCGAGGTACACTAATGATTTATGCCTTGTAAAATGTAAAACTTCTCTTATGAGGAAAAGCTTCTTTGGTATTGCACCGCAAATATATAATAAAATACCTGATGAAATAAAATGTATGCCAGTGCAGAAGTTTAAAAAAACGCTTAATGGGTTACTACTAGAAAAATGTTATTACACTCTAGGTGAATTTCTTAATGACGAATCTCTGTAACTTTACAATATTGTCATTTTTACCTATACTTGACATTTTTAATATATATATTTTTAATTATTTAATTTTAATATCAATCTTTTAAATTGACTATACGTTTTGCCATGAAATGAAATTTATTATGAATTTTAAAATTTTACTTGCTTGCATAATAATATTGTAACGAATTTATATTTTAATTTATAAGTATATATTTTTTTGTAATAATTTTTATGTCAAAACATAGCGCACTACCTAATTTTTTACGATCTTGTATATAATTATCACTTATGTTTACGAATAAATGATTCTGATTCTGAGACCAGTGTCAGATTTCTGACTCGTAACAATTGTCAAAGTTGTACTAATGACAGCTGAGATCAAGGGCTATCCGAGGTATGCTCACCCATCCACAAACCGATATTGGCAAGTGTTGCTTAACCTCGAGCATCGACCCTTGCTACTGTTATAATTGCGCCGAGAGCTTCTCCTTCTTCTCTTCTTTTATATTAAATCAGTTGTTAATCATCATCATATCACGTCCAATGCTGGACATAGCGTAACGCGTCGCCTTCAAAGGATTACCGTCTACACAGGCGGACTTAGTTAACATTATATTATACTATATAAAGCTAAATTACCACTCACTGACTCACTGACATAATTGTTCTCCCAGATGGTGGATGGGGAGGTGGGTATATTTTGACAGATTCGTAAACAAGTAACTCTGAAACCTACGGGAAAAGTGCCAAACCTCCCCTTTTCCCCCCCCTTCTCCCCCCTCCCTATCGTATCTCGGAAACTACGAGACCCGTATTTTTTTTTTTTACGGATTCGTATAGAGGAGGCTCGGTAAAGTAAAAACCATTTTTCAAAGTCCCCCCCCCGCCACCCTTCTCCCCTCCCTTTAGGCGGATCTCGGAATCTAAGAGACTTGGAACATTTTTTTTTTCAGATTCATTTAGAGGGGCAATGCTTTAGTCGAAATACTTGTGCAACCCCCCCCCCATCACCCCCCCCCCCTCTTTTTTTTTTTTTTTTTCACAAGCTCGCGAGGTGCTTGCACCTCGCGCAACACGCAAATACTTGATTTAGAGGGGCCATGCTTTAGTTTTTTTCACAAGCACGCGAGGTGCTTGCACCTCGCGCAACACGCAAATACTAGTTATACTATATAAAGCTAAATTACCACTCACTGACTCACTGACATAATTGTTCTCCCAGATGGTGGATGGGGAGGTGGGTATATTTTGACAGATTCGTAAACAAGTAACTCTGAAACCTACGGGAAAAGTGCCAAACCTCCCCTTTTCCCCCCCTTCTCCCCCCTCCCTATCGTATCTCGGAAACTACGAGACCCGTATTTTTTTTTCTTACGGATTCGTATAGAGGAGGCTCGGTAAAGGAAAAACCATTTTTCAAAGTCCCCCCCCCGCCCCCCTTCTCCCCTCCCTTTAGGCGGATCTCGGAATCTAAGAGACTTGGAACATTTTTTTTTTCAGATTCATTTAGAGGGGCAATGCTTTAGTCAAAATACTTCTGCAACCCCCCCCCCATCACACCCCCCCCTTTTTTTTTTTTTTCACAAGCACGCGAGGTGCTTGCACCTCGCGCAACACGCAAATACTAAACCCCCCCATCTCCCCCCATCACCCACCCCCCATTTTAATTCACAAGCACGCGAGGTGCTTGCACCTCGCGCAACACGCAAATACTAGTTATACTATATAAAGCTAAATTACCACTCACTGACTCACTGACATAATTGTTCTCCCAGATGGTGGATGGGCAGGTGGGTATATTTTGACAGATTCGTAAACAAGTAACTCTGAAACCTACGGGAAAAGTGCCAAACCTCCCCTTTTCCCCCCCCTTCTCCCCCCTCCCTATCGTATCTCGGAAACTACGAGACCCGTATTTTTTTTTTTTACGGATTCGTATAGAGGAGGCTCGGTAAAGTAAAAACCATTTTTCAAAGTCCCCCCCCCGCCCCCCTTCTCCCCTCCCTTTAGGCGGATCTCGGAATCTAAGAGACTTGGAACATTTTTTTTTTTCAGATTCATGTAGAGGGGTAATGCATTAGTCGAAATAATTGTACAACCCCCCCCCATTTCCCCCCCTTTTTTTTTTTTTTCTTTCACAAGCTCGCGAGGTGCTTGCACCTCGCGCAACACGCAAATACTAAACCCCCCCATCTCCCCCATCCCCCCCCCACTTTTTTTTTTTTTTTCTCAAGCACGCGAGGTGCTTGCACCTCGCGCAACACGCAAATACTAAACCCCCCCAATCACCCCCCTTTTTTTTTTCACAAGCACGCGAGGTGCTTGCACCTCGCGCAACACTCAAATATTAAACCCCCATCACCCCCCCACTTTTTTTTTTCACAAGCACGCGAGGTGCTTGCACCTCGCGCAACACGCAAATTCTAGTTATATTATATAAAGCTCGATTACCACTCACTCACTGACATAATTGTTCTCCCAGATGGTGGATGGGGAGGTGGGTATATTTTGACAGATTCGTAAACAAGTAACTCTCAAACCTACGGGAAAAGTGCCAAACCTCCCCATTTCACCCCCCTTCTCCCCCCCCCCCCGTATCGTATCTCGGAAACTACGAGACCCGTATTCTTTTCTTTTTACGGATTCGTATAGAGGAGGCTCGGTAAAGTAAAAACCATTTTTCATTCGCCCCCCCACCCCCCCCGCCCCCCTTCTCACCCCCTTTAGCCGGATCTCGGAAATTAAGAGACTTGGAACATTTTTTTTTCCAGATTCATTTAGAGGGGCAATGCTTTAGTCGAAATAACTGTGCAACCCCCCATCACCACCCGCCCCCCTATTTTTTTTTTGTCCACAAGCACGCGAGGTGCTTGCACCTCGCGCAACACGCAAATACTAAATCCCCCCCCCCATCACCCCCGCCCCCCCCACTTTTTTTTTTTTTCACAAGCATGCGAGGTGCTTGCACCTCGCGCAACACGCAAATACTAGTTATATTATATAAAGCTAAATTACCACTCACTCACTGACTGACTCATTGACATAATTGTTCTCCCAGATGGTGGATGGGGAGGTGGGTATATTTTGACAGATTCGTAAACAAGTAACTCTCAAACCTACGGGAAAAGTGCCAAACCTCCCCTTTTCACCCCCCTTCTCCCCTCTCCCTATCGTATCTCGGAAACTACGAGACTCGTATTTTTTGTTTTTTACGGATTCGTATAGAGGAGGCTCGGTAAAGTAAAAACCATTTTTCAAAGTCGCCCCCTTGCCCCCTTCTCACCCCCTTTAGGCGGATCTCGAAAATTAAGAGACTTGGAATTTTTTTTTTCACATTCATTTAGAGGGGCAATGCTTTAGTCGAAATAATTGTGCAACCCCCCATCACCCCCCCCCCCATTTTTTTTTTCACAGGCACGCGAGGTGCTTGCACCTCGCGCAACACGCAAATACTTTATACTATATAAAGCTAAATTACCACTGACTGACTAACTCACTCACTCATTGACATAATTGTTGTCCCAGATGGTGGATGGGGAGGTGAGTATATTTTGACAGATTCGTAAACAAGTAACTCTCAAACCTACGGGAAAAGTGCCAAACCTCCTCTTTTCACCCACCTTCTCCCCCCTCCCTATCGTATCTCGGAAACTACGAGACCCGTATTTTTTCTTTTTTACGGATTCGGATAGAGGAGGCTCGGTTAAATAAAAACCATTCTCCAAAGTTGCCCCCCTTCTCACCCCCTTTAGGCGGATCTCGGAAATTAAGAGACTTGGAACTATTTTTTTTTCAGATTCATTTAGAGGGGCAACGCTTTAGTCGAAATAATTGTGTAAAAAAAAAATACGGGTCTCGTAGTTTCTTAGATACGATAGGGAGGGGAGAGAAGGGGGGTGAAAAGGGGAGGTTTGGCACTTTTCCCGTATTTTCCGTATTTGCGTGTTGCGCGAGGTGCAAGCACCTCGCGGATCACATTAAAAAAAAAAAATGGGGGGGCTGATGGGGGACCCCCCCCATCAGCCCCCCCATATTTTTTTTTCACAAGCACGCGAGGTGCTTGCACCTCGGGCAACACGCAAATACTTGAGTTAGAGGGGCAATGCTTTAGTTTTTTTCACAAGCACGCGAGGTGCTTGCACCTCGCGCAACACGCAAATACTAGTTATACTATATAAAGCTAAATTACCACTCACTGACTGACTCACTCACTCACTCATTGACATAATTGTTCTACCAGATGGTGGATGGGGAGGTGGGTATATTTTGACAGATTCGTAAACAAGTAACTCTCAAACCTACGGGAAAAGTGCCAAACCTCCCCTTTTCTCCCCCCTTCTCCCCCCCCCTATCGTATCTCGGAAACTACGAGACCCGTCTTTTTTTCTTTTTACGGATTCGTATAGAGGAGGCTCGGTAAAGTAAAAAACATTTTTCAAAGTCCCTCCCCCCGCCCCTCTTCTCCCCCCCTTTAGGCGGATCTTGGAATCTAAGAGACTTGGAACATTTTTTTTTTCAGATTCATTTAGAGGGGCAATGCTTTAGTCAAAATACTTCTGCAACCCCCCCACCATCCTCCCCCCCACCTTTTTTTTTTTTTTTCACAAGCACGCGAGGTGCTTGCACCTCGCGCAACACGCAAATACTAAACCCCCCCCATCACCCCCCCATTTTTTTTATTTTCACAAGCACGCGAGGTGCTTGCACCTCGCGCAACACGCAAATACTAAACCCCCCACTTCTCCCCCCATCACCCCCACCCCTTTTTTTTTTTTTCACAAGCACGTGAGGTGCTTGCACCTCGCGCAACACGCAAATACTAAACCCCCCCATCACCCCCCCCCACTTTGTTTTTCACAAGCACGCGAGGTGCTTGCACCTCGCGCAACACGCAAATACTAGTTATACTATATAAAGCTAGATTACCACTCACTGACTGACTCACTCACTCATTGACAGAATTGTTCTCCCAGATGGTGGATGGGGAGGTGGGTATATTTTGACAGATTCGTAAACAAGTAACTCTCAAACCTACGGGAAAAGTGCCAAACCCCCCCTTTTCCCCCCCCTTCTCCCCCCCCCCTATCGTATCTCGGAAACTACGAAACCCGTATATTTTAATTTTTACGGATTCGTATAGAGGAGGCTCGGTAAAGTAAAAACCATTTTTCAAAGTCCCCCCCCCGCCTCCCTTCTCCCTCCCTTTAGGCGGATCTCGGAATCTAAGAGACTTGGAACATTTTTTTTTTTAGATTCATTTAGAGGGGCAATGCGTTAGTCAAAATACTTCTGCAACCCCCCCCCCCATAACCCCCCCCCACTTTTTTTTTTTTTCACAAGCACGCGAGGTGCTTGCACCTCGCGCAACACGCAAATACTAAACCCCCCCATCTCCCCCCATCACTCCCCCCCACTTTTTTTTTTCACAAGCACGCGAGGTGCTTGCACCTCGCGCAACACGCAAATACTTGATTTAGAGGGGCAATGCTTTAGTGTCTTTCACAAGCACGCGAGGTGCTTGCACCTCGCGCAACACGCAAATACTAGTTATATTATATAAAGCTAAATTACCACTCACTGACTGACTGACTCACTCACTCACTCATTGACATAATTGTTCTCCCAGATGGTGGATGGGGAGGTGGGTATATTTTGACAGATTCGTAAACAAGTAACTCTCAAACCTACGGGAAAAGTGCCAAACCTCCCCTTTTCACCCCCCTTCTCCCCCCCCTATCGTATCTCGGAAACTACGAGACCCGTTTTATTTTTTTTACGGATTCGTATAGAGGAGGCTCGATAAAGTAAAAACCATTTTTCAAAGTCCCCCCCCCCGCCCCCCTTCTCCCCCCCTTTAGGCGGATCTCGGAATCTAAGAGACTTGGAACATTTTTTTTTTCAGATTCATTTAGAGGGGCAATGCTTTAGTCAAAATACTTCTGCAACCCCCCCCCCCCATCACCACCCCCTTTTTTTTTTGTTTTTTCACAAGCACGCGAGGTGCTTGCACCTCGCGCAACACGCAAATACTTGATTTAGAGGGGCAATGCTTTAGTTTTTTTCACAAGCACGCGAGGTGCTTGCACCTCGCGCAACACGCAAATACTTTTTTTTTTCACAAGCACGCGAGGTGCTTGCACCTCGCGCAACACGCAAATACTAGTTATACTATATAAAGCTAAATTACCACTCACTGACTGACTCACTCACTCATTGACATAATTGTTCTCCCAGATGGTGGATGGGGAGGTAGGTATATTTTGACAGATTCGTAAACAAGTAACTCTCAAACCTACGGGAAAAGTGCCAAACCTCCCCTTTTCCCCCCCCTTCTCCACCCTCCCTATCGTATCTCGGAAACTACGAGACCCGGATTTTTTGTTTTTTACGGATTCGTATAGAGGAGGCTCGGTAAAGTAAAAACCATTTTTCAAAGTCCCCCCCCCGTACCCCTTCTCCCCCCCTTTAGGCCGATCTCGGAATCTAAGAGATTTGGAACATTTTTTTTTCCTCGCGCAACACGCAAATACTAAACCCCTCATCACCCCCCCCTTTTTTTTTTTTTTTCACAAACACGCGAGGTGCTTGCACCTCGCGCAACACGCAAATACTAAACCCCCCCCATCACCCCCCCCCACTTTTTTTTTCACAAACACGCGAGGTGCTTGCACCTCGCGCAACACGCAAATACTAGTTTTACTATATAAAGCTAAATTACCACTCACTCACTGACTCACTCACTCATTGACATAATTGTTCTCCCAGATGGTGGATGGGGAGGTGGGTATATTTTGACAGATTCGTAAACGAGTAACTCTCAAACCTACGGGAAAAGTGCCAAACCTCCCCTTTCCCCCCCCCCCCCTTCTCACCCCTCCCTATCGTATCTCGGTAACTACGAGACCTGTATTTTTTTTTTACGGATTCGTATAGAGGAGGATCGGTAAAGTAAAAACCATTTTTCAGTCGCCCCCCCCGCCCCCCCTTTCAGCCCATTTAGGCGGATCTCGGAAATTAAGAGACTTGGAATTTTTTTTTTTTCAGATTCATTTAGAGGGGCAATGCTTTAGTCTTAATAATTGTGCAACCCCCACCCCCCAATTTTTTTTTTTCACAAGCACGCGCGATACTTGCACCTCGCGCAACACGCAAATACTAAACCCCCCCATCACCCCCCCTTTTTTTTTCACAAGCACGCGAGGTGCTTGCACCTCGCGCAACACGCAAATACTAACCCCCCCCATCTCCCCCATCACCCCCCCACTTTTTTTTTTTTTGTTTTTTTCACAAGCACGCGAGGTGCTTGCACCTCGTGCAACACGCAAATACTAAACCCCCCCCCATCTCACCCCCCTTTTTCTTTTTTTTTACAAGCACTCGAGGTGCTTGCACCTCGCGCAACACGCAAATACTAGTTCTTATTATAATATTAAAATGGGTGACAAAAAAAGACGCAAGAAGCGTAATTTGAAAATAGCATACAAGAGGAAATCCCAAAGAATAAAACTGTAAGTACCTACTTAATATTTTATGTACTTGTTAGGTAATGAAAAAAAAAGGCCAAGTGCGAGTCAGACTCGCCCATGAAGGGTTCCGCAGTAACTATAATAATATAATATAATATGTATATTAATGTGACAAAAAAAAATCTTACAAATTTCTTAAAACTAGCTTATGTACGTTTTTTTACAACTACGCCCAATAACTTTGTTTTTTCATAGTGTTTCTATGAATTACAAAGTTATATTTGCGGTTTTAGGAAATATGCTGTATCTCAAAAACTGCTGACTCGATCTCGTCCAAACCGAGTCTTGGTTGAAAGATTACATTAAGATCTATAGACATATCTTTTTTGTAGATTTTTCACTCCATTATTATAGAAGTTAGAGGGGGGGGGGCACATTTTACCACTTTGGAATTGTATATCTTTTAAACGATTAACTTAATGAGAAAGTGGTCTTAGAAACCTCAATGCCATTTTTAAAGACCTGTCTATAAATACCACACACGCATAGGTTTCATGAAAAAAAAATATTTCAGTTTTAGTTCCATGTATGGGGAGCCCCCTTAATTTTAATGTTTTATTTAATTTTTTTCTTAAATTCGGAAAGCGGTTCACAGAATACATCTACCTACCAAGTTTTACATGTATAGTCTTAAGAGTTTCGGAGTAAAATGGCTGTGACATATGGACGGACAGACAGACAGACGGACAGACATGACGAAACTATAAGGGTTCCGTTTTTGCCATTCGGCTACGGAACCCTAAAAATGCACTATCTTTCAAAACTTAGTTGATACCATACTTATATAATTGCAATAACTTTTAAAGTAGGTATACACAAAATTAGTAGGTATACGGTACAGAGGGTCTGTACCGTATACCTACTAATTTTGTATATAACATAAACTAATACGAAAAGCGAATTACGCGTTACGAAAGGGGGCTAGACGGAAAAAATTCATACGAAAAGTTGTAACGACACTTTTACCGACTTCAAAAGAAAGGAGGTTCTCAATTCGTCTTGAACTTTTGAAGTGAAAACTTCTTTAGGGGAGTTGAGGGGGAGTTGAGGGGGGAGTTGCGGGTCGAGTTGCGGGTCGAGTTGCGGGTCGAGTTGTGGGTCGAGTTGCGGGTCGAGTTGCGGGTCAAATTGCGGGTCGAGTTGCGGGTCGAGTTGCGGGTCGAGTTGCGGGTCGAGTTGCGGGTCGAGTTACGGGTCGAGTTGCGGGTCGAGTTGCGGGATGAGTTGAGGCATGAGTTGAGGGGCGTCTCGTGGGGAGTTGAGGTAAAGAGAGAGGGAGAGGGCAATGGTAAACCTTTGAAATTTCGTAAATTTTTGAAGGTTTCACTTCTACCACGTGTGAATTGCACACATGTTCTTTTTTACAATTCCTTCACTAATTAATCGAAAGGAACTTCGTTCCATCCGGGTGTCCCTTGACACCTCTCAAGTTTTTTTTAAACATATTTCGCCCGCAGACGCCTAAGTGGTGGCATTGCTGGATTCTGGACTTAGTCAGCGTATTGTGGCTAAAAGATTGCATCTAAGCTTGTCATCTGTTCATAGAGTCTACAAACGCTATCGGGAGACTGGTTTGTTCACGCGCCGTTCAGGATCTGGCAGGAATCGGGTCACTTCTGAGCGAGATGATCGATTTATTGTAACAACTTCTTTACGAAATCGACGCCTTAATGCTTTTCAACTGCAGAAGCAGCTTCATATTGTACGTAGGATGGCTGTAAGTGACTACAATTAGAAGAAGATTGAAGGAACGTGGACTGGTACCGCACAAGCCAACAAATGGGCCGAAATTAACTGCAGACCATCGAAGAGCGCGCCTTAACTTTGCACGTGAGCACCTAAATTGATCATACCTCCAGGGGAACAAAGTCCTCTTTTCTGATGAGTGTAAAATTATGCTGTATGGTAACGACGGAAGGAACAAGGTCTACAGAAGAGATAGAGAATGCTTTGCACAATGCTGCATTGAAGAAAAGGTCAGCTATGGTGGCGGTTCATGGTCGGTTTGGGGAGGACGCCAACGGTAAGACAGAGCTTGTCTTTATGTTTGGGCCACGTTTGCCTGCACTAAGCAGTCATCGGTACATTGAACAGTGTCTTGAGCCTAACGTGATGCCCTAGGCACATTTTATAGGCAACGCTTTCATATTCATGCACGACAATACTAGGGCTCACACCGCGAGCGTCGTATGAGATTATGTTACCGAAGTCGGTATCTCCATTATGAAATTGCCAGCAAGAAGCCCGGACATGAATCCGATTGAACATCTATGGGATGAATTAAAGAGATGAATTCGTGCAAGAGATCTTGTTCCAGAAACCGCGTGCGACTTAGCCAGCTGCAGAATGCAATCCAAGAGGAATGGAATGGAATGCCACAACATTTGATCGTGACTCTCATACGATCGATGAAGAACCGTATGGAAGCAGAAATAAGAGCTCGGGGAGGGAATACAAGTTATTAAATAAACGTTTTTTCATTATTTTTTCATTTACGTGTGTTGTTTTATCAATTTCCTTCATTCCTCATACAGGGTAAAAATGATTTGTTAAACAAAATACGAAACATATGAAAATTAATTCGAATTTAGAACATTAATATTAGGATTTAAGAACCTTATACTATTCACTATTAAACGACGTTTGACATATATACCTAAACATACACATTTGTCTGATAATCCTTACAAAACATAAACTTGCAAGGTGCTTCTATTTTTCTGATGAGAAGTGTATTAAACGTATGGTTCAGCGGGTTTTATTGTGCTTACAGCTATGGAGTGGAATTCCCTGCCAGAGTCTGTGTTGCCTAAAACCTACCAGGGTCTTTGAGTCAGAAGTGAATTACTTCATAGTCATATATTTATTTGCGTACCATAATGTTATTTTGGAAGTTACAGTAATTGTTTAAAGCTAAGATACAATTATGGACCCTGTAGGGCACAGCAAAAATTAAATTAATTCAATTTACAATAATAAAATTTAAGATGTCAATAAATTAAAAAAAAAGTCAAAAGATTAATAAAAAAGTCAATAGATTTTTAAAAATGTCAATATTAATAAAAAAATCAATAGATTAACAAACTATAATATTATTATAATAACAATGTCATAGAATAATTTCAAAATAACTAACTAACTTCTAGGCAAGCGAGCTTCATTTTCGACCACACTATTGCTTACAGTCAGATAGATAGATAGATAGATATATTCTTTATTGTACACTATAACAGTAAAATAAAATTATGGACTTAACAATTAAAAAGGGTGATACAAGGGGCGGTCTTATCGCTAAAAGCGATCTTTTACAGACAACCTTTGGACAAGTGAGATTTAATTATATTGTGCAATGGAATTACACAATCTAATTCCGCCAAGCCCATTCCATCATCGGACTACGAGACAAACGGCGAAGCGCCATCGTTACATGGTGGACATCCCACCCATACGCACAAAACGTTTTGGGAATACCTTCATTTTGCGTACGGCTAAGGAGTGGAATTCCCTGCCGGAGTCTGTGTTTCCCGATCGCTACAACCTAGGAGTCTTTAAGTCAAGAGTGAATAGGTTACTTTTAGGTAAGCGTGCCCCATCTTCGACCACATCATCACTTACCATCAGGTGAGATAGTGGTCAAACGCGAACCTATTTTCAATAAAAAAAAGATGGTGGACACACGCTAGCCTATTATGTGAAACAAAAGCCCGCCGCAATCTCATTCGATGAAATACACTTACAAAACCGCCAAAATTTCGGTCGAACAATAAACCTGTATCGATCGATCTCAGTATAATAAGAACGTTGTAAGGAGATAAAAGCCATCAAGTTTTACGATACCCTGCACCGGCACATATAAAAGCCAATAAAATACGAACACAGAGGTACATAGTTAATGTGCTGTATGTGGGCGCACCTTTTAATTTCGCTGCCTTATATTTTATTGAAGATAGGTTTGTTGTACATAGCTTTATAGGCGTGGAAGTATTACGCGTCAATACTTACCAAAGCTATAATAAACAGCGAAAGCTACAACTATAACTATTATACTCACGTATAGGCACAGTATAAAAATAATAGACAGACAGTACGGAATCTACCTACAAACGCTCGAAACAGCATACTCACATAAACATGCGCACCGACGAGAGTTCTAAGAGCCGTTGCGATGCTTCTGCTTTCACCTCTCAGTAGTGCGTGCCGCGTCAAGACGAGTGGTCACGTTTAAATTTTTTATATCTCCGAAAATGCTACGAACGTACTCGTATTGCGTTGTGTACGGCTGTTTGAACTCGGCTTCAACAAAACCTGAGCTATCGTATTTCAAACTTCCTGCTGATTTTGAAAGATAAGAATGATTTATTTATTGTCATTGTTATACTTATAATCGTTTTCGAATTATAAGTCCGCGATCATAATGAATTCGTAATCTTATTACTTATAAATTCATAATGCGGCAGTTATGTGGATATTTAAAGCCGATAGTGTAATAATTGTAAAAAATGTAAATCGAAGATGGCGGCCGCAATAGGTATAAATTTTTTCGTCATGGGTGTCGCTTTCATGGTATTCGAGGGTGCTAAAAACGATAGTGCTGTCAAAACGTGAATCCAAGATGGCAGCTGCAACAGGTATCAATTTTTTCGTCATGGGTGTTGTTTTCATGGTATTCGAGGGTGCTAAAACGATAGTGCTGTCAAAATGCGAATCTAAGATGGCCATGAGATTACCTATTTAAATTGTATTTGTTAGCTAGGTCGTTATTTGAATTCGATGGATTGATCACTACAGAACAAAAATGTGAAAAAAAAACAATACCAAAATCATTAAAAGTGACAATCCTATTGCTCAATAGAGCGTAGGTAATTATGTCGTCAACTAGGCTTAGTTTCTATACTGTCCATTATTATACTGTGGTAAAGGACTACGCTAAATTCTTTATAATAATATTATGTCCCTATGTTGCCAGTTCAGATATGTGCGTGAATTTAGTGGAACTTGCACTGGAAGATAGACGAACTTATAGATCAACTTATAAGTAACTTTCAATCCCAGAATTCCTGCGAGATATGCAATGTATTTGTCATTGGGATCATCATCATAAAATACGTTGAAATAGGTTCATAAACCACGAAGTTATGGCCGGACAGAAATTAAAAAATATTTGTACAAAAGTCAATTCCTCCTCGTTATTTACTAGTCGGTTTAAAATGAAAGAGATCTAATAAAAAAAATTGCTATTTTTGGGATTGAGCAAGGTCTTTAAAAAGCAGTGTTGAATAAAACTAACAGTACATATACGTGACCGTGTATTTCGGACATCTGTCACCAAGGGGGTTTAGACAAGTTACCTACAAGGAAATTTCATATTAAAATTAAGAAGAATTGAGATTGAAGCGTCAATAGCCTAATGGCTGTGGTGTCGGCCTAGTGATCGAGAGGTTGCAGGTTCGAAACCCACCCATTATAATGTTGCCGTGAGCCCACTTTAGACCCAAACATATTTAATTTAGTTGGAGGGGTTAAAATATTGCTTGTAAAGTGAATTCTACTCACATTGCTATTTCTCTTTAAAAAAATCAAAATTAGATGTTACAGTAATCTAAAGGTCACTTTGTGACATGTCATAAGCATGAAAATGATATGTAAATGTGGCAATAACTAATAAGCGCAAGCAAAGAGGCAGGCATCTGTTAGTAAATAATTACCAGTCAGTATAAATACCAAAATACCAACACAATACTTTCCTAACCACACGAACATTGCACGAAAATACATTCTGAAGCCGCTTTAAAATGAACTCGCTTAGTAATAAACTCGCAACTATTTTAATAAACTCTACACATTTCTCTTGGCACAATAGATTACATCACGCACACATAAATAATGATTCCACCCACATTAACAGTTTCCGCATCGTGAGTCAAATTCTTGACGAAAAGGGGGGAGGCTCGATAACCTCCTCTCCTTTGATTAACGATCTACCCTAAGATCGGTTATAAATTAATTTTTTAACACAATTTATTGGACAAGAGTTCCCTAAGTTTAAGTTACTGCTGTTTTTCGGAGGAAAATTTATATTATGTGAAAATTTCTTATTTATTGTTCTATGAGGTGAAAACTTTACGTAAGTTGAATTTATTTTTGGTCCTTCGAGTCGAAAAGTTTAAAGACTGAAGAGCTGTAGACTTAAGTGGCTTTCAACTTTTGTGGTGGAAAATAATTTTCATTGAAACTGTCTTCTTTAGTTTCAAACTACGCTCTTATCAATTAATTCAATCATAATAGTTATGTTTCATACCTAAGTAACTTACGATGAAATATTTTAAACTTTAAAGGGCGTCACAGACATAAACCTACATGGCTCTCATATGATTTAATCACTACAGATTGTATGGACTTTAAGAGACGTTGACCTCTGAGTTTGTTTCAGTGTTTCTACTCAGAGTAGTCAGTTAGGATTAGGAAACACTGGCCTCATCTAGTTAACATTTACGAAAAAAAAGACGTGTAAAAGTGTTATTTATAACCCATTTGCAAAATAAACATCATTATTTCATCATTCTAGGTAAGCTGAAACATTTCTTTGCACAATCTTATTCCACTAAGCCCATTCCATCATCAGATTACGAAAAGAACGGTGATGCGCCATCGTTACATGGTGGACATCCCACCCATACGCACAAAACGTTAAGGTAATATTTTCATCTGTACGCACAATGTCCCATAACGTTTCAATTGTCGTCTAAAAAGTGGAATTCCCTGCCGGAGTCTGTGGTTTCTAGCTATAACCTGGGGGTCTGCAAGTCAAGAGTAAATAGGTTACTTCTAGATAAGCGTGCTTCACCTTAGACCACATCATCGCTTACCATCAGGTGAGATGGTGGTCTAATGCAAGACTATTTATAAACTATAAGAACAGTGTTCCATTCTAACAGGATGCAGCTGAGTACTGGAGCGACTGCCTATCTGACCTGCACAACCCAGTAACTGGGTAACACACACCTCTTGGCCAGACTGGTGTTAGATTATCTAGGTTCTGACGTCACGTACCGACTGTCAAAGGTGTACAAATGCGAGTAGGTACCAATGGCTTAACCTGCTTTCCGAGGCATGGAGAAACATGTTGAAATGGTTACCCATCCAGGAACTAGCCTCGGTAAGCATTACTTAATTTTGGACATCGACCAGTACCTATCATATATTTGTTTGTCAATCCGTGTTTGAGTACCACTTAGACCACCAATACTTTAAACCAAACATATCTGAACTTTTTTTCAACAAACTCAACTTTAATAATTTTTTCATCAATCTTAAATTATCTTAAAAGTGTACATAGGTTATATAATAGGGTCGTTTCCTAAAATATTTTATTTAGTCCGTCATGTAGTTTAACAAAAAACATTGGACAAGTATTTTTTATTTTTTCACGTAATTGAAAAATTAAGACGATACAGAGAATTGAAATTTCGCGTGACGTCACACCTCGGTATAATTCTTAGCAAGGTGTGACGTCAGCAGCCCCCACTCCTGTACTTTGAAGCTTTCCATCTTTGTGAATTTTTCTTGACTTGAAAAAGCAAAAAATACATTACCAATATTTTTTGAAAATCTACCTAATGGACTAAATAAAATAATGATTTTGTAACACAGGAATCTACCCTATTGTGGTAGCTTTTTTCTACTATTGTTTAAAACAATGATTTGTTTTTTAATGTAACTCACATGACCTAATTTACGACTTAAGTTATGTCCTGTTAAATTGCGAGAGCTCTGGTAACTAAAACACAAGTTAAATCTTACTTTAGGTACCAGTGTTCAACTTGTTTAGTTTACATACATGCGTTCAAAAATTTGTCTCATAACATGTAATTTAGTTGAATTCAATAAATATTCTATTCTATTCTATTTTCTGCATCCTGATTTGTCCCACCTTACCGATCTAATTTAAGCGGATGACCAAATGCTCCAATCATCAATAATCTCAGTTCAGAAATCTATCCAAAATAACATAGACGTACCCATGTCCGTTCGAGTGACATTGTACGGACATTTGACGTCGTCCGTTTCAATCCCTTGTAGTGATAAATTTCCGCGTCTGTGCTTGCAGGCCGATGTGTGCTGTCCCCGACGGAAGCGACAGGCGATGACTCGATCCAAATGCGATACTGGATTATTTTAAGCGCCAATAGCTCAACGGCTAAAGTGTCGGATTGTGATCGAGACGTTGCGGGTTCTAACCCCATTCATTACACTATTGCCGTGAACCACTCCAGATACAAGCATATTTAGCTTAATTGGAGGGGTTAACAGAGCTGCTAGTAAAGTAAATTTTACCCACATTACTAAGTCTCATAGAAAAATATAATACATTTTTGTATGAGTAGAATTCAAAAATCTAAAAAGAATCAAATCGGTCCACGTGTCTTCGTACGTACTACAATTATGTACTTCGGGGAATATATCTACATAAAATATATAATTCGGTTAGATACTGCGAAATTCTCGACAGCCATGTAGAAATAATATAAATATAATGCACACAATAGTAAGCAGTCTTTTGTCTTTTATGACGGAGTTCAATTGAAATCCCACAAAAATATACTGTATATACGCTTACCTAAAGTTTGTGAGGATGGATGAATAGCTGCACGGATTTGATTGAAATTTTGTATGTAATTAGCTGAAACCTTTATCCTGAAATTCCCACAAGATCGGGATTTACACGGAAAAACCTCGCACTCGAACAAAGTAGTAGACAACCGCTAGTTACACAATAAAACTATTACTATACAGGAAGAGGCGAGGCGCTGGCGTCATGTTCCGCGAAATCGTCGATACACGACACCCTTCGGCCAAAACTCTTCCTTGAGGAAAGTCTTAAGTTGGAAAGTAAATAAGTAAGTACCGAGACGACAAGAGTCACAAAGTGATCAAAATTTATCTTGCCGCAAGCATGCCGCAAGTAATTTATTGTGTTTGGTCTGTCATTGGCAGACCAGTAACTTATTTCAGTATTTATCACGATGTATTTTTTACATTTTATCTAATACTGTAACGAGAACCACGTTATCTCGACTAACTTGTTTATTTAAGGTTGTCTGTCTACAAAACATGCGAATGGATACAGCAATACAATAATCCAATAACTTTATTTTTAACCGACTTCTGAAAAAGGAGGAGGTTCTCAATTCGGATGTTTGTTTGTTTTTTTTTTTTTTTTTTTTTTTTTTTTTTTATGTTTGTTCGGGCATAGCTCCGTCGCTCGCCAACCGATTTGAAAAATTCTTTTTTTGTTGGAAAGGGTATACTTCCCAAATGGTCCCATGAAAATTTTATCGACATCGAACAAGCCGTTTCTGAAAAATCAACAAAAGTCTAAAAAAAATATTTACATTGATGACCTTTTCGGTTACTCTATATTGTGTTTTTTGTTCGCGCGTTTTTAGTTTTTTGTAGTTGACATTTTGGCTTTTATAACTAGATTAATTACAAATTGACCCACTAAAAAGCGCGAAAATAAAAACTTTTTTGCAAAAAAATAAAACCGACTTCCATATCAAAACACTACAAAGCCAAAAATAATTTTAATTTCGGAAGGCGGTGTGAAAAAAAAGAAAATACAAAACCAATAACACCGACTACCGAAATTAAAATTATTTTTGGCTTTGTAGTGTTTTGATATGGAAGTCGGTTTTATTTTTTTGCAAAAAAGTTTTTTAGATTAGCTTTTTACAGAATACTTTATAATTTTTACGGGAGCGTCTCTTTCTCCATTTTTAAACTGTCGTTTTCTTTTTTTTTTAAATGCGTCACGGTGGTTACCAGTGTTGCCACAAAGATGTTTCATTTTGGGCTACCATTAGTACACCACATAGATAAATAGAAAAAAAAACAGGGATTATCATAAACATTCTCAAAAAATTATTTGGAGATGGTTAAAGCTGTGATAAATTATTATTTGGGAAGATTTTTATTATGATAACCCTTGTTTTAGGGCAGCCATGACAGTCGTGTTTGACAGATTTACGTTTCGTGACATTTGGTTTTGATAAATAAAAAACATTCAAACATTCTATTTTTGCTTAAAATATAACCAATCTAGCTGCTGAAAGAGGTATTAGCCTAAGATGTGCTGCCACAAGGCAGTAATATATCCTGTAGTCTTATTTTACTATTATTACTATAAGGAATCCTAAGTATTTTTGGAATTCGTGCGTTGATATTTTATTGTAGTTCCAACTATCCATCGACCTCTGAGATGTCAAAAACGCGATCCGTCAAGCCGACATGTCAAAATGACATTTGCATCACTGTTCGACAGCAACATGGCTGAATCAGAATCAGAATCAGAATTGTTTATTTGTATCCACCATAATTGTTGTGTTGCTCTCTTTGACCGAGCTAATTTGAATATCACACTAAAATAAAGTGAAATTATAGAAAGTTAACATTAAAAATCGGTTACTACATTGTACAGCTATATTTACAAGTGGTGTACATAGTGCTAGCCCAGGCTCCATACATTTCTGGAGCATCTCCTTTTTGGGACCATGACAATAGTAAGAAAAATTGGTAATTTATATTTTGTCCGTTTGTCAGTCAAGAACTCAATACTTACCATTCTTCTCAGGAACGGGTAGAGATCGTCATTATCTGCTTAGCCTTTTCCAAATATGTCTGGGTCAGCTTCCAGTCTAACCTGATGCAGCTAAGTACTAGTGTTTGACATGGAGCGACTGACTATCTGACCTCCACTACCCAGTAGCTGGGTATCATGGATTTTCAGGGTTCTGACTACCGATATCGGCTGACAAAGACGTATTAACAACTCCACTTTCGTGTTTCTTTTTTTTCCCTACGATAATCCATCCGATTTGATTTAAGATTTTATTTTTGTTTCATTTTTATTTTTAATTTATCCTTCATTATTGTAGTCTAATGTTGTCGCTTCTTAAGTTTATTTTAATATAATATAAAGCTTTTTTGTGAATGGGAGAACACTGTAGACTCAGATTTGTTTCACAATTTTTTATTTGTAATTTCATTGTGCTGTATTACTTGGTCTTTACTGTCCCTAATTAACCTGTATTATGAATACATTGTAAAAATGATAATTTGATTTGAAAAGAGTAAATGTGGAGTTTCTTTCCAGTTTTTCTCCATAGAAAACGACCAATTTCGAACTGTGCCCTAACTGCTGACGTTTTGTAAGTGCCCATGTAGGCCTATGTAAAATAAAACATTTTGAGTTTGAGTATAAAGGACAGCCGTGACCATTAACTTAAAGTGCTGTTCGAGGCAGGAATCTCTTTACAGACCTACCTCAGCAAGTTAACCTTGAAGATCGATTCATGCGTCTGTTGATTAGCCACGAGCTCATCTCCTCTGAAAGATATCAAGTTGTTTACACTAGATTGATGCTCAGGCCGACGACGTATTTCAGCGGTGGAAAAATCAAATTGTAAATGAATGCGATCATAAGATATAGTACTGTAGCGACATCTATCTCGCAACATACAAACTAAACGATAGAAATCCTGTATCGCTCAAGCAAAGTTTACCGCTCAACTAGCCTACATACAAATCAGCCGATCACAAACATCGGGCAGTTGCCCACCAGAAAAAAACACCCGTCTGGTCGGAGGATCCTCCCTTTTCAATGGGAATGCGGTACTTAACACCCTGTTCCGCATATCCCCAAAGTACCTACCTACCTAACCATTTATGTCGCATGTTGCGACTTCTCGTTGACATAGAATCATGAAATTTGGCAAGAAGCAATATCTTACAGCACATTTTTTTTAAGATTTATTTAATACAAAGCAGGACACAAAATACAATTCACATAATAAAAAGAAAAACAATAATGACTCACATAGTTATTATATCGTTGCTCACAACAAAAAAAAAAATAACAAAAGAAAAAATATAACATGCAGTTTGAGTAACATTATGAAAATACATAAAGTGACACTTACATACATACATTAAAAAAAGTGCGGTGTGTGTTTCGCGATTGCATCAAATGGGTCCCCAGCTCAACATGTACCAGGCTGTAAATACCTGGCGCTGATATTCTGCTGGGTCCCTGCAGTGACATACGGATGTCGAGTAGCTTAGATATCGGTAATATGGGTAAAATCCACTTTACTAGTAATCTTGTTAACACCTCCAACTAAGGTAAATATGCTCGTGTCGGGAGTGGGTTCACGGCATAGTGTAATGGGTGGGGTTCGAACTCGTGACCTCTCAATCACAAGTCCGACACCTCAGCCATTGGGCTATTGACGCTTTAAAATTAGGTACATTAGTTAGGTACCCACTCACGCTGGGTACCTAACTAATGTATCGCGGTCGTAAATACCTTACTTTACTTTCGCAGGATAGGTACATCTAACTACAACTGTGTAGACCTAATAGTTTCGGAATAAGGTGGCTGTGACATACGACCGGACAAACTGTCAGATTAATCAGACATAACGAATTTATAAGGGTTGAAAAGTTACTATAAGAAATACCCAAAACGCCATAGGTGTGCCTATAATATTTGAAGAGTTCCCTCGATTTCTCCAGGATTCCATCATCAGATCCTAACTTGGTGACAATGGGACCAATTTTGAAGTATACCCTTTCGAAAAATAAAGAATATTCCAAATCGGTTCAGCCGTCTTCGAGAAATCGGTGATCATACATAAAAAAAATATACGCGTCGAATTGATAACCTCCTCCTTTTTTGTCGTCGGTTGAAAACAGACGCTCGACATTTGCACTGCTATGTGGCCATTGCCACATAGCAGTGCAAATGTCGAGCGGGATATGCGGAACAGGGTGTTAAGTACCGCATTTCCATTGAAAAGGGAGGATCCTCCGACCAGACGGGTGTTTTTTTCTGGTGGGCAACTGCCCGATGTTTGTGATCGGCTGATTTGTATGTAGGCTAGTTGAGCGGTAAACTTTGCTTGAGCGATACAGGATTTCTATCGTTTAGTTTGTATGTTGCGAGATAGATGTCGCTACAGTACTATATCTTATGATCGCATTCATTTACAATTTGATTTTTCATAAATTTTGTGTGTTAATACGAAACGAAACTTTTAGTAACTTTTTTTTTAAGTCTTTTTTGCAAAGCTAGAAAATAGATAGATTCTGAGACTAAAGTTTGTAGGTTTGCAGGAAAGGCTGAAAATACCTACGTAGATCTACGTAAAAAGACGTAGAGTTGGCAACGCTGGCTGTACTGTAGGTACCTGCGTACATAATTGTTCACTATATCTCCTGCGTAGATGGCCATTTCCGCTGAGGTTGGCCGCCGTGATCGAAATCGGTCAGGAGGACTATATTTGTGGGGTGAAGACAAGAAACTCGTGTACTATATCGCTACGGAGTAGATACCTACTCGAGCAGGGATGAGCTGAATGTACGTATCACTAACGCTTTAAATAGTATACGAAGTGATCTGTTCATTCTTAACCGAATAGAACAATATGAAACAACGTGCCGAACTTTACCTCGTAGAGGTGTTCATTTAAAACATTTTTTTAAATTAGTTTGAATATTAGGATATTTTTTTATTATTAAGATATTGATCGGTTATCTATATGGTGTGAACACAATAAAATCTTGTTGAATAGTTCGAAATGTAGTCACATAAAATTCACCAGGAAAGTCAATACAGTAAATTCGGCGTATCAAATAAACGGAGTGAACTTATGCGAGGTGGATGTAGTACGGGATCAGGGAGTTATCCTGGACTCTAAACTCACATTCATACCACATATTGAGAACATAATTTGTCGGTCCCAATGTATGCTTGGATTTGTCATTCGCAGAGGAAAGATATTTCAACAACCAAATACTAAATTAGTTCTCTTCAATGGTCTTGTAAGGACCATCCTGGAATACTGTAGCGTGGTATGGAGGCCTCACTACGCAACTCACTCGCTGCGAATAGAACAAGTCCAAAAAAGGTTTATGCGATACCTGGGGTACTCAAAGCGAAGGCAATTTAAATATCTCTCCTACCCTGATAAACTGGCCTCCTACAAAATGAATACCCTGGAATCCCGAAGAGAGCTCTTGGATTTGAGATTCGCTTATAAGCTGCTCAATAATATTGACTGCCCACAATTGTTATATAAATTCAACTTTAGAGTACCCCGTAGACCACCTCGCAAACCTATAACACCCTTAGCTCCACCTCTTCGCCGTACAGTGTTTGGTGCTAATTCACCTGTACCCCGCATGTGCAAACTCATAAATGAACGCAGCAACCTGGCCGACGTCCACTCAGATTCAACATCCAAATTTGTCAAAGTAATTAGGAGTTAATTAAGATATTTTATTTAGAAGTAGGACTTTGCCCTGCCTTTTCTGATTTCAAAATTATTTTATAGCCTGTAGTGCTCGCAAACGGTGTACCTTTCAACCAGTGAAAATATTTTTAGAATGGGATAACTACTTCCAAAGAATACTCCCTATATACAAAATTGCAACCAAATTTGTCCGTTTATAATATTAGTATAGATTTAAATACTTACAATTTTTTTCTTATTATATTACCAAGAGCATAATATTATTTGTGGTGTTCGCCTGTAATTGGCTGTGCAGTTATATTCAAGACACTAATACATGTACGTTCCTATCTATGTTATATCTGTAACATCTGTTGGTGAACCTTAATTAAATAAATAAAATATTTTAATTACTGTAAATAGTCAATTAATTAAGTTAATCGTCGCAAATAGGTGTGATTCCAATTTTAAATACATACGCCAAATTACTAAAGTGTTCATTGCCGATGGATCTTGTCTTAACCTTTAATTAATTATTTATTTGCACCACCGGCACCGACACTCAGTATGATAATAGAATAATAACGGTTTTTACGTATAGAGTCTGAAGTAAGCTTGCAATTCGAGTGACAAAATTGCCACTTATTAATTACTTTTTGAACGAACGCAAGCTGAAAATGTGTAGACGATAGCTATAACCTAGGAGTCTTTAAGTCAAGAGTGAATAGGTTACTTTTAGGTAAGCGTGCTCCATCTTCGACCACATCATCACTTACCATCAGGTGAGATGGTGGTCAAACGCGAACCGAATTTTTAATAAAAAATATATACCTAAAGTCATTGACCCGCGCTGCTAACCTCTGATAAGTTAAGACCTCAGGTAGGATAGGAAAATCTGACGATTAGCCTTGCGAAGAGGTATCAAATAGGCAGTCATTCCACGTTAATTATTGGTAAGCACACGTAGACGTCACAGGTTCTTGAAAAACGGATAAATTTTACGAAAAAAAAATTTACGAAACACGTTTAGATTCTCGTGGTACTTAGGTACTCCAGACATTAAAGTGAAACGCCCACGCTTCTTAGATAATCCCTAAATTGCTTTTCTGTCTAGCTACTACAGATTACAGGTTTTATTCCTTGAAATGAAACCCGTTTAGGTACACACAGGTTATTGTGACGACATCTCAACACATTGGCTTATGTCACTCTTCAGTGTCCTCACGAGACAAGCGTCTCTTACATCCATATAGATAGAATCCAATCCGTGATATTTCTGAGTAAACGGTGCGTCGTATTCCACGCGCGTCTCAAAGAACTTTGGCAATGATGACCAGGCCCAATATGGCCAATGCCTGCCAGGGCTGTCTGAATGTTCTAACAAGATACCGCCGCTTAGAACCCAACACAGAAATCTTAATAATAAGGCAATATTATTAAGATTTCTGTGAAACCCAAGCATTCGCTAGTAACGTCACTGACACAAAACTCGACCCGAAAAAAGTTACTGTTCAATGTTCATTGACCACTTGATGGTGACCTGACTGATGTATTATTGAAATCTTGAACCTTTAGAATTCAAAAAGCCTTGATAGGCACACCTAAGGGCTTTTTTTCTTTTCTTCAAGTAATTCAGTTGTTGAGGTCAGGTAGGCAGAAAACCAGATCAAAATAAACACAATTCCCTCCTTTGTTTCGTTCTGTCGATAAAAACCTGTAGAATTCTGCCATATACCTATTTTGCGAAAGGGACAAGCAGCTAAATTCTGTCGCGGTGGTATCTATCCACAAACTACTTACTTAACATAAGAATAAATATGTATTCTTATGACAACCTGAAGTAATTTATGATAACTTGTTGTCTAGGAATTGGCGCATAACCACAGAATACTCAATAGTGGCTTTACACCAAGATACAGGACGTGTCCTAGTTTGGCTACAGATGCTTCCATGGTATGTACTTATTTTTTTAATAGCGTACTACCATTATAGTCGCACTAGGAATTTCTCCTGTATTTTGAGCGCTTTTTTACAAACCCACAAACGTGAAAAACTTTTTGTAGATCAGCTTATAAACATCCACACGCAATAAATTCAGTTCATCCGTGATCATGGCGCTAGCAATATTATCGGAATCTCGAAACAATAAATGCACATGGTAAATATTCCGTTCTAATGATACTATTCGTAGGCTATAAAAGGATTTGTTGTGGTGCGGGAATCAATTCAGTGACACGTAATGCAGTATACGCTCAACCGCTGCCCGATACCATGTTTAAATACTTAGGCGTCAAAAACCTAAGGGCTAAGGTGTCGGCCTTGTGGTCGAAAGGTCATGGGTTCGAACCATACCATTACACTATTACTGTGAACCCAATCTAGACAAGCAAATTTAGCTTAGTAAAGTAAATTTAGTTTAATAAGATTGTTGTACCTAACGTGAATTCTACCCAAATAACTAATCGCAAGTACTCTTGGGAACAAAAATACTAGCCTGGTTTATGCTATAAGCTAATAATTTTGTATGGTGAAATAATTGTCATCCAACCTGTAGATCGGCCAACAAAGGTACTAAAGCTGCCACATAACTCAAGATATTGGAAGGCAATATTCTTGGCAACTTTTCCTATTACATCTTTGATTGCATACTGAGGAGCGAGTCTTTTAATTCGAAAAGTTCCTCTATGCAATTTATTTCAAGCTCTTTTTCTTCTTGCTGTTCATTTCGTTTTATGGCTATGGTGGATCTATGAGGTTTTCTATAGACATAGTAAGCATTAAGTAGAAGGAGCTCGAGGCTGTATATATAATAATAATAATAATTGTCATATCAGTCAATGGGCTGATAGCTAAAAGCTTCGACGACCATTTGTCGAAGCTGGCGTTGCACAGCTGGATAAAGGGCCTGATACAGAAGGCAGTTCTCCTCGATACAGCTCATATTAGCTCGCTTACCTAAAAGTAACCTATTCACTCTTGACTTTAAGACCCCTAGGTTAAGCAACGCATTCTACGAGTAAGTTCAGTCTGTCCGTCTGTCGGATACCCATCCACAGTGAACCCCACGCAGCTAAGTATTAGTGTTTTACATGGAGCGACTATCTACCTGTCCTCTACAGCCCAGAACTTTGGTAACACAATGCGCTTTGGCAAAATCTGTGTCAGACTTCCTGGCTTCTGGCTACCCATAATGACTGTAAAAACATAACATTAAATAATTCAAATCTAAATTAAAAGACTATTTACTTGGCACCCTACTTTAATCTTATTGTTGTATTTTTAAGTTAATTGATTAAATAATATATTTATTAATTATATAGGTACATAAGTTAAAAATCTATACTAATATTATAAAGAGGTAAAATTTGTAAGTTTGTATGTAGGGGGTAATCTCTGAAAATACCGAACCGATTTTGAAAATTCTTTCGCTTATATGTAGCTGCATTATCCCTGAGTGCTATAGGCTATAAATTATCATTATATCATGCATATTAGCCGAGCTATTATAATCTTTGTCAAGCAAGTCGGGGACGATATTAGTATATATTATATATAGTAGCTTGGACCCTGCTCCTGACACCAGTGGACTGTCATTTTTTTATATTTTTAAATGTTTTTTTTTATTGTAAGTTGTTTTACAGAAAATTATTTAAAAATATTTTTTTTTTATAGTTGATGGGCTTGCGTTTGACCATAATCTTACCTGATGTTAAGCGATGATGTGGTCGAAGATGAATGATGGTGTAATTTTTGAGAAATGTGTTGAATAAAGGAAATAATAATAAAGATATACAAATGACATCCGGGTCCAAAGTCTTAGCTTGCCTTCTGAGGCACGAAGAAATCTCGATATATTAAGTGCTGCTTAACCTGTAAGGTCGACCCGTGCGGAAGTTAGATAGATAGATAGATACAGTACTCTTTATTGCACACAAATAAATTAAACACACACCTTGATTCACAATATTGCTCAATATGGTTACAATGGCGGTCTTACCGCTGTTATTGTTTTGCCACGAATTCCTTGTTACGCAAGCAGAGCCAAGGCAAATCGTTATAGCAAGCACCAACCCAAATTCCCAAGATAACACAATGCAAAGTACCAAGTGCTGACGCTGCACTTCAAGTGTTTCAATGAAGACCACACCGACCGCGTCGCGCGAACGGTGGGAAAAGAATCGAACAGTATGGAGTCAATCGCTGACACAATCATAAACACTCCTTAGTAATAATTAGCTTTATGTTTTAAATTACAATTCATAAATATAATTTGTATTAAGTAAGTTGGTTTCTCTTGCATCCTTCACTGCCACCAAACATAATTTCCTCATAAATAATGTCGTATATAGAGATTAAAATAATTATGATATAATCGTTTCAGTGTATGATAGGAAATACTTAAATAAGGTAAAAATTTGGTTACTTACATACATAACATCTATCTGACCGGTACATAGATACTCATTTGGTAAGACGCGCCCCCGTGCACATCTCCATCTCATGGGAATTTCGACAAGTGGTTGTACCACTTGTCGAAATTCCCTTGAGATGCGATGCATAGCGATCCTATATATTTCCCTATAGCCTTCATTATCATTCAGTGAAGGGCCCATTAAAATCCAGTTCCAGATAATTAGCTCGGACAGACAGACAAAATTAAAAAAGTAGTAGTAGTTTATGTTTTTGTAATGGGTTAATAATTGTACGCAATGGAGAATACACCATTATTTTGTAATCAAAGAGAGATTCTTGAACTGTATTTGTATGTATAATACAAATAGAAGATTATTTATCAATGTGAAATTGGGCTTGTTTGTAAATCTTTTACTTTTACACCTGAATTTTGGTACTTTTAGAAGGGATCCGAAGGCAGTTTTTTGTGAAAAACTATATCAACGCGAAAGCGAAGTTTACAATAGTTTTATTCTTTCAAAGTTTTCATTCAAAGAGAAATTGCTATGTTAAATCGTTCAGGCGCATTCTATTGTTTAGTTCTACAAATCTTAGTTATATTCGAGTTGTTACTTGTTGTTAACTTCAAGTTCTGTGTCTCCTTAAGTTACAAAGGTAGGCTTTATTAGTAAACCCTCTTGTTAACTCAGTGATACCAATCATCATAGTAGATTTTTTTAAATAGACTTTCGTTTTCTCTTTTGTCTAATACTGTCTTCGTTTTTGTGTAACAGTAACTTATCTGCTTAGCTTTTTCCAACTTTGTTGGAGTCGACTTTAACTCTTAACTAAACGTTAGTTTTAATTATTACCTTCATTGTTTGTTAGTGCACTATTTTTGTTAATCTTGTTTTTTATTTCATTTCATTATTATTTTTGTAGCGCGTACTATGTTTCTCATGTGTATGTTGTGGACAACGCTGTTGGTTACATAATTGTAGTTTCTTTGTAATATTTTGTATATCTTTTATTACGTGACTGTTTGTTATTCCTAAAAAAATAAAAAATAAAAAACGCAACTGAGTACTTGTGTTTTATGTACATAGAGTGACTAGCTATCCGATCTCCAGAAACCAGCAGCTCGAAAACACTGATGTCAGATTTTCTGGTTTTCCCGTACCCGTAACGACTAAGTTGTGCAAATGACATCCGGAACCATCGGCTTTCATCAGTGATAAGCCGTGCTGCGACATCATGGCTCACTGGGTGCGTGTACACGTGCGTGTGCCCGGGGTGACAGGTGAGCGCGGTCGGTATAGGAAGTGATGTGTATTTTATTGTTACTAACATAGTATGTAAGTATTGTGTACCTACTAACAATATTTAAATGCATAGGCGTTTGTTATTAACATAGTTTATAAGTCATGTATAATACTAACAAAACTATGGATCTTGAGGTCTGAAATAAAATATTTTTATTTTATTTTATTTATTTATTTAGGTGGTTTTAGAGGCATAGAGGAATCTCGACACGTTAAGATGCTCACCCATCCACGGACGGACCTCGGCAAGCGATTCTTAACCTCGATGATCGACGTGGTGAGGTCGTCGGGCTCATCTAGGACGTGACGCGGGCGATGAACCCGACAAATATTTGAGGGTCTGTATCGGGCGGCCGATACAATCAGGGGGTTTGTATGCTATTCAGCAAATGTGAAGTAACGCACTGAATGGCATTTCAACATTTGCTTTATGGTCGGGAGTTTGAGGTCTACATGGAGATCCTCGTTCCTCAAGTACCAGGGCGCGCCCGTGGCCTTTCGGAGAAAACGGTTCTGAATGACTTGCATCCTATGGATCTGAGCCGGACTGGATTGAGCAAACACCGGACAGGCGTATGTCAGGATATATATATGCACGTGGTGAAAATGCGTATTTTACATCTAAGGGAGAGCTTGCTGTGTGCATTCAGCATGGAGTGTAGCCTACCGAGAGCGAAAGCGGCTCGCGAGCGAACCGACTTTATGTGCTCTCTGATATTGAGGTTTTGGTCTAGAATCACACCTAAGTATTTAGCTCGCTTTTCTCAAGGGATTGGCGTGCCAAACATAGTGATCGGGCGGGAACTCACAAAACGTTTAGGGAATACCTTCATTGTGCGTACGGCTAAGGAGTGGAATTCTCTGCCGGAGTCTGTTTCCTGATCGCTGTAACCTAGGGGTCTTTAAGTCAAGAGCGAATAGGTTACTTCTAGGTAAGCGTGCTCCATCTTCGACCACATCATCACTTACCATCAGGTGAGATGGTGGTCAAACGTGAGCCTATTCAGAATATAAAAAGAGACACAAACAAAAATATTCATAAACACGAAAAGGGATCTATGTCTATATATTATATATCATAGTTGAGAAAGCAAATCGTGTAAGTAATTGGTGTCCACAAAAATAATATAATCTAAAGGTATCTTCTACACTCCAATTATGGTGAAACAGATAGATAGCCCGTACAAAAAGGGTGGATATTAATTAATTATGTACAAATTGCTGCGAAAGTTGTCGGTGCGAAAATAATTGGTGTCGCCTCTGGTACAGTTGGCTGCTGAATTAATTAGTACAGTCGACCGGATGAATTAATTTGAGCGTCAAGCATTCTGTTTGTTTGTGTATTTTTTTGCAATTTTAATGCTAATGGGTTGTGGGAGGGGGTGTGTGACTAATTATATGTAAATAACGCTGCAATTACATTATATGTAAATAACAATATAAGAGCGTATTTACATACTAGCTGTGGACCGCAACCTGGGTCCCTTTGTATCGTCGTTGTCGCTGCCGCGGGAATTCCCGGATAAAAATTAACCTGTATGTTGCCCTGTAACCTCTGCTATCTTCCAGTAAATAAGAGAGACCCATTAAATCCGTTCCAGAGATAAGCCTGGACAAAGCGAATGACATAGACAGACAGACAAAAGCATTAAATAACTTTTTGTTTCAATATCGTGTAAATAGCTTGCGCCCTTGAGAATACACAGTTACTTTGAATTCACAGACAGACACTTAATTATATTGATATGCATGCATAGAGTATAGATATTCGGTTTTAAAATCATTTTTGAAGACCCACCGAGCATTTGCCTTTATAAGTATCAATTTACCTATGTACTTAGAAACACCAGATCATCAACCTATCTGAATATACATCGTGTAACAGAATAAACGCAATTCCTGAGAGTAGTTGGTTCAGAATTGGCTTCTGAATCGATTTCCGTCATAAAAATAGGTGTTAAATTTTGACTTCTGAAAAATCTTTCATTTAACTTAAAATGGAAACACAGTATCATGACAAATTAATACAATCCTTATAATTCATGAAAATGCGCTCGTGTGCGTTTCGGCCGCTAACATTCGTATATGCGTCTGCGTAAGGATATTGTATGACGCACATACGTTTTGCGTTTAGTAAGGATAACTATTTTATAAAAAATGTCTAGGTTCGGTTTCAATTTATTTAGTTACGGATGTTGTTTTAGACTTATAATTTAATATTCCAATTGGGGTGTCTGAGGTATTGCGCTTAATCTGTTACACCTTGTATACTTGAACCTTATCGGATCTCGTAGCTAAGAAATAACAACCGCACGGGTCAACATTCGAGGTTAAGCAACACTTGTCGAGGTCGACCTGCGGATGTGTGACCATCTTAACATAATGTTATGGGAATCTCCTCCATGGCATGGAAAGCACGATAAGCCGTTGCTCCTTGTACATCTTTGATAGTCGTTAGAAGCCAGAAAATCGTACACCGGTCTTGTCAGGAGATATTGTGTTAGCAGGTGGTGGAGCTCAGACAGGCAGTTGCTTCATGCAAAACTCTAGTACTCAGTTGCAACCGGTTCTACTAGAACCCGATCCCAACATTGGGAAGAAAACTAAACAGATATTGATGCCCTTGAACCTTATTGCGATGTGATAAAGTTGTAAATCTATAACATAATTTTGACATATTGGGATAGATTGATGTGCTGGCCACCGTACATTTTATTTTTATTTTTGTCGCGGGAGATTGCTGTTTTTAATTGAAGAGTTCCATCACTTATCTCCGAAGATCTTCATCAGAACCTGATGAATTATTTACTAAAACCTTCCTTGTAAAATATGCTTTCAAACAATGAAAACGAGATCGAAATTGGATCAGTAGTTTCTGAGAAAATCGTGGATATATAAATTATACATACATACTGGTCGAATATAGAACCTCGTTTTTTGAAGTCGGTTAATAAATGAACAACAGACCAACTTAATCCAAAATTGATCAGTGACATTTATTCTTGAATGTGGCTAAGAGACCATTAATCGTAACATTTAGAAAAACTAATGGCCTGAAAAGGCGATAGTGAAAGCTATATGTCAACTTTTATTAACCGTAAATTATTTATTTGCATTTGGAAGCGATTAGTGTAACTGCCATTCTATCCTCTCAACTGTTTTTGATGGGAAATCATCAAATCACTCCTTCCGCTCTGGGCGGGAGACTTCTAGACTTCTACCAGCTAAAAATCCACTTTACTTCTTCATTTTTCCTTGTGTTCCAAGGCCACAGTATCTCGTTATACCATTAAGGAACCCCAGCAGACTCGCAATCGAAAGAGACATTACAGATAGGTATTTGTAAAAAGCGCGACTGTTGCCCGCGACATCAATCACACGATACTACAAGGCACGTACGACACATACTGCATGGCTATTATTATTTTTAACCATTTGCCAAATAACATTCAGGATTTACCATTGCCGCTATTCAAAAGTTTATTGTTCAGATGGTTATTAGAAAAGAACTATTATAGTGTTCAAGAATACCTAGAGGATAAGTCACTAGTAATAAAATAAAACAAATCAACAGTTATTCGAACATATGCTACAATTACAATACTATTCATTTATTATTATTGAAATACAATTTCAATGTTATAAATTAATTATTTAAGATCTAGATATTTTCTATTCCTAATTGTAATTATTTATAAGATAATACTTAATATAAGCTTTGTGCTTATTTTTAAGACATATTTGTACGTCATATCATAGCAGGATATGCTGGTAACCAGGAATTGTAACATCTATTGTACAATATTCTGACAAATAAATATTTTGATTTGATTTCAGCCACTTACTGTGTGCTACACAGCACACACACGGATGTTTTTAGAGTACCTAGTTTTATCCCGTCTTCAACTATCTCCATGTTAACTTTCATCAAAATCGGTTCAGCGGTTTAGCCGTAGAAGCGAAATAGACTAACAGCAGGATAGACGTGCGCCATGTACTGTATAATTATACATCCGCAAGTCTATCTTACTAGCTTCTGTCCGCGGATTCGTTCGCATTTTTTAATCAGTGAAATTAAAGAAGCCAACGTATGAAAAGTATTTGATGTTGAAATATTTTTTTAATCGGTTCAGTAGTTTTTGAATCGACCTTGACATGACCACCACGACTTTAACAAGACAGCATGACTAGGAAGAAGATTAAGAAGCTTTGTCAACAATAAAACTTTTCTGTTTATAATAATAGTGTAGATATTAGTATGGTTTAGTTCCTTGCTCCAACCTTTACTGAAACTCCAAGCAATTAAGTTTCAAAGGCACCAACTTTTTGTCTAATATTTGGTTGGGCCCAGACGTCCTCTAATTTCGATCAACCGAGTAATGGGACATAACCATTGGACCACAGCGGACCCGTAAGCCGTAACTTTTCCAATAACAATTCTCATTGATAAGGGTCTAATTGTCAATTAATTAAATATTAAACCGAAGGCGAATCTGGTGCGCACTTTCTACTTAAAAATTGCCCTTTTATATTGTTGGGTGTGTGGTCTAAGTGATAAGGTTATGAATTGACTGGGGGTATTCATAAATTGTTTCTAGCGCATCAAAATGTTTTTAATATTCGCCGTATTCATCACAGACGAAATCACACCATTAAAAAACACGTTGACTAAAATATACTGATGAAAATAACTGATTTGTTACCACTAAATTACTTTTCCGTAGACAGTTACGAAACTAATTACAAGATTCTTATCTTTATTCTACATTAAACAATTCCAATTTACAATCATGTTAACGTGTAGTAGGTACATGAGTAGACAAATAATTATTTTAAGTAAATAAGTTATTTTAACTTGTGGTTGCATTAACACAAACATTTTATAAGGCACTGACGTAGACCTCTTAATCTTATAAATTGCGTTCTTTCTTATTTATTTATTCAAAAAATGGAACGGCCGAGGCCGTTCAATTACACTTTTTAATAATAGCTAATGTAATAGTTAATTTATTTAACACAGACATTCACATAGTTTTTAAGACCTTTGTTACTAACATTATATGGACAATGTTTAAAGTTTGAAATAAATAATTATATTCTATATTGTATTCTATGAAAAAAATCAAACCTGTTAGTATGGTCTTCCATTCATCCGCAAACATATTACTTATTTACTTACCTACTAGCTTTTGCCCGCGACTTCGTTCGCATGGGAGGTTTTTCCCACGTAATTCCCGACCCGTGGGATTTCCGGGATAAAAACTTTCCTATGTCCTTCCCAGGGTCCTAAACTATTCCCGTGCCAAATTTCATCTAAATCGGTTTAGCGGTTTAGGCGTGAAAAGGTAACATACAGACAGACAGAGTTACTTTCGCATTTATAATATTAGTATGGAGTATTCCTCAACTGCGCGACGCAAAGGAGGGTAATGTGTTTTGTGTTTTACTTACATAATACCTAAAATCCCTTTCCCTCGCTCCAGTCTCCTCACTGGGACCACGCAGTTAAGACGTGCACCATTTCGATTATACACGTAATGGATACTTAGGGGAAGCACTCTCGTTTAAAACGAATAAATGGACTCCTAATGAAGTTAGAAGCTCCTTAATTACTCGATACAGACCTAATGTGACAAAGATTAGATCTTTAGATATTTAGAGGGCGAGATTAGGTTTTTCTGCAAGGACAGTTGTCAAGGGAATATTCTCATTGTTTTGTTAAATGTACAAGAACGACTGTTTCTGCTCTTTTGTGTGTTGTTTATGGTGTGGCCACTTATTATAATGTCCGATTGAGATAAGAAACCATATTTTTAATTTGTTTTCTTTGCTTCTACATAATAAAGCGTCAATAGCCTACTTAATGGCTAAAGTCGGACTTGTGATCGAAAGGTCCTGGGTTTGTACCCCACCTATTACTCTTTTGGCGTGAGTTGCAGACACAATCGTATATAGCTTAGTTGAAGGGGTTAACAAGATTTTTATGATAATTTTAATTTTGTGCTTTTTAATTAAAACATATTTACAAACACACATTTTCTTTGTTTCAGGTGGCAGGAGTAGTAGGCAGAGCTGATGTCCTGGCGTGTCTCTTCTTCCTGTCATCTGTGTTGCTGTATCATGGGTAAGCCTTAGTAAATGTTATGGTTTGACCTACGGAATAGATGAATAAGGTTGGAATGGTAATGTGGCCCTGGCGAGCGCGCCACATTTATAATACGAAAATCATAGCTCGACCGATTAATTCATTCACCGCGTTTAGTGCGCTTCGGATTACTTCGGAACACAGAGCTCTGCTTTAAAATGCCATGTTTGACAATTATAACATGTAAAACAAAAAGTTAGACCGCAAGTATAGAGCGAGGAGGTATATCTTTCCATCAGTAAGTCGAAAATAACATTTAATTACAATTTTATTTGTAATAAACATAAAAAATTTCTGATCACTATGAAATTCCGAACATTAACAACATTTATATTGCAACAAGTTACAAAAAATATATATTGCCCGATGTGTACTCGCTTAATCAACGCAATGACCAAGTCCGCTTACAATGTACTGCATCCTCCATACTTCAACCATTGACGTTTCGTCCTTTTCCCTGATTGGCCGTGATGCACGGCGCATGTTTATCGACAGTGAGTTACAATCAGTAGCAAGCTCTCGATTTAAATGTGTGTAATTTATTTGTGTGCGTAATTCGCATACGTAAAGGGCCACTTGCTTGTAGTGGAGCTAAAGAGTGGGGAGACAAGCGGCGACACGCGTTCTCATACAAATCAGGAACTATTTCCTTTCTAACCTCTTTTATCTGTTCTGTTGTTTGACCAGCCATCAATTAAGAGATTGGAAAGCTTTCGACATTTTTGTCGGGGCGAAAATCAACAAGTGACTGCTGCTCACTGGTGGAGCGGAAGAGAGTATCAGACTTCTACAGAATAAAATCCCTGCTCCTTCGGTTAGCGTTCCGGGGTCCACATACCTCGTTAAAAAATTAAAATAAAAATGCTTTATTTGTAAACATAGATCAAATTACTACAGAGTGCGAGATGTTACAGATAGATAGATCATCTATATTTTGCCTAGAAGCGTACCTACAAAAATAATAATTGACATTGTCGACATGTAAACATTTTTTATACTTCAATAATTGTGACAACGTCATAAAAAGTGATAGTTTTTGCCGAACAAACATCATCAATCATTTACTGGCCTCTAAGTTATCTTTGATCATATTATATCCTCTTCTTCATCATCTAATCATCATCTCATCTTTAAGTAGTTCATCCCCACGCTCGCAAAAGGCGGTTGCTATAACATTCTAATTTTGAAATTGGACTGCAAACATCTCCTTCCATCGCAATGAATATTTAATTACTTATGTCGGTAAAAATGATATTCGAGCTTTATTCAATTCCGAAGATACAAAATAAAATTGAAATAAATCAGATGGGAATCAGATTGTGCAATATGAAATATCGTCTTTTCTGCCGAAAATTATTAACGTAGATATTGCTAACGAGAGATGCACCCTCTGCCGTAAATAAGGGAATGTTGTCAATGGGAGATGAAAATTACATTGGAGCCGTCATCTTCATGTATCGGATTATGAAGAAGGGTTCAGGTTAATTTAAAAGAATGAAACACTACTCAAAAATTTCCGACCTGGATGACAAAGTCTCCGGATTTTTTGTTTTTGAATTTTCTAGGTAAGCGTGCTTCATCTTCGACCACATCGTCGCTTACAATCAGGTCAAACGCATGCCTATATTCAATTTTAAAAAAATATTTGTTTGAGCGTCAGTTTATAACAGATTACACAAAAACTTTAGACAATATTCTATTTAAATAAACATAAATGTTTGTTGTCTATGCGTTCTTAAACTATCAATCAGATTATGATGAAACTTTGGCAAGGTGTCCTGAGGACGCGCAAGAGAGTTTTTAGACAAAACCCAATGGAAAAAATATTATAACCTCTGTTTTTACTGTATTTTAACCAAACACTTTCTTACGTTACGTGGCATTACAACGCATTACGCGGATACAGCTATTTAATATTATAACTGTGAGAATGAGATAGTTCGTTTGATCCTCTTTCATATCAAAACGAAGCAAAGAGCTAGATGTGTTTGTTGGCGTGAAGATATTATAAGGGCTGAAATATGAGCAGTTACTTTATGTTCAGTAAAAATTTACGCGGGCGCAGCCGTGGGCAGTAGCTAGTCTTCAAATTATGTACGTAGGTACATGAAATGGCCCAGTAGAGCCTAAATAAACGAAAGCCTGTTATTTTGAATTATGACTACGAATTTAGTACTCGTATGATATACAATTATAAAAGGGCTTAAATTATTGTTTTGTTTATTTTCTCGAGCAGAACCTTTTTATAGCAGTCACATAGAGAGGAGGGGTATGTCCTAGCTGTGGGAATCTAATAAGCTGAACAATTTTTATTAAATATCAATATCAATGTTTGTATTTTACGATATAAGCAATGATACGCAGGATACTAAGTGTGAAATTAACGGATTGTGATCGAAACCCAATACTGCGTTCCTACACAAATATAGCTGAAAGCTACCCAACTCTAGTGGGACTGGGCAGGACATGACTGCCGCTGACCAAATATCGCCAAAATTACACAAAACTCGTGCCCTGAGACAGCTAGCAGAGATCGCAGCAGATCACGAAGCAGATGGCGAGACGAACTGGATATGTTCCGTCGAGACTGCTGGGTGGATGCACAAGCTAAAGCTACGATGTTCTGTCTTCCAGAAATATTTCAAGGCCCATCATACTAAACTCCACTCTCTTTCGGATTCCAGATCATCAGGTCGTCACCGCGTGTGGTCGAGCGTAGCCCTGGCTGGACTGAGCATGCTCGCCAAAGAAACCGGCCTGACTGCGCTCTTGTTCAATGTGGCTTTTGACCTGTATCGCTGCTGGAGCTCTAACAGGTAACTTTAAAACCATACGAAGAAAATAAGAGATATGTCACATGATCACCCATCGTCGCACAGACTTCGTAGTTGCTTTATCTTGAAGATCGAACCGCGTATAAGAACATTATAGTATAAGTTTGAAGTTTCTATATTAACATCAATAAGCTTATAAGGCGTAGACTGCATGATATGTCCTTTCCGCAGCATGGGCACTTCGTCCGTTAATCTTGTTCTACCATGTCTGCATTCACTAAATAGTAAGTAGGTTTGAGATATATTTATTCTCATAAGAATTCAACACTATTCACCTGAATGAGAATATTCAAACTCAAACTTGAAATAAATTAATCTAATAATGTTGGGAGCATAACAAAAACTAAATGCTTAAATTGTTGATTTTTTGAGGGTAGACAGTAAATAGATACACAAAATTAAATTACGTTCCATAAATGTAGGTTGTCAACTCGCCGTCAAAGAGAGTAAATAAATTTAGGAACAGCTCAAGACTATTTTTAAAAGTGTTTTTACCAAGCCTATTTTAGGCCTTATAGAAATTTAAAACAATTGGGATTATTCATGCAGTCATGCATAATCCGTTTTCTTTCGTAAATTGTGCAGGTTGGTAAATAGTTTTGGATAGTCTTGTTCATTTCCTAATTACATTTTCTGCGTTTTTTTTTAATATTTTTTGTGAAAATGTTATAGTTTGTTTATTTTTTAAGTAGGTACCTATTTTACTAAGTTCTACTGCTAGCAGTAACAGTTACAGTAGTTCTAGTACTACTACTTGTACTATTAAGTATTCTGTGTTCATTTATTGCTTTCTGATCTGGAACTACCCGCGGCATTATAAAGATAAAACGGGCTGTTTGTACAGTCCGATGGAGTAGAAAGGCAACATGCCTGCCAAAGCAGCCGGGTCACTCATGGCGTGCATCACACGACGAGTAAGAATGCACTAGAATGTATTCACCATCACAGCCGAGTGTCACACGTGCATCACACTGACTCAGCGATGCGATGATTCAAATGAGTATTGCTCGCAGCTGTATCCATGCGCCACGACGCGACGCGACTACCTACTACTGCTAAGTTTTAAGACTGTATACTCTAAGTATAGTTAATGGTGTTTAGTTTAGTGGTCGGAAATCTGATATTATAATTATAGATTTATTGTACAATCTACAGCTTTTCTGTAGTGCTATGTATAATTGTGGATCTCTCTGCCAGCTTCTGTCTCTCCTACCACACATAATTATAGAGTGTACAGCAGGGGGCGAGGGGACACTACGTACATTTGACAGCGAAGAAAGAGTTGCCATCTAGAAGTTGGCCCCAGTACTATTTACTGTCTACCGGGTACGTTAAATCATCAACAGATGGCGCTATTTTTATTTGAAATAAAATTATTGACGTAATATTAATTGGAGATAAGTTTGAGAAAAATATTAAAATCTTCTTACACATTGAAATAGACACATAAATTAAATACAATTTGATAAAGCACAAATATCAACTTTATTAATAAAAAGACCTAGTGCCAGATTCTACTTAGGAAATATAAAGTGACAGTTCTTGAACTGAAAATAAACAATCACAATATGGCGCAGAGTATGTAATACACTATGTTTTAAGAGACGGGACTTAGTACTAAAAAAATAAAAACAGGTAAAAGTTCACTTCAATACCAACTGAACGAACATACACGGGGAACAAGACGTCATACAACAGTACTACCAATCTATCAGTCTAAATAGTGCTGAGCAATGGTAGGAACTTCTTTATCGATATCGATAAAGTATACAGGTCGGTAACGGGCTTTCTTTTAACTTTTTAAATTTATGAAAGGATTTGTGTTGAAATAAAGCAAGGATTGTAGTTTTTAAGAAATCCAGTATATTCTTAATTATAAAACTACTACAGATTATTAGACTAAATAATATAATTATGTCAATGATTGCAGTAATTTAATCCCGATCTTCTTCTGTACGCAAACACATAGCGGTCATAAACATTTCATATTTCATTCGATGGAGCTCCGTCGTCAGAACGTCAGTGACCATGTCCTCTTTATTCTTGTATTTGATAATCATTAACTGCAACGTTATTGAAATGAAAATATACCAAATAACTTTATATGATATGAGACGCACCCTCTACAGTCAGGTGCTCGGGTAGATACTTTGTGTATTAACTAAGAAAAAACTTCAAAAATGTCCTGTGACTAAACTAGTGATCTGATTTTTGATGTGTTGCCTGAAAATTATACATAACGCAAATGCGGTTTCATTTAATGCCTCTCGCAAAAATAATTGTTTATAAACAATGTTAATAAAAATTAACATTGTTTATAAACAATTACAAACAGACACAACATTTATCGATAATTGATAAGAACCATTTGCGTTACAGCACATCACTATCACAAAATAAAATTGAAAATTAAATGATCGATTAGGCCTTTTAGTACCATGTTTTAAATAAAATATAGAATCAAATATCTAATTCAATACTTATCGAGCCTCATCTAATGAAAATTTTGCTATAAACTTCCTTTTTTCATTACCTTTACGACTTCACAAGTACGATACTTCACAAGTTATAAATCAATATATAATCAATTATGTTTACTGAACAAGATCACACTTGTAACAAATTAAGATAAAAATTAACCGTGACTAACTGCCAGAAAATAATAAGCACAAACTTACAAAATACTACAAGACACACGACAAGTAAACATATAATATGGCTGACTGTCATGAAAGAAAGAGAAAGCGCACGGAACAGGTGAGACAGCAAAATCTACCATTATTTACCCCTCAAAAACCATACAATTTTTTTCGCCTTGAAGTTGCAGTAGCCTGATATGGCGGTTTGTTGCATTCTGCGGATGCGTATTTTGTATGTATTATATAATAATTCTTTGTTTTCTTTTTACCTTTTACTATTTACATTCCCTTGGGACTATTTTGTTTCGTCCTATTTCTGTAGCATGTTCTACTAGAACATATTACAGAGATAAGACGAAACGTTATATTAGACATGTTAACATGCATATAAATAGCTATGTGTGTAGGTGTGTGGGTATGTGATTAGTTTGGGGCCAATTTACAGATGGCGTATTGTCAAATAGGTTTGCAATTTTATCACGTAAGAGGGCTCTCTTTTCCCTATATATTACTTCCCTATTATATTATTTTACTCTTTGGTGTACAGGTAACATCCTGGAACCTGCAATTAAAGAATTTCTCAGCTTAAATCTTTTGTTATACCATTTCAGATTCTCACCTTCAATAAAATGGCGGTGGCGAAGCGAAAGTTCCTACGGACGGGTGGTAAGGGCGCTCGCTGCACTGGTCCTGCTAGCTGGAGCCAGGCTGGCGTTACTGCAGGGCTCGCTTCCAGCCTTCTCGCCGCAGGATAATCCACCTGCCTTCCATCCCTCATTCAGTGTCAGGTAATTTAAGTGTATCATTATAAGAGACTAGCTGTGCCCCGCGGTTTCACCCACGTTAAGTTTGAGGAAACAACCAAAAATCGTTAAACTTTTGCTAAGCGATTTAGATTTCTCGTTAACACTTTCATCCCCTTTTTCTACCCCTTAGGGGTTGATTTAAGAAAAAGTAGACTATTTTTGACCTGAGGTCTTCAACTGTTTTCATTCTAAATTTCAACCAAATCAGTGCTGTGGTTTAGTCGTGAAAGCATAACACACAGACAGACTTTATCTTTTATAATATTAGTAAGGATTGATGGGATTCATCTGATTCATATAGAGTATTATCTCACGTTAGTTTAGAAAGCAACCCGCATCACGGCATTTGGATAACGGCCAATTACTTCTCATAGATAGATGGCCTGAATTCGAGCAGTGGAAACTTTATAGGCTGATTATGTTGTTTGTGAGTTAAGAAAAATGTTTTACCACCCTTAACGCAACTTCGTACGGCTCCAGATAAACCAGGTGTAACTTGAAAAATAAGCATCTGAATGCCAGCATTTTACATGGAGCGATTTTTATCTGACTTCCACAACTCAATAGAAGTGGCTAACACGATAACCCTCACTAACACTGGTGACATATTTTCAGCCTTCTGACAATTCGTAGTGCCATAACTACACATAAGTCAAATAATTTGTAAGTTATTGCCTGGACAGGCAGAACGAAAATAAAAAATATGCCATACTTTGTACGAAATTTTCCAGGTCAGCTATAGTTGGTTGAAATAATACTAATTTATTTAAATCAACACAATGTAATTTCACGCCATCTATCGATTGCCGACGGTACTACGGCCGTTACTAAATAGATACTACAACAAAGAGGTGTCTTGACAGATTCGACTAGCGCCACGAGTTATACAGGTACTTTCAACTCAATCAAGAATCCCGTATGATGAAATAAAATATTGCGTGCAGTTATAATTAGGTATTACTCCAAGTAAATACAAATTAATAATAATAATAATCCACAACTTTCACACAACGCCATCTAGTCCCAAACTAAGCAGAGCTTGTGATATGAGTACTAGACAACTGATAAACATACATAATTATATATATCTAAATACATACATATTATAGATAAATTGCACCCAGACAAAGAACAAATGATCACTATACCAACAGGCCTGTCGAAATTATATTGATTGTATGATTGTATGTTTATTTTTAACTTTTTTCTATAAATTTACCTATTCAAAGTGGTTAGATGACAGTGGTACAACCATTGTTTTTATTTAAATCTCATAAGAATGTAAAGTTTACCTAATTTACCACTATTAAAACTAATATAATCTTAAATAAATAAAAAACACTATAGAAATAAAATTGTGTTGGAATAAGTGCTTTCTGAAGTACCTACTGAGGAATTTCAATATACATGATCGAGCGCAGAGCTAAAAGGCTTATAGGCGACGAGGTGCTGGTGGACAAGCTTCATAGCCTGGCTCATCGGCGAACCGTTGCTTGCCTGTCGGTTTTCTACAGATTGTACTTCGGGGAGTGTGCGCAGGAGCTCCATGACCTGATTCCTCCACCTCCCTTTCACTACCGGTCTACCAGACGCACGGCTGGCTACCACCCACACTTGGTCGATATACCGTCTTGTAGTACCAAGCGCTTCTCCTCCACATTAATTGTGCGCACAGCCAAGTTGTGGAAATCTCTCCCGGCTTCTGTGTTCCCTGCCACTTATGACCTTTCAGCCTTTAAAGCACGAGTGAATAGGCTTCTGGGCTCGCTTGTCCCATCTTAGACCTCATCTATCGCTTACCATCAGGCGAGATCGAGGTCAAGTAATAATAAAAAAAAATACATGATCACCCATCCGGGGACCTAAGCAAGCGTTGCTTAACCTTTAAGACCATCCCGTGTAGTTGTTATTATTTGTTATTAAAAACTCCACCCTTACAACAGCCACAATAGATATTTTTTATTCGGTCCATCTCTACAACTGAAAGAGCACGATGGGTTTTTAGTCAGTAGAAGTCTGACACTTCCTTCCGCTCTACCCACAGCGGGAGAAGTCATTTAATGACTTACCCATCCAGAACAAAAAAGGTGATTTTTATATTACTTTGCCCATTATGAATCATGGCTTTTGCCCGCGACTTCGTTCGTGTGGGAGGTTTTACCCGCGTAAATCCCGATCCCGTGGTAATTTCGGGATAAAAACTATCCTATATCCTTCCCAGGCTCCTAAACTATTCCCATGCCAAATTTCATCTAAATCAGTTCAGCGGCTTAGGCGTGATAAGGTAACTTACAGACAGACAGAGTTACTTTCGCATTTATAATATTATTAGCTTCTGCCCGCGACTTCGTTCGTTGGCAATTCGAAAACTATCCAGCGGGAACCTTATATCGGGATAAAAACTATCCTATGTCCTTCCCAAGGTCCTAAACTATTCCCATGCTTTTCATCTAAATCGATTCAGCAGCTTAGGTGTGAAAAGGTAACAGACAGACAGACAGAGTTACTTTGGCATTTATAATATTAGTATGGAAGTATGGATAGTATGGATACAAAAAGTTTGTTTCCAATGATTTCAGATTGATGACTTTCTGCTACCTAGCAGCGTTCAACTGGTGGCTGCTGCTGTGTCCGTGGTCGCTCAGCCACGACTGGCAGATGGGCTCGGTGCCTCTCATCACCAGCGGCTGGGACCCACGGAACCTGCTCACGTGTGCTGCCTTCATCGCTCTATTGGCACTGTCCTATCGGTGCTTGATGGATTTAGAGGTAGAATATTCTTCTTCTCTTTGTTTAGTCATACTCAATGATGGAAGAAAAAGGGTGTAAATGATGCTGTGACGTCTGGGAGGGGAGAATAGAAGAATAAAACGTGTTGCACTAACTCCAAGTGACTGGGATAAGGGCAGGATGATGATTATAAAGATGATGAGTCATACTTAACCAAAAACAAGGGACCAGTAACTACACATGGGCTTGCGGTTGGCGAGCAGGGGTAGCTCACCGTCCGTCAGCTCAACATCACAAAATTATAACATTTTGGATTTTTCGATGGCTGCACGCTGTCTTAAATAACCGTACAAAGACAAAAAGGTTCGTAAAAAATGTAGGACGTTAGTTCTTCAAACTTTTAAACACTGATAAATACCTTAATGCACAATATAATCAAAATAATATATTCAGAACTAGATCTGCCTGTGACTTATAATTATGATACTACATATATTTTTTCGTACATAAATTTCGATTCACCTGATCTGCTAGGCACAACATACATACATTTCCATTTCTTTAAAAAAATAAAAAGAGAATTAGCAATGTGGGTAGAATTCACATTACTGTTAATCTTGTTAACCCCTCCAACTAAGCTAAATATGCTTGTTTGTGGAAGGGGTGGGGTTCGAACCCGTGACCTCTCGGTCACAAGGCCGACACCTTAGCCATTATGCTATTGCCGCTCACGTCTACATCTCTCTCATTCGGCTCTCCATTACAATGGTATAGAATAGAATATAATTTATTTCTAAGTATACAACGTGTAACCAGAGCCGGATTAACCCTGTCAGGGGCCCTAAGGCAATGGCATTCTCAGAGCCCCTTTTCTTACTTTGACTGACCAAATCGCGTGTAAACTGAGGAAACGCACCTTAAGGGCTGTGGTTTTTATTATATTTGTTTACTTATTCCCAGATTTATTCTAAAATTATTTTAATTCTATTATTAAATTTAACGATTTGTATTTTGTGAGATAACAGTGAGGTCCCTAAGTTCACACGCACATCAAATTCTCGTTCGAAGGAACATGTTTTCTTGGTGCGTGCACTGGGCCTGGGCCCCTAGTTGATGCGGGGCCCCTAGGCAGTTGCCTACTCCGCCTAATGGTTAATCCAGCCATGCGTGCAACAAATTAAGCGCAATACCTCAGACACCCCAATTAGAATATTAAAATACAAGTCTTCAGGCTAGTTTGCTGGGGTTCCTTAATGGTCTAACAAGATGCCGTGGCCTCGAAACGTAAGGAAAAATGAAGAGGTATAGTGGGTTTTTAGCCAATAGAAGTCTAGAAGTCTACCGCCTAGAGCGAAAGGAGTAATTCGATGATTTACCATAGAATAGAAGTTGAAAGTATAGAATGGCATTTCCACTAATCGTTTTCAAAAGTAAATAAATAATTTACGGTTAATAAGAGGTGACATATAGCTTTCACTATCGCCTTTTCACGCCATTAGTTTTTCTAAATGTTACGATTAATGGCCTCTTAGCCACAATCAAGAATAAATGCCGCTGATCAATTTTAGATTTAGTTGGTCTGTTACATAAAGTAATTTAGTTTGGTTCATTTGTTTTATTGTATTTTAATGAAATAAAATAAAAATAAATAGTACGGTGGCCAGCACAACAATCTATCCCAATATGTCAAAATTATGTTATAGATTTACAACTTTATTACATCGCAAGAAGGGCAGCAATATATGTTTAGTTTTTTTTCCAATGTTGGGTCCTAGTAGAACCGGATGCAACTGAGGACTAGAGTTTTGCATGAAGCAACTGCCTATCTGAGCTCCACCACCTGCTAACACAATACCCTCTGGCAAGACCAGTGTACGATTTTCTGGCTTCTAACGACTATCAAAGATGTACAAGGACCAACGATTTCCATGCCACGGAGGAGATTCCCATAACATTATGTTAAGATGGTCACACATCCGCAGGTCGACCTCGACAAGTGTTGCTTAACCTCGAATGTTGACCCGTGCGGTTGTTATTTCTTAGCTACGAGATCCGAGAAGGTTCAAGTATACAAGGTGTAACAGATTAAACGCGTATTGCGCTTAATCTGTTACACCAGACACCCCAATTAGAATATCTAAATATGCATAACTCAAAGGTGACTGACTGACTGACTGACATAGTGATCTATCAACGCACAGCCCAAACCACTGGACGGATCGGGCTGAAATTTGGCATGCTGGTAGATGTTATGACGTAGGCATCCGCTAAGAATGGATTTTGCGAAATTCCCACGGGATCGGGATTTACACGGGAAAAACTTACCGCGCGGGCGAAGCCGCTGGAAATGAAATGAAATGAAATGAAATGAAATGAAATATTTATTTTGTAAATTGGTTATAAATAACGCTTTTACACGTCATGTTTTTTTTGCGTGTTAAGTTTAGTTTAGTTTAGCTAGATGAGGCCGGTGTTTCCTAACTGACTACTCTGAGAAGAAATACCGAAACAAACTCAGAGGTCAACGTCTCTTTTAAAGTCCATACAATTTGTGTTGGTCCAATCATATGACAAACATATAGGTTCATGTCTTTGGTGCTCTTTGAGGAAATAACCATACAGATTTGAGTGGACCTATCCAGACAGTGCAAGCATTTGTCAGTTATCGTGTAGCTCAACTTAGAACTTAAGGAGCTCAACGATCTGACGAACAATACCAAAGTAAGGACATTTGGGTAAGCCACACAAGTACTCAAACTTTTTGACATCATTAAATAAATTATAATGAAAGCAACACAAAGAAGAAACAATAACCTACATAGTCCTCACATTTACAATAAAAAAAAACAAAATAAATTGGTATATACAATACTTGACAAAGCAAATATTTAAATCAGTAAAATAAAAAATAAAAAAAATCAACAATCAAATTTTAAATATTAAAAAAAATGCCCACGTATATCACTGGAGCAACTCATTCCCAAGCCTTTTTGTCCTCAATATAATCTTTAACTGTGTAAAATGCTTTCTGACATAGCTTACGTTTTATAAATGATTTAAATTTATTAATGCTAAGTTCTTGAATGTGGTTAGGAATTTTATTATAAAAACGTATACATTGGCATCTAAATGAACCACCTATTTTTTTTTAACCTTGTTTTAGGAATGACATATGTGTCTTTGTTCCTTGTATTTACATTATGAATATCACTGTATTTTTTAAACAGATTCATATTTTTGTGTGCATATAAGAGATTCTCATGAATATACTGAGATGGCACAAGCTAGTTAAATTATTTATTTAACTAGCTTGTGCCAGCGGCTTCGCCCCCGTAAATCCCGATCCCGTGGGAATTATAAGTCTAAAACAATATCCGTAACGAAATTATTTGAAACCAAACCTAGACATTTTTTATAAAATAGTTATCCTTACTAAACGCAAAACGTATGTGCGTCATACAATATTCTTACGCAGACACATACACTCATGCAATGATAGCGGCTGACACGCACACGAGCGCATTTCCTTGAATTAAGGATTGTATTAATTTATCATGATACTGTGTTTCCATTTTAAGTTAAATGAAAGATTCTTCCGTCAAAATTTAACACCTATTTTTTATGATGGAAATCGATGCAGAAGCCGATTCTGAACCAATTACTTTCAGGAATTGCGTTTATTCTGTAACACGATGTACCTACTATATATTCAGTTAGGTTGATGATCTGGTGTTTCTAAGTACATAGGTAAATTAAATAGATTCTGAACCAACTACTTTCAGGAATTGCGTTTATTCAGTTGCCATTGAGATCTTAATGTTAACTCAGCTTCACATTCTACTACCGATATTCTGAACATTCACGGGTATTCTGGACAAGATTTCTTTAAGAATAAGCCCCAACTTTTTACCCATGTTTCTTCTTCTTCTTCTCTGTATGTTACATGGGTGTGTTCATTAACTGTCAAGTAAATAATGCATGAATATAACTTCCAGCTTCAACGGCACACGCCAGCAGTGGTGGGTCTGATGCTGCTGGTGATCCCGTACCTGCCGGCTTCCAACTTGCTCGTCACGGTGGGCTTCGTGGTGGCTGAGAGGGTGCTGTATATACCCAGGTAATTAGTGTATGTGATGAAAAGTGATGAGTATAGAAAGCCATATTAGGCTAGTATTGAAAGCATAATTCATTGTACCTATCAGTGGCGAAGGCTCCATACCACTCGATTCCTACCGGCTTCCCTTATGAAATATGACAAATATTAGTCTATTATTTTATATATGAATATATAAATAGTTATCTATTATTTTCAATTAAACAAATAATTATTTACGAAGTTACAAGATTTCGAAGTCAACCACAGGGCCAAGTTACTGGAATTCACGCATCACACTTGAGCAAGGTAAGCATTTTTTGGTCCAGCTTCCCTTTTATGAAAATTCACCCTTCGCCACTGGTACACCTATCTATAGGTAATGACTCTTATGTAAAAATGGGACTGCTGAAGTGGGTAGGTATACGAGTAAGTGAAAGAAATTACTTTTTCATCCCACATCTCGGAAAGAGTATTTTTGCTCTTCGATATCTGAGTGCAAAAGCCGTTTTTATCCGCTGGAGGATAAAGTAAATTGAATTTAGAACATCGTGTGTACTAAGTTTGTGAATTCAAAACATCATTAAACCTATTTACTTCTACCTCCATGGGGCCGAATTTATCAACAACTTTTTTTAATTTGTTAAAAACTCAGACTCTGGAACCTTCTTGGTGTACTTACTTTTTTTAATTTGCTTTGCGCACCATTTTTTTTTTTTGCATTTAGTCATTTCCTCGCTGAGGTGGGATGAAAAGTTACGTGTTGCACTCGAGTGCGAAGATTTTTCACCTCGTGCTCTTTTGATTCCCTCGCTAACGCTCAGGATTCTAATGTTTGAATCACTCGCTGCACTCGTGATTCAATTTTAGAATCCTTCGCTTGCTCGGTCATCAAAATTGAGCACGCGATTAAAAAGTAACTTTGCAATCTTGTATAACAAATAACTATTATTTATAACATTCCACTAATAAAGAACCATAACCTACAGAGAAGAGATCCTACAAGTTTTTAGTAGGTGTTTAGTGCTCCGAATCTTTGTATGAAATAACGGATCCCTTTTACCTCTGTGGGTCTGTCTGTATCAATTTCCTCGAAATCTACTCATCGATTCATTTGCGGTTTGGTATCGCATGGACGCGTAATGTAAAACAATTTTTAAGCACTTTAGGAGTGCCAATTAGAAAAATTGGCCAAGTAGGTACGAGTCAGACTCGCCCATGAAGGGTTCCGTGGTAACTACGCAAAATAAATTTGTTTTTCATAGTGCTTGTATGAATTACAAAATTATATTTATGCTTTTAAAATACGTTATATCTCAAAAACTGCTGACCTGATCTCATTCAAACTAATTTTCGTTGAAAGTTTACATTGAGATCTATAGCATATATTATTTTTGATTTTTCACTGTATTAGTATAGAAGTTAGAGGGGGGACACACATTTTTCCACTTTGGAAGCGTATATCTATTAAAGGATTGACTTTACGGAAAAGTGGTTTCAGAAACTTCAATGTTATTTTTAAAGACCTTTTTATAGATATCACATACGCATAGGTTTCATGTAAAAAATATTTTCAGTTCCAGTTTCATATTTCGAGAGCCCCCCCTAATTTTTTATATTTTTCTTTTTTTTTCATAAAATCTGAAAGCGGTTTACAAAATACATCTACTTACCAAGTTTCACATAGTCAATCTTAATAGTTTCGGAATAAAATGGCTGTGATAATCGGACGGACGGACAGACAGACATAACGAAACTATAAGGCTTCCATTTTTTACCATGTGGCTACGGAACCCTAAAAAAGAAGTTTCCCAGATGTAATATCTACAAAGTCTCTTGTTAAATAAAAAATCTCAAAGAAATATTTTAGTTATTTTAAAATTATTGAAGAAAATGAATTAAAATTGTCTTTATTTTTATTCACTGTACACTTACTTGAAATACTACACTACTGTATATTTACTACTAGTACTCACGCGGGGATTCGCTCCCGTGGATTCTATCATGGTAAAAACATAACTCTCCTTTTTTGCAGTCGGTTAAAAAGTAGCCTATAACCTTCCTCAAGCTTCAAGCTACTTCCATACCAAATTTTATCCAAATCCACCCAGTACTTTCGAAGATTAGCGCGTTCAAGCAAACAAACAAACAAACAAACTTTTCCGCTTTATAATATTAGTATAGATTTATTTAATGTGTTGTACTTTAAAAACTTTTTTAAAATTTCAGTGCGGGCTCAGTAATAATCACCGTATACGGCGTGCAGATGATGTGGCGTAGGAGCAACGCTAGCAGACTGTTAGTGCTGGGAGTAGCTGTGCTGGTGGCGGGAGGAGTGGCCAGGACACACCTCAGGAATAGGGACTGGAGGACCAGGGAAACACTGTTACGGTGAGTACATATATTTGTCGGCTACTAACCTGCGTATAAAGATGGGTGAAAAATAACGTCAAACAAAAATAACGTTGTTATCTTGCTCCTTAAATGATCACTGTAACTGATCATAAAGTAACAACGTTCCAAAATAACAGTGGTGAAATAACACAGATACTATAATCACTACAGTGACACGAGTCACGACAGTGATTTGAGTCACGACATGGAACGAAATCTACCGAACGATATACGCGCAATCGGGCATTTTCGGCTAACGCAGAAGTGAGATGGTGAATGATTCCGTACTTCTGGCTTGTTCCCTCGCTTGCATACTAATTTGCTCAAAATAGCAAAATCAAATTCTTATGTTTATATTATAAAAATAAATTTATAGTTCAAAAATCACTAGAAAAACACGCTTTTATAAATGCACGTAAAAACAAAAAAATTGTTCGCGCTTTTCCTTTTTTTTGTGGTCTCCGTTTTCTTTGTTGCTGTTTCTGTTTTGTAGTTTTTGCCATATTATTCCCACGAGTAATGAACAATTAAACGGTAGATCCAGCCAGAGGATTTGAAAGTGACATCTATAAAAAATAAATCTATGGATTACGCGGTAATTCAAAAAGGTTAAGAAAACCGAGAACTGATTTTCTTTAGGTTTGTTATAATCTTGAAACCTGATCGTGTTCAAAGTCCATTCCGTGGCCTTTCTCACAAGTGCAAACACAACTATGATACGATATTCCATCATGGAATGCCAGTGCCTATCTTCCGGCTTCATCATCAGATCTTGAAACCTGATCGTGTTCAAAGTCCATTCCGTGGCCTTTCTCACAAGTGCAAACACAACTATGATACGATTTTCCATCATGAAGTTCCAGTTCATATCTTTTGGCTCCATCATCAGATCAGTTCGACAGTACCATATTATTTTATTGTCATCAGAACTACATACAGCTGCCAGTTTTCATTACACTACGACCCTTGGAAGATGGTTAAATTCCTAAGCCTGTAAAACTGTAACTCTGGTTCCTGTTACAAAAATCACAGTGAACGTTGTTGGGATCAAATATCTAAGAAATCATAAGTATTTCGTAACGTGAGTAATAAAGTCACAATGATTTGTCACTGTGACTTTTTTGGAACAGGAACGACAGTGACAGTGACAAAAAAATAACGCTTTCGCCCACCGCTACCTGCGTATCGAAGGTTTATTTCCCGGATTGGGACAACTGTTTGCTTGACCTACAAATAAGTAGTTGTTTAGGGTCTGAGTGTTTGTAAAAATTAATTCACGGTATTGGAAAAGTTCCTAGTGTGATAAAAAAATAGGGTGATAATAATGAAAAAATTCGCTGGTGATAACTGAGTCTTAACTAGCGATGCGTGTTCAATTTATTGTGTATCTGATAAGGGTAATTGTATGTAAATTACTATCCATCGCGCAGGGCTTCGCTCTCACAAAATTACCCTCCAGATTTTGCAGCCGGATAAAAATTAGCACATAACCTTCCTTAGACTTTAAGCTAGTTTTATACCAAATTTAATCCAAATCCACACAGGACTTTCGAAGATTAGCACGGTTAAACCAATAAACTTTTCCAAATTACAATATTAGTATATCATTAGAACCTAAAACGGGATATTTACCATGTGTATTTATTGTTTCGAGTTTCCGATATTTCGGCACTGTTGCAAGCGCCATGATCACGGATGAACTGAAGTAATTGCGGGTGGAAGTTTATGAGCAGTCAAATCGGTCTACCCTCTTTCTCGTTCGTTTTCTGTTAGCGACACCGCTACCACTGTCACATGTATCAATAAACACTCGATTCTGTTCCCGACACACAAAACTCACCGTGTCGACTCGCGAACTTTCTACGGAACTTTTTCGTTTTTCGTTTTCGTGAGACAAGAAGTAAAGACTAGTTGGTTGATGGTCTCAAGATAAGAACACACACTCAATCTTTGCATCACTATTATCTGCTGCTAAGCCTTTCCCAATTCCAGTTTAACCGTATGTAGCTTAGTACTTGTGTTGTACATAAAGAAACTGCCAATCTGACCTCAACAACCCAGACAGGAATAGTATCCGATATTCTGGCTTCTGTTTACTGGTAACAACTGGTAACAAATGACAGCTGGAACCAAAAGCTTAACATGCTTGCCATGGCACAGAGAAATCTGGATATGTTATTTTTTTTTTATTGATTATATTTTCGCGTTTGACCACCATCTCACCTGATGATAAGTCATGATGTGGTCGAAGATGGAGCACGCTTACCTAAACGTAACCTATTCACTCTTGACTTAAAGACGCCTATGTTATAGCTATCGTCACAGACTCCGGCAGTGAATTCCACTCCTTAGCCGTGCGCACTATGAAAGTATTCCCAAAACGTATGGGTGGGATGTCCACCATGTAACGATGGCGCATCGCTGTTTGTCTTGTAGTCCGATGATGGAACGGGAATGGCGGAATTAGATTGTGTAATTTCATCGCACACTCCCCGAAATGTTATCGATAGACTTGCAACTCATCGTTGATGTAACTCGTCCAGTGCATCGTTGCCAATGAGTCTTTTGGCCTATTTCTCGATAGACTCAAGCGCATCCAGTTGGAACTTGGCAGATCCATCCCAGAGATGAGAGCAATACTCCATACACAACCGAACCTGGGCTTGATACAGAATGATCAGGTGTTCCGGTGCGAAGTACCGTCTAACCTTTGCTAGGATACCCAATTATTTTGATGCCAGTTGAGCCTTAGCTTCGGTAAACGGACCAAAATTAAGGGTTTAAGTTAGTGTTACCGCAAGAAGCTCAATATGATCGGTTATCGGCATGGTTAAACCACGGAAAGTAGGAGCCGGTTGGAATTGGCTCCTTTTTGCGGAGAAGAGACACGCCTGGGTCTTAGCTGCTTTAAACTTGACCAAGTTAGCATCGCCCCATTCGGAGACAGCCTTCAAGGACAAGCTCAAGCGCCCAACCATGTCCTCACGGAGAGACTGGACCTGTGACCCACCAGCACGCGCGCTGGACACATCTCTCAGCAACTGTGCTGTGGTCTGCATGGCCGTCTATCCACGTAATATGTCACTTAATCTTGAAGATTGAATCGTACAGCTGTTATTATCTAGCCTTAGCTCCTGTTAGTCTATCCAAGCCAATTATAGCAACTCTAATTAATATTGATGTTGTGTAATCTTCAGTGCAGTCATTTAATTAAAGTGGTGATTTGTTTTATTTCCAGAGCGGATCTGTCCGTGTTGCCGCACAACGCTAAATTGCACTACAATTTCGCGAACTTCCTGAAAGACATTGAGCAACAAGAGAACGCTATCAAACACTACAAGGAGGCCTTGAAGTAAGTATTTTTGGGTTCACAAACAAATTATTTAATTAAAAATAATGACACATTCAGTTTCATCACGATTGCTTAATAAGAGTGGTGGAATATAGACGTACCGACTCTTTTATTCTTACATTGTTTCCGTATCCTCTGCCTCATGTTATTTGCTCTAATTTAAATTGAAGTCATTTCACTTTCAACCATCATAATATTACTTTTGTTACTTTGCATAAACACATACATAATTTTTTTTGCATAAACACTAACTATAATACATTTTTTTCGAATAAAAATAAATACTAAACAAAAGATTTGTAAACCTACAAATGACGCCTGGCTGTTTAAAATAAGAGCAAGGCGTGCCGAATTCTAACTCACTGAAACCATTTCGTAATACATTCAAGTAATTTCAATTGAGGTAAAGTTTTATTCAACTGAAATGTAGCGACCTTCCTGATATTCTAGGTTTATGAAAACCTGTTTCAAACCATCACTTAAAAACTAACGTCCAAAAAACGAGAAAACAAAAAATTTGAAGCTAAATTAAAAACAATATATTAGTATATTTTCAGTGACTAAGTAGGTACCTACATACATACTGCCGTCATAACTAAGAATGCAGTAATCCCAAAATGGCGGTTACGAGATAAACGCAAAAAACATATTTCATATCATCTGAGCAAGATGTTCGTATTTTATTGGTCATAATATATATCTAAAAATTCGGAAAAAGATCAAGCTTTTACAAGATAATTTTCCTTTATTTAATTTACTAATGTGTGCAATTATAATACGTATTACTGCGTTTCGGTTTAGTATCAGGTCGTTTCGGAGTCACAGGATACTAAAACTAAATGCAACAAATGTGAACAAAGCTAGTGGCCCCGACGGGATACCAGCAATTGTTCTTAGAACTTGTGCGCCTGAGCTGTCTCCAATCTCTTGACACGCCTGTTTCGCCTTTCGCTAGAGACTGGAAAGGTGCCGAAAGCATGGAAGCTGGCTAACGTACAGCCTGTACCCAAAAAGGGCAGTCGTGCTGACCCTGCTAACTACAGGCCTATTTCAGTCACGTCCATACTGTAAGAGTATGGAGCGTGTACTTAATAGTAAGCTCCTGGCATACCTAGAAGCCAACGACATCCTCAGTGACTAACAATACGGCTTTCGCAAAAACCGGTCAACTGGGGACCTTCTAGCGTATGCCATTCATACCTGGAGTGAGGACATTGAGAAGCACGGGGAAGCACTTACTGTTTCCCTTGACATCTCCAAGGCCTTTGATAGGGTCTGGCACGATAGCCTTATTGCTAAGCTTCCTTCCTTCGGTTTACCCACTCAACTTTGCGTTTGGATTGAAGACTTCCTGAGAGATCGGTCCATTCGAGTGGTCATTGATGGCTGCTCGTCTGGCCAATTGGCAATTAATGCCGGGGTCCCTCAGGGGTCTGTTCTCTCAGCAACTTTGTTTATGCTGCACATTAACGATCTGCTGATTCCAGGTACCTTTGGGTATGCAGATGACAGCACAGTTTCTGAGAGATATGTGTCCAGCGCGCGAGCTGGTGGGTCACAGACCCAGCCTCTTCGTGAGGACTTGGTTGGGCGCTTGAACTTGTCCTTGAAAGCTGTCTCCGAATGGGGCGATGCCAACTTGGTACAGTTTCATGCAGCTAAGACCCAGGCGTGTTTCTTCTCCGCAAAAAGGAGTCAATTCGAACCGACCGTATCGAGCTTCAGGGGGTAACACTAACTTCTACCCTGAATTTTGGCCCGTTTATCAAGGCTAAGGCTCAACTAGCATCAAAAAAGTTGGGAATCTTAGCAAAGGTGAGACGGTACTTCATACCCGAACAGTTGCTCAATGTCTATCAAGCCCAGGTTCGGTCGTTGTATGGAGTACTGCTCTCATCTTTGGGATGGATCTGCTAAATACCAACTGGACGCGCTTGAGTCTATCGAGAAGCGGGCCAAGAGATTCATTGGCAACGATGCACTGGTCGAGTCAAAGCTCCAGAGCCTTGAACATTGACGACGAGTTGCAAGTCTATCGGTTTTCTATCGGTTACATTTCGGGGAGTGTGCGACGGAATTACACAATCTAATTCCACCAAGCCCGTTCCATCATCGGACTACGAGACAAACGGCGAAGCGCCATCGTTACATGGTGGACATTCCACCCATACGCACAAAAAGTTTTGGGAATACCTTCATTGTGCGTACGGCTAAGGAGTGGAATTCCCTGCTGGAGTCTGTGTTTCCCGATAGCTATAACCTAGGAGTCTTTAAGTTAAGAGTGAATAGGTTACTTTTAGGTAAGCGTGCTCCATCTTCGACCACATCATCACTTACCATCAGGTGAGATGGTGGTCAAACGCGAACCTATTTTTAATAAAAAAAATGTGGTGTACTGCGTTTTAATTTAGCAATTTGTCTACTGAATTTAAAACAAAATAATAAAGTAATGGATATTACTGCATTCTGTTTTAGGGTATTCTTGCAAGTACTGCATTCTTTCTTAGGCCATGTTTAATACTGCGTTTTTTCTTATCATTGAAGCAGTTTTTATGCAAGTACGGCGAAAATCATTACATAAAAAACATACTTCGAGTGAATTTTTTTATGAAAATATATTTTTTTCATGTACATGAACCTCTTGGGATGCCATTTCTCGAAAAAAGTGAAAATCACAAAAATGTCGATTACTGCATTCTTTGTTATCAGGGCAGCATACATACCCTTATGTTAACATGTAGATTACTGGAGAGTAATCTGGATATAATGTTCTTAAACTAGATTATATAACATAAGTATGTATAATATTGTAAAATAAATCAACGAATAATATTCGAAAGTATGATAATACCTAATCTGCTTACATACCTTAATTTGATTTTAAAATGTCTTCAGTGCTATGTTTGAGCACTATTTTTCGAGATTTCAGTACATTTAAAAGGTAGCAGAGATTTACTTTATTTTATTTATTTATTTAGGATCTCTAACAAAAGATATACACAGTTCATAAATATTCAGGTTATACAAATTATGTGTTTTGTAGGTGTACTCTTTCACTTATAAGAGACCACAGCATACACGAGATAAAATTAATAACTAAGCTAAAAAATATAAGTTAATTGAAAATTAAAAAATAATAATTGTAGAAATGAATTAGATATACATAAAAAAGATTAACACTAATTATAATACATCTTTTATATATTTTTTATATTGCGTAAGAGATTCACTAATATCTAAATTGGTTATTTTGGACAGCATGTTGTATTGCCTACAAAGTCTTGGAACCGCGGCGTAGTAACCTAGGTTGGTTTTTGAGCCAGGAATATAAAATAAGCTGTAAGTATTATGCCTGGGAATGTGAGTTGGTATTTTAATCATTAATGAACCCAGAAGTTCACTACAGTCTATTGATCCATTCATTATCTTGTGAATAATAACGAGATCCAGCTTTTTCCTACGATAGTCTAGTGTTTCCATTCGATAGTGTTTTAATCTTTCAGTGTATCCAGTAAGCTCTTTAGCCAAATGATCCCCGTAGCATAAATGGTATAGAAACCTCTTTTGTACACTCTCCAGTCGCTTGGTATACACGTCGTAATGCGGGTTCCATACGATTGAACTATATTCCAAAATTGGACGGACTAGAGTGTTAAAAAGATTTATCTTTGTAGATGGTCTTTTAAATTCTTTACTATTCCGTAAAACAAATCCAAGTATTTTAAAAGATCTAGAAACCGTATTCAAAATGTGCACATCGAACTTCAGTGCTGGGTCAAGTTGTACACCGAGATCGCGAACATTGCTCAGTTTCTTTAGTTCAACTCCCTCAATGTAGTACTTATTATGTACGATATTTTTGTTACGAGTGAACTGAATGTAATTACATTTATCTTTATTTAATAACATTTTGTTTTCTTTGCACCAGTTTGCAAGTCTGTTAATATCGCCCTGGAGCATTTTAGAGTCTATACTAGACTGAATCGGCTTCATTATCTTTAAGTCGTCAGCAAATAAGTAAACCTGGGAGTGCTTAAAGCATTGCGTAATATCATTAATAAAAACGTTAAAAAGAATCGGACCCAAATGCGATCCTTGCAGAATTCCGGAAGTAGCCAGATATCTGTCAGAAAAATGACCATTAACTACCACTTTTGAAAATCTGTTTTCTAGATAAGACTTAAGCCACCCTATCAACGTTCCGCCAAAGCCTAATTGCACCAATTTATCAATAAGAAGGCAGTGATCCACTTTATCAAATGCCTTGCTAAAATCTGTATAGATGGCATCTACTGGAATGCGATTATCAAGGCACTTAGACAAAGCCGACGTAAAACATAATAGATTAGTATTGGTTGATCTAGACTTAACAAAGCCATGCTGATATTTATTAATTTGATGCTTTAGGTACCACATCAGATGCTTACTAACAAGTTTTTCAAATATTTTTCCAAATGTAACTAGTATAGAAATTGGTCTATAATTTGTCACTAAGTGCTTTTTGCCAGATTTAAATATTGGTACTACTAGAGCCTCTTTCCAGGTGTCTGGAAAGATACTATCATGCAGAGACTTATTGAAGATAGTGTGCAATGGCTTTACTAAAGCTTTAGCGCAGCGTTTTATAAATAAAGGAGGAATACCATCACTGCCAGCACCCTTAGTTTCGTCCAATTTAATAAGTTCGCGATATATTTCTTTGCTATCGAACTGTAGATTACACAGTGCCGCCGACGTAAGGGAATAAATAACCAGTGTGCGTACAACTTAGATTGTTCGCAGGAGCACTGAAAGTGCTTGCAAAACTATCTCCAAACATGTTACAGATGTCTCTTCCATCTGATGCGACTTTATTGTTATGAAACATTTGTGCCGGATATGTACTGCTACCTTTTCTCTTACTTTTAATGAAGGACCAAAATGTCTTGCGTTCTTTGAAATGCGGTTTTCCATATTTGAAATATATTTCTTATAACATGTTGAGCTTAAAACATTGCATTCATCGCGTAATAATTCGAAAAACTCCCGATCTAATGGATTTTTATATTTTTTAAAACGAAATGTGATATTTGTATGTATTTGTCCTTGAGAAGATGTATAAGCTCGCGTGAGTACCAAGGTGGATATTTATTATTTGCTGTTTTTTTTATAGGGACACATTCCTTAATAGTTTGTCTCAACAAGTTATAAAAAACCTCCACCATATCGTTAACGGATAAACAATTTCCGAACTCAATGTCCCATTTAACTGCTAGCAGTTGATGCATGACTTTTTCATAATCTGCTATATGGAAGTTAGGTTTTGGCACATTTTTAGCCTCTAAATAACGATCGGCCTGCACTGGTAGATTAAACACCAGCGGGGGGTGTAATGGATCTACTTTTGTTAGACTGTAGGAACAACGGGCTAGGTCAGTAATGGAGATGTTACAGAGTATTAAATCTAAAATTTTGGCCTTATTATTTAAGATAGCATTATATTGATTGAGACCATTTAAGGTCAAGAATTTAGAGAGTATCGCATTAATTTCTGTATTTCGAGGTTCTGGGTACAAGTATGAAAGATCATTATTTGAAAGCCATGTTATATTAGTAAGATTAAAGTCTCCTAAAATCAAAATTTGTTCATCCTTATTAAATAACTTATAAACGTTATTGGTAAACAACTCTAATGTATCACATTGAATTGGTGGCGGTAGGTATACTCCGCTGACATACAATTTATTATTTTTATTTTGGTCAATATCAACACTTATCCATAGATCTTCAATCTCGCTTTCAAAGTGGGACAGCCGACATGATTTTAAAGTTTTAGAGACGGCGATTAAAACACCTCCTCCATCTTTACGAGTTTTATACCTACTTGACTCGCGATCGCGCCTATAGACAATGTATCTATCATCAAACAACTCAGAATCATAGATACTATTGTTCAACCAAGTCTCTGTAAGCACTACAATGTCGTAATTAAGCATAGACAAGTTGTGGTAAAAATTAACAGTTTTGGTTTTTAAGCCTCGTACATTTTGATAGTACACTTGAAGTGGACAATTGAATGCGACTAGTTAAAAACAATAGGAACTTGCAGTATACATATACATATAAGTTTAATAAATCTAAACTAATGATTTTAACTTATCTAGGTTATTAATTATAATTCTTTGCGAAGAGTCGTCCTTTTTCATAAAAATTCTGCCATCGCGAACCCATACAAACTTAAACCCAAGTTCTTTACTGCGGAGCCGAGCTGCAGCATGCATTGATTTGTTCTCGCTAGATAAATGTTCCATAACATATATTGGTTGAGGCTTCTCCACTGCGATACCCAGATGTCTAGTGTTCAGTTTATCTCTGCTGTTATTTCTATTGTATTTCATTGAAGCGGCAAGGAAACTATCACACAGGCGTGGACTACTGAATTTCACGAGAATGGAGCGGGGTCTAGCACTTTGCGAGTCTTTCTTAGCAATCCTCGTGCAGTGTAGTATGTCGGGGTCTTTAATGTCACAACTGATGATCTTACCTAGTTGCAGTACGGTGGTGAATAAATTTTCTGCCTTGTTTTCAGGCACGCACTGGATCTCGATGTTGGCGGACCTCGAGTTTTGCTCTACTAGGTTCAGACGGCGGCTAAGTTGTTGTAACTCATCGCGTAAACAACAGTTGTCCTTTTCAAGCTTTTGAATCTTGGCAGATTTATCTTCCAGTGTAGCCTTCATCTCTTCATACTTCTCGTTATAAAAACAGAGTGACTCTTTGAAACCTGCGATCAACTCGTTAATTTGTCGAAACTGATCGGAAACTAGATCTTTAATTGCACTCTCTATTTCTTGCTTAATTATTTCCCGAAGTGTGTTTCTCGAAAACTCGATCAAGGTGTCATCTTTGGTTTGTGCCGTCATGGAAGTCGTCGTCGTCTTAGAACGAACAGTAATATTTGTGTCCGAGGGTGAGGACGAACAGGGCGACTGCTCCGTAGTAGGGCTCATAAGTTTGGTCAGCCGGACAGGTGTATTTGTATTGTCGTTCTTGGGTTGTTTACTTAGGCATGTTGGACATTTCCAGATTGATTTTTGTTTGATAGTCATACTCTTAAACACCTTTTCGCGAACATTAGCACACAGTAAGTCATAACGTTGATGGCATATAAAGCATTGCAAGCATTCTTTGCTGTTAAAATCATTCAAACAACCAGCGCAGCTTTTTGTTGACATTGTTGTCAGTACAGTTTAAAATATAGTTTATAACAATGAAGCGCTTTCAGCAATTCTTGAAGCAAGCAGCGTCTAGCGGTCTTGAATATGATAAAGCGATGTTATACTTAAAGCGCTTTGCGGTGTTGTACCTACGCGTTGTTGTCTAACGATGTGCTCGAAGATGTTTTATAGCTATTTTATGCCAATATTCTGAGTTTTTAAACTATGAAACTTTGTCACTGTACTTATTTGGTGATTGTTTACATTTAACACTCGTAATTAAGTTAAAATTTACACTTTAAACCAGAAATACACACTTTAGATAGCACTTCAGAGAATTAGTTAGGGAGAGCAATGACAAGGCGTGAAGTCGCAGTAATTAAGTTGGAATGAATGTTCTTTATTATAATAGAATTGCGTAATATAATAGTAGTATTTACATTAGTTTAACAGTGGTCACTGTGTGAGCGCGCTCTCAGGGCACGGGTCTGGTATGTCTGTTTACATTATATTTAATTTATAGTATTTATAATAATATTCCTTTGTGCATTGTATTGACGGTTCTAGGTGCGCGTGTCTCAGACGTTTGTTTATGATCGGCAGTTTCTCAAAAGCAAAGGGTAGGTAGGCTACATGTCTATATATTTTTTATTGGGAATAGACTCGCGTTTGACCACATCCCCACCTGATGGTAAAGTGATGATGTGGTCGAAGATGAAGCACGCTTACCTAGAAGTAACCTATTCACTCTTGACCTAAAGACCTCAGGTTAAAGCTATCAGGAAACACAGACTGCAGCATAATTATCATTTTTCCATTTCAGTATATTATTTGCCATGTCCGAATATTTGAGTGTACATGACACTTGCATGTTCACAATAAGCCTAACTATCCATTATGTTCAATCGTGATTTGTATTTTTCCAGACTGTGGCCAAGTTACGCGAGTGCTCACAACAACCTCGGCACGTTGGTGCTGGCGTCAGGTCGAGCGGAGCACCACTTCCTACAAGCCCTCAAGTACAACAGAGACCACGTCAATGCGCATTATAATCTCGCTAAATTGTACAGGTTAGTAAGTTACGCTTCTTCATTTGGCCGTCAAGGATCGCGAGTCAATCTTCGGCTATCGTAGGTGACGCGGGTCTGCGGATTGCGAATATAGGAAGCTCTCCGTCCAGTTCTCACCGGACGGTGAGCTACCCCGTCGAGTCGATCGGCCAATAACTGCCGGGTTGCGGGAATGTTTTAAAGAGATACCGCGGCCTCGTAATATAAAAGCAACTGAAGGGTTAGAATGGGGTTTTATTCAGTAAGAGTCTGACACTTCCTGCCGCTCCATACAGAGCGGGAAGTCATTGGTGAATTTACTCTCAAAAAAAGCGCAAAGACTAGTTTAGAAAATGTCTATAGATAAGTAGATAGATAGATATATTCTTTACCGTACACCATAACAGTAAAACAAAATTATGGACTTAACAATTAATAAGGGTGATACAATGGGCGGTCTTATCACTAAAAGCGATGTTTTACAGACAACCTTTGGATGGATTTGACACAGAAGGAGAAAACAAATACGCGGGTAGTCCACGGTGTACTATTTATCTATATAAAATACAAAACAATAAATAACGTTCTCAAAACATATATATGTATATAAATATTAAAAAAAAAGAAACAAAGACATACATAATAACAACAATTTAAGGAGAGAGATAAAGATCTTTTACTACGTTTTTGAAAGAAGATAGGGTTTGTGCTTGTCTTACTGACACGGGTAGAGCATTCCACAGCCGTACTGCTTGAGCTGCGAACGACTTACCATAGAAATTGGTGGCGTGACTCGGTACCGCAAGCCTTAAGTTTTCTGATGACCTCAGAGATTTTGCATGTGTGTCATGAAGGAACTTAAATCGTTCTTTAAGATAAGTGGGGGTTTTAGGATTAAACAGCACACTGTAAAGCAGAGACAAAATAGAAGTAGATGTCTTTGTCTAATTGATTAAATAAGTTTTACTAAAGTACGAGTATTATCTCAGTACTTTATGTAAGTAGATCAGGAATATAGATAGGTATATAAAACTACATGAAACTTACACAATAATATGAACTATAAACTTGTACACAAAGTAAATAAAAATGATCAAAAGATAACACCCCAGATCGTTCCTGGCGCAAAAAACCCAGAATACTTGCAGCATTACCACGTTGAAAGGAAATTGTAATTGCAAATGAAATTTGTCTGATTTTGCTCTTATGTTTACGCTATAGTTTCCAACTATATTCATCAAAATTTAAGTAAGTAAGTTAAGTAAATATGGCAATGATATCACATTCTGACACCCTTTTGTTCCAGAAAAAAGAATCGAATACCGGAATCATTAAAAATGCTGGAACGCTGCATATCTTTAGAGCCAAGGTTCGTCCAAGCATACCTTGAACTACTGTTGCTGAAACCAGAGGAGGAGAAAAGAGCAGTTCTGGATAAACTGCTTGAACTGGAACCAAAGAATTGGGAACATTACTTGCTTTACGGCAACTGGTTCAAGGACAGAGGTGAGTGCCACTTTCCTTTCTCAATATTTTCAATTTCAATTTCAAAACATTTATTTTAGACTTACGTCCATAAAGTGTTAGTATTACATTAAAGGAACTTAAAACTATGTTAGTAAATTATACATATACACGTAACAAAAGAAACAGAAATAAAAATATGAAAAAATGAGAGTCAGCCTACCTAACATGAACTTTCATCCATTGCCTCCATATCGGACTATGGATATTTTCAGCAATGAACTTCAGGTAGCTGTTGGGACTGTCCCTCAACCTTCGCATCAGCGACGCTACTCTTTTACGAATAATGGCGTGAAAGCCGTCCACTTGAGCTTCAGCAAACATCGCTGACGCACTACAGTAACGAAGCCATCCCATCAGCAACCTGAAAGCATTGTTATATTGGACCCGCAGAGCACTGACGGCTCGCTGTGTGTAGTTAGTCCACAAACTACATGTACAAAAAGACTGGCAGTATGCCACTATGGACCTGAGGGTATTTTTAAGAGAGAATACTGGTTATTGTATGGACTTTAAAAGAGACCTTGACCTCTGAGTTTGTTTCGGTGTTTCTTCTCAGAGTAGTCAGTTGGGAAACACCGGCCTCATTTAGCTTCATTAAGGCTAATTTACAAAATAAATATTTCATTTCATTTCATTTACCTCAACTTCTCGGTACGCTTGCTCATCTGCGACCACGTCATTACTGACCATTAGACGTATTTATTCAATACTTACTTTATTCCAAGACAAGCCTCAATAGCCAATGGCTAAGGTCGAACTTCTGATCGAGAGTTCGAATCCCACTCATTACACTATGGCCGTGTACCCATTCCAGACAAGCATTTATTCAACTTATATGTAGGGTTTAACAAGATTGCAAGTAATGTGATTTATACCCACATTGTTAGTTCTATTTTTTTTAAATGAACCAGAAACTAAGCATAAGAATCAGTCAATCTATAACAACTCCATTGGGGTTTCCTAGACCCTACCTTACTGGCTGGAAACTTATCATAATTCAATACTTCGAAGTAGGTATTTTTATGGATTTTAAGTGCATTGAAGAGTACTTTCATGTAGGTATTATCTGATTTGATATGATTGTCATTAACCGTATAGTTCAGTTAGTAATTTGCTATAACTTCGTTGTGGATAAAATTAGAAGTCTGAATTTTCAGTAACCAAACAGGCATTGTATAAACACGGTATATTTCAAATTTCATTCAATTTGAACCAGTAGTTTAAGAATTAGAACGAGTCAAAGTTCCTTAATTTTGTTAATTTTGTCACTCACTGACTGACCGATCATCAAAAGTCTAAGGCACTTCTAGCAGACATAGAAGCTTCAAATTTAGAATACAATTAGTGTTTAGTATATGAATCAAGGAAAAACTATAATATTTTTCAATTTCATTCCAGTTTTCTAGATACATCAACTGCATAAATAACTTTGTAATCCCATATAAATATATAGTATTACAAAGTTACATTTGCAGTTAATTAATCAGTGTACCTGTATAATATAATGAAATAATAGATGTAGATGGGTACTTTTTTTTCTTGGTGAAAAATATCATCGAATGACTTCTTCCGCTCGGGTGTATCAGAATTCTACTGACTAAAAACCCACCCTATTCCTTCGGAAGCCCTAAAGTTCCGGGGCCGCGGTATCTCGATGGAACTTTCCCGCAAAACCCGACAGGCAATGGCCCTATGAGGCCCCGTCACTGGTATTAACAGCTTTTTGAGGCGCGCGTGGAACACAACGCGCCGCCGACCCGGGCCTGGTCCTTACCGGACGGTGAGCGACCCCTGCTCGCCATCCGCAGGCCCGCGCCTACGGTGGCCCGAAATCGACTCGCGACCCACGACGCCCGGGGCGTCTCCCCTGGTGGCTGGGGCGCGAGGAAGAGAGTTGCCTCTCCCTCGCACGTTGGGCCTCCTCCTTCGCTAGCATGACTGCTTCGCAGCAGGAGGTGACTGCATCCCATTCCCTCTCGCTTCGCACCCTGGTCTAAACCAGAGCAGGGCGCGAGAAGTCGCCGCCGCCGATCGCCTCTATGAGGATACGACGGTGCTCCACCCATGCAGGGCACACCTCGACCATATGCTCCACCGTGTCTTCCAGTGTAGATAGGTACCTAGATATAATAATTATGCTCAAAGGTAACTTGTTAAATGGTCAACGGAATAAAAAAGCAAGAAGTATTAAGAGTATTGGGGAGTATTAAGTAGAGTAAATTGCCCGAAATTGCATAATTACTTACTTATGGATTAACTTTAACCGAGATGTTTGACGAGTGCGGCATTAATTATTACTAACTAATGCAAAAGACGTACGTGCGTATTCATATGTGCGTATCAAAGCCTCCGAAAATAACCCATAGAGACAGGGAGTGGGCTTTGAAAAAACTTTAGCTGAAGTTCAAGAAGTAGTACCAGAAAATAAAAAAGGAAAGCTACCTACAAAAATAAGAAAAGCTCATAAGACAGAGAGAGGGCTTTAAGAAAATTCGTTGTTGGTATACAAGAAGTAGAAGGTACCGGAAAGGAAAAAGTAGGACTTTCTACAAAAAGCAATGAGATCCCATAAAAAACAATACTTGTCAAAAAACCAAGTCTCGCAACTTAGTTGTTCTACCGTAAAAAGTTGTGAGATCCATGTAATACCAAGTCGGTTATTAATTTATTCAGTCCCTACTTAACGGACCTTCTGTCTTAAGTTGTTACGTAATTATCTAACCTAACGACATCTTATAGTGACCATATCAATATTAAAAATCTTTACCGTTTTAAATAAATAGATTGACTTGGCAATCGCAATAAACAATTTAATTTATATAATTATGTATTACTTGTGAGATATTTTGTGTTTTCATGCGATGGCCGAGTCAATCTATTTATTTAAAACGGTAAAGATTTTTAATATTGATATGGTCACTATAAGATGTCGTTAGGTTAGATAATTACGTAACAACTTAAGACAGAAGGTCCCTTAAGTAGGGACTGAATAAATTAATAACCGACTTGGTATTACATGGATCTCACAACTTTTTACGGTAGAACAACTAAGTTGCGAGACTTGGTTTTTTGACAAGTATTGTTTTTTATGGGATTTAGTATTTCTACTAACACAGGTTTTAAGTTTGTACTAATAATTAGATATGGATCTTTGGTCTGAAATAAATATTATATTATTACTACCTTCTTTTTAATTAAAAATAGGTTCGCGTTTGACTACCATCTCACCTGATGGTAAGTGATGATGTGGTCGAAGATGGAGCACGCTTACCTAAAAGTAACCTATTCACTCTTGACTTAAAGACTCCTAGGTTACACTGAGAGAAATCGGTTTAGCAATTTGAACAAGTTTGACTTGTTAAGTGGTTATCTGTTTGAAATAAAATTATTTTGGTCAACAGAAACGAACGCAATGTTGATAATACAAGTCAATTTTGTACAAAGAAAAAGATTAAATTTGTTGAAAGTTATTTAGTTGAAACAACCAAACATTTGTTTGACACAACATGCTTCTTATTGCTTTGACAAAATCGACTTGTTTAATCAACCAAAACATATACTTGTTGCATTAACAAGTTTGTATCACATTAAACCAACAAAACTGTTTGATTATTTCAACATTATATCTTGTTGAAACTACATTACGTAACTTGTTAAATGCTATCTTGTTATAACAACGTTACAGGCGGTTGAAATAACATGGCGTCATTTGAAATTGACGTTCCCTTAATCGTAAAATCAACATTATACTTAACTTGTTAAAGTAACAAAATAAATTATAAACTTGTAGTAGCAACAAGGTAGCTTTTTTTAAGTCTGTTAAAAAGTATAAATAAAAATGTTATAACATAAGTAAAGAAATTTTATAGTAGGATCAGTGCACTATCGCTGTCTATATTGCATTGATTCAATAAAATTAATTTCTTAAATAGGGCATATAATTTTTCGTAACTCTTCCTTTAACTTTCAAGGGACAACTTTATAAAAAAATCGCAAAAGACCAACGACCCCGCTATGCCATGGCCCGTACTCCACAGGGAGTGCCCTTAGCGTGCGGTCTGGCTGGGGGCCTTTAAATTTAGAGGTCACCACAGGATCGCCCGGTTAAGTAGTAACCAGCCTTAGTGTACTGAACTACAAGTGGCCCTACCAGCTAGCATGTCGGAACTATATGCCCAACACGTAAGAGTAACAAGATAAACTAACAAGTTGCTTGTAGATTCAACAAGCTAGTCATGTCACAACAACGTGTTGAGCATGTTAAATCTACTTGCTAAACTTGTAAAAACAATCGGAAAATGTTTATTTATTTATTTATTACTAGCTTTTGCCCTCGACTTCGTCCGCGTGGAATAGTTACTTTGGGCTAACGTTAAATTTAACCCCGATTTTGAAGCATTCTTCATTGGCGCTCCGCTCCTATTGGCCTTAGCGTAATGATATATAGCCTATAGCCTTTCTCTATAAATTTACTATTTAATTAAAAAATAATTTTTCAATTCGAACCAGTAGTTTCTGAGATTATCGCGTTCAAACAAACAAACAAACTCTTCAGCCTTATATTATAATTATAGATAGCTGTTGCCCGCGACTTCATCCACGTTTCCGTCGGTTTCGTAAAAAAAAGTAGCCTATGTCCTTCCTCACGGTTCAGTGATTTTGATGTAACAGACAGATTAACTTTTGTAATTTAGTAGGGAAATATAATATGTCAATCTATAATACTGTTGAAAAATATCGCAATACCGTACCGCACAATATTATTGTTAATAGCTGTGCCCGCGACTCCGTCAGCGTGTAACTCCTTGTGTGTTATTAAGTTAATGTATTGGTAATATTGTTTAGATCACGTTCTTATGAGGCTTAAGTACCTATAGAACGAAAATACTTCAGCTCAAAGCTTCCGGGTAAACTATGTTGAAAGTTGACCCGTCCGGCACGTGAACATAAAGATTTCTAGAACTGCTAACCCGGGAAAGAGCGACGTACAACTGACAATGCGAGAAACAACTGACACCGAGATCTACTCCAGCAACACGAAAAGTCTGCCCTTGAGCCTTATTAATTGTCATTGCATAACACACCGATACTGGGAATTGCGTTCTTTTAAATTGGAATGGAAAATTATTTGGTATTATGGGAATTCTGGGAATAAAGACGGTTTCTTCTGCACTGCAACCTGTTAAAATTTGAGCTTCGATTATATTTTGTTGCAACTGGGTTACTTTTAGCCGAGTTCCATTGCAAAGTTGTGGTGGTTTTAAATTTCGGAGCAGAATAATAATCAGAAAGCTTCGAACTGCTAAGCTATCGGGAGTTACACGTGTTATTGTGAGTCAACCATAAAAGATAGATATATGCTTTCGTGGGATATTTTTTATATAATTTTAAGGAGAACATTTCCGTCATAAATGATTTCTGTGTAGCTTTAACCATTAAGGTTGCACTCGCGACGGAAGCTTAAAAAATGGAGTAACTTCTCCCGTTTTCCCAACATTTCCCTTCACTGCTCTGCTCCTATTGATTTTAGCGTGATGAAAAGTATACTATAACCAGCTCAGGAGTATGAAAAATAATTGTACCAAGTTTCGTTAAAATCCGTCGAGTAGTTTTTGTTTCTATAACGGTTATACAGACAGACAGACAAAAATTTTACTGATTGCATTTTTGGCATCAGTATCGATCCCTAATCACCCCCTGATAGTTATTTTGTAAATATATTTCATGTACAGAATTGACCTCTCTACAGATTTATTATAAGTATAGATTAGGGATAACAACAGCATACACTTCTTAAATGGGTACTTATCTATAATTACATGAGTAGCCAATAACAGTTATCCACAAAAGATATTCAAGGTGGATCAGTCTTAATATTAATATTAAAGATGATTGGGCACTTTGAAGAGATCAGTATATAATATTCATGAAGGATATAATAGATACAAATAATTACAAATAACATATACTAATTTATATACATGAAGAAAAAAAATATACATACATATAGAAATGAAAATATATACTAACTAGATACCCAGCCATTAAGTATATTGTTTGAAATTTTAGCTAGCCTATTATGATAACAATTCAAACAAAACTTGTTTTTTGAAAACGTTCTTAGATCCAATGAATAAGTCCACACTGTTAAAGTGTTTATTGTAACAGTCGAGTAAACGTGGTATTACACTATTTTTACCGTAGTTACTCGAGTGAAATGGAGTACAAAATAATGTAGTGTGTCTAGTGCGTTTCCTTGGAACATTAAACTTAATCTTATTTAAAAGCATAGGGCAATCGGTCCGTCCCCGTAAAATATCATATAGCAACCCCATATCCATTAGGATACGCCTCTCCTGCAGAGTTAAAAGATTGTATAACCGACAGTTCTCTTTGTAATCACATGAAGAGTTATGAAATTTGAAATTAAGGTGATCTATAAACATTTTCTGAATGCGTTCAACACTATTATTATGTATTGCGTAAAAGGGAGACCATATTTGACAACCGTATTCCAGTAGACTTCGAACGAAAGCAAAATAAACTACTTTTAAGCTTAACAAACTCTTAAAAGGTAGGCAAGATCTTAAAACAAAACCAAGATTGCGAAATGATCTGCTGCATATCGCATCGATGTGCTGTTGCATGGACATCTCCGCATCTAATAGTATACCCAGGTCCCGCACCACCTTGACCCTCTCGATTGCAACGCCGTTGAATGTGTATTGATAGTTGATAGGATTTTTTTTACGAGTAAAGGATATACATTGACATTTTTTTATGCTAACCGTGATATTGTTTTTAGTATAGTAGTTAAATAAAGAGTTGAGATCTTCTTGAAGCAAAACACAGTCAGATATGGAGTTGATAGATGTATAAATCTTTTTATCATCAGCGTAGAGAATATGATGTGAGTGCTTAATGTGATGAATGATGTCAAAAATATAGGCGTTGTAGAAGAGAGGGCCAAGGTGCGATCCCTGGGGCACACCAGAGGGGATGGATACGAAGTCAGATTTAAACCCGCCTAATACAACAGCTTGAGAGCGATTAGTTAGGTACGATTCAATCCACCTGAGCAAATCTCCATGAATTCCTAACGCGTACAGCTTACGTAACAGGATGACGTGATCCACACGGTCAAAAGCTTTTTCAAAATCAGTGTAGACCACGTCAACCTGCCCACCGTTTTCCATTTCGCCCACCACATAGTCTGTGAAACAAGCCAAATTTGAAACCGCGGAACGTCTTTGCATGAATCCGTGCTGAGATTCAGGAATGCTGAGACTAACAATTGGGTAAATATTAGTAACGATAACTTGTTCAAAAACTTTGGCAATACAATTTAACATAGAGATAACGTAAATTCGACCTGACGTAACGTAGAAATAACGTGATACATAGCTTGTAGGATCAACAAGTTACACTTTACAAGATCAAACCTGAAATCTGGTTGTTTTTTTTTTCTCAGTGTATAGCTATCGGGAAACACAGACTCCGGCAGGGAATTCCACTCCTTAGCCGTACGCACAATGAAGGTATTCCCGAAACGTTTTGTGCGTATGGGTGGGATGTGCACCATGTAACGACGGCGCTTCGCTGTTTGTCTCATATTCCGATGATGGAACGGGCTTGGTGGAATTAGACTGTGTAATTGCATCGCACACTCCCCGAAATGTAACCGATAGAAAACCGATAGACTTGCAACTCGTCGTCGATGTTCAAGGCTCTGGAGCTTTGACTCAACCAGTGCATCGTTACCAATGAGTCTCTTGGCCCGCTTCTCGATAGACTCAAGCGCGTCCAGTTGGTGTTTAGCAGATCCATCCCAAAGATGAGAGCAGTACTCCATACACGACCGAACCTGGGCTTGATAGAGATTGAGCAACTGTTCGGGTGTGAAGTACCGTCTCACCTTTGCTAGGATTCCCAACTTTTTTGATGCTAGTTGAGCCTTAGCCTCGAATTTTGCCTGTGACTTCGTACGCGTGGGAGGTTTTTTCCCGCGTAAATCCCGATCCTGTGGGAATTTCGGGATAAAAACTATCCTATGTTCTTCTCAAGGTCCTATATTATGCCAAATTTTATCTAAATCGGTTCAGCGCTTTAGGCGTGAAAGGTAACAGACAGACAAAGTTACTATCGTATTTATAATATTATATAAGTATGAAGTATGGATTATTTGCAAGATTTGTAACATTTGTAAAGACACGAATTTTTGACGAATAAATCTATTTTTGGTTTGAAAGGGAATACTTTTCATATGTTCAAATATTTTTTTAGGCTACGTATTGCAATATCTAAACTTAAAAGAACTAACGTATAATAACCTACGTTTAAAATCCCTAAAATCTAAATACCTAATTATTGTTTCATCTAAGTATATTCAAAATACCGAAAGTTTAAAATGTCAAATGGATATGTTACTCAAATTCATAAAGTTAAATTTTGAAATTCCTGTGTACAAAGTTCCTTAAATTGGTTTACCTCACCGTTAATTGACCAAAATGAAAAACAGCGATCTAAGTACCCATGTAAAGTTCAAAATCCAATTAAAAACACAATTATTATTTTAAATTATTAATAATAATTATATGAATACAATAATTGTAAAGAATTATAAGTACCTGCTACAAAAGTAATCAAATAATATTATAATTCATATACTAAGTCATAATCAATGTTAGTCGTATTTTTATTTTCTTAATTAAGTTAACCAAAAAAAAAACAAATAATTTTACAAAAATAGTCAAATAATATTGAAATGAAATGAATTATTTATTTTGTAAATTGGCATTAATAACATTTTTAAACGTTATATTTTTTGCGTGTTTAGTTTAGCTAGATGAGGCCGGTATTTCTTAACTGACTACTCTGAGAAGAAACACCGAAACAAACTCAGAGGTCAAAGTCTCTTTTAAAGTCCAGACAATTTGTATTTGTATATGAGAAGCATGTCGGTTCATGTCTGTGGTATTCTTTTGAGGAAAAAAACCATGCAAAGAGCAATGCTGAGTGTCCATAGTAACTTTGGCTCAACATAAAATTCTCACGGCCAGTGATGAAAATAATTTTATTGTGTGTAGTTCAATACTAAGAACTGTTTCTTAGCATTGAATATTGTATAGAACTTCTAACAAAAAATACTAGCATAAATACAAATATGGAATTTTGAGGTTATTACAATTTGACGATCTCTATACATGTTTGTACACGCTAACATTTAGCACTAAAGTAATTACTTCTGTCTAATTAAATAAAAGTACTTTACTTCGGGAATAGAGGTCCACTGCTATAACAATGAACGAACTTCTTCGCATTCTACTAAATACCTCCGCATTCGGAAAACATTCAATCCACAATTAGTGTAACGTTGTTGGTTAGACATGGTCACAATAATGGATGTATTTCAACACTTCGAAAAGCAAAAGAGTCTCAAAAACAGAGAAGGAAACGTAAACGCATGCACTTCGCAATATCACCGACAACAACAACTCAAAGAGAATGTAATACACTATGTTTTACAACATTTACTCTTTGTTTTACAACAATTGTTTGTGTTTGTAATGTCAATCAATTCCCTTTGTGTCACTTTTGACACTTGTTCGAGTTTTTATTTGGCAGAATAGTCAACATCGGCTTTGCTTGCCATGTATAAAAATATAATACAGTTTTTATTCTCAATAATTAAAATATTATTTCAGATTTTTTATGTAATCAAATGCGATTATTGTTCACCACATATTGTTACTATTTTTAGTATAGAAAAGAATGCATAAAACAATAAAGAATTTGAAATAAAAACAGATTAATAAGTTTAATTGCATCATACTGACAACTCAACGTTTTTTCGACAATTTCCGGTCAGCTATTTGTTTATTAATAAATCAATTCTAATGGAGAAGTTCTCGAAAGAAATTAAATACTACTTTATAGTTTAGATTTTATTGTATAGATTCTTATACATTAAAGATAAATGGCCGTGTCATTTTAAATTTAAAAGTTGTGTAGGCCATGACATGATCCGTCTTTGTTCTTTGAGCAGACCTGTCCAGACAGGGCAAGCATTTGTCAGTTATCGTGTAGCTCAAGTTAGAACTTAAGGAGCTCAACAATTTGACGAACAATACCAAAGTAAGGACATTTGGGTAGGCCACATAAGTACTCAAACTGTTTGACATCATTAAATAAATTATAGTGAAAGTAAAAACAACAAAGAAATAATAACCTACATTGTCCTTACATTTACAATAATGAAATAATTATGTAAAAAAAACAACAAACAAAAACAAAATAAATAGGTATATACAAAGCTTGAGAAAGCAAATATTTTAATCAATCAAAATTAAATCAACAATCAAAATTTTAAAAATAAATATAATAGGCACACGTATATATTATCACTGGACCATCTCATTCGCCTTCTTTTCCTCATTATAATCTTTAACTGTGTAGCTTTCTGACATAGCTTAAGTTTTATAAATAATTTGAATTTATTAATACTTATTTCTTGAATATGGCTAGGAATATTATTATAAAAATATATACATTGGCATCTAAACGAACCACCTATTTTTTTAACCTTGTTTTAGGAATAACATGTGTGTCTGTTCCTTGTATTTAGACTATGAATATCACTGTTATTGTTCACAAGTAGAAATAAAAATTCAACACGGTTTATTTGGGTACGTATTTGAATGTCGAAAATTAAAATACCCACGTGCAAAATGTCACTGCTCAAAACGTTCATTGTTTAAATGCTCACCAAAATATTCTTTTTGCCTACCAAAATGGATAAATGCTCACCGAATCTTGTTTCCCTGAAATAGTAACATTAATATCCAAAATGACAGTTCTAAATAGCTTTAGTACCCTAAATGCTAACCCTACACGACCGACGTCAGGGGCACCGCGAGGTTCGGTTTGGTTAGGTTCCTTTAAATTCTTGAAATCGAAGCGCCGGTTCCGCCAACTATTTGGTGGAGTTCATCTAAACCAAATGGTTCACCAACAATAGAGGGGATGTGGCATTAATTTACACTGTTCTAACCTAACCTAGGACATTTGATACTTCGATATTTAGGTCTTACGATAGGTATCTATTATATCTACTTCTTCATACAAATAGCTCGCAAGTGTTGATATTTATATAACTGTTGATATTTTAAACATGATATTTAGTTCAATTACTTTTTTAAACTTAGGTAAGTGGTAGGGTTTCGTAGGTAGGTGTTAGTTACTTAGGTATTTAATAACATTAGGTATTTAGATTTAAGGGATTTTGAACGTAGGTTATAAACCGACTTCAAAAAAGTAGGTTCTGTATTCGACCAGTATGTATGTATGTATGTTTGTATATCCACGATTTTCTGAACAACTACTGATCCGATTTCGATCGCGTTTTCATTGAAAGCATATTTCACAAGGAAGGTTTTAGTATATGTACAGCACACCAGGATCTGATGAAGACCTTCGGAGATAAGTGATGGAACTCTTCAATTTAAAACAGCAAATCTCCCGCGATTGCTGTCCTCGTACTTGGATGTAATGTTTAGCAGCCTATTAATATAGAGAATGGGCTAGACAGAACCCATTAAGTAAGCCCAATGCGAATTACTGGGTGCCAATGACTATGGATACAACCGGGACTTATAGCTTATATAACTCGAGATAACAAGTTTTTGAACACCTTTCCAAAAACGCGGCCACTGCAAAAACTGCTTAACTCATCAAATCATGGCCGAACGCGCTAAGCTCGACCACCACCACCACCACCTCGAGTATTGTTTAAACCTTTGCATAACATAAAATCACGTCTGTCATATGGTTTAAGTGGGTAAAAAACACGTATTCAGCAGACTTAATAAAATTAAGTGCGAACGGTATGTAGGTATCTCAAGTAACACAAACAATGATGCACTAAAAAGCATGAAATAAAAACTTATAAGGGCTAGTTAGGTATCTATTCATATGGCTGATAGCCGGTGCCCAGATAAATGAATAGGTTTGATCACCTCGGGTGTGCCCTAGAATGCGGCATACTTTGCCTATCAAAACTATTCGTTGGCTTGGCGCCGACATCAGCCATGTGAATAGATACCTAACTAGCCCTTATTTTAAACGGAATTAGACTTTTGAATTTTGAAGTCGGTAAATTTTTTGTATAAAAGTTTTTTTTACATTAGTTCTTTTAATTTTAGATAGGTATTGCAATACGTATCTACCCATTTTTTTTATCAAAATGAGTTAAATATTTGAAGGTACTTACCTACCAAGCTTTATAAAGAAATATTTTTTTAAATTGAAATTCATTTAATTTACTTACTTTTTTTCTGGTGGGAAAATCAACAAATGACTTTTCCCGCTCTGGGTGGAGCGGAGATTAATTATTTATTGATATTTAGTTCCTGAGGGTAGGTATTTAGAAGGTAATTTTTTAAATAAAAATTCTTCTTGGTTTATAACCGACTTCAAAAATGGAGGTTCGGTATTCGATCAGTGTGTATGTACGTTTGTATATCCGCGATTTTCTCAGAAACTACTTATCCGATTTCGATTGCGTTTTCGTTTTTGAAAGCATATTTTACAAGGAAGGTTTTAGTATATAACATCAGGTTCTGATGAAGATCTTCAGAGATAAGTGATGGAACTCTTCCATTTAAAAAAGCAAATCTCCCGCGATAGCTGCCCTCGTACATCCGTGTTGCGTAATCAGCCTATTAATATCACCACTGCTGACGCACAGACTTCCCTATGGATAAACACCGCAGGGAAGTCTCTTTAGGTATAAAGAAACTGGGCTAGACAGAACCCACTAATCAATCAATCAATTCATTTATTTCAGGCAAACTTAGCCCATACTAATAAAATACTTACATAATCGAAAACCATAATAAATTAATACATAATTATAAAAACCTTATAAAACTATCACTTTATACACAATGTTGACGGCGTCATGTATCGCTGCGAGGTGCCGCGTAACCGTCCTCGGAAACGTCGATAAACGGCACCTTTCGGCCAAAAGTCCTCCTTCAGGCAGGGCTGTAGATAGTGGGTTGGAACACATACCACGAATGACTTGAAGTTGAGGTTGTGGCGCGATACCAACCTTTCAATCCTCAGAGTCCAGTTTGTTTTCATATTCATATACTGCACGACATCTTCAGTTGTAGTGGAGTGATGCAGGCGTGAAAGGTACAGCTGCCGGTGCAGGCACAGCAGGACGCAGCAGCACGTTTGGTCCGCTCGGTGCGGTGCCACACAGGTTACGAGAACAGGGCTTTTTCTTCCTTTCTACTTTCGTAAAACCCTCCTCATCAACTTGGCTGCACGTTCTTGGCAAGGAGCTACGTAATGCAGCCAGGGCAGGTTTTGAACCGTTTTTCTGCTTTTCCCCTTTTCTAATTTGCCACTTAGACTGCGACGGATCGGATTTTCCAATAGCAGCGTAGGCACGTTTAGGAGTCATCGTACCTACGCGTGACGTTTCCGCAGCCGGTATTGTCCGGATGGCGGCAGTGGGCAGTGCTTGCTCAGCGTTATCGGTCGCTGGTGACGTACTTGTGTTCGCCAATTCAAAACAGAAGAAAGCATTTTGCGCCCCTTGACGACTGCTCACCTTTGAGGCCTCAGGTGACCCAATAACTGAACCAACGTTGCGCAATAATGCTACTTCCACACTAGTAGATTAGTTCAGTATTAGTTTTCTCTGAAACCTCCATTCTGGACTGCATCTTGGTCATCTTTTAAGGTAGTGATATCCTTTAGCAGCCGTGTAAAGTCGACGTGATCGAACATGACGGGGAACAGTTTACTCAGCTGCTTCGTCACGAAATCTGGCACGTCATCCGGGTCAGTTTTCTTCAACATATCGATGATGGCTTGAACGACGCGGTTCCATCTCTGCGAGACGGCACCTGGTCCAGTTTTCCAAGTGACTGGAACTGTAACAGTAATCCACTGCGGAACTCGTCTTCCTTGAAATTGGATATCTACAGGATGCTCACCTCGTCTATGTAGTCGATAGCATGGATTAGGAACGCCAGCAATTCATTGACTATGAGTGGTTTGGAACTCATAGTGTTTACGGGCATCGGCTACGGCCGCGCAACACGCGAATAAATAATATTCGTGCCATGCACAGTGGAAACACGTCCATGTTCGAGCGCGTATCACACTGTACCATTTTTTTTTTTTTAACGGGGTGAAATCCTCATGGACTACCTCCGCCTGGGGAATGGCGGAGGGGTGTGCCGGATTCTTACCGGCTAAAACCACCCCGGTGTCTCCTCACACGTGCGTGGGGGACCGCGGGAAACCTAATTCTTCCGCAGCCCCGCACTAGTGCTGGTTGGGTCTGTCCCGGCCTCGCCTCCTGCACGGGGTAGTGAGGTGTTGAACTACCCCGTGCATCGCCTCAGAGGCGCGCGCCGACACCCGCGCGCGCCTGCGACTCGGGTCCATCAAATAGGGGGCGGGGGACTTCCCCAAGTCCCTCGCCCCTGGACCCATTCATGGGGGCTGGAAAAGGGCGTTGTCCGCCCTTCCCCTGCGCCCGGTGCGCCTTCTGCGGCCAGGGAAGGGAGTGGAGATCTCCCTCTCCCTTTCCGCAGTTTCCTTCTGCGACATCACGTCCTCGCAGAAGGACACCACCGCGTCCCACGACTCTGCGCTGCCGACCATACTCTGCACTACGGCCGGCAGCGACAGATCGCCTCCTACTTCATTTGTGAGGACATGGCGCTGCTCCTCCCAAGCTACACACTCGGCGAGCGTGTGTTGCGCCGTGTCCTCCCCGCAATGGACGCAGTGGTGGCACCGAGCGTCCGGCTCTCTGTCTATGCGGCACAGGTACTTGCCGAAGCAGCCGTGCCCCGACAGCACCTGTGTCACTCTAAAAGACAGGGAGCCGTGCCTTCTCCCGAGCCAGTCGTCGAGTACCGGAACACCTCGACGGTAGCGAGGCCGGCGGTAGGGCGCAGAAGCCTCTGCCACCATTCCGCCACCAAGACCTGACGGAGCTCCTCTCGGCGCAGCGCGATCTGCCGCTGCACCGGCCTCGAGCCCCGTGCCCGCTCTTCCTCGCGCCATCGATACAACGACGCGAGTACTTTCGCCTCTAGGTCCCAGGGCGGGGATCCGGCCAGGACGCAAGCCGCCTCGTAGGAAATCGTGCGGTACCCGCGGACGACTCTGACGGCCATCACCCTCTGCGGTTTGCGCAGAATGGCGAGAGTGCCGGCTGTCATGTCCAGCGCCCACACAGGGGCCGCATACAGGGCCATGGACCGCACGATTCCCACGTACAACCGCCTACAGGCGGCGCTCGGGCCCCCCAAGTTGGGAAGCAACGTTGAAAGCGCGCCCGCTGCGCCCATCAACTTGGGCACCAGCCGCCGGAAGTGGGGCCCGAATTCCCATCGGCTGTCGAGCACCAATCCCAGATACTTCATGGTGGACTCGACAGCTATCCGGGTCCCGCTGACCACGATGTGTGATCCCGGCGGCGGCGCCCGTCGAGGGCCATGAAACACCATGGCCTCCGACTTGTTCAGGGCCACCTCCAGGCCCAGGCGCCGGATGCGGTTCACCACCTGTGACACCGCAGCCGTGGCTAACAACGTCGCTTCCCTGTGCGAGCTCCCCCGGGCAGTTACGAGCGTGTCATCCGCATAACACGTCACGTCGGCGCCCGGCGGGAGTTCGCCTCTCAGCACCCAGTCGTAGCCGATGTTCCACAGGGGCGGTCCCAAGACCGATCCCTGTGGAACACCGCACGACGTGAGGTACCGACCAGCACCGTCACGTCCCCGATAGGTGACGCATCTACCCTCCAGGTAAGCCCCTACTGTACGGCGGAGGTAGGGGGGCACGCGATGGTATTTCAGGGCCTCCCGAATACAACTCCAGGGTAGGGTGTTGAATGCGTTGGAGATGTCTAAAGACACCGCCACCACCACCCCACCCCGGGACACCGTCTCCTCCGCCAGGGCCCTCACGCGCATGATGGCGTCTATGGTGGAGCGCCCCCGACGAAAACCGAATTGGTTGTCGTCCAGGTTCGGCCCCTCCCTGCACAAGTGGCTGACGAGGCGATCTGCGATGATACGCTCAAAAAGTTTGCCCGCCTCATCAAGCAGCACTATGGGCCGATACGCGGACGGCGAGTCCGCGGGGCGCCCCTCCTTCCTGAGGAGGACCAGCCTCCCCTCCTTCCACACACTGGGAAACTGACCCTGCTCGAGGCATGCCGTGAGAAGCCTCCTCAGCTGGGGCTCTAGCTCCTTCAGAGCCAGGACGAGAGCTCGACCAGGCACTCCGTCGGGTCCGGGCGCTGTGTTCTTAGCCCGGAGTCGCGACACGGCCGCTCCCATCTCTGCTTGCGTCACCTCGGGGACATCGGTGCTCTCCTCTTCTTCTGGAGAGTCTGTGGCTGAGGGCGAAGCCATCGCCGGGGGAACGTGTTCCGGTCGCCCTGGGAAGAGGGCCGACACCACCGCCTCTAGCAACTGGGGTTCCATGCTTCGCGTCAGTGGAGGCGCCCAGGGACGCAACTTGCTCCGTACCCAACGGTAGGGGCGCCCCCACGGATCCCGATCCAGGGACCCCAGCAGCTCCTCCCTTTTTTTTTTTTTTTTTTTAACGTGGTAAAATTATCAAATAAGTCCTCCCACCCCGGGCAGGGTGGGAGGGACTGTCAGACTTTTACTGACTAAAATCCACGGTGTTCCTTCAATAACCCTTTACATACCGGGACCACGGTAACGGGATGAGTCCCACGACCCTGGCAGGCTTCGGCCCTCTGCAGAGGGGGCCTCGTCATGTTGCCGACGCTCTTTGAGGCGCGCGTGGAACACGACGCGCCGTCGACCCGGGCATGGTCCATGGTCGGACAGCGAGTTGCCCTTTACTCGCTGTCCGCATGCCCGCGCCTACGGTGGCCGGAGATCGTCGGCCGACGTCCGACGCCGTGGGCGTCTACCACTGCGGCTGGGCTGGAGGGAGGACGCCATCCTCTCCCTCACGCGGCCCGCCTCCTCCTTCGAAAGCATGACTGCTTCGCAGAAGGAGGCGACCGCTTCCCACTCCCTCTCGCCCCGCAGCATGGCCTCGACCAAGGCCGGGCGCGAGAGGTCTCCGCCTATTGTCGCCGTGAGGACACGTCGGTGCTCTGCCCAAGCTGGGCAGTCCTGCACCGTGTGCTCGACTGTGTCCTCAGGGCGACCCTCGCAGTGGTGAAACCCAGGCGTCTCTTCCTTACCCATCAGACACAGGTACCTCCCGAAACTTCCGTGTCCGGTGAGGACCTGCGTCATGCGGTAGGTCAGGACGCCGTGACGCCGATCTAGCCACTCCTCAAAGAGGGGTCTTACCGCCGCAATTGCGGCGTGCCCGAGCAGCTCCTCCCTGGCGCGCGACTTTGAGTCGCCGATGGCCAGCCACAGAGTCTCCTTGGACGCGCGGTACACCTCATACAGCGCGTCCTCCTCGGCGGAATCCCGTCGACGTCGTCTCCGGTATCGGGTGTACCGGCGGCGAGCCGCAACGCACGCTACGCGCAATTGCGCGATCTCGGCGGTCCACCAGTACACCTGGCGCCTTGCGGACTGTTGGCGGACACGGGGCATGGACGCGTCGCAGATCTGCGTCATCGCCCTCCGAAACCACAGCGCCACCGCCTCAACGTCGACGGGGCCGTCCGTCGTCGACTCCCAGGTCCAGGACTGGACTAATGTAGCTTCCTCGAGAAGTTCCCTGTCGATGCGCTTAAGCGCCCAACGCGGGCCGTCGTTAATCGGGGTTGTTGGATGGCGGCCGCTCGCGGTCTGGGCAGAGACGTCGAACCGGATATACCGATGGTCCGACAGCGTCTCCACCTCCACGGCGACACGCCAGTCGCGGACTCGGCCGGCGACAGAGGGGCTAGCGAACGAGACGTCCACTATCGACCCGCCCCGCTGCCGCACGCACGTGTATTCCGAATCCCGATTCAGGACGACCAGACCGGTCGTCACCGCCCACTCTTCTAGCACCGCGCCCCGAGGGTCAGTGACCGGAGATCCCCACGCCGATGACTTGACGTTGAGATCCCCGAGCACCAGAACGGGACGAGGGTGATGGCGGCCTACGACGGCGCCCAACTCGACAAGGAAACCCTCAAAGTCGGCGAGACTCTTGTTGGGAGAGAAATACGCCCCCACAATGACGATGCCACCCGAGACCGCAGCAATCCAGCCGCGGCCCCGAGACGGGTCGGTCAGAGTCTCGCCAATAATGGCCACCGAACCGTTAGCGCATCCCAGCCAGTTGTGACGGGCGGGGATGAAGTACGGTTCGGCGACCACAGCCACGTGAATCGACCACTGTGCCATGCTCTGGAGTAGGAGATCCTGAGCTCTGGCACAGTGGTTGATGTTGCCCTGGAGAAAATGGAATTGGAGCATTATTAACATTCCATTCCCTCGGCAACGGTCCTGGGCCGGGAGTCGGCCGCGGAGCTAGTAGCCTGCGGGGGAGGCGAGGTTTCCCCGGCAGGTTTGGTGCTCCTCTTCTTTTTCTGCTTTTTGGCCTTGCTGGCAGGCGCGCCACAGGCCCCTCCGCCCACTTTGTGTCCCGCTGGCTTCCCTGCATCCGAACACAAGATGCAGTTGAGTGCCGCGGAACACTGGGCCGCGTTGTGGCCGGGCTGACCGCAGCGATAACAAAGATCACTACGGTCAGTTTCGGCGGTGCACTTTGCCCGGACGTGCCCCTTCTCCAAGCACCGGAAGCACCGCAAAGCCCGGGGCTGCAGGAGTTTCGCCCTCGCTGCAACCCAGCCTACCAGCAATCTGCCGCTCTCGGCGATCTTCTTCGCCGACGCCACAGGGCACCGAACCCAGACTACGCCGAGTCCGGTGGCGTCGGCGCGTATATCGCCAGCCCGCACATTGCCCGGCGGACACTCTCCACTTTGGGCAACGGCCGCCACCACCTCCTCAGAGGTCACGGAGTCATCTAGACCAGAAATCCGCACCTCTGTGGTTTTCATTGGCCTGGAGACCCGGACGTCCTCGGAGTTGAGGACCTCCCTCATCTTGGCGGCCAGAGCGTCCGCCTTTTCGGCACTGCCGCTCGCAGCACCAGCCACCTCGAAGAGCCGCGCACCCGTGGCAGCCTGCCTTAGGGTGACGGACTGGAGGCCAAGATCAGATAATTTGATCTTGGCCTTGGCCTCGGCAATGACCGACTGGTACGTTACGCCGCGCTCCGCAGCCCCAGGCTGTAGCGTGAGCGTCACAGCTTCGGAACGCGGGGTACGTATCGTCGGCCCTTTGCGACCGCCTTTGGCAGTCCGTCGCGCAGGCTGCGCAACCGCCTTTGCGGTTACGTCTGGGGCGCATGCTGCTGCTGCGGCCTTCTTGGCGGCTTTGCGGGCCTTCTTGCGGCTCACGACTTTCGCCCAGGTCTCACCCTTAGACCCGGCAGTCGTGGGCTGGCCGCTCGGAGAAGCTCCCTCCGCGGGCTTCTCCTTTCGAGGCGCAAGTCTCGGCGGCTCCTCAGTCCTCCGCGTGTCAGCCGCTAGAGGCGGACGGAGGGTTTCCGCTGGGAGACGCCGAGAAATCGCCTCCATCCGAGCGTTTACCATGCTCCCGCACTGGAGCATGCAGAGCCGGACAATGCGCTCGACCTCTTCATCGGTGCGAGGGCTTGCCGGTCGCAGTGCGGGAGTCGGGGCCACCACAGGTGCGGCAACGGGGGACTTGCGTCGCTGCTGCTCCTCGCTTAGCGCAGCGACTTGCCGCCGGAGGTCTTCCAAGTCGTTTCGGAGGCGGCTGTTTTCCTCCTGCAACTTTGCGACCTCGTCAGAGGCCGTTCTGTTGAGGAGGGTGCCAACCGCCTCTTTGATGTCCGCGGCAGCCTCTTTCAAGCCATGGGTGAACGTGCCCTTTAGGCTGCCAGACTTGGTGGCAACCTTCAGGACTAAGTCCACCCCATCCAGAGCCAGCTGGCTCAAGGCCACCGCAGATGGCTCGCCCCCTTCCGCCGCCAGAGCAGCTCGTCGCTCGCGAGCGCGTCGGGCCATTTCCGTCACTTCGTCGGCCGCGACGGCTTTGCGCTGCTGCCTCTTGGCGGCGTTGACCTCCGCCTTTGAGCTCCCCAGCGAGGCACAGCTTTCGCCGCCATCGCCAGGGTCCTCTGTGGTGACCCCCATGTCACTTTCTGCTTCACTAGCCGCGGGGGTATTGGGGCGGACGAACCGCCCGCGCCCATCCCTCCGCAGCTGTGAAGCGCTCGCCCCTTTTGGTGCCTGCCGACCCCTCCTCGAAGTCGGCAGCTTGGCGGCCGGCAGGCCTTCCTCCTCCGAGGACTGGCTCACTGGACGCTTCCTGACGGAAGACGTACGACGCGACCGAGTTCCACTGCTTCCAGTAGCCATATCCGCTACAGGGGCCTGATTGCCTACCCCTGCGCATCCGTCGGTCACCAATTTAACACTCGCAGGCCCGGATACCTGCGAGCGCCGGGTGTCAACCGGGTCACATGACACATCGCTTCCAGTAGCCATATCCGCTACAGGGGCCTGGTCACCTACCCCTGAGCATCCATCGGTAACAAGTTTATCACTCGCAGGCCCGGATACCTGCGAGCGCCGGGCGTCAACCGGGGCGCACGACGATGCACAATCTTTATCTTTTACCATTTCATTTTTACGATTTGGGTAATACACACATCACTTCCCCAAGGTGATGTGGCCGCACTTTAGTGGGAGGGTATTTAAGCCTCCCGAGGCCTGCGAATGCCTGTGTACAGGATATACCGCCCGCTGTTCGGTGACCTAATCTAAGCTAACCTATTTTTATTTTATTTTTTTTGGTTTTATTATTATTATTTTTTTTTTTTATTACCCCAAACTTAGAAACTAACTAAAAAAATACCCAACACCCGGCTCCGTGGCTCATAACACCTCGCCACGGATGCCCCTAGACCGCTGACTGTAAACGGCCCGCGTTCTACCCCACCTCGCTCCCTAGTCATGCACTCTGCAGCTGCAGAGCGCAGGTAGAGAGCCCTCGGGAGCGACTCCTCCGCTCCTGCAGAAGTTAGCTCCGGACAATAATACTCCTCTACCCTACCCCCCGCGAAGACATTATTGTCCGTGACCCAGGGTGCACCAGGCCTAGCGACTGCTCTTCCCCCCGGACGTATCCGCAGGGGACCAGCAGCCGCTAAGCGCACGGGGAGGTCTTCTGCTTGCACCCCATCACACTGTACCAACCCCAACTTACTGGGAGAAGACTTAGCAGATGATGAGTTACTAACGCAGTATTTTGGTACCTTCCAGGTCTCCTCCCGCTGGCGCTGCAGTACTACACGTTGGGCATGCGGCTGTCGTTCAGGCGGGCGGGCGCGCGCGGCGAGGTGCAGTGCGTGCGCGCCGCCTGCCTGGCGCTGCGGGCTGCCGGCCAGCACTCCCGGCTGCTGCAGCTGCTCGTCAGGTAACTAACAGACAACATTGTAGCTCTCCTGCAGTACTACACGCTGGGCATGCGGCTGTCGTTCAGGCGGCGAGGTGCAGTGCGTGCGCGCCGCTTGCCTGGCGCTGCGGGTTGCCGGCCAGCACTCCCGGCTGCTGCAGCTGCTCGTCAGGTAACTAACAGACAACATTGTAGCTCTCCTGCAGTACTACACGCTGGGCATGCGGCTGTCGTTCAGGCGGCGAGGTGCAGTGCGTGCGCGCCGCCTGCCTGGCGCTGCGGGCTGCCGGCCAGCACTCCCGGCTGCTGCAGCTGCTCGTCAGGTAACTAACAGACAACATTGTAGCTCTCCTGCAGTACTACACGCTGGGCATGCGGCTGTCGTTCAGGCGGCGAGGTGCAGTGCGTGCGCGCCGCTTGCCTGGCGCTGCGGGTTGCCGGCCAGCACTCCCGGCTGCTGCAGCTGCTCGTCAGGTAACTAACAGACAACATTGTAGCTCTCCTGCAGTACTACACGCTGGGCATGCGGCTGTCGTTCAGGCGGGCGGGCATGCGGCTGTTCAACACAACTTTCCTTAGATGCTATTACTATTATATTTTTACGAGCTGGGGTTCGGGATAGAAATAATTAACGCCAATTAAACCAAAATTAACACTTTAATTAATCAAACACAAAATAAAAATTTAACACAATTATCTGGACCACAACACTTGTCACTTAACACTTAAATCGCACTAAAATTCACTTGTAAAGCTTCGATTATATCGTGTATTCGCCTCGTAATAAGACTGCTCTCTGCGTTCCATTGCGATCTATTTATACCCCGGTCTATAAGTTCTAGAACATTCTTGTAAAATCGACTTACTGTTTATACTGCCAAGAATATTCCAGAGCTACTCGAGATACACAGTACTGCTACTCGCCGCTAGATGACATTAGTGTCTCGACTCGATATACTCAATACTGCTACTCGCCGCTAGATGGCGTTAGTGTCTCGAACATTCCAGATTTCTGCTGAAGTTTCTCGACGTACTTCGCTAAGCGACTGGCGTAACAATATCAACCTATGGTGATAAATTTTGAAAATACTGTCTAATCAGAGTGATCTGCAAATATAGGTATGCTGAAAACGCTCTCTCGGCTTCTACGCTAGTAGGCTGAACCGTCAGGATATATTCATAGACGAACTCGTGCTACTCTCGATTTACGCGGAAGTTTTAGTGCCAAATTTTTAATTTGCGGTATTCGCGAATCCGCACATTAAAGGTGCGGGATCCAGCAGATTAATAAAAGCAGCTGCTTGATCCCGTTTTGCGTGATTGCAATCCCTAACTACAAAACAAACGGTGATGTGGACATCCCACCCATAAGCACAAAACGTTTTTGGAATACTTTCATTGTGCGTACGGCTAAGTAATGGAATTATAATAAAATAATGCCGGAATGTGTTTCCTGATAGCTGTAACCTGGAGGTCTTTAAGTCAAGAGTGAATAGGTTACTTCTAGGTAAGCGTGCTCCATCTTTGACCACATCATCACTTACCATCGGGTGAAATGGTGGTCAAACGTGAGCCTGTTATCAAAATATTAAAAAAAAAAGAAGATACCGTTGGAGCTTCCCCGCACCCTGCCTATCATTGAAGCAGCTCTGTCTAGTGATGGCATAAAATTCAATAACATATTACACACTTTAAGCTATGACGCAATAGCAGATATTTTGATTAGAGCTAGCAAAACCTTAACTGAAATACATATAAGTACAGAGAATTTCTTCTTATTCAGTTGTTTGTTGTTTTTTTTTTCTTAACCGGTTCAACAGTCTCACCATTACAATGTTAGATTTGCAATGGAAGAAGCGAAACAGACTCAACACAAGTACTTCTGCTACTTATAGGTCGCATCAAGCATCATTGCCGCTCTGAAGCACGTCGAAATTAACTGCGCAGTAGTCAATCTTTCAACTAAAGGCTCTCGAGAAAGTCTCTCGGATAATGGCACCTGTAATGGCATCTCTGTCGCTCGTAAACGATCGAAAAATCTTTACTTGTGTCCCGCTTGCTTAATATTGTTATTAATACTGTTAGTAATAAAACCGTTACACGTTGTTATTATCTTTAATTTATTGTTTTTGTTATTTCTTACTTTTGCGTTATTTTTGCGTTTGTTACTTATTTTTGTGTATCAGTTGTTTATGTGCGATATGCCAATAACATTTTAGTTGGTTAGTTACATGTAGAAGTAGAAGGATATAGGCGTATACACTGCATAGTGTTGCACATGTCCAACGCCAGATAAAAATACACTTTACAAGAACATACATGAATACGTATAAAACAGAAAATGATCTACATATAATAATATAATAATATTCCACAACTTTTCACACAACGCCATCTAGTCCCAAACTAAGCAGAGCTTGTGGTATGGGTACTAGACAACTGATAAACATACATATATATTTCTAAATACATACATATTATAGATAAATTACACCCAGACAAAGAACAAATGACCGTGCTCATCACACAAGCATTTGTCCTAGGTGGGAATCGAACCCACGACCTTGCGCACAGCAGTCAGGGCCACTGACCACTATACCAACGGGCACACTTTTTACGCGGTTGCATCTGCGCGGCCATCGCGAAGACCTAACTTCAAATCAGCAAAGTTTCTTAACGCGAACTGTACTGGGGCTGAGTAAATTAGCTTATGATTGCAATAAGTCAACGTGGTCCTGGTCAGTGCTGACCGACAGTGAGCTTTCCCTTTAGGCCAAGCAAAACTCACAGTTCTATCTAAATTTAGACCAAATGTTTTTTTTAATTGGTGGTTTGACGGGAATCCAACTTCAAAAAAAAAAAATAGATACTTATATCTGATGTACAAATGTATGTTTTCATTAATAAAAGTCAACTTAAGTCATTAATTAATTAATTATGGAGATATTAAACGCCGGGCAGCACTGACCGACGCGGCCCGAACGGCAAGTCTAGTTGTCGGCCATCACTGACCGACGCGGCCTGAACGGGAAGATACATATTTTTCTTGGCATTCAACGTGTTAAGCCTGCAATACATGTTGGCCGAGCGTATGTCAACGCGAGCGTTAGCGAATAGGTACAAGGCAAGATATAATGTCCACACGTTCGACAAGTTCGTCAAATGCCAATGCAGACGACCAATGTAGAAGAGGGTCTGTAGAGCTGCCCACACCTTGGCCGAGCGCAGGCGAGCGTCTTTGATTTGTGACCAAAAACCGACACCGATCCGAAGTGACTCAAGTGATCACGAGCAACGGTGAGCGAAGACAAGTTGCACTAAATGAGCTCTATACACGTTGGCGCTGGCCTTCACTCGGCCAACTAGGCAAGTGATACCGAGCGATAGCAAGACAAGGCGTCTACATGTTGATATTGGTCTTTACTCGACAACGCTCGGCCAACATGTATTGCAGGCTTTAAATAAATGTTTTCTTTGTAAGTATTGGTAAAGCCATTACTTAGAATCTGTGTATCTTGATTGCAGATGGCACGGCGTGCGGGGAGACGGGCAGCCGGCCAGCCGGCGGGCGCTGGCGGCGCGCGCCTGGCGCCTGCGCAGCGAGCTGGCCGAGCGCGCCGCGCTCTACGCCCGCCCCCGCCACCAGCCTACTGCTGTAAGTGTTCTATGTATGTATGTCGGGCAGGTATCCGCGGCGGCGCGCGCCTGGCGCCTGCGCAGCGAGCTGGCCGAGCGCGCCGCGCTCTACGCCCGCCCCCGCCACCAGCCTACTGCTGTAAGTGTTCTATGTATGTATGTCGGGCAGGTATCCGCGGCGGCGCACGCCTGGCGCCTGCGCAGCGAGCTGGCCGAGCGCGCCGCGCTCTACGCCCGCCCCCGCCACCAGCCTACTGCTGTAAGTGTTCTATGTATGTATGTCGGGCAGATATCCGCGGCGGCGCGCGCCTGGCGCCTGCGCAGCGAGCTGGCCGAGCGCGCCGCGCTCTACGCCCGCCCCCGCCACCAGCCTACTGCTGTAAGTGTTCTATGTATGTATGTCGGGCAGGTATCCGCGGCGGCGCACGCCTGGCGCCTGCGCAGCGAGCTGGCCGAGCGCGCCGCGCTCTACGCCCGCCCCCGCCACCAGCCTACTGCTGTAAGTGTTCTATGTATGTATGTCGGGCAGGTATCCGCGGCGGCGCGCGCCTGGCGCCTGCGCAGCGAGCTGGCCGAGCGCGCCGCGCTCTACGCCCGCCCCCGCCACCAGCCTACTGCTGTAAGTGTTCTATGTATGTATGTCGGGCAGGTATCCGCGGCGGCGCGCGCCTGGCGCCTGCGCAGCGAGCTGGCCGAGCGCGCCGCGCTCTACGCCCGCCCCCGCCACCAGCCTACTGCTGTAAGTGTTCTATGTATGTATGTCGGGCAGGTATCCGCGGCGGCGCGCGCCTGGCGCCTGCGCAGCGAGCTGGCCGAGCGCGCCGCGCTCTACGCCCGCCCCCGCCACCAGCCTACTGCTGTAAGTGTTCTATGTATGTATGTCGGGCAGGTATCCGCGGCGGCGCGCGCCTGGCGCCTGCGCAGCGAGCTGGCCGAGCGCGCCGCGCTCTACGCCCGCCCCCGCCACCAGCCTACTGCTGTAAGTGTTCTATGTATGTATGTCGGGCAGGTATCCGCGGCGGCGCGCGCCTGGCGCCTGCGCAGCGAGCTGGCCGAACGCGCCGCGCTCTACGCCCGCCCCCGCCACCAGCCTACTGCTGTAAGTGTTCTATGTATGTATGTCGGGCAGGTATCCGCGGCGGCGCGCGCCTGGCGCCTGCGCAGCGAGCTGGCCGAGCGCGCCGCGCTCTACGCCCGCCCCCGCCACCAGCCTACTGCTGTAAGTGTTCTATGTATGTATGTCGGGCAGGTATCCGCGGCGGCGCGCGCCTGGCGCCTGCGCAGCGAGCTGGCCGAGCGCGCCGCGCTCTACGCCCGCCCCCGCCACCAGCCTACTGCTGTAAGTGTTCTATGTATGTATGTCGGGCAGGTATCCGCGGCGGCGCGCGCCTGGCGCCTGCGCAGCGAGCTGGCCGAGCGCGCCGCGCTCTACGCCCGCCCCCGCCACCAGCCTACTGCTGTAAGTGTTCTATGTATGTATGTCGGGCAGGTATCCGCGGCGGCGCGCGCCTGGCGCCTGCGCAGCGAGCTGGCCGAGCGCGCCGCGCTCTACGCCCGCCCCCGCCACCAGCCTACTGCTGTAAGTGTTCTATGTATGTATGTCGGGCAGGTATCCGCGGCGGCGCGCGCCTGGCGCCTGCGCAGCGAGCTGGCCGAGCGCGCCGCGCTCTACGCCCGCCCCCGCCACCAGCCTACTGCTGTAAGTGTTCTATGTATGTATGTCGGGCAGGTATCCGCGGCGGCGCGCGCCTGGCGCCTGCGCAACGAGCTGGCCGAGCGCGCCGCGCTCTACGCCCGCCCCCGCCACCAGCCTACTGCTGTAAGTGTTCTATGTATGTATGTCGGGCAGGTATCCGCGGCGGCGCGCGCCTGGCGCCTGCGCAGCGAGCTGGCCGAGCGCGCCGCGCTCTACGCCCGCCCCCGCCACCAGCCTACTGCTGTAAGTGTTCTATGTATGTATGTCGGGCAGGTATCCGCGGCGGCGCGCGCCTGGCGCCTGCGCAGCGAGCTGGCCGAGCGCGCCGCGCTCTACGCCCGCCCCCGCCACCAGCCTACTGCTGTAAGTGTTCTATGTATGTATGTCGGGCAGGTATCCGCGGCGGCGCGCGCCTGGCGCCTGCGCAGCGAGCTGGCCGAGCGCGCCGCGCTCTACGCCCGCCCCCGCCACCAGCCTACTGCTGTAAGTGTTCTATGTATGTATGTCGGGCAGGTATCCGCGGCGGCGCGCGCCTGGCGCCTGCGCAGCGAGCTGGCCGAGCGCGCCGCGCTCTACGCCCGCCCCCGCCACCAGCCTACTGCTGTAAGTGTTCTATGTATGTATGTCGGGCAGGTATCCGCGGCGGCGCGCGCCTGGCGCCTGCGCAGCGAGCTGGCCGAGCGCGCCGCGCTCTACGCCCGCCCCCGCCACCAGCCTACTGCTGTAAGTGTTCTATGTATGTATGTCGGGCAGGTATCCGCGGCGGCGCGCGCCTGGCGCCTGCGCAGCGAGCTGGCCGAGCGCGCCGCGCTCTACGCCCGCCCCCGCCACCAGCCTACTGCTGTAAGTGTTCTATGTATGTATGTCGGGCAGGTATCCGCGGCGGCGCGCGCCTGGCGCCTGCGCAGCGAGCTGGCCGAGCGCGCCGCGCTCTACGCCCGCCCCCGCCACCAGCCTACTGCTGTAAGTGTTCTATGTATGTATGTCGGGCAGCTATCCGCAACCCCACGACCATACGCGTATTTTGCGTAAGGGTAGGATTTTTTCACTCAATCCAAGCCAGTTCCTCCAGGAAGGCGAGCAACGCCCTTGTTTTGATTACCATTTCTCGGAAGGTACCTGAGTTGCCGAAGTATTTAGTCCTGTAATCCGCGACTACAGGGCAGCTCAGTAAAAGGTGTGCTGCTGTTTCGTCCTCCTACATGCAGGCTCTGCAGAGTGGGCTGTCTGTGACTCCTATTACATAGAGGTGTTTATTAAAGGATCTATGACTGGTAAGGGAGGCTGTCATCAGCCGCAATTGCCAGCTAGTATAGTCTAAGGACCCGTTTCGACAAGCGGCCATCAAGGGTTGGGAGAACCTCTTTGGCCTGCCTGCACTCACCATGGTCATCCCATGCTGTAAGTGTCCATCTAAAACATAGTTAGGAATTTCTTTTCTTTTTATTGTGGCTGCATTATTCTACACATCCGGCTTGCCTACTTCCAGCCAGCACAAAAGATGGAAGGCCGTCGGCCTCTGATAGGGTCCGCTACCGGCAACAGTGTGCAGCGTATGCGATGGACACATTCTATGAATAAAAATTTTATGTGCTCATACTTTGGGACTACAGAGCCTACATCACCTTACATACAACCAGACATAACATTATATCTCAGAATAACTTAACATCTCCTTTACGATGTTAACTTCACCACATTTATAATAACACAAGAACATAAACACACTGACACACCATACACTCCGACACACTCCACTCGTAAAGTTTGCCACATAAATGAAGTAAAATGCTATGGCATTTTCCTAGTTCTCATTAAAGCATTCGAGACTGTCTGTATTTCTAAATTAACAGAGAAAATGGAAATGTGGGTATACGAGGTCTAGCTTACGATATCTTTAAAAACTATCTTACTAACCTAAATGCGTCAAAATAGATAATATAATAAACGCTAAGCAACAAATAGTTTTTGGTGTTCCCCAGGGAAGCATTTTGAATCTTCCTAATTTATATAAATGACCTCTGTAATCTGCCTCTCGTCAATTGTGATATTTTCACTTACGCAGACGACACTGCACTAGTGGCATATGGTAAGAATTGAAACGATGCAAAAATACACTTGGAAGATGCATTACGTAGAGTAATTCATTGGTTAGCAAAAAATTTGTTAACCTTAAATGTTAAAAAGACCAAATTCTTACGCTTCATTCTACCGCACACATCAAAACCGGCTGAAGAAACCAAAAATCTAAAAGCCCGTAGCTCCCCGCAAAACCAAAGTCTGTAACCGTCCTTCGTTGATGATGGTAGAATTTATAAAATATCTTTGTTGATGATGGTAGAATTTATAAAATATCTCGGAGTATTCGTTGTAAACATCTCGCATCAAAAGACTCGTTTACATATTCAAAAACCTAAGATTTTGAGCGTATAAAGATACTGTACGAATGGTTTACCTGACCCTGTGTCAATCTATCCTGACGTACTGTATCCCGGTTTGGGGAGAAACTCATAAAACTGAGCTATTGAAGCTTGAAAGAGCTCAAAGGGCTGTGCTAAAAGTAATTCACTTTTAACCACGTGACATCATCCGCCAACACTCTAAGATTTCCTTCGATAAGGAGCTTGTCAGTCAGCGGCGAGGTGGCTTTCCTTTATGTCCAACTGTCTCTTGCAGGACTGCTTTTGCAAGACGACAGTTTAATGGTCTAAGTGCTAGGCTCTATAATAAAGCCCACAAACAATTGAATATCTCAAGAATCTTATTATCTATACTTATAATAAATCTGTAGAGAGGTCAATTCTGTACATGAAATATATTTACAAAATAACTATCAGGGGTTGATTAGGGATCGATACTGATGCCAAAAATGCAATCAGTAAAATTTTTGTCTGTCTGTCTGTCGGTCTGTCTGTCTGTCTGTATAACCGTTATAGAAACAAAAACTACTCGACGGATTTTAACGAAACTTGGTACAATTATTTGTCATACTCCTGAGCTGGTTATAGTATACTTTTCATCACGCTACAATCAATAGGAGCAGAGCAGTGAAGGGAACTGTTGGGAAAACGGGAGAAGTTACTCCATTTTTTAAGCTTCCGTCGCGTGTGCAACCTTAATGGTTAAAGCTACACAGAAATCATTTATGACGGAAATGTTCTCCTTAAAATTATATAAAAAATATCCCACGACAGCATATGTCTATCTTTTATGGTTGACTCACAATAACACGTGTAACTCCCGAAAGCTTAGCAGTTCGAAGCTTTCTGATTATTATTCTGCTCCGAAATTTAAAACCACCACAACTTTGCAATGGAACTCGGCTAAAAGTAACCCAGTTGCAACAAAATATAATCGAGGCTCAAATTTTAACAGGTTGCGGTGCAGGAGAAACCGTCTTTATTCCCAGAATTCCCATAATACCAAATAATTTTCCATTCCAATTTAAAAGAACGCAATTCCCAGTATCGGTTGTGTTATGCAATGACAATTAATAAGGCTCAAGGGCAGACTTTTCGTGTTGCTGGAGTAGATCTCGGTGTCAGTTGTTTCTCGCATGGTCAGTTGTGTACGTCGCTCTTTCCCGGGTTAGCAGTTCTAAAAATCTTTATGTTCACGTGCCCGATGGGTCAACTTTCAACATAGTTTACCCGGAAGCTTTGCGCTGAAGTATTTTCGTTCTATTGCTACTTAAGCCTCATGTAAACGTAATCTAAACAATATTACCAATACATTAACTTAATAACACACAAGGAGTTACACGCTGACGGAGTCGCGGGCACAGATATTAACAATAATATTGTGCGGTTCGGTATTGCGATATTTTTCAACAGTATTATAGATTGACATATTATATTTCCCTACTAAATTACGAAAGTTAATCTGTGTGTTACATCAAAATCACTGAACCGTGAGGAAGTACATAGGCTACTTTTTTTACGAAAAACGACGGAAACGTGGACGAAGTCGCGGGCAACAGCTATCTATGCTAATATATAAGGCTGAAGAGTTTGTTTGTTTGAACGCGATAATCTCAGGAACCACTGGTTCGAATTGAAAAAGTGTTTTTTAACTAAATAGTCAATTTATAGAGAAAGGCTATAGGCTATATATCATTACGCTAAGGCCAATAGGAGCGGAGCGCCAATGAAAAATTCTTCAAAATCGGGGTTAAATTTAACGTTAGCCCAAAGTAAGTATTCCATGCGGACGGAGTCGCGGGCAAAAGCTAGTAAACAAATAAATATGTGCAATTTACATAAAATTTGTGGTACTTAAATAAATTTATTTATTATTTTTATTATCTGACTTCCACATCGCTGGGTAACATGACACCCCTTGGTATGACTGCTGTCAGATTTCTCTGGCTTCTGACTACCCATAACGACAGTCATACACAGATACACAGATGTCCGAATGACAGCCACAGCAGCAGAAGCACGGACGAATCTTGATATATTTAGATGGTCACCTATGTACAGACCAACCACTGAAAGTATTTTACCTTCAAGATCGAACCGTGCCGCTGTTTATTATTTAGATAAATAGATAGAATACTCTTTATTGTACACCAATAATTTAAACACACACTTGATTTACAATATTGCAAATTATGGTTACGATGGCGGTCTTATCGCTGATAGCGATATCTTCCAGACAACCTTTGGATGAACATAAAACAAAGAGGGGAGGGGAAAGTCACGAGCTTCTCACATAGATAGATAGATACACAGAATATACATTATTGTACACCAAAATTTAAACACACCTTTTTAACAATATTGCTTATTCTATGCTTACAATAGCGGTCTTATCGCAGAAAGCGATATCTTCCAGACAACCTTTGGATGGAATTTAAAAACTTTTTTCAAGTGGGGCGGGCTAAATTAGTGTACTACATAATTATACTCATAAAAACAGAAAAAATAACTACAATATAATAGACAAATATATATGTATGTATCCATTTGGAATGTTGCCCATCGTCATAAAGTTTTGTGTCTTATACAACCTTTACCCTTTCGTCAGCATAATTGTTTATAATTCTAAAACAACCTACTTATAGTCAATCAAGCTGTTACCGAATCAACTTAGTTATTAATTCATAATTGTTATCGTTTCAGATCACATCGACGTGCTTGCATCATAGCCAGTTAGAAGTATCAGAAGACTACACGAACAAATTAAAACAAAACCAAATAGAATCTAGAATATTAGGAGAAAACACATTGCACAGTGGTTGCAACGCGAACGGTGTTGTAGATAAAAATAATTGCCAAAAAACTGAACTAAGAAAAAAAAGTGTGTCACTATCTAGCCATTTTAAATTAACGCATAATAAATCAGAAACAGGACAAAGACAGAAAAGTTGTCCTTTACATAAGAAAAAGAAAATCAAGGATCCGGAGTTCACGCCTTTTGTGTCGGACCATTTGATAAAGACTTACTAACAAGTTTTGTAAGTTATATTTTTATTGGTGACTTTTTTGTGTTACTTAAATCATTAATATCAGTCATGATTTTTTACTCCCTAGCTGTAAATTTCATACCTTACTATAAATGATTTAAAAAATCTGTTGTTCCAATATCAGTTAACATTCGTAGATTCTGTTGAAGTTTCAGTAACACAAAAAATATACATCACCGTACCTACATACTATTTTTTAACGAAAATAAAAGACTTTGAATGTTATTAACTATTTTATAATTGGCTGGTAATATTTGTGCCATATTTAATATAGTAAGATATAAAAATAAGTTTTTGTTCTAATTTTATTTATATTTATGCTGCAAATGAATGTATGATAAACATGTATTATTTATTATTATGTGATATATTTTAATACAAAAAAAAACAAACTGTTTTGTAATTACGTATCTAATAAAAATGCGTTTTGTTTGTTATTATTAAAATTAAGACTATACCTAATTGTATTATTATTGTATATAATAATTGAAATAAGATAAGTAGTCAGTTGAACGATATTACGATTAACATAAATATCGCACTCTGTTGCTTTAGATGTATCGATTTGTTTACTAACACAGTAAAATAAAATTATTGATAAAACCTATCGTTTCTTTTAAAATCCTAATTTACTTCATTTAATGATTTTTAATTTAACGTTTGTATAGCAGTCGCAAACTGTAAAAAATAACCTAAATTTTTACAAATACATTGATTGCCAGTTAAATTTGAACGCTTATTAAGCGCTTATAAATTGGCCTTCTGATTCTTAAATATTATTCTCGTCATAGAGATATATTGTTGCTCAGTAGATTATGAGTAAAAACAAGTACCTTGAAGTATTGGTTTATTAATTTAATTAAGCCTGACTAACTCTCATTTAGAGATTTCATAATAGCAATGTTTAGCGAAGCGAGGACAAAAACACAACAAAAACTAAATCCATCAATCTTTACGACTTTGTGCCGTTGCCATCAACAAATAATTAGGACTTCCGATCTGATTTCCACACTAGCCATTATCAGAGAAACTCAAGATCTACCTACTGAAGATAATTTAGCTGCTTGCATTGTTTGCCAACTTAATAGGTATCGATTGACCAACATGACACTGAAGTGGTAATGGAAATTTGACTCGGAACTCATTTGGATATCGGACAAGATCATTTTGCGCAATGTGCAGTAAGTATTATGGTCGATGTAACACTTGCCTCATTTTTTATGAGTTTTAAAAGGCTGGAATGTCTTATTACGTGATGCTTTTATTATCATTTCGGTGACTTAGAATTGTAGGTCGTGAGTTCTAACCATGACAGACACATTCCATTGTGTAGTTTTCTAACGTTCTCAAAACGGTGAAGGACACACATCGTGAGGAAACTGGCATGTTCTAGGTGAAAAATCAGAAGACATCCACCAAACCACATCGAAGCCCTTGTGGTGAATTCCATCCCACTGATTTTTTTCCGGAAAATTCCAGCGGTGGTAAAGTTATAGACTAAAAATGATTTATTTCTCAGTTTAGAAATTGCTTAACGCCGTAAATTTCGCTATCAACCTGACTAGACTACTTGTCTGCCTTTTCTCCAGTTAAACCCCAACTTATTAAACACTAGGTCAGCTAAATAATGTGATAAAACTGCATTAAAATAAAAAATAAAATAAAATAAAATTCATTTATTGCAGTTCCATGACCCATATAAAATTAAATTAAATTAATCATGTTACTATTGATTATAGTCATAAATTCCAAATGTCAAGATAACATAACTATACGAGTAAACAGAGAGTAAAAAGAAAAATACAAAGGTGATTGAGTGAGAAGAACTTATCCTGTTATAAAATGTCAAACTATCAAATTAAATGTCAATATAAAAAATAAAAATTAATAATGTCAGAATGTCAAATCAATTGTAATTTATATGTCAGAGTATGAGATTAGACGTCAAACAACAGCAACGTGCCGGCCACAACAGTGCCTTATGTAGAGACAGTCAACTCTACCCGCAATCATTACCAGGACAGCGTTGGAGCTGGCTCGCACCCTGCGCACCAAGGACGCGCACCGCTTGCGCATGGTGGCGTGGAAACAGTCGGTGTAAATCCACTATCCTTAAGCTAACGTTATCTCTAAGAATGTAATAGACGTTCAAGTCACTTGATCGAAATGAAGGGCGATGCAGCAGCGAATTCAAGTCCAAAGACTAAGGTTTAATATCCAGAAGACCATTGATAAGCTCCAAGATTTTAATGTGCTACCTAGGCTAAGCGTGGATGGTAGTATAGATTGATGCGCAAGTTTCGGCTATCAAAGGTTAGCGAGATAATGACCGATATAAGAAAAGGTCAAAGAGGAAACTAAGTCGATCAACTAACATCAATTGCTTAAAAGACAGGTGGTTATCGTGATTTGATTGTATTAGTTAAGGAATCTTCAGAAAATACACTTTTAAATCACGATCTAGAAAGTGTTTCGATTCATAGTTAAAATCAAATCAAATCAAATCAAATCATTTATTCGTGTGACTTTTGGTAAATACAGAATGTCAGATAAAAATATGAAAGCGCTCAAAAGTCTACCCTTCGCCAAGTCTATCGTATGCGCTTTCCAGTCTAGTCGTTGATCTATCGTCAAGCCTAGGAATTTAGCCGTGCTTACTTGATTAATAATTTTATTGTCGTACTGAATTGTAAAGGTATATTTTTACGTTGGTTAAATGTCATTAATTTTGTTTTGTCAATATTTATCTTAAGGTTATTGTTATTCGGTAAGACCCCTCTTTGAGGAGTGGCTAGATCGGCGTCACGGCGTCCTGACCTACCGCATGACGCAGGTCCTCACCGGACACGGAAGTTTCGGGAGGTACCTGTGTCTGATGGGTAAGGAAGAGACGCCTGGGTGTCACCACTGCGAGGGTCGCCCTGAGGATACAGTCGAGCACACGGTGCAGGACTGCCCAGCTTGGGCAGAGCACCGACGTGTCCTCACGGCGACAATAGGCGGAGACCTCTCGCGCCCGGCCTTGGTCGAGGCCATGCTGCGGGGCGAGAGGGAGTGGGAAGCGGTCGCCTCCTTCTGCGAAGCAGTCATGCTTTCGAAGGAGGAGGCGGGCCGCGTGAGGGAGAGGATGGCGTCCTCCCTCCAGCCCAGCCGCAGTGGTAGACGCCCACGGCGTCGGACGTCGGCCGACGATCTCCGGCCACCGTAGGCGCGGGCATGCGGACAGCGAGTAAAGGGCAACTCGCTGTCCGACCATGGACCATGCCCGGGTCGACGGCGCGTCGTGTTCCACGCGCGCCTCAAAGAGCGTCAGCAACATGACGAGGCCCCCTCTGCAGAGGGCCGAAGCCTGCCGGGGTCGTGGGACTCATCCCGTTACCGTGGCCCCGGTATGTAAAGGGTTATTGAAGGAACACCGTGGATTTTAGTCAGTAAAAGTCTGACAGTCCCTCCCACCCTGCCCGGGGTGGGAGGACTTATTTGATAATTTTACCACGTTAAAAAAAAAAAAAAAAAAAGGTTATTGTTATTAAGCCATGTTATAATTGAGTGCATAGTATTGGTAACGTCAGAATTATATAATTGCTTGTCTTTACAGTCAATGGTAACCGTGCTGTCGTCGGCAAATAGTGTCATATGATGTTTTGTAACTTTTGGTAGGTCATTTATATACAATAGAAATAAAGGAGGGCCGAGTACGCTCCCTTGTGGCACACCATATGTGACTGTTCTATCATGCGAGCGATAGACCCTTTCGTTCTTCGTTTCAGGATCAACTTGTGATATTTCTACATACTGCTTGCGGTTATTTAAATAGGACTCTATAAGCTGTAGGATATTTGCTCTAATTCCATAGGCTTCTAACTTATTAAGTAGAATGATGAAATCATGTCACAGTAGATTTAACATACTGGTATATCGTCATCAACATTTGCTATTACTTTATTAAGAAAGTCGTATATGGCCATATTAATAGTTTTGCTTTTTCTAAAGCCTTTTTGTTCTTCAGTTAAAATGTCACGTGTTACTAGATAGTTATGAATTTGTTCATATATAAATTTTTCAAATACCTTTGAGAAAATAGGCACAAGTGCAATAGGTCTACATGACTCCGTTTTATCGCTTTCGCCTTTCTTGTATAGAGGCTTTACTACGGCAGTTTTTAGTTTACTCGGATATATGCCACGCGTAATGCTTAAATTAACTATATAACTCAAAGGGCTACTAATGCTATCTGCCACATATTTTATCGATTCTGTCGATATATTGTCATAACCTACACTCTTAGTATTTTTTAAGGTTTTAATAATACGTTATATATCGTCCGCGTAGCAAGGTGCCATAAACATTGAGTTATTAGATTTCAGTATGTTTGAAGTAATTTGTTGTCCAGTATTATAAGCAGGTTTAATATTGTCAATGAAATAATCGTTAATAAGTGTTACTTTTAATGAAAAGTGTGTATGTGTGTTGTAGCATCGAGTTGCTGCGGCTAGCATACCACAGATAAACCTGATGGTTTAGGTGGTATGTTTAAGTTTGTAAAAAATGTACTTCTAAATAATAAAGGACAAAAAAAGTGAGTTCATTGCTCGTTCAAATTCACTTAATTACCTACACTTAGGTGCTTGTACTTCTTCTATGATATCTATCTCATCTCCTATACAACGTGTAATTTAAAGGGTATATACATACCAAGTGCACAGCTTCTTTGGATGATAACAAACGATATAGCAAAGGTTTTATAATCCTATGTCTACACGTGTTGAACTTATTAGAAATTTCAATACATTGATTAGCGAAGAGCGAATTTTTCAAATTAAGAAGAACGAAGAGAATTATCGTTTATTAGTATAAACGATAATTCTCTTCGTTCTTCTTAATTTGAAAAATTAAGAAACCAAAAGAAAGTAAGAAGTCACCTGCTTGGAAAGTACCTTGATACTTTATCAAATTTACGGTAGAAAGTACGTCATTGCATATCGAACAAATATGCGGGGAGAAAACGCATCTGAGTGGGAGAGAAAAGTGTATGAAAATCCATTTCTTACGTGGTTTTTCTTTTTTAATTTTGGGTAAGACTATGCGCCGGTAACCTAAATATCAAAAGCCAAAAAGTTTTTACAGTGAGTTTTTATCTCCAAGTTCGCAAAATGACACTGGCCACTAGCTGTGTGTTGGATGGTGTCGGGCTGGCAGTGCGACCCTGCGGCGGCAGGATAAACAATTTGAAAAAAGAACATGTGAAAATCGCCATTTTCAATTTGTGTGTTGTTTGCGGATTCAGTTTTCGTAGAATTTATTTTCCTCGTAGGTGTAGTATAAAGCACTATGTATCACTCGAGAGAAAGTGCGATTCCCGATCTCGGGTGTTTTAAAGCCCTCGCCTACGGCTCGGGCTTCAAACGACACCCTCGACGGTAGTCGGTCACTTTCTCCTCTCGGTGAACAATGTACTATTTATTGGCAAGTGACGTGGAAAGTGATGACCCTCATAGTGCTGTGATACGTTTATTATTACTGGTATTCAAGAAACATATGAAACCAATAATTTGGGGTCAATTCTGTGAGTCACTTATTTTGAGCTAAAACTTTGCATAGAGACTCCATACCAGATGTTGTCTTCAGTCCTTTTGGATAGATATGGGGTTTCCGTTACACGTTGTATATAAAGCATCATCGTCTGCGTAGTCTTTTGCTTCAAGTCTACCCTGATGCAGCTGAGTACTAGTGTCATGGAATAACTGCCTATCTGAACTCTACAACCCAGTAGCTAGGACTCGACACTTGTCACAAGTCAAGTGTCTAGTGTCAGCCAAAGGTTCAATGGTACTTTGCGTTCCTTGTATCGTCTGAGGAACTTTTTGCCAGTTAAGACAACGACTATGCTTGTGCAGACTTTAATTTTCCTTTTGATTGACTATGGTGACGTGTGCTCCTATGACCTGAATGCGGTCTTGCTTGATCGTATCCTTAATAACTGAATTCGGTCCATATTGAATTTAAGGAAATATGACCATGTCTCAAGTTTCAGGTCTGAGCTTAAATGGATGACCATTCTTCAGAGGAGAAGTTTGCACGCTTTGACAACGCTTTTCTCTCTACTCAACTCTCCCAGCCCTCCTTCTTATCTTATGTCTCACTTTCAATTTCCATGTTCTTCACACAATAAGAATCTACGTTCATCCAATAGTCTTCTCTTACTCTGTCCTTCTTATACTTCTGACTTTCCAGTCAATTCTCCTCTGGAATGCGCTTCCTATCGAAATCAGGACAGCTAACAATCGCTACGCATTTAAAAAGAAATTGGGGATCCACTTTCTACACCAATAAGCAGAATTTCCACATTTCATTTTCATTTGCTTCTTAAGTATGTATGTATGTATGTTACATATGTATGTATTTATATAAGTATTTATTCATGTAGATTTCTATTGTATGATACTAGGTTTTTTTGTGTTATCACTATTTTTATTATTTTGTTCCAATATCATTTTCACGTACGTATTGCACCTGGCACACTATTTCTTCACCACTCATGGTTGCCTGGTAGAGAATGTCTACGGCATTAAGTCCGCCTTTGTACCTAAGTGCATAAAGTGTAAATAAACAAATAAATAACATGGTACCTCTTGACAATACCAGTGTCGCACTTTCTGGCTTCTGACTACCTGTAATGACTGTCAAAAACAGACAAACGACAGCCGGAATCAACCGCTTAACTTGCTTTACTCAATATGTTAAGATGGGTTTAAGATTTAAGATCCACGGCCCGACCTCGGCAAGCATTGCTTAACCTCAAAGTTCGACCTGTTTTTTTCCGGGTGGGAAGATCATCAAATGACTTCTCTCGCTCTGGGTGGAGTGGAAGGGAGTGTCAGACTTCTACTGACTAAAAACCCACCCTGTTCTGCTGCCATTAAGTTCCGGGGTCGCGGTATCTCGCTAGGACATTCCTGCAACCCCGGCTTCCATACTATACTAATATTATAAATGTGAAAGTGTATCAGTTAGTTTGTTTGTGTGTCCTTCTTTCACGACAAAATAGAGCAACTAATTGTTCTGACTTTGGTAACGGCTGGAGAGTGATATAAAATAAAATAAATAAAATAATCTTTAATTCGGATAAGCAACATCCATATGGGTTACTAAAAAAAACAAAAAGATAACTTATAGGTACCTATGTTAGTACCTAAACTTATGTATTTTCTATTTTACAACAAGGCTGTTGTTCAAAATGCATCTTTGAACAACATCACCTAACAAAGGAGAATCGTACCTCTCCGCCATGGTCTTCAGGATGGAGTTGGAGCTGCCCCGCACTCTGCAGAGCAAAGAGGCAGATTTCTGTCTGACGATACTTGATTTTCACTAAAGAAATTATACACGCGAGCGAAACCGCAGGCAGAAGCTAGTTAAATATAAAATACATCTTTCCATATCAATGTTCTCTTTTACAACATCAGTACTGGAGCTGATTGGATTACGTTTTGCAAAAACTTAACGAGGTCTTCATTGTAATATTAAATTAGAAGTGCTGCTGAAATAATTATTTATCGACCGCTCTAATACGCTTTCAATTAAATTAAGCCAGCAGAGATAGGAAGGTAATTAGTTTTCGAAATGTTAAATAAAAATAAAAAGGTCTCGTACGTTGCGACATCATTACCTATGCGTGTGTATTTAGTAACGTCTGGCCTTTGTTGTTCAAAAATTGTTTTGGAGTTGCTCAGAGCATTTTCAATATATGTATATTAATTTTTATTAGGTAACTATGAAATAAAATAAAATATTTATTTTGTAAATTGGTTATAATATATAACACTTTTACACGTCATGTTTTTTTAAGTTTTAAGTTGAGCTAGATGAGGCCAGTGTTTCCTAACTGACTACTCTGAGAAGAAACACTGAAACGAACTCGGAGAACAAAGTCTCTTTGAAGTCCATTACTGGTCAAATCATATAAGAAACTAGTAGGTTAATGTCTGAGGCGATCTTTTGAGAAAAGATACACACACATTTGTGTGGACCTGTGAAGAAAATGCAGCCATTTGTCAATAAACCTATCTATAGCGCAACTTAGAACTTTAAGAAGCTAAAAAAAATGGCCAATTGCGAGTCAGACTCGCCCATGAAGGGTTCCGCAATAACTATAAGATGTATATTTATTTGACAAAAAAAAAATACCTTACAAATTTCTTAAAACTAGCTAATATTTTTTTTTACATCTGCACCCAATAACTTTGTTTTTCAGACACACGGACAGACAGACGGACAGACATGACGAAACTATAAGGGTTCCGTTTTGTGCCATTCGGCTACGGAACCCTAAAAAGGCATTTTTCTTGAGTATTTTAGTACCTACGCCTCTTTTTATACCCAATGAAACAAATATCATCAATTCATAATAAAATTATAAGTGCATTGTGCATTATATTTATTTCGGCATTTTGCTATAGGGAAATGCCGCCGATATAAACACGGTACAACATAATGTGCGGCAGTCATAACCTGATCTCGCTAGGTGATTATTTTGACAGAGCTATTATTGTCATCAGAGTGCATTATTTTATGAATTTCATCATCATCCGCTTAGCTCTTTCTCAACTATGTCTGGGTCAGCTTCCAGACTAAACGGATACAGCCAAGTACCTACTAGTGTATACCCAGAAACTGGGTAACACGATACCCCGTAGCAGGGCTAGGGTCATACTTTCTGGGTCGTGTCTACCGGTAACGACTGTTGACGATGTTCAATTGACAGCCAGGACCAACGGGAACGTACTTTCCAAAGCACGGACGAATTTTAAGTTAATATTAAGTAAGACAAGCTCAGTCACTCGCTACATTTAAGAGCTCGGTTGCTAATTAGTTTCTTTAAAATTTATGATTATTCTTTTGTTTCCTCTCCACATGATCTTAAAGAACACATTATATTTATATACAATTACTTTTGTATTATATTTATATAGTTTTATATATACACAAATATACAACGTGTAATTTAAAGGGTATATACATTGCACGGCTTCTTTGGATGATAACAAACGATATGACAAGGGTTTGGTAATCCTATGTCTTCATGTGTGAAATTAATTAGAAATTTCAATACATTGATACCAGAGACTGATTTTTTTTTTAATTAAGAAGATTGAAGAGAATTATCGTGTTATAGGCAAGTGACGTAGAAAGTTATTGACCCTCGTAGTGCTGTGACACGTTTGTTATGATTGACATTCAAGAAACATATGAAACCGATAATTTCGTATCAATTCTTTGAGTCAGTTATTTTGTGCTGAAACTGGGCATAGAGACTCCATACCAGATGTTGTCTTCAGCCCTTTTGGATTGATATGGGGTTTCCGTACACGTTGTATAATTATATATATATTATTTTCTATTTTATGAGTACTCTAATTTAGCCCTCCCCACTTTAATTAAAGTTTTGAAAGTCCTTCCAAAGGTTCTCTGGAAGATACCGCTATTAGCGATAATAGAATTAAGAAATAATGTTAAATAGGTGTGTTTAAATTTTGGTGTACAATAAAGTATATTCTATCTATCTATCTATTGTCACCCATAAGTGTTTCTTAGCCTTAAAGATCGAACATGTGGCTGTCGTTTTTAAACGAAATCCTGTGCTGCGCCAAATATGTAGATATAATAAAATCCCGCAAAACAGTTTTAGAATTTGAAGTAGTCATATTTACGGGTGAGTCCCACTGTTTAAAAGCATTGTAGGTCGTGGGTTCAAGGAGGTTCGTGGGAGAAAGGAATATTACTTTTTGAAATTCTTGGTGTCAGATTTTCTGGCTTCTATCTACTCGTAACATCTGTCAAAAATGTGCAAATGATAACCGTCATCCCTAGCTAAGCGTGCTTTTCTAGCCACGGACAGATCTTGGTACGGTAAGTTGGTAACCCATCCACGGGTCAACCTAGCAAGCTTTACTTAATTAACCATAAAATTATACGCACAAAACGTTTTGGGAATACCTTCATTGTGCGTACGGCTAAGGAGTGGAATTCCCTGCCGGAGTCTGTGTTTCCTGATCGCTATAGTCAAGAGTGAATAGGTTACTTCTAGGCAAGCGTGCTGCATCTTCGACCACATCATCACTTACCATCAAGTGAGATGGTGTTTAAACGCGGGCCTATTATAAATTAAAAAAAAAAAAAAAAAACATTTCAGTTATATTCGAGACTAGCCATACCCGTGACTTCGGCCGCGTGAAAGGATTTCGTGGGATTTCTGGGTTAAAAATTAGTCTATATGTTGCCCTATAACCTCTATCTACCACCTCCTCTTTCTACCATTGAAAGTACCATAAAAAGATAAGTAGAATACCAACAGACCGACAGACAGGCAACATACCTGACTTGATAGCTATAACCTGGACAGACAGGGGTCTTTAAGTCAAGAGTGAATAGGTTACTTCTTCTAATGAAAGCATTCTTCGTCATCAACCACATCATCGCATACCAGCTGAGCTGGTGTTTAAACGCAAGCATATAATCAATAAAAAACCCAGCCAAATTTAAGATATTGTGTTTTAGTATCGTGTAACTTATCTTACTTAGGTAGGTATAAGAAATTGGGAAAACAGTAATTTTGAAATTATAGATTCAATTTTATTTAACCGTATAGATAGTTTTTGTCGTTTCCTTTATACTTTATGAAATAAACACTAAATATTAGTCAATTCTATTTTCATTTTAACTAGCTGACATATTTCTCACTCCAATCGTGACCAATATTACCAATATTTCCTGTGCTATTGCACTCTATGATCACGATTTACATTAACGAACAAATATTTAATGTTTGACTTCTTAGATGTAACCCTATTCATCATATTTAGTTGGTTGTTGCGGGCGGTCGTGCGAGACGACTGCTATGAGTGCTCTGTAAATTGGGACAACGTAGGTAGCTGAATAGACTCGAAAATATTAAGACTTTTTCGATTTTCAACACCTGACATTATAGATATGAATTGCTAAATCAAGTAAGTAATAATAAAAGGATTGAAGTAGAAACCAAGGTAGTAAACAATATTGTATTACGTTATAAATTTTGATCAGATTTTATTGTCCTATCACATTATTTATCTATAATATTTTGCAAATACTAACAACCTACTGACATACTATGTAATGATTTTATGGTCCTTTGGGTCTGAAATAAAGATAATAATTAATTAACAGTGGCGTAAAGACAAGATGGGCAGAATGCCACGGGCCCTCAGCTGGAAGGGGCCCCCGCCCAAAGAGGGCCGTAAGTACAGGAAAAACGCAACGTTCAACCTTTGTAATTATTATATTTTGTACTAATTATTTTTAATTTTCTTCAATTTTGAACCGTGCACTAACTTCTGATGTTTTGTAAGTGCCCATGTAGGCCTTTTGAGTTTGCGTTTATATTAGTTACTGAAGTGCTTACACAACCAAAATGTGCTTTAAATTAAAAGTAACTATAAACTTATTACTTTTTTATGTAGAGAGGGCCTCATCCGCTGAATCTACCACGCATAGTTACGCTACTGGTTATTAGTTTTACACAAAGATATGCAAGACTAACGCTGGGGTACGCGCACCTCTACATCGCCTTGATGAAATCTACCACAACCACTTTATAGAGATTGACATATCATAGAGAGTAGAGAGACATAGAGAGTTAAATTAGGTACTTAAATTGTTTGCACATTCTGTAAACTCTATAATCTGTAATATTCTACGAGAGTCATCACTTCTGTAAAAATCCTTTGTTACCTCGTGGACATAGGTGTGGGTTACATGTTTGTGATGTTATTTTTAAGATTTTTTTAAAGTGATTGTCTCTTTCTGCAATGTTGTCCCTTCCAACAAAGCTAAATACGCTTGTGTCTAAAATGGATTCAAGGGGGTGGTGATTGAACCCACGACCTCTTGATCACAAGACTGACACCTTAGTCTTTAGGCTATTGTCACTTGAATTTCTGGTATATTATTTTTTAGCATGTAACTGTTTTGTGTCCCCAATAAATAAGTTACATAATAAAATGTCTTTAATTTAAATTGACCGGAAAAAATCGATCACTTTTGGAACAGCATGATGTCATTGATGTCTTCATATCTACTCGTATAATTGAATTAAATACCAGCAATTGATTGAAGTATTTATTTTTTTGAACGTTTTTCCTATGCCATCAAGTTTCCCAAGAACAAGAAAAAAATAAACAGTGATCCATTAATATAAGCCAAATATAAGCCGACAAGGTGCTATTGGGCAAGCTTCATAGTCTGGCTCATCGGCGAACCGTTGCTTGCCTGACGGTTTTCTATAGATTGTACTTCGGGGAGAGTGCGCAGGAGCTCCATGACCTGATTCCTCCATCTCCATTTCACTACCGGTCTACCAGACGCACGGCTGGATGCCATCCACACTTGGTTGATATACCGTCTTGTCGTACCAAGCGCTTCTCCTCCACATTTATTGTGCGCACAGCCAAGTTGTGGAATTCTCTGCCGGCCTCTGTGTGACCTTTCAGCTTTTAAAGCAAGAGTAAATAGGCATCTTCTGGGCTCGCTCGTCACGTCGTAGACCTCATCTATCGCTTACCATCAGGCGAGATCGAGGTTCAAGAGCGGGCTCATCCGTAATAAAACAAATAAAAAATTCTTTACTGCTACAAAAATCATCCGAAGTACGAATATGTATTTTAGTAACATCATGAAAACATGTCCAGGACCAAAAATAGAAGTAGGCGTGTAACTTACTTCACACTTTTAGATTGAAAGTGACCTAACTCTTAATTTGTAACTTCTGATTGTGATATAAACTGACTAAACACACTGCTCTGAATCATCGAGTTACTAACGGTCAAAATTACGAGTCATAAATGGACTCCCCATAAATTCTATGTCCAATGAATCCTTATTTCAGGCGCGTGCATAGGATTATGACAGGGCATGCGGCGGAGTAAAAACACACAAAAACTTCTTCTTTTATAGATTTTTAGCATAGCCACAGCCACGCATCGCCACCATGCTACGATGCGTGGCTGTGGCTATGCTAAAAATCCATAAAAGAAGAAGTTTTTGTGACCGATTACTCACAAAAACTTCTTCTTTTATAGATTTTTAGCATAGCCACAGCCACGCATCGCCACCATGCTACGATGCGTGGCTGTGGCTATGCTAAAAATCAATAAGAACAAAAAATACGTCTATAATGCTATAGACGTATTTTTTGTTCTTTGTCTTTGTCTCTTTCCTACGAAGGGTTCCGTAGTAACTACGCGAAATAATTTTGTTTTTCATAGTGTTTGTATGAAATACAAAGTTATATTTGCGGTTTTAGAAAATGTGCTATATCTCAGAAACCACTGACTCTATCTCATTCAAACTAATTTACATTAAAAGTTACACAATACAGCACAATAAGGTCTACAGCATTTATTTTATTTAGATTTTTCACTCTATTATTATAGAAGTTAGAGGGGGGTTACTCTTTAAATAAGAAATATTCAAGGTTTAAGTACAATTTATTTTATTATCATTAAATTTATTATGTGTATTGTATTGAGTTTTGTGTTGTATATCTAACAATATGTGCGGGTACGTGCTTATGATGTATGTATTATAGTATATTGATTTAAATGATGTATGTATTGTAGTATAATGTAGTGAGATTGTAGATGTGTGTGATGTATGGATATGTAGGTGTGTATGTGAGTGAGGGTAAGGTGTCTATCTCTTAAATGATAGATTTTTAGGAAAAAATGATTTTAGAAACCTTAGTGTAATTTTCAAAGATCTATATATAGACACCAAACACTGATAGGTTTGATGAAAACAAATATAAAAAGAAAATATTTTCAGTTTCAGTTCCATGTATGGGAGCCCCTTAATTTTATATATCTTTTATTTAAATTTTGTATAAGAATCAGTAAGCAGTTCATAGAATACATCTACCTACCAAGTATCACATCTGTTGTCCTAATAGTTTCGGAATAAAATGGCTGTGACATAAAGACGGACGGACAGATACACAAACAGACAGACATGACGAAACTATAAGGACCTAAAATGACTACTTCGGTGATTCAATATTCCTGTTCAAATCTAAATAATCCAAGAATGCAGTAGATACTTAATTCAATAAGTCAGCCTTTTATTTATTTATTTATTTATTAAAACTTTATGCAACACAAAATGTACAAAGGCGGACTTTTCTTCCTGAACTTTCCTGTTTAGCTAACTTTAAAGTTTTATAGTATGTCTCCAATATGAAGTAACATCAGTAACATCTACAATAACATCTTCTACTGCTGTTTATCTCTGGGAACCCTCATCCAGTTGGGACCAGCGGTTTGACTTAATTCATTCTCCCATCTCTTCCCTCCTTGCTTTTTTGCCACCTATTGGATACCGTTCTGCTAAAAAAGGCCCAAAGACTTGGAAAACTTCAGAGCAGTAGGTAGTTACCTTGCTAATACTGATAGCAGTTCAATCGTGTGAAGCGTCAATAGCTAAGGTGGCAGCCTTGTGATCGAGAGGACATAGTTCCAACTCATTTACACTATAGACGTGAACCCACTCCAGACACAAGCATATTTGGCTTATAAGTTTTTAAGCTAACATTTACAACGAGATATCCTTATTAATATTAATTATACTATATAAAGCTAAATTACCACTGACTCACTCACTCATTGAAATAATTGTTCTCCCAGATGGTGGATGGGGAGGTGGGTATATTTTGACAGATTCGTAAACAAGTAACTCTCAAACCTACGGGAAAAGTGCCAAACCTCCCCTTTTCACCCCCCTTCTCCCCCCTCCCTATCGTATCTCGGAAACTACGAGACCCGTATTTTGTTTTACGGATTCGTATAGAGGAGGCTCGGTAAAGTAAAAACCATTTATCAAAGTCGCCCCCCCCACCCCCCTTCTCACCCCTGTAATGTTTCCACTTACGTTATAACATCATTCATGGTTTAGAATTTCCTAATATTCTGATATTAAGTTATTTATTATACAATACTTTGTTTGTTTACGTTTCTGTAAAGTCATTAGTGACAGGACTAGTTTTCTTCTTAATTCATTGCTGGAGTTAGGTTAGGTCGTATATGTAAATGATATTGTACCTCGTGATAAATTACTTTTATTTTTCTTTTCATTCTAGAACCTAATTCAAACGCTAGAAAGTTAATGTAATGAGAGAGATGACGGAGAGCGAGTCAGTCTACGCCTGGAACACAAACAGTGAAGAAGTCTGCAAGTAAAACGGCTTGTTCGCCTCCTAATACACAAGCCGTGGTCCGGACCTCCAGACGCTCTCTTCATTTTTGCTGCTGAGGCCTACCGACTGAAGGCCAGCCGTCTGCAGCCACCTCTTCGTGCTGCCCTCTTTGTTCTGCTGCTGAGGCCTACCGACTGAAGGCCAGCCGTCCGCAGTCACCTCTTCGTGCTGCCCTCTTCATTCTGCTGCTGAGGCCTACCGACTGAAGGCCAGCCGTCCGCAGACACCGCTTCGTGCTGCCCTCTTCGTTCTGCTACTGAGACCATTCGTCGAAGACCACTCGTCCTGCAGCCACCTCTTCGTTCCACTCTTATCATCCGCTCCATTCATAGACCCTCCCGTCATCTCTTGTACCTTTGGATTCACATTGTATAAATTATATAAATAACGTGACATTTCCTCACTTTGATTTCTTTTCCTGGTCATTTTCCTCTTATTTTGATATTGCAACCTTACAATTTCCCTCTACCCAGGGAAACTGTAACGTTACAAATTGGCGCCCAACGTGGGGCCCGAAAAAATTACGTTGTTAATCGATACCTTAATAAAAGGTCTATTACAGTCCCTTTCTTTGTCATAAATCGCAGAAGTTGTTTTATAACAAAACATAAAATTTCGTGCAGTGTCTAACCACCGATTCCAGTCATCAAGGCTAAATTTTTCAGATTTAGAACTATTCAAGTCGCTAATTAGTTTTTTGTTTGAGTAACTGGGGTACATTTAGGACAAGTTGAAATTTTTACGCCTTTCAAACCACACTTGAAACAGATCAAGTATCGTGGCTGAGTACACGCTTTTAAAGTATGACCCGTAACCCGACAACGCCTACAAAAATCCTCTTTAGGTTTATTCCGAGTTTGAAAGGAAGAAGTTTGTGAAAAAGAAGGAATTTGCTTATTCTGTATCGCGTTAGATCGATTTAAGTTTGAATTATTTTTAAGAGATACCGGATGATACGCGAACTCCGCAGCGCAAGGTGGGATATCTGAATACTTAGGTTCACGAAAGTTTAGATCTCTTTCCGAAATTTTTTCATAGCTTTGACAGGTTGAGATTAAAGAGTCAATGGTATTAATTTCCTTTAACGCGACGAAAACCGAGTAACATGGTTTTATGTTATGCAACAAGATCTCTAATTGGTCGCTTTCAGTTAGTTTCCTAGAAAGACGATTGAACATGCCAAACATAATTGACACATACACAATGATAGTTTCATTTGCTCCTTGAGTACGATTCCTAATAGCTTCTAACAGTTTGTAGTCATAATCCTGAATTCCAAAATCCTTAATAAGCATAATATGAATCTGACCCCAAGACAACGAAGGATTCCGACTATGCTGAAATCTAAACCAATGTAGTGCATCTCCTACAAAAATTTCAAAAGCATGTTTAACTAGAGTTACATCTGAAATATCCCTAGAAATTTGATATTCTTCTATTTTCTGCAGAAACGACCTAGGACAAGTTTTACCATCATAAGAAAACCTTTTAAAATCTTTCGCGAAATTGCATGGCAAGTAACAATTCTGTCCTGATGAAGAAGACTGCGGCATATTCCCGACTGCAACGGGATATGGGACCGGTTGAGACATAGCCAGAACCTCTGAAGGTTCAGAAATTCGCGAGTTAAAAGGAGGGTCAGCTTGACTCTGAGCAAGAGGGTCGGGTTGAATCTGAGTAGGAGGATTATGTATTTCCACAAGCACATCCTCAGTTTCAATGTGATCTAAATTTAAAGCTTCGAATCTTTTTTGGAGCAGGAAAAACCGAGATCTGATGTTCGAGCATAACTCTATCAACGGTGGAACAGCCTTAATACGCTCTAGACGGTAATAAAGATGAGTCATAAACGACTCGATCTTTATGATGATACTACGATCCCCTGATGATTCTAAATGTGAGATTTTAGAGTCGATATAGTTAAGAGTATTTTCCGCCTGTGATAGGTGAAGCTGAAGAGGAATAGGAGAGGATTTTATATCATCAGGTAAGACATGCTCAAGTTTAGACATCTGATCTTTGAGATTCGTCAAGGTTTCAGCCGGTTTTTCACCTCTAATAGTCACTTCGTATTCAAGTTCGAGTTTGTTCAAGTACGAGAATTTTATTGGCCTATCCATGACGGAGGTTTAAAGATTTTTCCGGGTATAATAATAGTTCCTTTAGTAAGCTTTAATTATTATTATTTTTGTTGATAATTTCTAGTGCCAATATGCCCTTACAAATAAATCCATAAAACAGTAACTGTTACCTAGTAACCGTTACCTAACAACAGGGATTAAGAAAGTGGCACGTCAGACTTCGAAGTTTAATCTTATAACTGTTGTTTTCATATGTAATTCTAATCAGATTTAGGAAATTATAATGCCTAAATTTCTTCTTAATAATAGTGTTAAACATTGCTTATTGTCTATTTTTTAATTTCATACCTTGAATGACTTTTTATAGTCGACTTGTCTTATCTCTCCTTGATGTATCATCCTAGCGATAGTTTTAATTTTTGTTTAAGTATTAAGTTTTTGTAAATACTTCACAAGGATATTATCTCCTCCAAAAACTTTTGGCATAATTATTCCACTTTATATATATTTTATTTTTTGGTTCGAGCGGTAGCATAACTCGTAAAATAAGCCATAGTGCACTTTTATATTTCTTGAAGCGCGGAGGCTTACATAGCCTTTGTACTCTCGAGCGGTAGCATAACTCGTAAAATAAGCCATAGTGCACTTTTATATTCCTTGAAGTGCAGAGGGTTATATAACTACCCTTTGTAACTTTGAAACTTTTATATTACTTGAAACGCGGAGGCTTACATAGCCTTTGTATCCTTGAAGCTTGAGCTTAAAGGCTTTTCTTAAGCACTTTATGCTCTTAATTAAACCTTGACTGCTTTTCTTAAGCAAGACTTATAAATAGCTATTTCATTTAGTTTTTAACGGGTTTTAAAAAAGGTGCGGGTTACGACACCTAATTAAATAAATAAGCCTTCGTAAATCTTAAAAATAATTCCTTGTGGAGTATGCGTCATTAAATGTGAACCATATTGTAACGATACCTTCTACTTCTCCAATAAAAGAGGGTAAAATAGATGTACCATTAAATTTAATGTAGTATTAATAAACAGTATTTTATAAAAAACCTGCCTACCTATCTACCTATCCTAGAAACCGGCCTACCTACCTATCTGACACACTCTCAGGAGAGAAGAGGAGGAGGTTTAGAGTATAGTACTAGCGGGACGGCTTGGCAGGCCACTCCAGGATCGCCTTCTCCTCCACGATGTCTTCGTCGTACAGCAGCTCGAGCAAGGCGGTCTGGCAGTAGGCTCCCAACAAGGCGTCTGGGCAGCAGGCTCTCAGCAACTGCGTCAGGGCAGCAGGCTCCCAGCAAGGCGTCAGGGCAGCAGGCTCCCAATAAGGCGTCAAGGCAGCAGGCTCCCAACAAGGAGTCAGGGCAGCGGGTACTGCACTTCCTCTTCCATCACTCTTCGTCAAAACTCGTCGAGAACTAAACTCTTCAAAAACTGGTCAAAGACTGAACTCCCGGAGATGGCCCCCAGCGCCTTTTATACCCAGCTCAGCGTTCAAAATCCATTCCATTCTCATTCTGTACCAGAATTCAAATTGTAGAGTCCAAAATAGTCCATCTTGCCAGTTATTTGATCAGCCAGTTATATTCGAGCATAATTTATTAAACCTCTTCGATAAAATCTGAGAGTGTGTTTTAGAAATTTATAATTATAATTTAAAATGCCGTTAATCAGTAGACAACCACAATATAATATACAATACTAAGCTAGTCCTATCGATAAAAGTGAATAACAATTATATAATAAAAGTATGAACAACCTTTTTAGTCTATTAGCCATTCAGTGGCTACAAAGAAGATGAAATTACAGTTTGTCAGCCTTGACGTAAAAAATGTCATGACAAGAAAATATTTGTTTTGATGGATGAATTATGGATTATGATTATAAGGAAAATGTAAGTTATTGGGTATTTGTAATAACAGATACTATATTTCCCCATCGACCCCGAGAAAATTTTTGGTCTAGAACAAAAATTTTGTAAGGTTAAAGTTTATCCACATTCATATAACTTACATGCCTCATTCAATCACACCAACATCTCACGAAGTTAGGTCAGGTAGGATTCACATTCAATGATCACTACTCGACCTGATTAGTACATGACAGTAGGCTTGTTTTCGGAGTCTGTCAGTCCGCTCGCGTCGAAAACCCATCAAATAAAAAACAAGATTTAGCAAAGGCTTATTTTTACGAAGTTGCTAGCCGCTTCGATCAACTTTAAAGTCGATAACATAAAAAACAAGGTTTAGCAAAGGCTTATTTTTACGAAGTTGCTAGCCGCTTCGATCAACTTTAGAGTCGATAACATAAAAAACAAGGTTTAGCAAAGGCTTATTTTTACGAAGTTGCTAGCCGCTTCGATCAACTTTAGAGTCGATAACATAAAAAACAAGGTTTAGCAAAGGCTTATTTTTACGAAGTTGCTAGCCGCTTCGATCAACTTTAGAGTCGATAAATAGTAATAAACTAACTTGGAGAGTTAGAAAGGGAGAAGGTTTGGTAATATGTACCTAAACGCACTTCTAAGTGATATCTGATTAGTTCAGATAGAAGAGAAAAAATAAAAATTAAGAGAAGCCTCTTAAAGTTTAAGAACAAAGTTAAAGAAAGAAATAAAATAAACTATTGAGTTTCAATAAGCCGAAAAGAACTCGATAGTTAAAAGAAGAGAAGAAGATAGAGATGAGTCATGAATATAGTACGAAAGATGAATATATTTACATAATTATATACTTAAATCGTTGTTTAGTTTTTGACGATGAGTGGAGTATAATTCTATCCATGACTGAAAATTAATATTATAGATAGCAAAAGAAGGTAAAGAGGGAGAGGGCAGGTAAATGAGAGGGTTAAAGAGTGCTAAAAAAAACTCAAGAGGATAAATTAAATATAAGAAAGAGGTTGAGTAAGAGTAAGATCACAAAAAAAATAAAAAAAAGTGTTATAAGAGGTTAAAGAGGGAATAAACTAGTGGTAAAAGAGGTGATAAACTAGTGTTCGTGTGAAGAGGAAGTCTAGTATAGTGTTAGTGTAAAGAGTGAGTCTCCTATCCTAGAACTTAATATTAAAAAAGAGTCTAAGCCAAAAAGTGAGTCCAAAGAAAAAAGTTACTAGTAATAGTTTTTTTGGAATTTTGAAAAAAAAATTAAACCGACTAGCTATGATTTTACGTTGGGCGCCAAACTGTAACGATAGCTTTTGCGGGACGGCTTGGCAGGCCACTCCAGGATCGCCTTCTCCTCCACGATGTCTTCGTCGTACAGCAGCTCGAGCAAGGCGGTCTGGCAGTAGGCTCCCAACAAGGCGTCTGGGCAGCAGGCTCTCAGCAACTGCGTCAGGGCAGCAGGCTCCCAGCAAGGCGTCAGGGCAGCAGGCTCCCAATAAGGCGTCAAGGCAGCAGGCTCCCAACAAGGAGTCAGGGCAGCGGGTACTGCACTTCCTCTTCCATCACTCTTCGTCAAAACTCGTCGAGAACTAAACTCTTCAAAAACTGGTCAAAGACTGAACTCCCGGAGATGGCCCCCAGCGCCTTTTATACCCAGCTCAGCGTTCAAAATCCATTCCATTCTCATTCTGTACCAGAATTCAAATTGTAGAGTCCAAAATAGTCCATCTTGCCAGTTATTTGATCAGCCAGTTATATTCGAGCATAATTTATTAAACCTCTTCGATAAAATCTGAGAGTGTGTTTTAGAAATTTATAATTATAATTTAAAATGCCGTTAATCAGTAGACAACCACAATATAATATACAATATTAAGCTAGTCCTATCGATAAAAGTGAATAACAATTATATAATAAAAGTATGAACAACCTTTTTAGTCTATTAGCCATTCAGTGGCTACAAAGAAGATGAAATTACAGTTTGTCAGCCTTGACGTAAAAAATGTCATGACAAGAAAATATTTGTTTTGATGGATGAATTATGGATTATGATTATAAGGAAAATGTAAGTTATTGGGTATTTGTAATAACAGATACTATAATATCCCCTAAGTATGCTAGTGATGTATGATTGAGTATGAAAGGGAAGGCATGAGAGGTGTTTGAAAGAGCAAGGTCTTATTTATAACCTCGAAATTTCTCAGTTAATATTTTTCTGGATTTATGGGATAACATTAATTTAATTTGTTGTGCCACTGTAAATATTCATTGGATTTAATTTTTAATTTTTTATAGTTTATACTCTCTGTAAATTTTTTTATAGTTAATACTCTCCTATTGTTGCTCACTGTCCCTTTATAGCTAAAAAAATTTTTTTTTCATTGTATTCAAAAAAATTTTTCCGGGGTTTTCGGGGTAATGTAATGTTTCCACTTACGTTATAACATCATTCATGGTTTAGAATTTCCTAATATTCTGATATTAAGTTATTTATTATACAATACTTTGTTTGTTTACGTTTCTGTAAAGTCATTAGTGACAGGACTAGTTTTCTTCTTAATTCATTGCTGGAGTTAGGTTAGGTCGTATATGTAAATGATATTGTACCTCGTGATAAATTACTTTTATTTTTCTTTTCATTCTAGAACCTAATTCAAACGCTAGAAAGTTAATGTAATGAGAGAGATGACGGAGAGCGAGTCAGTCTACGCCTGGAACACAAACAGTGAAGAAGTCTGCAAGTAAAACGGCTCGTTCGCCTCCTAATACACAAGCCGTGGTCCGGACCTCCAGACGCTCTCTTCATTTTTGCTGCTGAGGCCTACCGACTGAAGGCCAGCCGTCTGCAGCCACCTCTTCGTGCTGCCCTCTTTGTTCTGCTGCTGAGGCCTACCGACTGAAGGCCAGCCGTCCGCAGTCACCTCTTCGTGCTGCCCTCTTCATTCTGCTGCTGAGGCCTACCGACTGAAGGCCAGCCGTCCGCAGACACCGCTTCGTGCTGCCCTCTTCGTTCTGCTACTGAGACCATTCGTCGAAGACCACTCGTCCTGCAGCCACCTCTTCGTTCCACTCTTATCATCCGCTCCATTCATAGACCCTCCCGTCATCTCTTGTACCTTTGGATTCACATTGTATAAATTATATAAATAACGTGACATTTCCTCACTTTGATTTCTTTTCCTGGTCATTTTCCTCTTATTTAGATATTGCAACCTTACAATTTCCCTCTACCCAGGGAAACTGTAACGTTACACCCCCTTTAGGCGGATCTCGGAAATTAAGAGACATGGAACATTTTTTTTTCAGATTCATTTAGAGGAGCAATGCTTTAGTCAAAATACTTCTGCAACCCCCCCCCCCATCACCCACCCCCCCTTGTTTTCTTTTTTTTTTTTTCACAAGCACGCGAGGAGCTTGCACCTCGCGCAACACGCAAAAACTAACTCTCAAACCTACGAGAAAAGTGCCAAACCTCCCCTTTTCACCCCCCTTCTCCACCCTCCCTATCGTATCTCGGAAACTACGAGACCCGTATTTTTCTTTACGGATTCATATAGAGGAACTCGGTAAAGTAAAAACCATTTTTCAAAGTCGCCCCCTTGCCCCCCTTCTCACCCCATTTAGGCGGATCTCGGAAAATAAGAGACTTGGAACATTTTTATTTTCAGATTTATTTAGAGGGGCAATGCTTTAGTCGAAATAATTGTGCAACCCTCCCCCCATCAACCCCCCCCCCTATATAGGTGCTTGCACCTCGCGCAACACGCAAATACTAAAGCCCCCCATCACCCCCCCCCCCCCTTTTTTTTTCTTTTCACAAGCACGCGAGGTGCTTGCACCTCGCGCAACACGCAAATACTAAACCCCCCATCTCTCCCAATCACCCCCCCCTTCTTTTTTTTTTTTCACTAGCACAACACGCAAATACTAGTAATATTATAAATGTGAAAGTAACTCTGTCTGTCTGTGTGTTACGCAATCACGCCTAAACTACTGAACCGATTTAAATGAAATTTGGTACGGAGTTACGGACATAGTCTAAAGCTTTAGAAAGGACATAAGCTACTTTTTAATGTGAAAAAAAGGGCTGTAAGGGGTTGAAATAGGGGATGAAAGTTTGTATAGAAATTACGTAATTTTTAAAGCTACAAACTTGAAATTTATTTTTAGACTTTTGATTAGATATTAATAAATACGACATTCAAAGTTTGTAAACATTTTACCCTAAAGGGGGTTAAAATAAGCGAGGAAAGTCTTTTGTGATGACGGCGGCAAAAAAGCATACGGAGAATTATTGAAAAGTGTAAATTAAAGCGGGCGAAGCCGCGGGCAAAAGCTAGTTTACCATAAGTACCTATTTATTGTTCTGTTTTTCCGATATTTCGTCACTGTTGCAAGCGCCATGATCACGGATGAACTGAAGTCAATGCGGGTAGACGTTTATGGAAGACGAACCGGTGTACCCTCTTTCTCGTTGGTTTTTTAGGGTTCCCTTCCCAAAAGGTAAAAACGGGACCCTATTACTACGGCTCCGCTGTCTGTCTGTCTATCACCAGGCTCTATCTCATGAATCAAGATAGCTAGACAGTTGAAATTCACAGATGATGTATTTCTGTTGCCGCTATAACAAAAAAATACAAAAAAAAATATTTAAGGTGACTCCCACACAACTGACACAACACACGCGATTTTTGACGTTTTTTTATAGATAATGGTACGGAACCCTTCGTGCGCGAGTCTGACTCGCACTTGATGGTTTTTTGTAATCGACACCGCTACCACCGTCACATGTATCACACAAAACTCACCTTGCTCAGTCGCGAACTGTTTTGTGCGCTTACTTTTACGAAACAATAAACTCACATGGTAAATATCGCGTATTACGTTACAATTATTCTGATAAGTTTCTGCTTATCCTCAATACAAAAATATTGCGTTATAGTTAGAAGTAGGTAGCATTAAAAGTCGTGAATAAAAAGCTACTGTAGCTACCATGTTGGTCAAGGAGAGGTTAAATTACGGAACCCCAACTGAATCAAATCTTAGGTTAGTATATTGAGGTCATAGTTGACAATACTGCTGCTTTTTGTTATTTTTTACCTACTGTTTTATTCAGCTTGGTCAATTCTTGTAGATATTTATCTATACTAATATTATAAAGCGGTTACTTCTAGGCAAGCGTGCTCCATCTTCGACCGCATCATCACTTATCATCAGGTGAGATGGTGGTCAAAAAAAGAACCAAGCACAGGTCGGTGGAAGAGCTCAAAGAGCTGTGAGCAACACTGACGAGTCCCGACAGGGCCATTGTCTGCGGAAATTTTCTAGCGAGATTCCGCGATACCGGACCACAAGGGCAACTAAAGGAACAGGGTGGGTTTTTAGTCAGTAGAAGTCTGACACTCCCTTCCGCTCCATCCACAGCGGGAACTCCTCCATTTGATGATTTTACGATTAGGTTCAACATGTAATGTATTTCAAACTCGTGGTTTTTTTTTTTCATTTTTCTCACACGAGGGGTATCTTGGGTTTACCATTTCAGATTTAGATAACATTAAACAACTATTCAATTCTCTATATTCGGCGGTGATTGTTTTTTTTTACAGCAAAGAGGTTTTAAGGCCTTATTATTTAATGAAAATTAAAGTTGTGTTTATGAACAGTATATCTAAACTCTATCTAAATCTATTCTTAAGAAGAATAGAAGAAAAGAAATAGAAGGTAAAGCGCGGGAAATAAATATTTTAATGACAAAAATACTTTTCGTTCTATTATTTTATTTCTTCGAAACTGTATTAAAAAACGTCGTTTGATACACGTGAACATTTGTGACTGCATTACTCGGCTCCATAACCCCTCGCCTTGTAGCTCGGGCGTTACTCCGCCTCGGGTGCAATAACAAACTTTCTCCACTTGTATCAAAATGTACTATTTCCATATCAGCAATGTAATGCTATTGGCTCGTCATTTTCATCTGTGATTACTGTCATTTTTAAAACTCATCACCTGCTTAGCCTTTTTCCAACTATGTTTGGGTCAGCTTCCAGCCTAACCAGATGCAGCTGAGTACTGAGCGACTGCCTCCACAACCCAGTAACTGAGTTACACAATCCCCCTGGGTAGGACAGGTTTTTTAACTTCTGAGTACCCGTAACGACTCTCAAAGATACACATACAGTACGGAACCTAAGGTTCAAAAGAGATTTTGTATAACCTGAGACTTTGTTTTGGTGTTTCTTCTCAAGGATGGTAAGGAAACACCTCTGATCTATTTTATATTTATAAAAAAATATACTGGCCAAGTGCGAGTCAAACTCGCCTATGAAGGGTTACGCAACTACGCAAAATAACTTTGTCTTTCATAGTGTTTGTATGAATTACAAAGTTATATTTGCGGTTTTAGAAAATGTGCTATACCTCAGAAACTTCTGACTCTATCTCGTTCAAACTAATTTTCATTGAAAGTTTACATTAAGGTCTATAGCAGTTATTTTATTTAGAATTTTCACTCTATTATAATAGAAGTTAAAGGGGGTGGACGACGCCTATTTTACCACTTTGGAAGTGTCTATCTATTAAACGATTGATTTTAGGAAAAAATGATTTTAGAAACCTTGTATGTAATTTTCAAAAACCTATCTATAGACACCAAACACTTATAAGTTAGATGAAAAAAAAAATCAGTTTCAGTTCCATGTATAAGAATCGGTAAGCGGTTCATAGAATACATCTATCTACCAAGTTTCACATGTGTAGTTTAATAGTTGCGGAATAAAATGGCTGTGACATACGGACGGACGGACAGACAGACAGACAGACGGACATACATGACGAAACTATAAGGGTTCCGTTTTTTGCCATACGGCTACGGAACGCTAAAAATGTGTAAACATGTGATTTAATCATTATTATCTGCTTAGCCTTTTACCAAATATGTTGGAGTTGGCTTTTAGCCTAACTGCATCCAGCTGAATATTAGTGTTTTAAATGGAGTGACTTCCTATCTGACTTCCACAACCCAGTAACTGGGTAGGGTTAACTGATACCCCTTGGCAAGACCAGTGTCAGGTTTTCTGGCTTCTGACTTCCCGTAACGACTGCCAAAGATGTATAAAGGGCAGCCAGGAAAGTGCAGTTCCGCAGACTGAGTGATAACGGAGCAATGTTGATATCTGAAGATGATCCCGCATCCACGGACCGACCTTTGAAATTCAACCTGTGTGGCTGATATTATGTAGTATATGTACATACACTCGAAAAAAGTCTCTTCTGGCACAGTTAGTTAAAAGCCGAATAGTCATCTGAAATAGGTATCTTCACGGTCCGTTTTATTTAATGTATGTAAATTACTAGCTTTCAGCCCGCTGTCTATCTATCTATCCATCATCCATCCATCCATTCATCCTCACAACTTTGGTATTTATAATATTTGTAAAAAATTGGCCAAGTGCGAATCAGACTCGCCCATGAAGGGTTCCGTAGTAACTATAATAATATAATATAATATGTATATTTATTTGATGATTAAAAAAAACCTTAAAAATTTCTTAAAACTAGCTTATTTACATTTTTACAACTACGCTAAATAACTTTGTTTTTCATAGTGTTTGTATGAATTAAAAAGTTATATTTGCGGTTTTAGAAAATATGCTGTATCTCAAAAACTGCTGACCCGATTTCGTTCAAACCAATTTTGGTTGAAAGTTTACATTAAGATCTACAGACATATATTTTTTTTAGATTTTTCACTCCATTATTATAGAAGTTAGAGGGGGGGGGGGACACATTTTACCACTTTGGAAGCTTATATCTTTTAAACGATTGACTTTATGAAAAAGTGATTTTAGAAACCCTTATATCATTTTTAAAGACCTGTCTATAAATACCACACACGCATATGTTTCATGAATTAAAATATTTTCAGTTCTAGTTCCATGTATGGGGACCCCCCTTTATTTTAAATATTTTTTAATTTTTTTCTAAAATCGTAAAGCGGTTCACAGAATACATCTACCTACTAAGTTTCACATGAATAGTCTTAATAGTTTCGGAATAAAATGGCTGTGACATACGGACGGACGGACAGACAGACAGACGAACAGACATATCGAAACTATAAGGGTTCCGTTTTTTGCCATTCGGCTACGGAACCCTAAAAAGGTAAGATAAAATCAATCTTGTATTTGTTATAAAGTAGTATCTTATCGTGATTGAAATTTGTTGTTGATAGGCTTGCGAAGATGTGGTCGAAGATGAAGCACGCTTGCTTAGAAATAACCTATTCACTCTTGACTTAAAGACCCCAAGGTTACAACAATCAGGAAACACAGACTCCGGCAGGTGATTCCACTCCTTAGCTGTACGAACAATGAAAGTATTCCCAAAACATTTGTGCGTATGGGTGGGATGTCCACCATGTTACAATGGCGCATCACCGTTCGTCTTGTAGTCCAAGGATGGAACTGGCTTGGAGGAACTGAGTCTCTAATCTTGCAACACAATTAAAATAAAGTTCGTTAGCTTGATCTGTAGGTATTTACCGCCATTGACGTCTTAGCGCAGACAATATTTTGATAAGATAAGCTCAACTGCGATTGTTCTGACAACTTTGTCATTGTGTATACAAATATGTCATACAAATATGCGTAGACGCATCTCTGCTGTTTGTTTGTTTATGTCCGTATGCAAAATAAGTTTCTCAATAAAATACGAATATTTATGAAGAATTTCAAATAGCTAAAAATGTTCATGAATACTATCCCTACTAATATCATAAATGCGAAAGTAAGTCTGTTTGTCTGTCTGATACAATTACCTACACGATTAAACTACTTAGCCGATTTTAATACAATTTGGTAGGTACATAAATCGATTAAACCTCGGAGAATACATTCCTATGTATTCTTGAATCCATCTCTGAACATAGATATAGGATTGAGGCTCCATTTTTCTGAAAAAAAAAATCTCGCGACTGAAGCCATGGGCAGGAACTAGTATTTATTATTAATGCGATAGTTTAAATGTATGTTTGGATGTTTTGTTATAGCGGCTGAACGCATCAGAATGTTTCAGAGTCTTATGTTGAAAGTTGAAAACTGGAACACTAACAAATACTGGCCACTTTTTAATCCGGAGTTCCCATGGGATCGGGATGTAAACGGGGAAACTATCGACTGCCCCACTTACGAAGTAGCGAGCACAGGTAGTCTTAAACAAATACATAATATTCATAGCTAAACATCTGCTTTGTTATCATATCCAATTATAATCGATAGTACGACTTCCGAAAATAAAACAAAACGCAACTGTAGTTAACAGAAAAACATGCTATGAGTAGTTTCTTTTATTTTTTATCGGTGGTGTTAAACAGAATATCCGCCGTTTGTTATAAAATGTCGGGTCGTTCGCAAACTTTTTTCTCATAACTACCTGCGCTGTGTACAATAAGTTATATATTCCGTCAAAGTTCACGCATACAAATCATTCAGTTCCCCTCGTAATTGGTGACGCAACCGGATCTCACGGCCGTCTATTATAAAAAGTTTAATTCAATTCACGGCCGCTGTTTTCACTGCGGTCGAAAATCACAAAAATAATGCACCGGGAAAACTAATTTGCACCGTGTCGTTATACGCTTTCTAGGAGGTATCCGCGGCCTGTGCCTTCAGTGCCGACCGTACCGCGCGCGCGACCGCCCGGCCGCCACACCACAAACATTTACCCACCAGCTCATATAAAAACGCTGATATCAACGCAACTGCATTTAGCAAGATCCTTTGTTAGTCAACGGTGAAAGGTTCAAAAGTATAAAACAAAAAAATAGAACAGTCTTAGATCATTTAAAGAACGAGATGCGGCCTGTGGTCATCCTGCTTTTCTTGGCAATCGCTGCAGCTGAAGTTGCAGAGGAGCCGTGGGTGGAAGAGGAAGATGTAGACGACTCCTATGATGACTATGAGCTGTCCAGGAGCCGGCGAGACGTACATGATGCGGGTCCTTTTGATGAGCACATCCGTGTCAAGCGGTGTTGCGAGCCTAGACAACGGAGGTCGGCAGATTACGTGCGAGTCCCTCGACAGCTTCACCAGTACGAAGTCCACGAGTTCACTGATGATAGAGAGATGAGATCTCCTCCTTACGATGAGATGCTTGCAGCAAGCGCGAACCACTACCACAGAGTATACGCCCCGGCCCCTCGGTACATGAAACCTGATGCGAACAGTGCTAACATTGCTGAAGCAGCGAAGCTTAGTCCAGTGGAATCGGTTGTGCAACCAGTTCAGTTTATAGCCAGCCCGCCGATAGCTGTTCCTTTGGCTTCGAACCCTATTCCTGTGGACAGTCCCATGCCAGTGCCCGTGGCAGCCGAGCCGCTGATCCAAGCCCCGAAGCAGTTGGCTTCAGGAGACTTGTACGGTGCGTCGTCTGGACATCACAACAAGCATCATGGATATTCCCTTGGAGGAGGGCATGAGAGACATGGAGATCATAGTGCAGAGCACGGCGGAGGGGTATGAAACTGCATATTATAATATATCTTTAATTTAGTTAACTAAGTCTTGGAATATAAAATAGTGCATGGTTTGAACCAGAAGTATGAATGACTGCTGCACACATTAAGGGTTGACCAATTATTTCGCAATATATTGATGTTAACTGGCTGATAGCAGACATTTAGTCGCGTATTATCTTTCGGTTACCGATGTAATCTATTACAAAATTCATAAAATGTAGGTACATTGTTTTTGTCAGTTTTGTTTTGTTGTGTCTATCCCTCTAATAAAAATACTTTTAGGTACATATTTATCACTACACTGCACAAAGTACTTTTTTTTTCATAGACCTGTTATAATAATGTGATTTATAACTCAGCATTCGAATTAACGACATGTACCTAAGTAGGTACTCATTTTAATAATGCAAAAAAAATATAGCGGTAGGTATTAAAAATAAATAAACCACTTTTGAAAATAGAATTTCTTGTTATATATCTTTAATCACAGTAAATTGTTATTTATCTATTTTAGAGTAAATCATTGACGAAATAGTTTGTTTACTATGAATATTTTATGGGATATTTTAAGTGTTACCTAATATTAATTGTCTCACTATACTAATTAAGTATCATTTAAGATAATATGAGTAGTTTAATTTCGTCTAGATCAACTAGATTTCTTATCAACTAAATAAATCAGAAGAAATCACTGCGCGTAAAACTTGGGCAATACTGGATGTTTCTTATAGTGTGACAAAGTTATTTAGACTGTTACCGGAAATCCTGCACCAATTGTATTCTTAATCGTGAATAGCATGAATCCTTTTAGTAGTCTTACCTAGTCATGGACATTGATTAACCAGAATAATAGAGAAACTAAGGTAAAACATAATTTATGATCAGAGTTATCTTAATCATTAACAAAAATATTTTTTTAATAAATTGAACCAGCATTGTGGGTAGAAGTCACATTTCTTTATTGTTAACCCCTCCAACTAAGCCAAATATGCTTGTGTCTGGAGTGGGTTCACGGCGATATGAAACCAAAATTTGTCATTTTATTTTCATAATTTTGATCTAGGTCACTCTAACTTGGATAAATCTAACGACGCGACGCATCTGAAGCTGAAATTCATTGAGCCATTTGAGCTATAGAGAACAGCCTTTTTCGAAAAAAAAAAAAAAAGAACTATGTTAGAGTCGGTTGCCAGTCTGACCGGATGAAGCTGACCACTAGTGTTTTATATGGAGTGTCTGCCTTTCTGACCTCCACAACCCAGTAACTGGGTTGGCAAGACTGGTGTTCAAATAATCTTAATCATTACTTTCTTAATTTTGATTACGACTTTCTCATTTCTTTTTATTCAGTATAGGCTCGCGTTTGACCACCATCTAACCTGATGGTAAGTGATGATGTGGTCGAGGATGAAGCACGCTTACCTAGAAGTAACCTATTCACTCTTGATCTAAAGACCCCCAGGTTGTAGCTATAGCTCATCCATTTACATTTGTACATTTGCTAAACGAAATATATCAGAAACTGGCTTTATGGTAGCAAATAATTATTAGAAAAGAAATAACAATAGTACAATTTATATTTACTTGAATTATTGCATAACGTTCATGAAAACCACATATCTATATCGTTAAAAAAAATCAAATAGGCGTACCTACATGGGCACTTATAAAACGTCATACGCTAGTGCACGGTTCGCATTGCCATTTATGAAATGAAATATTTATTTTATAAATTCGTTGTAAGTAACACTTTTACACGTCGATTAAAATATTTATGCGTTTTAGCTAGATGAGGTCAGTGTTTCCTAACAGACTACTCTGAGAAGAAACACCGAAACAAACCCAAAGGTGAACGCCTAAGTCCATACAATTCGTATGAAGAAACCAAGAGAGGCAAGAAACTCCAAGTTCTCTTCAAAACATAATAAATTTTCACATTATTTCCAGTAATTATTATACTTATGAGAGGACAGTACCGAGGCAGTATATTCATTGTTGTATTATATGGGTATTTAGTGCTCCATCGATAACTGAAATTTTTCCCACTTACCTAAAAGTAACCTATTCACTCTTGACTTAAAGACCTCTAGATTATAGCTATCGGGAAACACAGACTCCGTCAGGGAATTCCACTCCTTAGCCGTACGCACAATGAAAGTATTCCCAAAACGTTTTGTGCGTATGGGTGGGATCTCCACCATGTAACGATGGCGCTTCGCCGTTTGTCTTGTAATCTGATGATGGAACCGGCTTGGTGGAATTACCTATATTGTACAATTTTATAGCACACTTCCCGAAATGTAACCGATAGAAAAGAATTACATATTCACTAAAAGAAAATATAACTACTTAAAAAAATGTGCCATCAAGCGTAATCTTAAAACTAAATGTTATTTCTATAAATGTCACTTTGACTTGAAACATATGTAAGAACTCATATTTGGCATAACAATTAAATAAATAATTTTGAGCCATGTGGGTAGGGTGCAATTTAATGCTTGTTGCGTGTTTATTAAGACATGTATGTCATAGTGCTTATTTTATTTTTAATATAAGTACGAGTATGTATGTTTTTTTTGTATATATGATTTTATATTATGTTTAGTATATAGTTCCAATGTTTTCTATCTTATCGATAGATTGATCTTATTGAGATTGTGGAAAGCCAGGTTGGTAGTAAATAAAAAACATACTTATCCGTGTCAGTAGGTCGATGACCTTTAAATGTTAAGCGCGGGAATTCCAACCACAAATGCATATTGGATTTTGTGTGCAACCAATATCGAAACTTTATCTCCTGGTATTGCACCTAGGTCATTTACTAAGTCTAGAAAACCAAGAAGCGTATAATTACTTTTTCATTATAATTGTTTGTTTACTTAAATTCAACAATAAATTCATCAATCCAATACGCGTATGAAAATTAATTAAGCAGAAGAATATTAAACTGCTAGTAGCAAAGTAAAGCTAGGAGCAAATAAAATATGTATATTTTATTTCTGTTAAAATAAATACTAACCTTGAATGTTGAAAGCAGTTAAATTTTCCCTATTTCATTGTTAGGAACCTTGATTTTTTTCCTGAATGTGTGGCAATATTACAGACATTTCATTTGCAAAAAGTACATAATTTTAAAGAAGATACTTCTATTATACACGTGTTTCATAATAAAGACTTTTTTTTAACCGACTACAATGGAAGGGTTATGTTTTTCGCGCGTATCTTGTATGTATGTATGTTTGTAATATTCTTTATTACCTCATATCTCTAGAACCCCTGAACGGATTCACATAATTGAGGTATTGTTAAATTTTTCTTAGCAGCCCAAGTATTTTTAGATAGATGACATTTGAAAAAATCAAACATGGCGGCTGTGCGAAGTCATAATAGATAGTGAAAAAAAATTTTTTTTTTTCGAATACCATAATATGGGCATCAAATTAAAGGGCTTATCACAAGAATTTCAAAAAGGTATATCATATTTCTCATTAGTGTAATACTAGCAAAAATAATACAAAGAGAAAGTTTAAAAATATGGACTTGAGCTCTTTCACTTTCTGAATCCGGTGGGGTGCACATGTGACACGACCGGGAAAATTAAAAAATTGTTAATTAATATTTTAACTGAAAAGTTGAAAAAAAAGTTATTTAAAAAATCTAAAAAACCCGACTGCTCACCTGAAATGCAAGGAACAAGCACATTTTTATTTAAAAAAATGACTAGCAGGCGGACCCGTCAAATTTAAAAAAAAAATACGTTCAACTAGGTCCCGCCTGCTTGTGACTTTTTAAAAATGTGCTTGTTCCTTGCATTTTAGTTGAGCAGTCGGGTTTTTTAGATTTTTTAAATAACTTTTTTAAGTTTTTTAGCTTAAGAATACCTAGATAGGTACATATACTTACTCTTTACTGTACACCGTTACATATTAAAATAATGATATTACAAATAAATAAAAAATGTGTTACAATGGGCGGTATCGCTAAAGAGTTTTTAACAAATAATTATAATTATTCATATTCTTATACAGAAATAATCTCTAGTGGTTAGTTTAATGGTCCTCACATTATTTAACCAATACAGATTAAGTATACGGAGTTCAAAAGAGATAATTGACCTCTTAGTTTGTTTCGTTGTTACTTCTCAGGGTAGTCAGTTAGTGGACACCGGTCTCATCTAATATAAATTTATGAAAAAGTGTTACTTAATAACCAATTTCTAAATAAATATCATTTACCTAATTATTTAATCAATCCAGAAGAGTAAATCCGAGTTAAGAGGACCATAAACTGTGAGCCAGAGTTGCACTCTAGCGTGACTGACGATAGACGACGATCCTGAATTTTAACAATTATATTTTGTAATGAAATAAAATGAAATATTTATTTTGTAAATCTATATATAAAAGAAAGTCATGTTAGTTACACTATTTATAACTCAAGAACGGCTGAACCGATTTGGCTGAAAATTGGTAGGGAGGTAGCTTAGAACCAGGAGACGGAGATTTTTCCCGAAATCGCTGAGAAACATATAGGTTCATGTCTGTATTGTTCTTTTGAGGAAATAACCACGCCAATTTGAGCGGACCTGTTCAACAATTTGACGAACAATACCAAATTATGGAGATTTGGGTAGGTCTCACAAGTACTCATATCATTGTAATTTATATGTATTTTATTTATATCCATACGCAAAATACGCGTTTGGTCGTGGAGTTAGGATACCTGCTAGATATACATACATATACGCTGATGTCCGTCACACAGTTTATACTAGCACGGACATCATCGTTTACTCTATCTTTTAAGGAACTAACATTTTTATACTGTTTTTGAATAAGATAGATGATTTTGTACCCACCTTTCTGATAATAAACTTATTACTTATTACTTATACATCTACATTATATGTTATTTCTTTTTAATTTATCAATCAATAAAGGTTTTATTTTTATAATCCACTAACACGCACTAAGTCCGGGAGGAGAATTATGGCAGATTCTTTCTCATAGACCTGTGTCTCAGTAGTGTGTACTTTATAGGCTAGTTATATATGTTTTACGTAACTATTTAGTACATTTATTTATTTTTAGGGATAACAACAGCATACAATTTTCAAATTTCAAACATAAAGCGCTTCCGGTAGATCCCAGAATTTTAGCAAAAATACGAAATGACATAGTAGCTAAAACACGCCAATTTAAAACATACTTCGCTCGACACCAATTTTCAAATCAATCTTCTCACTTATATAACTCCAAAAATTCTTAACATATACACAAAAACTGCTCTGGCATACAAACAAACGGTGACAGAATGGCTCAAATCTCTTTACTACGAAGATACGGAAAATTTAATTGTCTGTATTATTAAGTAGTCTCTTTGTAATGTGTATATTTTTAGGTTTTATATTTGTACAAGTTATTAAAAATATATAAGTATAAATATCTATGAATCTCTTTATATATTCTCACAAACTCATACACACACATATGCACAAACAAACACACACACACACACCCTCACACACACGCATTTACACACACTTAAAAATCGTGTAAAGAATTCATGCAAATACATTTGTTAATCTAATTTAATATATTCTAGTTAAGGGAGTGCTGCTTCTCCTGGCACAGGTGTTTTCACACTTAAAAAGAGAAGTCAACCTCATTTTGTTATCGAAAAAAACATTTTTCATATTTTTCATTTTCATTTTCAAATAGGTATTTAACTATGTATAATCACATGAGTAGCAGAACAGTTAATCCACGGCAGATACATAGGGTGGATCATTCTAAATATGAAGATGATGGACACTTATTTATAACATGAATGTCTTCTATTGCAGTCTTCCAAAGGCTACCACCATGATCACTACTTGGACAAAGGAGGCAAAGGCTACAAAACTGATGAGCTTCACAGAAAGGAGTACGATGAGTCTAACGGGAAAAGGAAGAAGTACCACGACAACGCCGGACATAAGGGCAGCCATGAAGAAGAAGCGTTCGGCCACAGGGGAGCAGAGTTCGGTGAGAAAAAGGGGCACAAGAAAGGACACAAGACTAAGGGTAAGTTTTATTGAAACATCATAACCTACATAACTCTTCAATATCAACCTGAAATCTTCACACAGTAATAATTTTTTTTTTTATAGTAAAGAGTTTATTAATTATATATTTTATTTAACTTAAATAAACTTACATATTTATCATAATTCTCAATTGTGCCTTTTAAATGTGACATTATTTATTTTAAACAATTATGGAATATACACTTAAATAAAAACCCTAAACTACATAATCATATACATCTAAAAATAAACTAAAATATGGCGTCCAGAAATTCGTACGCATCGCTGTCCACTGGTAATGTGCCCAAAAGACTGGCGGCATTGCCATACAGCGTGGCAATGCCGCCAGTCTTTTGGGCACATTACCAGTGGACAGCGATGCGTAATAATAATTGATAAAAAAACTTATTTCGGACTGAATCCGTTTGGTTAGTATACAGACAACTTATAAAACTAATGTTAGTACTAAAGACTACCAGAGAGACAAAACCAATTCACTAATTATTAAATACCACAGTGGAATGTAGGCGTATCCAATGTTCCACTATGGGGCTGCCCCGCCTGTTCGCTATAGTGTTCAGGGTGCTGTTGGAGGTGACGCGTACCCTGCGCATGATTGAAGCGCATCGTTTGTCAAGATCAGACAGTCAGAAACATAAAACTAAGGCTCAATTTACACCGCCGCGGAATGGAATGGAATGGAAGCGTCAATTTCGCATCATAACGCGAGAAGTTGAGCGAATTCGCTGGAATGCTAGCCACCGCACTGCTGGGACCAACCTAACCGACTCCCTGTTCGCACCACTTCTCGCGGATTCCACAGACGGCACCGACAGTAGCTAGGGGAATTCTCAAGAATGTGCGAGGATTCCCCGAAAGACGCGCGACCTGTTTTGGCTCCTATTTATTTTCAACCGACGACCAAAAAGGAGGTTATCGATTCGACGCGTATATTTTTTTTTTCTCTTTTTTTTTTTTTTTATGTATGATCATCGATTACTCGAAGACGGCTGAACCGATTTGGAAAATTCTTTTTTGTTTGAAAGGGTATACTTCGAAATTGGTACCATTTATAACCAAGTCAGGATCTGATGATGGGATCCTGGAGAAATCGAGGGAACTCTTCAAATATTATAGGCACACCTATGGCGTTTTGGGTATTTCTTATAGTAACTTGTGCAGTTGCTCTCAAAAAATACCATTTGGGGAAGTGGAACTGATGATGAAGACCACAGATGGCCGCCGAACCTACTCAATAATAAGTATTTTGTGGATTGCGATTCGAATACTTGAATATGGATGTTAAGCACTTTATGTTCGTCACAATGCATATGGTGATGTAGAGCTGATGGTGAAGTACCAGGAGAACTCCTCAAAAATTAACGGCCCAGCATTGGGAAAAGCAATATTTTGTAAAAGGTTATAAGTAGTTGACATTTAGGCTCTTTTAACTAGGTAAATTAAAAATCAACCAACTAAAAAGAGTGAAATAAATCTTTTTACCAAAAAATTAAACCGACTCCCAAAAACACTGCAAAGTGAAAAATAACTTTAATTTCGGAAGTCGGTGCCAAAAACGAACATACAAAACTAAAGACACCGACTACCGAAATTAAAGTTATTTTTCACTTTGCAGTGTTTTTGGGAGTCGGTTTAATTTTTTGGTAAAAAGTTTTTATGTATGTTAAACAATTGAAATAAAGTTCATTATGCTATGTACAATTTTGTTGCAAAAAGTCGCTTCCATTCGATTCCGCGGCGGTGTAAATTGAGCCTAAATGTACATTCCAAAGTGTAGGCATCTATGACGGAATATTTTAATTGAATGTTGATTTACAAATGTTAAGTTACGAGTAGCAAAGAGTAGCCAAATTTTTTTTTTGTTTGCAAGTCATATCAAATTCATATAGGTTTTATTCTCAGGCGGCACTTTGCGAAAATACTTAACCAGACCTGTTACTGTGCAATATAATCTACAACGTGTAATTTAAAGGGTATATACATACCGAGTGCACGGCTTCTTTGGATGATAACAAACGATATGGCAAGGGTTTTCTAATCCTATATCTACATGTGTGGAGCATATTAGAAATGTCAATACATATACCAGAGGCCGAATTTTTAAAATTAAGAAGTACGAAGATAATTATCGTTTTATTGGCAAGTGACGTGGGAAGTGATGACCCTCGTAGTGCTGGGACACGTTTGTTATTACTAGTATTCAAGAAACATATGAAATCAATATTTTGGGGTCAATTCTGTGAGTCACTTATTTTGAGCTGAAACTTTGCATAGAGACTCCATACCAGATGTTGTCTTCAGTTCTTTTGGATTGATATGGAGTTTCCGTTACATGTTGTATATAAAAGCGAAATACCACTCACTCATCAATCACGAAATCTCAGAAACTACAAGTAGTAGGGCTCTCAAATATTACATGGGGGTTCCTTTTAGTACGTAGATGCTCGCTAAGACGGGATTTTGCGAAATTCCCTCAGGATCCCGTGGGAAAAACTTCCCACGTTAACGAAGTTGCGAGCAACTACTAGTCATCTATAAATGGTCATCCATATCACCACATGCATAAAGCTGACTGAGACTTCAAGTCCAGAGAAATGTTACATCCACTAACCCGCGAGGGGCTGGCCTGATGGAAAACGACCCATTCCCTCTTCCCTCCTCCCAGTATTCCAGCAGTGGGGATGTAATAACTGAATTATTATGTATTTTGAATTATTAATATTATTATCGAACGCAGAGCTAAAAGGCTCATAGGTGACGAGGTTCTGGTTGGAAAGCTTCACAGCCTGGCTCACCGGCGAAACGTTGCTGTCTATCTCCTACAGATTATACTTCGGAGAGTGTGCGCAGGAGCTCCACGACCTTCATCCCCTATTTACTACCAGTCTACCAGACGTATCGCAGGATACCATCCACACTTGGTCGATATACCATCTTGTCGTACTAAGCGCTTTTTTTCTTCAATATTTATTGAGCGCACGGCCAAGGTGTGGAACTCTCTGCCGGCTTCTGTGTTCCCTGCCACATATGATCCGTCAGCCTTTAAAGCAAGAGTGAATAGGCATTTTCTGGGCTCGCTCGTCCGATTGTAGACCACATCTTACACTTACCATCAGGTGTGATCGGGGTCAATTCGTTATAAAAAAAAAAAAGTGGCTAAGTGATACAATCTGTCTACTACTGAGCAATTGTAAGGATAAAAATCACGAGCTAACAATTAGCTGTATTTTTAAGTGTTTTCATTGAATTAAATTCATAAATATAAACTGAACCGATGAATATTTCATGAACATAGGTTCAATTGGTAGGTATAGAGAAGGGACACCGTTGCTTCTTCCGAATTGTTACGCAAAAAAACAGACAAAAACAAATTAAATATTGCGGAGCTACACAGCATTCTGATAATAATCGATTGTTGATGCTTATCAGTTATAGTAATGCTTGTCAATTTACATAACTATAAAAAAACAACTTACTTTAGTCTCAACAAAATGGAGACAAAATAAAACCAATCTAGAACGTTCCCACCTAGTAAGAAAATAGTATAAATACTGAATGAGTTGAAAAAGCTAAACAAATAAGTAAACCTGTATTATGTAAGGTTACATTACACATTACACAAATCGATTAAGAAAAGAACGATACATTTGTTTGGATATAAGCAAAGAGTCAACTTACTACACCTGCTATAATAGAAAATGTAACAATTGGCGGCTAGTGAAAGCCAAGTTACGTAAAGTTATTTGTTATTCGAATTCAATTTGAATTGACCTCAACCGCAATACCACGGTAATATTATCTGTATAATATTACCGTGGCAATACTATGATTTTCCATTGCTTCGTTTACAAAGAACAACTCGCAAGCTTGTACTTCAATATCTTGTTCACTGTCACTAAGCAAAATAATGTGAAAAAAGTCTAAAATTCAATGCAAGTCCTCGTGAGCAAAGTTTATATTATATATACTTATATTAATTAGAGCAAAATAAAAATTATTTTTTCAATTATTACTATTCTTTTCTTAAATGTATTTCTATTTCTATGTTAATTAACCATTAGAACCCATTGGACTGGCGCGTGACGATGGCAAGAGACCGGATGGCATGTCATTGTTTCCTTGGAAGATGGGTAGGCCTTTAGTATGGGACGCAACTTGTGTCGATACTGTCGCGCCATCCCATCTTCCCAGTTCATCATGTTGTGCTGGCGCTCCCACTGCGGCTGCGGAAAACCTCAAGCGGCGTAAATATAGTCATCTCGGTGATAACTATATTTTCGAGCCGTTTGGGGTCGAAACTCTCGGACCATGGGGCCCGTGTGCTCACAGCCTTTTTAAAGAAATATCGAAAAGGCTCGTTGACGCTTCCCGCGACCCAAGGGCTGGCTATTTCTTTGGTCAACGGCTAAGCATTGCCATACAACGAGGCAATGCCGCCAGTATCTTAGGTACGTTGCCAGCCGACAGCGTTGAGGATGAATTTTTTGATGCTTTATTGTAGTTTGTATTTTAGTACATAATTTTGTATATTAATGTAATTGGTGTTGTACCGTTTTAATTAACTATAAATAAAAGATATTAATTTAATTTGCCTTCTGGCTCGTTTCGAAAATATTTTAAGTAAGTATGACAAAAAATGTGTCCAAAATGTAGAGCGTCACGACTTTAAACGTAATCTTTTTATATTAGCTATTCATTGTTGTAGTCTTACTCTTGTTACAGTTTGCCGTAACCTTACTGGTTGTCCCCAATAAGTAATCAATATATCGACTGACGTATTGTTGCATTTATTATTGGAATTAAGTAGGCAAGCTTCGCAAGAGAGTTGAGATCTTGATGCACGTTGTCTTACGACAATTTAATACAAAGTATCTAGAAAAATAGAATTATTAAGAGAAAAAAATAAAACTAAAAATATAAACAACTGTTGTGTGTTTATATTTTTAGTTTTTGTCAGCGCTTACAGCTTTAAACAATAAATCCGTGACTCGTCTGAGATAAAAAATAGTTTATCTAGAAGTAGGTGAATAGTCAAAGAAAGTTTATGCTACAATCAATGAAATCATTTTCAGTGTCAGTTCGTATCCCACCCGATAGCCCTCCTAGGCGGGACATCAGGATTTTGACATCATGGAATCAGTACATCCAGAAATATTGATTTACTAGCTGTGCTCGTGCATTCGCGTGGTTTTTTTCCCAGCGTAAATTCCGAATCCGTAGAAATTCCCCGAAAAAAAAAATGTTGCCGTTACATCCTCTAACTTCCCGTGTAAATCCCAGTAATATCAATTCAGCTGTTCCAGATAATATAAGGCCCGTAAAGCAGAAAGAAACTGACCAAAATAATTTAAAAATATGTGTTTTTAGTATCAATTTTTTTGTATAAGTCCCAATAGCCTAATGGATAAGGTGTCGGGCTTGTGATCGAGAGGTTGCGGGTTCAAATCCCAACCATTACACTATTGCCGTGAACACACTCCAGAGACAAACATATTTAGCTAAGTTGGAGGAGTTAAAAGGATTGCTACTAATGTAAATTCTACCCGCATTGCTAGTAATCTTTAAAAAAAAAGAAACACCAGAGTTGTTGAGAAAACACAGTTGTTTCAAAGTCACAGACTAACACTTCAATCTTATTTACTTGTAGATCGCAGTTTCATCTCTATGAAATTTTGTTTAGTTGTCATTTTCACTCCACCTATCTATACTAATATTATAAAGCTGAAGAGTTTGTTTGTTTGTTTGTTTGTTTGTTTGTTTGTTTGTTTGTTTGTTTGTTTGTTTGCTTGAACGCGCTAATCTCAGGAACTACCGTTCTGATTTGAAAAATTCTTTCAGTGTTAGATAGCCCATTTATCGAGGAAGGCTATAGGCTATATATCATCACGCTAACACCAATAGGAGCGGAGCATTAATGAAGAATGTTTCAAAATCGGGGGATTTTTTTTTCCACGGGGACGAAGTCGCGGGCGGAAGCTAGTTATTTATATTTATGTTAATAAGCTAAAACTTAAGTTCCGTCATTCTAGTGACAAAAACTGACATGAAAATTCTTCAAACCCCACTTTCTTACTTCCCAGGATACCACAACAAGTACCACAAGGATGAATTCCACAAAGAGCACAAGTTCTACGATGACTTGCATAAGAGCGGTGAGCACCACCGGTACGGCAAGTTCAACGCCAAACATGCCAGCAATGAGAGCGGCAAGAAGAAGGCACATCACGTCGACGGGGGACACGACTTCGTTGAGAAAGGAAAGAAGGGATACTCGTAAGTAAACTAAATATATCACTAATTTTTTTCTTCTCATGGGTACTTGTGCTCAGGCTCAAATACTTGGACCATTTTGTGACGTGTAGTACAACGGTGATATTGAGTGAGAAACAAGGACGCTGTCCGTGTAGGTGAACATGATGATTATTCGTTGCTCCAAGGAAGCACAAATCACCTTGTTTCGAGCCTTGTTTTTACCCGACTGCAAAGGAAGGGTTATTATTTGTTTGTTTCTATATCATTTTATACGGGTACCATACAAAAACCATCGCTGCCCCGTAGAACAACCACTTGATTGTACCATAGGGACTTATTTTTCCCGGTGGACCAACCGTTCAATGGTTCAACTAAAATTATTCCTCATGGTGTTGTACCAATAATTTTGGTTGTTCCACGGGGCAGCGATGACAGAAACCTCCAAAGCAACAACGGTTGCTTGGCTTTTGCAGCGCTTCGAGAATATTTGAAAAAATTCGTGTGTACTTTTCTATGCCATGATGTGCAACAAGGCGACCTTAACCTCTTTGTCTTAAATAAATATTTTATTAATAAATTAAACAATGTAGTTTATTATGATTAAGGGCTAGATTAGCATTAGGTTTTCTGACTACCTGTAATTACTGTAATCCTTACATAAGAATATGAAGAATCTGCACACTAGAATCAAAGTCAAAGCGTTTATTCCAATTCCCGGGCAATTCTCTTAATAGCTGCTGTCTACAGATGATCAAGGGCAACAAGCTTGACATCAGAAAAGAAGGAAGAACACGACTGAAATATATTTGTGTGCAGGATGCCACATACCCATATCGTCGTACCTATGGGTGGCTTCCTAATCATTCAATCAGCCAAGATTGTTCTTCAACTAGTTAATAGTAGCAGTTTTAAAATCGCTAATATCTTGAACTGTTTGCATGCCTAAGATAAGGTAGATTGTACAAGGATCACCCATTTTATCACATATATTTTTATGTACCTACAATCTATGGAAATAAAATTATTTTACTTTACTTAAGTTAGACAAGAGTAAACAGACTGAAAGCAAAAATCTTTTGCAGCCAGCACCAGGTCCATAATCGTAAACTTTATATTTTACAATCATTTTCTTATTCAATCTGTAAACCAATACCAACATAGTTGAGAAAAGCCTAGGTAGATGATGATTTTGTTATTTAGTTTCATATTTGTTATTTTATATTTGTAATTATTACTTTTAACACACATGTGAGATTATATACAATATTTCCAATGCAGGGATATTAGTCACTTCTGTGAGAATGGGCCAGCCTAGTGCACCATTCGAGCCCAATTTGGGATAGTAATTTCTCGTATTCAAATATTGTTTTGTATGTTTACAGAAACAAGGGCTATGTGGACGCTGACCACAAAGGCTATCACGGGAAGCACGGCCACGAACATCACCACGGACACCACGCAGAACATGGCAGGAAAGGAGGCAAGGACAGTGGTTCTGCATGGGGTTACAAGAAAAACTAGGTCTTATTTCTATGTTCTTAGGAGTTCTGTTGTGTTATATGCCATTTAGGAATGTTTGTTTTTAGTCTGGTATAGAGATTGAAAGTTCAATGCTGTTTGTGGATCTTGCTATTTCTTTTTTTATACCGCTAGACTTATCTATATTTAGTTTTGTTCAGGACAAGACAGAACAGGATAGGTATTAAAAGTTCAATCTTGTTTTTTATTATGAGACTCGGCTTGGCTGTGAGTTTCAGGTGAATTTATAGTGTAACGAAAATCATTTGGCTATATCCTATCTTAAGTGAAAACTCTCAGTGATTTTGTACTCAACTACAATATTACTATTACAATAAAATCTATCGTAATGCTTATTCTTCAGTTGCTTATTTAATCCGATGGTGTAATTTGCAGCTAATTATTTTCATGGCTTCTTAACAATCGCATAATAGTCGTAATTAATCGGCAATTTTTATTGACCCGAAACGAGCGGTGTCACAAGCTGCAGACAATGCTTGTTTTCATTACAATACTAATACTTCTAGAGCATTCTCTGAGTGCGTTTGTACACCTTACTATTCAAAATGCCAAGGGCTTTGCGCAAGAGTAAATGGAAAGTCTTTTAATGAAGTGTGTATAATTTCTTCAACTATGCTATCGAAGCTTTCGTTCTATAAAATTGATTATTGCCTAATTTCTATACTAATCTTTGCCATAATGTTTTAGACGTGACTTGGGTTAATTTTAAATTAAGTGACTTGTTTTGTTCAGTTTTATAACTTTATTCTTATTTTTTTAATTATAATTTTTTACTAATTACCTTGATTACTTACTTGCTTCCAAATCAGACCATTCATATCTTTTCCTGGTATATTAATATTTTCTTCTATAATATTTTCATTCCTTTATTTTTCTGCTAGATGAATCGAAAGCCTTTGTCAAATTCCAACATCTTTTTTGAATTAGATAACTTTGGAATTCACTTGAACCATAACATTGGCCGTAACACAAACATTGATTTGCGTAACCCAGCGCGTCGAATTGTAAATGTCTCTTGAATACTGCAAGACTTTTTGTTAGTCTGCACTCATTTTTTGTGAGCTCATTAATTTGGCAAACTATTTCAGTGGGTTACTTTATCGGTTCTTCGTTTGTGAGGCCTTGATCGATTTGTTTTCTTTTAAAAAAAATCTTATTCTTCTTTAAGAAACCGGTTTGTATTGTAAGTCACAAGTTGACTTTTCAAGTCATTGGACGTATCGAGAAAATGGTTATGATTATGAACTTTTTTCGTTATTAGTTTCAAGATTGAAGAATCAAAGTTTTTGATATTTTTATGGGCATATTGTCACCTCTTGAAATATTGTGGTCTTGCTAAACACTAATTCTTCAATTTAAGGCGTGTTCGCAATGTTGTTATGTACCAAATTCTGAGCTGTTTACGTATTTCGGTTGTGGCAGAAGGTTCATTGTTAGTTATTACGGATTATATTGGAGTACATGATATAGGTATTGAAGTGGACGTTTCTATACAACTGGGTATTATTTAAACTCACGACATCAATGTCCTTGCAAAGATGCGCTGCTTGCTTGAGATTGCCATGATCTCTTTATACCCAACCACACGCTCATATATCAAAGAATTTGTAGACATTCAAGTTTATATTTAGGTATTGTTACCGCATTAGACATAGAATATACTTGTAACTATACCAAAATTAAACACATGTAGTTGATAAGTTCAACTATTGTTAGTTAATAACAGTTATGGAATTATTTATTATTGTTAGCGTTTTTATAACTTTTGTATAATATTTTGTAGTGTTTTATTAAATGAAACATATATCTTTAGTTTGTTTTAATTTATGACCATTTTCAATACCTACAACTAGTTTAAATCTGAACAGAGTTTGTGGTGAAAGTTAACAATGTATGAAGTACGTGCAAAGTTTGTGTTTCAATGGACGGGAAGATTTAACTCTGGCTGGAGTTAGAAATGTGGCTTGCATGGTAATTCTCCACCTTTGCTTGGTTCAAAGTATTTGACGTAAATAGCTACGGTGTTGTGTGGAGAACGTGGGAAGAATACGCTTTGACCGCATTTGTCAATAAAGTCTCTGTAGTTCATGGACCACACCCGTTCCATTCCACATTTTTCACATATTTTTGCTCTGAAAATAGACAATGTTTTATACTAGATATAGTAGGTTACACTAAGTAGCACAGAATAAAATTTAAACAGAATGCAAAACCAGCTTGTAATACTAAATAATAGTTGACACTTGTGTTGTTGATAGGCTCGCTTTTGACCACCATCTCTAGAGTCAATAGCCTAATATGTCGAACTTGTGTTCGAGTGGACATGGGTTCGTACCCATTAAACTATTAACTTGATCGCACTCCATACACATTCAACAAATTGAGTTGTATAGTTTAATGTTTGCTAGTAATGTGAATTCAAATCACATTGAAAATTCTCTCTTAAAAAAAATCACCTAATGGTAAGCGATGATGTGGTCAAAGATGAAGCACGCTTACCTAGAATAAACCTACTCACTCTTGTCTTAAAGACTTCCAGGTGATGCTATCAGGAAACATTGACTCCAGCAGGGAGTCCCACTCTTTAGCTGTACGTACAATATACCCAAAACGCTTGGTGACTATGGGTGGGATGTCACCATGACAATGACGCATCGCCGTTCGTCGTGTAGTCAGATGATGGAACAGACTTGGTGGAATTAGATCGTGTAAATTATTATAGGTCTATGAAAATCTATACCTTATTAAATGAAATTAAAATATAAAAATTGGTTTAATTAATAAACTTACGTGTATTTACTAACTGCCACGACCTGTACGAGTGGGTGACGCATGTCGTGAGCACTGTCTAATGCCGCCTTCAACAGCAGTGTGCCTACACCCTGCCCTGTAACTTCTGCTGAGGTGCCCAGGACTTCGATCTGTGATAATACGAGTTTCTTTAAAGGCAGCTGCAATTTCCTTAAACGTTACTCTAACAACCACCAATTCCCTAATGCTTATGAAGAAAATGAGTTAGTGAGTTGAAGACGGATAAAGAACTGAAGATTTTCCTATCCAGTCATAAGTTACTATTACATCATAGTACTAAACTTGTTGAGTCAATTTCTATTCGTCGAGGATTGATATCTCCTAGATAGTAAGGTAATGTCAATAGGTGTGACACGCTCTCCAATATCACATGTATAGGAAAAGAGGAATATTTGATAGCACAAGTTGGTACTCTGGCTGTTTTCAAAAGACAGTAAAAGAAGACTATGCTTCCATTACGTCCTTTGTTGCATAAGAGATTTTTATTTTTTATTAGTTTGTATCAATACCTATTTATCTTATAATATTATAAAGTGTGTTGCATTATTTTGATTGTTTTATTTTTGCCTTCAGAATCCAAATTCCTTTTATCGACATGTTTTACAGATATGCTGCAAGAGTTCTCTTTAGAATTAAACATGATAATGATACCTATTTTTCTGTTAACTTGTTAGTTAGACTGTTAAGTAAATAAAGGTATTTATAACTTACATCGTAAATGTAATCAACATTGTACTTCTTGAATAAATTGGGGCTATTGAGGCAGTGGGCACAGAAATATATGCGGTGGCGTTCGGGCTTGCTCTCGGTGACGTGGCCCCATTGCTCCAGCTCGCCGACCATCCAGGGGTAAACCCTGTTAGCTACCGAGAGACCCACCATTTTGGGCTCGCGGGTTCGAGGCTGGTACTCCATAGCCAGGAGGCGCTCTCCTGGACAAGGAACAAGAAAGGATGTTTGATACGAAGGATTATGCTTAGTTATAATCAACTGCTTAGCGTTAGGTTAGGGTCAGCTTCCATGTCTAACCTGATGTAATTGATCTGTGTTTCCCATGAGGCGACTGACATACTTGACTTACACAACCTAGTAGCTGGATATCATAATTCCCCTAGCCAGACTAGTGCGAAATTTTCTAGCTTCTAATCTGAATACTCGTAAAACTGTCATAGATGTGCAAATGACAACCGGAACCAAAGCTTAAAGCGTTTTCCGAGGCACGGAAGACTCTTGATATGTTCAAATTGTCGCCTATCCATGGATCAACCTCACCAAGCTTTCCTCATTTAGCCACGAGACCCTCAAGCCTCGTCTCGCAAAATCATCGGGCTTCGCACATTAAGAAAACGTGGACGTTGTTAAGACATTATGGAAGTCTCGATGCATTAGCACATGTCCGAATAATGTATTATTAGCTATAAAGTCAATTTTGCAAATTGCTAACGTTACTAACGAGGACGTTAGGTTGTAGTGAGCTTGGACTGGCCACGTCTGCCGTATGCCCGATGAGGTGTTGGCCAAATTCACCACTTTCTGAGGCCTTTGCCCCGCAGTGGGATGATATTGTAGTCCATAGTACAAACCTCGTTGCGGTGAACGCTTGGGAAAAATTATCATCATAGCGTATTGCAGTCGAAAGCTGAATAGAAGCCTCTTTTTGCCTGCATTGATATTTGGTGTACACTTTTAACTACCGCAATGGACAGTGTTCATCTAAGGAAATACGTATACGACTATACGTGTTCCTGTGTGTACTTGCAAACAACTGAAGTCTAGAACTTCGTTTATGCTATGTTTACTAACCAGAATGAGAATATTTATCTGTAAGAAATTGCAGATACTGGCTGTCGAGGGGCATCCATAAGGCAATGACGCTTGGCTCGCGGGGCCAATACTGTGTGTTCAGGAACCAATTTATCATCCTTGCATGGCCGTCACCGCCTCTGATGATCGTCACGTTGCGTAAGTCAAAGCACTAAAAACATAACTTTTTATGATATTTATATATTTAAACTTTATGCACAATGGTGTTACATGGGCGGACTTAATGCAGAAAGGCATTTTCTATCTTCAGGTCAACCTTTAGGTTAAAAAAACACATTGTGGTAGGTGTACGAGAAAATGGAATGAAATAATATGTATAATACTAACAAAATACATACCTATATATGCTAAAATAATAAACTAATAGATACGGTGCTTTATAACAATCTTTCTGATTAAGAGAGCTCATAATAATTATGACGAAGACCAAACTAAGAATAACAGCCCCTTAAGTAGTGGTTTCTAAATTTACGCTTAAAAGAAAATTTTGAAAAGATTTTTTTTAAAGTATCCCGATATGTTAATGGTGACTTTGAAGATCGAGCCCTGTGCCTAATATTATTTAGCCACAAGCTCTTCTATGCCAATATATATTGTGTCAATGAATATGCCAATGGCTGTTCTATGTAAAATTAAGGTTTATTAAAAATTTTGACTTCTCAAAAGCCAAAAAAATGGAATGCAGAACCCTGCTCAATCAGCCAGCAAAGTTGTGACGATCATTCGATAGGTACTAACCGGCTTCCTGTCTTTTGGTACAAAACGAAAGGTCGACTTTCGATAGCACCTGCTGGAGAGAATGTTGATGTGAGGCTGAATGGGAACCGCGCCATACAACCTCAACGCATTTGCCATGATTGTATTCAAAAACTGCATTTTGATTATTTGGATCTATTCCATGTTTTTTTACAACTTTTCTATTGAATTATGTATGTTTTTTATATTTATTTTCGGGTGTTAATTTACTACATAGTTTGGGGAGATTGAAAGAAATGACTGAATGAAAGAGAATGAATACACCATAGATGATACATATAAATCACTATGTTTTAAGAGACGGGACCAAAGAGTAAAAAAAATAAAAACAAGTAACAGTTCACTTCAATACCAACTGAACGAACATACACGGGGAACAAGACGTCATACAACAGTACTACCAACCTATCAGACTAAATAGTGCTGAGCAATGGTAGTAACTTCTTTATCGATATCGATAAAGTATACAGGTCGGTAACGGGCTTTCTTTTAACTTTTTTAAATTTAAGAAAGGATTTGTGTTGAAATAAAGCAAGGATTGTAGTTTTTAAGAAATCCAGTATATTCTTAATCATAAAACTACTACAGATTATTAGACTAAATAATATAATTATGTCAAGGATTGCAGTAATTTAATCCCGATCTTCTTCTGGACGCAAACCCATAGCGGTCATAAACATTTCATATTTCATACGATGGAGCTCCATCGTCAGAACGTCAGTGATCATGTCCTCTTTATTTTTGTATTTGATAATCATTAACTGCAACGTTATTGAAATGAAAATATACCAAATAACTTTACATGATATGAGACGCACCCTCTGTAGTCAGGTGCTCGGGAAGATAAAGGTGTTTTAATTAAGAAAAAACTTCAAAAATGTCCTGTGACTAAACTAGTGATCTGATTTTTGGTGTGTTGCCTGAAAATTATACATAACGCAAATGCGGCAAATTGTTTATAAACAATGTTAATAAAAATTAAGATTGCTTATAAACAATTACAAACAGACACACCATTTATCGATAATTGATAAGAGCCATTTGCGTTACAGCATATCACTATCACAAAATAAAATTGAAAATTAAGAGACCGATTAAGCCTTTTAGTACCATGTTTTAATTAAAATATAGAATCAAATATCCAATTCAATACTTACCGAGCCTCATCTAATGGAAATTTTGCTATAAACTTCCTTTTTTCATTACCTTTACGACTTCACAAGTACGATACCTACTTCACAAGTTATAAATCGGCTATTAGGTGGCATTATGGTACAATTATGTTTACTGAACAAGATCACACTTTTTACAAATTAAGATAAAAAATTAACCGTAACTAACTGCCAGAAAATAATAAGCACAATCTTACAAAATACTACAAGACACAAGACAAGTAAACATATATGGCTGACTGTCATGAAAGAAAGAGAAAGCGCACGGAACAGGTGAGACAGCAATATCTACCATTATTTACCCCTCAAAGTCCATACAATTTTTTTCGCCTTGAAGTTGCAGTAGCCTGGACTGAATTTCAGAATTGTGACAGATGATTTACTGTCTGATATGGGTACCGATTTCGTAAATTCTTTAAATGGACATCGTAGATATTTAAAAAGTATTTAAGTTAAAAATTTTGTAGAGATACATTAAAATATTATGTAATATTTTTCACATTTCATTTAAAATTGCTTTCAGTTATCACAACAAAACAAATAATAAAAGTATTAGATACTCTTTAGATCTAACATGGCCTAGACAACCATTTCAAATTCAGAAACCGTGACGTCAGAGCGACAGGTTGCCATAGCCGCTGTCACACTGCCACCATATTATAATTTTGGTTAATTTTTAATAAATTACAAATAAAAATAAAAAAAGCCGTAAACATGCAAAGCAGATATAAATAGATTTTAGGAAGCACATGGAACTGAAGTGATCGTTCTCGGATGCCTTACTATGTCGGCATTGTCTAGTTTGCTCAAGTTATTTGCGGCACGACCAACCGTAAGGACACCTCAAGCTGCGCTCAGCTGCCTCAGTGGGCACCCCTCGAGGAGTTACTCTGACAAAACAGACGCCATCTCCAAGCGCGTCGTAGTCAACTCACAGGTTAAAGCGATACACTTACTCATCCCATTCTGTGGTAGAAACTGGTGTCTCTTCTCTCAATAGTGTTAAAGAACGTTGCTGCCCGTTGCCTCGTTCTGTTTCTCAACAAACATTGTCTAACAACGCAACGGATTTCGATATACATATAAAAGAATGTCGTAGCAAAAGTATTATTAAATTACTTTCAGATAATAAGATTTTTTTGTTGCTGACTTGAATTATGTATGAACCAAGTGTGTTGCAATAACCAAACAACGTTTGTTTGAAAGATTTTAGCCAGAATATTTAGCACATAGCCTTTAATTGTATTTTTTCCCAGGTACAAGGTAGTTACGGGTATTATAATCGAGGCAAGAAAGTCAAGGCAGATTATGAATCATGTCTTAAAAAGTTAAGACAGATGACTTACTTTTTTGGGGGTCGCTTTCTACCCTAACTATTGCAGCTGTATAATTTATGAGTATTTCAAATAGAGCTTCTTTTTTACGTGAGGAATTCCTAAAGGATGTTCACTGCCTTGGGGTAAACAGAGGGTTATGTCAGACACCTACTGACTAAAACTTTAAATGGTGTTTCTCTTTGTCATTTCTTGCTGGAGTTGCGGGGCACATTGGCGTTCTCCACAATGACCCTAGCAGTGACAGTTTGCGGTCGCAAATCCCATCTAAGATGAAATAAAGCTTCTTATTTCAACTTAACTTACCAGGTAGTGTGACACCCCTCACTTAGACTGACTGTCAGGCTTCTGATTATCCGTACTGGCTAAAATTTACAAAAATAACGGCTGAGCCCGACCACTCGATTTCCGAGACTTGAAGTGTCTGGATACCTATCTATTGAATAGTTATAACTCATCTGCGGTCCGAACTGTGCAAGCGCTGCTTAGGAGATTAACTTTAATACATCCAATAGATCTAATTCCATCAAGCCCATTCCATCATCAGACTACAAGACAAACGGCAATGCGCCATCTCGTTACATTGTGGACATCCCACTCATACGCAAAAACTTTTAAGGATTACATTCACTGTAAATACAGCTAGGGAGTGGAAATCCCTGCTGGAGTCTGTTACGAGTCTTCAAGTCAACACTGATTAGGTTACTTCTAGGTAAGCGTCCTTCAGCTTTGACCATCGCTTGCCGTCTGGTTAGATGGTCAAACGCGAATCTAACCACAATAAACAAAAATTCGTGCAGCTGTTATTATACTATCCTTTCCATTATCTTATTTTTGCATTTGTAATTGGTTGCTTGTATAGTTACAGGGGACCGAGAATGACGATCGCGTGAGAGTGAGACGCGCGCGGCCCACAGATGTGCCGCGCGTGCTTCGATTCGTGCGCGATCACGCCAAAGTCGCCTGGCCGGGCCTCGTGTCACCCCCGTCTACCTCACAGATCGTGCTTTGTGACTATGTGGCTAGAGCTTTGGCACAAGGTACTGAAGCTCTTTATCAGGCAATTACGAATACACACGGTCGCATAGCACACATAGCCTCCTATTTAAATACATCGAAATTAGTATCTACAATTTTTTTTCTGTTTACGAACAATAATTGAAAAGTAACATTTATGGTAAAACAATAAGAAAGAAAATAGTAAACTTTTTTATCTCTTTTGGAATCTTAACATTCAACAAGGATTTTTTCGCCAATATTCCACTTTAAAACTCTGCTATGGTCAAACGCGTGGTGTCACTGGGCAACTGCTTCGGCAGCGTCTCCTTTGTTAGAAAGGTCATCAACCTGCACTGAACCCGTTTAGTGACTTACTTCCCATTCCCTTTCATAGAGAGGTAACCTTTTTTCGGTGGGAAAATCATCAAATAATTCCTCCCGTTCTGGGTGTAGGCGAAGGGAGTGCTCTAGTTGACCTAGCGGTCTGAGGTCGCAGTATCTCTTTGGCAATGTCCTTGGCTGGCCCCATCAATGCTGCTGACTACTCGTTCAGCCTCCTAATAGAGAAGAGACCGGAATGTGATAGGCTGATTACGTATTATGTTTTACAACTGCCGCTAACCATCGTAACTTGTCCAGGTCACTCAATGCTAGCAGAACAACAAGAGTCGCGTCGAGGCTGGTCCCGCATCCGAGGGCTGGCCCTTGGCATGGCGGTGTGTCCCTGGGACGCCAGCATACTAGACAGGTGGGCGCGATGCGTGCGGTGCACCCGCTCACGAAGGCTGATGCACTTCACAGCCCATTGCTTGCGTGCGCCGGCGCTGCACGACAAATACCAAGTGCACAAAATATTGCAGGTGCGTTGGAGATTTATTCGTTGTATACGTGTAGGGCTAATCCAAAACTCAAGTCACACTTTCTCCCTCCACACTCATCCATACACATGACTACTTCGTTGGACGTAGAGGGCACAAGTGTTAGATTCAATTAGTGTTGCCCAAACGAGAGTCTAGCAAGAGTTCTGTTACATTGTTCTGAGATCTCAACTACCGTTTAATAAATAGCAATAGGATAATCGCTAATTGCAAGACTCTTGCGAGACTCTCGTTTGGGCAACACTAGATTCAATACCCGGACCGGTCGGGTCGGGGATTTTTCTATTCCAGTCGTAGCCTGGAGTTTGGCAGTTGGCGGTGGGATAACTGGTACTGCTGCTGTATTGGTACTGCAACTGAACTGCTTTAATTTTTTTTCAGGTAGTTCTGATTGTACCTGAAGACGCTTCCAAAAGTTCTGAGGTAGTTCGTTTGTTGGTGAAAAATGCAATACAAAGAGGTCGCGACGTTGGTTTCCCAGTTCTGCGGTTCGATGTGACTAACGATGACATGTAAGTTTATTTAATAAGTGAGCAACTAACATGAAATACATATACATGACATATTGTGTCCCACCGCTGGACACAGACCTTTTCTCTTGACTGGGAATGGGCTGTAATCTGGATTGGTTTGGATTTTTGGCCCTACGACATTCCCGTGAGTAGTGGTGACCCGAACATTAATTATAAAAAAAACAAAGCCGCGTTGTTATTATACATTGCATGACTTTTAAAAGACCTTTAAGTATCTACCTATATATTTATAAAGTTCGCATTAATCATAGAACAAGAAAAATCAAAACATATTTACTTTTCACCTTGAAACATCAATCGCGTAAAATTACCTAGTTACAAAGCATAAGTATTAAGTAAGTAGTAAAGTATAAGTATTAAGACTTCTTTAAAATTTTCAGTGGACACGCTTTGGAGGGCCTGAAACTGAAAAAAGAATGGCAACTTATGTATGACGTTCTTCCTGATTCGTTGAAAGAAAAACGGTTAACAGACACACTGACTAGTAAAGACGAAACTACAATGGATTCTCCCAAATTCATAGCAGTATACACGTCAGTTATAGAAAAAGAGAACCCAAAGAAACAATTAACCAGTGGAACGACGAAAAAGACTACAGACTAAGTAATATTTATAACATCCCTGATGATTAAGGCAGAGGTGACAGCGGCTAAGTAAACAGATTTGTTAAAATTGCCTTTCATTTTATTTTACTAATAATCCTTCAGGCCTAGAAAGTTGAATTCCCAAAATGTTCAGTCTCATAATGTTGATACATCAAAATGTTGGAACCCAAAATGTTGTATTTTCAAAATGATAAATTGTTATGATGTTGAAATAATAAATCCTAAGATGTTGAGTCTTAAAATGTTGAATTGAGAAGATTCTCTTTTGTGGTATGAAGATTGAATCTACGTCAGCTGCGGATCCCCAAAGTAGTATACCATAAGACATGATACCCACAGTGCAAATAAGCAATGTAAACTAACCGAGCTATCGCTATATCAATCAATTGCCTAATTTTTCATATCTTGCTGCAAATACAGCACAATACTTGAAAGATTCCTAGTGTGAGCACCCCAGTGCAACTGAGTCGACAGCTACACCCAAAAATACTGTTTCCGTAATAAGAATAACATCAAGTTGTTTACCGTCAAAGATCAAGCAAGTCTAGCTTGTGGTACAGTTATGAAAACTTGAGACAATCCGTCTCCTTCGCATTGAGTGCAAGAATATTAGCTACGAACCATTTCGAGAGAACAGCCAGACTCATTGATTTGTAAAACATCTATCTATTTAAAAAATGAGTGAAGTGTCATCGGCGAAAAGAATTATATGACGCTATATTCTGCCCGCGACTTCGTTCGCGTGGGAGATTTTTCCCGTGTAAATCCTGACTTCGTGAGGATTAACGGGTAAAATGTATCCTATGTGTCATTCCAGGATGTCAACTACCGAATTACAGAGTAACTAACATCCATACATCCTCACAAACTTTCGCATTTATGAGATTAGTACGATACGAAGTAAGGTAAGCTGGACATCAATTTTATGGACTGAATGATGGAAATACAATATTATTGGAATCAATCGTTTTCAATATCCAACATTTTGAGATTCTCATTTTGAGAGCCTCATCTATGTAGTTTACATTTACGAAAAAATGACGTGTAAAAGCGTTATTGATAACCTATTTGCTATTTGCAAAATAAACTCACATTTCACTATATGAAAACTCAACATTTTGGAAATTCAACTTTCTGGGCCTAAACGCTAACAATAATCGTCTATTTGTACGCAAAAATCAAAAGTAGAAGATAACATCGTAAGATTAAGTTTTAACAGCGTCGCAGTTCACCCTTTTTAGGGTTCCGTAGCCGAATAGCAAAAAACGGAACCCTTATAGTTTCGTCATATCTGTCTGTCTGTCTGTCCGTCCGTCCGTATGTCACAGCCATTTAATCCGAAACTATTAGGACTATACACATGAAACTTGCTACGTAGATGTATTCTGTGAACTGCCATCCGATTTAAAAAAAATAATTAAATTTTTTTTTTTTGGGCTCCACATACATACATGAAACTGAAACTGATTTCTTTTTTCATGAAACCCGTGCGTGTGTGGTATTTATAGAAAGGTCTCTAAAAATGACATTGAGGTTTCTAAAACCAGTTTGTCATAAAGTCAATCGTTTAATAGATATACGCTTCCAAAATGGTAAAATGTGACACACATTTTACCCTCCGTCTAACTTCTATAATAATGGAGGGAAATAACTAAACAAAAATATATGTTGTAGATCTTAATGTAAACTTTCAACGAAAATTGATTTGAATGAGATCGGGTCAGCTATTTTTGAGAGCATATATATTTTCTAAAACCGCAAATATAACTTTGTAATTCATACAAACACCATGAAAAAAATAAAGTTATTTGGCGTCGTTAGTACGGAACCCTTCATGGGCGAGTCTGACTCACCCAAGGCCAAAAATATTTTTTTAAACTTATGGCTCTTAAGCTAAGCAAGAAGCCTATAGCTTATACAAGTACCGAAGTTAGCCAAGATTTAAGTGACACACAATTTACACAATAGTAATTATCATACATACAAGTACTTCTTATGTTTATAAATTAACCAAAAACAAGAAATATGTGCTTTTTTACATTATTTTTAATACCTACTTCAAGAAATTACATTGAATAGACTTTCAGTTTCATCATAATGATAGCTCCTGTAACCAACTTGGTAAGTAGCTTTTAGCTCATATTTAATTACTAGTCGTTATAAATCAGTGACCCACTAGGATCAATAATATTTGGTTGGAGGCTCCCAATGTCACAAAGTGTGTTGTGTTTACAGAATCTCATCTTAAAATTGTAATAATGTATGCAAATTAGTATTTTGAATACATTATTACAATTTAATAGAATAAAACGAGATTTATTTAGGTAGCAGGAAATTCTTACCACATTTTTTTCTTCAGATCTAAAATCAATGCATCCGCTCTGGCTGAACCGCAAGCGATCGTCAGCCTTCTACTGACTCAAAACGTACCCTGTTCTCGGAAGGAAATCCTTAACTCATATGGTTGTGATGCCATCAAGGAAGGTATTACCTACTACTTGTATACTTTAATTAGTTAGGATGAGAATATGAAGTATGATTATGTTATACAGAAGATGTGATTCAATTACCTAAAGTAAACTACTTGGGTACATAAAATTTATAAAAATAACTTGTCTCGTCTGTTACTACCACAAGTAATCACAGATTACGAGTCACCCAAGTTATTTACTATTATACTTATGCACCGGAACTTTCTCCTAATTCATATAATCAAATCGTTTCATAATCAAATCAACTTCAATCAGCGACATATCGGAATAGTTTCTCAAGTCTGCGGTATTCACCCAATTTCATGCTATGTTGACTTATCAAACTATCGAAATACCCACAGCATTTAAAGTAGGTAATGAAACATTTAATTTTCTGCCAGGTTACCAACGTTACTAAATCTTTGAAGGTCATAGAAACTTTTGAAAGAAATTAATTAGGATGCTGATAATTATATTGGTAAATGCAGCTGTGATAAATGAACTGACTACCTACACAGAATTTAGACATTTATAGAAAATCATCAAGGATGACTGAAAAGATTTTCTGCGCTGCGTACTACGAACTGATAATGATTTGTCAGCAGAAAATTCTCAAAAGGAATGTTTGTAGTCTCGGGTCTCCACAAACCACGTCAACCACGAAAGAGATTTTAAAAAGCCCATTGATGAAATGGACACAAAAACTTGCTTACCTGCTCAAAGGTACTCGAGAAGAACAAAACAGTACGAACATAGGTCAGACAGCCGTTGTGAAACAACCAAGCGACTGCAATATCGTGTTATATAAAATACAAGATTTGAATTCTTGTGTTGAGTTGTTATTGAACAGAACACGTCAAAGCAACTGTATTTTTTGTGTAACGAGAGGTAAAAAACATTAAGTAATGACACTGTTCTATTTGTTGCAGATGATTGGGTTTTTGTAGTAAAAGATGGTGATCCTTTTATAATTAAGTTTTTGAAAGGCTGTGTAACAGATTTATTCTTCCTAAAATTAAGTGTAAGCAGTGTCGAAGCATGTCTACCGACTTGACAAACCAAACCAACGTTAAAAGCACTTGTAACTGCTTATTACCACATTCATTCTATTCGGATTAAATATGATACTTACTAATAAATCTATATTCAGCAAAATCTAATCCAAACCGACTACATTTTCAGAATTAAACTATGGCGTTAAAATTCGCGATGATTGCTCTGGGCCTGCTCCAGCTGGCCATTGCTCTACCGATCGATCAAGCCAAGATTCTTGAAGACCTCCTGATGATCGATGACACCGTATCCGTTGGCTCATACGTCAGAGAAACCAGGGCTGCTGCTGTAAGTATTATATTTCGAGCAACCAACTATTGTAATTCAATTTCAATAATCAAATGAAACTTTAAGTTTTCAACCGTAGTCAACCTTTCAATATTTTTTATAATCTTCCATAGCCAGAAGACTGGCACAGAACAGTACAAAACGAAGGCGAGGGTGAAATAGGATACTCTCGCAAGAAAGATGGTGGTGGCAAGAAGGGCTATCAAAAGTTTGACTCCTACCACAAGAAGGCTGGTGACCATTACGAGTTTGAGAAGCAGGATTCCTATGGACAAGAAGAGAAGGGGCAGGAAGGAGCCCACAGCAACAACTATGAGAGACTAGGTGAATCAGAAAATTTTATTAGAAAACCTCGGAAGTTTTTGAGAAGAATTTTTATATGGCTATACTGATTTTTAATCCCAGCGGTTTTAAATGAAATTCTTCCAAAATCTTGTAAGATTATCATTAAAACTTATTAGCCAATAGTGCTAAGTGTATCTACAGGATTATTTTTGCCATTTTTATTACAACATTTGAAAGTAAGGAGTAAGAGAGAAAGGAGAAAATTTTAGATGTAGAATCTGATTGCCTCATCAACTCTTTTATTTCCTGGTTTTAAGTTCTCTTTTAATTCTTGGTTATAAGTTAGTTACAAAATGTTATGATTTTCCAGTCGCAAAGGAACGAGACCCTGAGGAGGCTGAGGATGAGGAGGAAGAGCCCGAAGAGCGCCCCAAAAAGAAGCTGACACCAGAAGAGGAAGAGGAAAGTCATTCAGAACTGAAGTAAGACTAAAATATTTTGTTGATTGATAGTAGGCACGTACTAAGTACAAGTTACCAAACTTTTCCTGTGGCACCCGGTGTTAAACTTACAAAAAACTACGTTGCTTCTAAAAAAGGCTCAACTAGCATCAAAAAAGTTGGGAATCCTAGCAAAGGTGAGACGGTACTTCACACCCGAATAGTTGCTCAATCTCTATCAAGCCCAGGTTCGGTCGTGTATGGAGTACTGCTCTCATCTTTGGGATGGATCTGCTAAATATCAACTGGACGCGCTTGAGTCTATCGACGAGCGGGCGGTCGAGTCAAAGCTCCAGAGCCTTGAACATCGACGACGAGTTGCAAGTCTATCGGTTTTCTATTTGTTACATTTCGGGGAGTGTGCGATGGAATTACACAATCTAATTCCACAAAGCCCGTTCCATCATCGGACTACGAGACAAACGGCGAAGCGCCGTCGTTATATGGTGGACATCCCACCCATACGCACAAAACGTTTTGGGAATACCTTCATTGTGCGTACGGCTAAGGAGTGGAATTCTGTGGAGTGGAAGGAGTGGAGTCTGTGTTTCCCGATAGCTATAACCTAGGAGTCTAAGTCAAGAGTGAATAGGTTACTTTTAGGTAAGCGTGCTCCATCTTCGACCACATCATCACTTACCATTAGGTGAGATGGTGGTCAAACGCGAACCTATATTTAATTTTAAAAAATATATCTACTTATCATCATCATTCTTTTCCTGCCCTTATCTCATTAACTTCGGGTCTGGCAACATGTTCGCCTCTTTCATTCCCTGTCAGACGCACGACATCATTTTATGAGTATTAAGTCATGCTTTTTCTTTCATAGGTATCATTCCTCACACAACCCATCCATATTTTTTTAACTTTTCTCTACCTCTCCATCCAATCCAATAACATTCAAGCCCATCACTATTTTAGTCACTACATACGTCACTGCGTGATATCCCTACTCATCACATTTTTTTATTGATAATAGGCTCGCGCTTAAAGATAGGAATCTACTACCTACCTACTGAAGCACTCAATAAAATTTAGCTCTATCTAGGAATTGAATCCAGGCACTCTAGATTCAATCTACAGTCTTGTTTGCGACGGTACACCAACGGGGCAATGACTACCTCGTGTTAATGTGTGCTTGTTTAATTTTTCAGAGCGGGTGCTGATGATGGTAACGGTGGAGTCGAGGCCTACGGCCATGATGTAAATGACTACATTCTTCCCGAAAAATACACATGGGGTGAAGATGAATCTCAATGAGAATGCTTACTATTGTGATAATATCTAGACTGATAAATTGTAGAAAAATTTACCCGACTACGGCGAGGCTCGAAGGGAGGGGTTTGTTGTAACTTTTCGATTCTATGGTAGAACGCCATCTATTAGCGAGTATTAGGTACTTCTAGGGCGTTTCATAGGGTAGGTATATTTTTGTAATTTAGGTAGATATTACGAATAAAAAATTAAAATATACAAGTGTTTTATTTTAACATCCGCATAGCCATTCTAACAAAAAAAATTCACTAAAAAAATTTGGATCGATCAGTATACCTATAAATATAATTTCTGTTCCGTGATAAATTTCATTTCTAGCCTTTATTTGCGTATTTTAGTAGTTTCGTATTCTATATAAATGGCACAAACTGCCTTTTCTCCTACTCTGATAGGTACCCAAAAATAATATAAATTCAAAAGCATCTAATATCATAACATTCATAACCATGTATTGCCTTCGCACATATTATGCGTTAAACAGAACGTGACTGACGTTACGATTTCGTTTTGTTATTACAGCAACAGTCTTCTTGAATCTCAAAATTGTAAAAATAGAATAATTTTCAATAAAATCTTATAATTGTTAAGTTTAAAATAATTGTAAACTCTATTTTTAATGATCTTAATAACGGACTTTATTTTATAACTAGGTACATTTATTGGATTCAGTACATGATAAAATAAAGCAACCAAACGTACTTGAAGTATGACAGCACAATATTTTTGACATTTGTTTTGCTAGCGCTACTCGTAGTAGAAAGGTATTGTTCCCTTTTTCAAACAGGCTGAAACAGGCGAAAACCTCAAGCATATTTAGCTGTGATTGTGATGTAAATATACCCTGTCGCAGTGTCACATCATGGGGCTGAAAACAATTGACATTTTGGCGACATTGCTTCTAAATCTAATACAATACGGTTACTCGGGTAAGTTGTAAGTAGCCAGCGATTATTTAATTGAATCAATTTATTCTGTGTTACGGAGTTTATTCTTTTTAACAGAGAGCATCCTGTACTGCAATGAAACGGTTATGTTTCCATGTCCTGTGCACCAGAAGTGTAATGCGGTTTCGCATTCGTGCGAGTGCCTGAGAGGGTTTGTTCGCATTGGGGATGACTGTGAGACGCCGGCCGACGGCGCGAACTCCCACAATGGCGCAACGGTAGCTATAGTAACGATATTCACGCTCGCCCTGCTCATAACAGGCATCGTGCTTGTAGTTAGGAAGTACAATTTAGTAGATTACGTCCGCCAGAAGATTGAGGCAAGACGGACACATGATGTCATGTATGAAGATGTTATGATTGGCAATGATGACCCACCACTCAGTCCCTAGTTGCCTTGAAATTGGTAATTTATTTAAGTAGCTTGTAATTGTTATATTTAATGGAATGGTTATTGGATGTGTTTTGTTATGAATATTATTTGACTAAGATATAAGTATTTATGATTGTGATAAGAGTTAATGACCATCTCTTTAAGGGTCCTTGTTATTAGAAATGATCTAATAGCAATTCCCAAAACAATAAATACATCTTTTCTATGTAGAAAAATGTTTTTGCTCTCTGATTTCTTTATAATATTTTACACTCGACTATTTTACTGCTAAGTTACTGAACCATTGGTTAGCCATTGTTACACAATTGTATTATCATTGAGACAAATGTATGCCCACTCAACATGAGTGCCACATCTAACATAGGCTCTTTCCATGTAACTTTATATAAAACAGATTCTAGATTAAAAGAGAAAGCCATTTAGAAAGTAAATATTTATAGAATTTTTTGGCTATAAAGCATTAAGTTTTGAAATTGTATAGCTAGTTAAACTTGTAAAACATTAAAAAAAATAGTTATTTAGTTGAGACTAGAATAGGTAAATTTTTGATTTGCTTTTTATTTAATTATTTATTATTGCACTACACACACAGACTGTCTGAAGGGAAGTAATTTGGCCTCGGGCCAAATATCAGGCAAACATTTATGAACAAAATTATCAAAGAAAACACATCCAAGTACTGAATGTTAAAATGTATTAAAATAAGTATTTTCTATGTTGTTAGCTATGCATATTAAATTGTATATTTCTTTACTACAATAGATATTGAATTCATAAACATATACGGTAAGAGAGACTGCAATACAGATTCATTTTAGAATGTTCATTTTATGTAATTCATACTGTATCTGTACTCTGTACCTTCCAATGATCAGTTCATAACATTCTTAGGACCATATTTGTTTGCCGCAATACAATGTAAGGAAAACCACTCAATAGGTGATTCATACGTATTGCACACTAACAAATGTTAGACAGGAGACTCATGTTATTATTATGATATAAAATGCTGTATTTTTTTTTTATCTCTCAGTTGTATCATTCTTGCCAGAGTAGTTGTGGTTAACATGTAGTAAATGCTGGAGTGGCGGATGTAGCTCGCGTCTCGATGTCCCGCCATCTCTCACAATTTGCCGACATTTTTTTGCACTCATGCAAAGGCCCACCAACCATGGGCTTTACTTGGTCGGTCCGACGCATCGGCGTTAACGCGGTCTGGTGCCCTCTATCTTGCCTTGGACGACGAGACATTGTAATAGTCGTTGTTACGCCTTGAGATGTGTTCGAATAGTTTTTGCCTTCATATATCTGACTATGTATCCCATCCAAACCAATAACCTTCAAGATAACCGTTAAACTTATTGAGCTGTTATCTCAATAAAAAAGCCTTTGTCTATATTATCCTCATAATACAATGGATTCATTTTGAAATCCTTATAAAAATAACAACTGATAATATTTGTGACATCATTATTTTACAACGTGCTCTGTTGGATATGTACCCTTTGTATGTGTGTGTGAGAGAAATTACTGTTTCAATGAATCGCCTTGCCGATGTGTGTGTGAACAGATGTGTATAAAAATTATGATAATGGTAGAATAGTTCTTGATAAACAATACTATGTTACTCCCTTGATTTTTTATGTGATAACTTGTTAATAAAAGTCTGTTTAGATGGGCATAGTGTCAGAAACTATGACTGTTAAATCATCGCTGGCAGCAGATAATGCAGTGCATATTATATGTACCTTCTATATTTTGAACTTATTCGTTGACTGTAAGTAATTCTCAGTTATACCTAGAATGAGATCCCTTTGTTTTACTGATTTAATATCCTCATTCTCATCTTTTTGACTGTCGTGTCTAAACAGGCCAATATTTATTTATTTTATTGTACAGAAAGCTTACAGACTAATAACAAAGATAAAATACATTCATGGATTGGGAATTTTAATACTTAGACGTAAAAATGTCTGAAACTTGAATTAATATAAATTTTTGTTTCAATAGCACTGTATATATTTCACGGACCCACAATATTTCATTTAAATGTAAAGACATAAGATTGAAAAAAAAAATTATTTGCCAATACAATAGAACTTTGGACCAAAACTAATGTTTATGGATTGAATCAAAAATATATTCCAAACGACTTTGAACATCTTAATACGCTAATTAATTATGATAACATGATGATAACAAAATAATGATAAGTAAAAATAAAATCTAGGATGATTGCAGAGCACAAGGAAAATTCTCATTATTATTTTTAATTATTTCTTAAGCATGCAGTTAGCCAATATAAATTACACATTAATGTTTTGCTATTAAATCATTTTAATTCTATCTTAGATTAGATTTTGCTTCTGCTCAATTTAGCCAAAGACTGAATGGTGTTGCCAGTTACAAACGAAATAATATTTGTCAATTTATCATTTGTATATTTTGCTATATCGTCTTTAATAAAACGTATTCTATGTTAAATCATTTGGGCTAGTGTTTATTCTATAAATTATATTGATAAATAATACAGTAATTGCATGTATTTTTTCAGTTTTATATGTACTAAGTATATTTTGTAAGCATAATTATAAAATTAATTACCAAAGGGTTTATGGGTTTTTATGTGTTTATTTGAATTATTTATTTATGTTTAGCACACAAATTAACAATTAAATTGACTTGATGGGCGCACATTTGGGGTAATTCATAGATAATTATTTCCTATCAATTAACAAAGAAGTGGTTAAAATGATGTTTGGAATAATAAAATTCAATCAATGTTGGTACTTTAATAATATTATACGATCATGAGATAACAATTTGATTATGGCTAGGATTATTAAAGACAGCTCATTTTAGTATTACAAAAACATATCTCACCTACTTATAGCTAATAGTTGCATTTCTTTTTCTTGCAGTTTAATTAAAAATATTTTTGTATGATTGTGTATAAAGCAGCTAAGTGTCACAGCTTTATCATTTATTTTATCTTTAGTGATTTTGCATTGCATTTAGTGCTAGTTATAATCGAAATAATCTCAACAAATGTAGTTCTGCATATTGCTATTTGTATTATATTCCTCCCTGTAATAAAAGAGATACCTTCATGAATGTACATTCCTAGATATATATTTTTCTACAGAATCATTTCATACTTAGATTTGACATTCGTCGTCGTAAATTAAGGCACAGAGTTTAGTCATGTGAATAAGATTTTTTTTACTGTTTACTTTATTGATCCCCAGTCAGTCATATTCTTTATTGACCTAAAGCACTATTTCATGATTTTTTGTTTATCCTTAGAACCTTACAACTAAAATATGATTTTCATCTTGTTTATTAATGTTTAATAATAATTTGTAGGATCCTCAACGCCACAAATTATATTTTAGGTATATTGTTCTGCTAAATAATATGTTAAATATAATATGAACCACTGCAATGTATGTTATCATGTATTTAGCTAAGAAAACTCATTAATAACGAAACATTGAAGTTATATTTTTTAAATAAATACTCTGTGATACTGTGGAAGTGTGTTTATTATTTATAATATTTATTTTTTATTAATTATAATAAATAATTAATAAGTACTAAATATCAAAAAAAGTTGTGAGCTGTGGAAATGTATTGTGTTTAAAAATATTTTTCTGTGAGCTTGAGATGCCTTGATGGCCACCTCAGGTATCTAATAGGCTTGTTGGCCGTATTTAGCACTTGTGATCAGGTTCTGGTGTGGAGAAGCTCCATACCATGCTATGGACGTCCAGGCTCACGATCTCTTCATGGTTTCTTTGGTCAAAATTTTGGTCTCCTCTGTCTTCAATATGCAAATATTCTTCTAAGTATCGGCGTGGCATAGTAACATGTGATATTCTTCGTCACGTTACTCAATATTAGAATAAAAGATGTTATTAAAATCGGGCATTCGTAAATCACTGGAAAAATAAATTTTAGGCTGTTAAATTACCACAAATAAATATTTCTCCTAAAAATTATCAGATCAGTCTTGGGAGGGGATTAGCATAGTATAAATACATCTCGTCAACATACTCTCGTATTGCGCTAGTTATGTTCGTAGCATGAGACTAATGGATCATTACTCTTCAGATAGGGCAATGCCCGTTGATTATTACGTATTACGTCTAGCGTTCCTTTTTTAGACAACATAGTAGTTAGTCGTAGTCAAGTGGACACAATCACGACTGCTAAGCAATAGGTCTCGGGTTCGATTCCGGGTCGGGATAAAAGTGTTATTGGGTTTTTCTATTAGAAATTTCTCAGTAGTAGCCCATATTCTGGAAGTTGGCGGTGTGAGACCGCTGTGCTTCGGAGAACACGTTAAGCCGTGTCGGTTCCCAGCTGTCATGTGGGCCACACTATACGGGCGGTTCGCCCGCCGCGGGAATCCGCTTCTGAACCGCACTACACACAATCATTTAATATAGAAGTTGTATGCTGCATACTACACTGCGGTTTCCCACCGCGGTTCACAGGCGGGAAAAATACGACCACCGCATGTAGCGTCAAACCGCCGCGCCGCTGATAACCGCCGCTTCAAACTACACGGGTGGTTTCCCGCTATTGCGTCATTCTGCACGGGACATTGTGCGATACGGAGCGTTTTATTATTGAAATACAAGAAGGTCGATCTGCTTTGTATGATGTGAAGTCGAAGGATTACGTCAATCGGGAATTAAAAGCGAAATTATGGATGGAGATAGGACAGGAAGTGGTGGCGATTACTTCACACTGGTTCCACCCAAACATTGCGCTTTACTTTATTTTTTAAATAATTCTATTAATAATAGAGCTGCAAGCGCAGTTATCATTGGCGAATCAATGTTGAAATGAACAAAAGACAGCGATAAACCGCGTTCCGTGTAGTTTGATGGTCTGCGGCAGCTTTGTCGAGCGGATTCCCGCGGCGGGAGAACCGCCCGTGTAGTATTATCCTTTGAAAGTCGTAACGGGTGATCAGAAACCAGAAAAATCTGAATTGATCTAGCCAACGGGTATCGTGTTACCCAGCTACTGGGTTGTGGAGTCTGATAGGCAGTCACTCCATGTTAAACACTAAAACGCAGCTGCATTTGGAAGCCAATCCCAATATAGTTGGAGAAAAAGGCCAAGCAGTGGTACAAACATGCCGTGTGCGTACGTACATCTTTGGGTCTAAAGCTTTGGTTTCCTAGGAAAGCGGTGCCGTCATATAGCGGCCGTAATATTACGGATGCAAAAAGGCGGCCGTCTTTACAGTGACAACATGTGGAAAGTTCCACGGCCGTTTTAACACAGTCTGCTTCATCGCTATCAATGAAACGTTCACGAAACCATCTGTCACCGACAAGACGGCCGTCTTGCAAATGGCGGCACCGCTTTTTGACGTTACGGTGTCAGTTACCGCTCTCTAGGAAACCGCGCCATTTTGTTTACATAGACAACGTTCTAGTGACGTCATTCACCGCTGTATTACGGCCGCTATATGACGGCACCGCTATCCTAGGAAAACAAAGCTTTATTAGGTTTTAACTAGACATGGGTGTTTGGGGAGTACCGTAACAGGATCAAGAGGCTACGGCAATTTGCCACCTTATTTTATTTTACTTTATTGGGTAAAACAAACGATATTACATTATATATGCTTAATAGAGTACATTTTAACAAAAAAAAAAATTAAATGTAATAACTACTACATTTTCCACAGATTACTATTTATATTGCTATGCGGTGAACGTGACACGTCACCCATAATTGACATACTTAAAATACTACTTGAAAATGATTAGGTCTCAATTAGTTTTAGTTTTCTTTATTACCTGCTTCTTATATATTTTTTTTGGTAACACAAAAATATCAACCTCCAAGAAATTTTTATTATACGCCTGTACAAGACGGGTAAGTGGAACGCGCATTCGTCCGGTACGATTCTGTAGCAAAGAGCGGGTAGTCGCGCACTCCACGTCGGTGAACCGACCTGGGTACTGCAAGTTTTATCATTTTGTTTAAATCAATACAGTCTGTGTCAGAGTGTCATTGTTTGAAGAAGCTCTCGTCGTTTCTCAAGAGAAAGCTGGTTGTATAGAACTAATAAGTTCATCTCGCGGAGAAGCCCAGATTGTGCACAGGACAAGTTGAAGGAGTGCCCTCGCATGGAGCTCCGAGTCGTAATGATTCTGGTGACGTCTCAGAGGCCCAGGTGAGACCTGTCTCTGCTTGCAGTAGTGGAGGCTATGCTATAAGTAGCGAAAGTGCCGACTGAACATCTGTCGACTTTCATGAAGGAGGAATTTTGGCCGAGAGGTGTAATGTTGCGGCGTTTTCTAGGCCGGTCACCGGTCCCACGCGACACACGACACCGATAACACGTGTATCATAGCATTCGTTTTAGTGTAATATGTATTATTTTATTTATAGTTATTGTTAAAGTATGTAAGTATTTTATTTATATGGACCGAAAATTGTCTGAAATAAATGGATTGATTGGCAAAAATGGTCCAGGAGGCTAGAGCACGGGATCATAAGAGAACCGATCTCGCTCGGAGAAGGTGGCAATCGCCGAGCCGCTTGTGCCTCACACGCTAAAACCCTCCATGCCGCCTGCCTCAGCGAGGGGAGTCTGACCACCTACTTAGTGACTTCAGGGAGTAGAAGTGGGCAAAGTGTATAATTTTTGAGATTGGAACATTTGCATCTCGATCACGAACACTGATATGTTTCATTTGGATCATCGGCTCAAATGACTCAGTAAACGCCCGCAACGCGACGTCATGTATAGAATCGTAACATTCTTACGTTGCGTTGCGGGCGTTTACTATTGAGTCATAGAAATGTTTTGAGGCATCAATACTGAATGTTTTATTTAATATATTTATTGTAATATGTGAGATCATAAATAAAGTCGATCTTCGTGCATAGGATATGAGAGTCAATAGTTAATGTGACTCAGTGTGTCTCAGTCTCCCTCTCTCACTCGCTCACTGCTCAGTCGCCACTCTCAGTATTTATATGTATCATCTATGGTCGCCACACGAACGACGCGTCGCGCGAAATGAGACAAAGCAATGTTTCAGATCCAAATGATGCATTTGAAACGTTGTTACTTAACCAATCTTTTCTTTCACTTCAATGATTCGAATCAGTGAGTCGGTTCCGTAAAGAGTTACACATGCCTATCAGGTTGGATGGTGGCACATTGGTCAGTTGCTACCGTATACAGCGGGGCTAGGCGCAGACTTTACTATATCCCTAGGGGGATGCCCTGACAGGCATTGCACAGGGCGCTCTGAATCGGTCTCTAGGTGGTTAAAGCGACATAATAATCCCACACTCCTTAGAACTTAAAACGGGATATTTACCATGTGTATTTTCAGACAAAATTTATTATCGGTCAGAGAAAACGTACCGTAGCTTGCAAAATCTCGGAACACATGGCGGTGAAAAATAATGATGTTCAAAAATCGGCAATAGCACAACATCTTTTAAACGCAGGATCGAACTATTGGATTGTGTTACATAACCCTCAAGTCATCTCGAGATAACGCCACTATATACCAAGACTGGTAAGGGAAACGACTGAGATTACCAAATACGACAATTTTAACCGGGAGGATGGGTTTCTACTGTCGAGGGCCTGGAATCCAGTGGTTCAAATGTGTAAAAACCGAGAAAGTTCCGTAGAAAGTTCGCGAGTCGACACGGTGAGTTTTGTGTGTCGGGAACAGAATCGAGTGTTTAGTGATACATGTGACAGTGGCAGCGGTGTCGCTAACAGAAAACGAATGAGAAAGAGAGTCTACCGATTTGTCTGCTCATAAACGTCCACCCGCAATGACTTCAGTTCATCCGTGATCATGGCGCTTGCAACAGTGACGAAATATCGGAAACTCAAAACAATAAATACACATGGTAAATATCCCGTTTTAAGTTCTAATGATACTGTTAGTGACCATGTTAGCTTAAAAACTTATACCCACACTCCTTGTTCTTATTCCATTTAAGATGGAGTGCCTTTTAAAGGTTCTCCAGGATAGTAAACAAAGGCCCTTAAGTGTATTCATCACCTGCTTAGCCTTTTCCCAACTTACAGGCTTCCAGTCTAACAGTATACAGCTGAGTACCCAGTAGCTGGGTAACACGATACCCTTGGCAAGTGTAGCTTAACCTTCAAGATAGACCCGTGCGGCTGCTATTATTTAGTCACGAGCTCCACACCCCTGAATTAATGAACTACACTATTATTATTCTCTGCCGGAGTCTGTGTTTCCTGATAGCTATAACCTGGGAGTCAAGAGTGATAGACCTGTTGGTCTCGTGGCCCTGACTGCTATGCGCAAGGTCGATTCCCACCCAGGACAAATATTTGTGTGATAAGCACGATCATTTGTTCTTTGTCTGGGTGTAATTTATCTATAATATGTATGTGTTTAGAAATATATATGTGTTTATCAGTTGTCTAGTACTCATAGCACAAGCTCTGCTTAGTTCGGGACTAGATGGCGTTGTGTGAAAGTCGTGGAATATTATTATTATACAACGTGTAACTTAAGGGCTATATACATACCAAGTGCATGGCTTCTTTGGATGATAACAAACGATATGGCAAGGGTTTTGTAATCCTAAGTCTACGTGTGTAGAACTTATTACAAACTCCAATACACTGATACCAGAGACAGAATTTTTCAAATTAAGAAGAACGAAAAGAGTTATCGTGTTATTGACAAGTGACGTGGAAAGTTATTGACCCTCGTAGTGCTGTGACACGTTTGTTATGATTGGTATTCAAGAAATATATGAAACCAATAATTTGGTATCAATTCTTCGAGTCAGTTATTTTGTGCTGAAACTGTGCATAGAGACTCCATACCAGATGTTGTCTTCAGCCCTTTTGGATAGATATGGGGTTTCCCTTACACGTTGTATAGTGAATAGGTTAGGTCTAGGCAAGTGTGCTTCATGTTCGACTATATCAGTATCATAAAAAAAATTAAACTCACCACTAAAAACGTTGAGGAACACAACGAAGCTGTACATGTAGACTAGAAGGAAGTGAATGGTCCTCGTATCGGGAGAGGAGTCGGCTCCCCACACCAGCGTCGGCAACGTGAACAGAATGCTCACGTCCGCCAACGTGAACGCTTTCAGCACACGCATTATAGGCACTGGGAAACAGAAACAGCTAATTTAAGAGAAACTGGTGGTCAAAATCCAACAAAATAAATCAAAGGTCAATCTATATAAAGCACAGGTCCGTTAAGTCCGTCCGTCCCTACCAGCTCTAGCACTGGACAAGTATCTCTCTGAGACTGTACTGTCATCCGCGTACCCAATAGCTCCCAACTGAAGCAGGTCGTTGATATGAAGCAAAAATAGAGTCGCAGAGAGAACAGACCCCTGAGGAACACCGGCATTAATAGCCATTAGATCCGATGCGCAGCCATCGATGACCACTCGGATCGACCGTTTACTCAGAAAGTCACAAATCCAGTTGCATAAGCTAGCAGGGACACCATATCTAGGAAGCTTGCTCAGCAGACTAGCGTGACAGACCCGGTCAAAGGTCTTTGAGATGTCGAGAGACACTTAGTTCATCAGTTTACATTCAAAATTAAAATATTTAAATTTAACGCTCTAAATGTTACGAAGCCTGCAAAGCAAAAGAAAGCGCTCGTAATGAAGGTAAACTGATAATAAAAAAAACTTTTTACCAAAAAATTAAACCGACTCCCAAAAAACACTGCAAAGTGAAAAATAACTTTAATTTCGGTAGTCGGTGTCTTTAATTTTGTATTTTCGTTTTTGGCACCGACTTCCGAAATTAAAGTTATTTTTCACTTTGCAGTGTTTTTTGGGAGTCGGTGGATTTTTTGGTAAAAAGTTTTTATTTCACTCTTTTTAGTTGGTCTATTTTTAAATTACCCAGTTACAAGAGCCTAAATGTCAACTACTTATAACCTTTTACAAAATATTGCTTTTCCCAATGCTGGGCCGTTAATTTTTGAGTTCTCCTGGTACTTCACTATCAGCTCTACATCACCATATGCATTGTGACGAGCATAAAGTGCTTAACATCCATATTCAAGTAATCGAATCGCAATCCACTCAATACTTATTATTGAGTAGTTTCGGCGGCCATCTGTGGTCTTCATCATCAGTTCCACTTCCTCAAATAGTACTTTTTGAGAGCAACTGCACAAGCTACTATATTAAATACCCAAAACGTCATAGGTGTGCCTATAATATTTGAAGAGTTCCCTCGATTTCTCCAGGATCCCATCATCAGATCCTGACGTTTATGAAAATGGGACCAATTTCGAAGTATACCCTTTCAATCAAAAAAAGAATTTTTCCAAATCGGTTCAGCCGTCTTCGAGTAATAGATGACCATACATAAAAAAAAATATACGCGTCGAATTGATAACCTCCTTTTTTTGTCGTCTGTTGAAAAGGCAGCGGAGCGCTATATAGGTAAACTGATAGTGCAAACTACAAAAGGCAGCTGAGGGGATCTTAAAGGTTTGTTTTTGGTAAATGTATTACCTTTTATAGAAAATCATAGAACATTTGTTGTTTATGATGTTAGTACAATCCTTTGTTTTCCGGGTGGGAAAGTCATCAAATTACTTCTCCGCTCTGAGTGGAGCGAAAGGGAGTGTCAGACTTCTACTGACTAAAAACCCACCCTGTTCCTTTAGCTGCGCTAAAGTTCCGGGGACGCGGTATCTCGTTAAAACATTCCCGCAACCCCGGTAAGCAATGGTCCTGTGGAGCCCTGTCACTATTGCTGACAACTCTTTGAGGCGCGAGTGGAATCAGACGTACCGCCGCCCCGGGCCTGGTCCTTACCGGACGGTGAGCTACCCCTGCTCACCATCCGCAAGCCTGCGTCTACGGTGGCCGGAGATCGGCTCGCGATCCCCGACGCCCGGGGGATTTCCCGCGGCGGCTGGGGAGTGAGGAAGAGAGATGCCTCTCCCTCACGCGTTTAGCCTTCTCCTTCGCTAGCATGACTGCTTCGCAGAAGGAGGCGACTACATCTCCTTCACTCCGCACCATGGTCTGTACCAGGGCCGGACGCGAGAGGTTTCATCAACGAAAACACGGCAAAGCCCAAGCGCCCAAGCGGGGCAAACCTCCGAAAGAAACAGTGTTTTTATTAATTTGAGACAAAACACTATATTTTATTTGCATAAAACATAGAATATACTTACGATGTTATTATAAATATGGAATCCAACATGATTTGCTTAAAACTTAAGCATGCAAAGCTCCTCTGTGAGAGAGACTAGGCCTGGGTTTGAGTCAAACCCAGGCCCAGTCTCTGATGAACGTCGGTGCAAAATTGGCATTGTGTCTCAGTTCACGATGTTATACTTTCACACAAGTATCTAGTTAAATTGGACATCATTTCGAGTTACGTCAATATTCTCGCAAACCAGCGATATGCTCCACCATCTTGCGAGGTTTTTAGTGTTTTACCAATAACCCTGTATTATGAAAAAGTATTGTGCCTACTTAACTTGAGTGTGTAAGATTTAAATTCAGCATGACTGCGATAATGAGACTTGACGCTAAACTCAATACAGTTTTGTACGAAACCAAGTTACAGATAATGGGTTCGAGATATTTGTTACCTTTATTCCGTGAGGAGAATGGTGATGCCAACGACATTAGGAGATGTGCCGTCGCTACAAACATTAATATACCTGAAACAAAAATGTAACAAATTCATCAAAACCTTCACCACGATCTTCATCATAATCTATATTAATAATGAGGTCAAGAGCGGGCTCATCCCGAATAAAAAAAATATTATAAAGCGGATGATATTTGGTATGAAAGTGGCTTGAAGCTTGAGGAAGTTTATAGGCAACTTTGGACATATTTAATTTGACAGGTTTCTCCAGGCTACAGGCTACTCCGGCATTTGGGTTTTAGCTATTTTCAAAACGCTATAATTTAATAAATATAAAACGGAATAAATCTACGTATATTTGAGTGAATTTGTAAATTGCACCCAAGCAAAATGAGTTTTGGTCTGCCTCCACTGAAAGTTAAGCTTGAACATGTCAGTAATATCAAGCCACAAGAGGGCCCGTTCGGCGTGCCTGACCCGCTTGCTGCGGGTCTGGCTGCTACAAACTCGAAACTTGTCATGTCACATACGATAGATTTTTCTTTTTTTATTACGATTGAGCTCACTCTTGACCTCGACCACACCTGATGGTAAGTGTAAGATGAGGTCTACGATCTAACGAGCGAGCCTAGAAAATGCCTATTCACTCTTGCTTTAAAGGCTGACGGGTCATATGTGGCAGGGAACACAGAAGCCGGCAGAGAGTTCCACACCTTGGCTGTGCGCACAATGAATGTTGAAGAAAAGCGCTTAGTACGACAAGACGGTATATCGACCAAGTGTGGATGGTATCCTGCGGTACGTCTGGTAGACCGGTAGTAAAAGGGGGATGAAGGGATCAGGTCGTGGAGCTCCTGCGCACACTCTCCGAAGTACAATCTGTAGAAGATAGACAGGCAAGCAACGTTTCGCCGGTGAGCCAGGCTGTGAAGCTTACCCGCCAGAGCCTCGTCACCTATGAGCCTTTTGGCTCTGCGTTCGATCGAGTCAAGTGCAGCTAGTTGGTATTTGGCTGAGCCATCCCACAAGTGACTGCAATACTCCATACAGGAACGGACCTGTGCTTTATATAAATTTAAAAGCTGTCCAGCGGGCCTAGACAAAATCCATTTTCTGTAAGCGTTAACACCAACGGAAAAATTAAATTGTATGGAGTTGACATTTACTAACACGTGACATGTGGTTAGCAAATGTCAACTCCATAGAATTTAATTTTTCCTTTGGCGTTAACGCTTACAGAAAATGGATTTTGTCTAGGCCCGCAGGTGTGAAGTATCGCCTCACTTTCTGTAGGATGCCCAGCTTTTTGGCTGTAGTCTGAGCTTTAGACTCAATATCTGAAAGAAATCATTTAAATCAGGAAAATGCTCCGCAACATACAAGGACTTCATGCACCTCTCAAGCTCACCATGGAAATGCAGTTTACTAGCAAGTTTACTAGCAAGTTTATTAGCAAGTTTACTAGCAAGTTTACTAGCAAGTTTACTAGCAAGTTTACTAGCAAGAACACTCCAGAGCCGCGCGAGGTAGCTGGCCAGCCGCATGCTGTTGTCGAGAGGTCACTTGGGATACTGTGAGCTGCTTAGTATAAGTTTATCTTGTTAAGTACTGATACATACTGATTTTTAAAAGGTTAACTTGACCGGCTGTCATTGTTCATCTTTGCCAGTCGTTACGGTGAGTAAAGCACTAGTACTCAGTTACATCCAATTAGATTGGCAGCCAACCCAAACATTTTTGCAGATGATGAACTATAACAAAGTGAAGCAAAGCGTTCTACCTCATGATATTTCATTTAAAGTAGGGTTACCATCCGTCGGGGTTTTCCCGGATTTGTCCTAGTTTGGAGAGCATCCGGGGGGATTTTCCCAATAAGCGTCCAGGTAAAACCCGGACACACATTGGTCTTACGGGTACCAAAAAGCACGATCTCTATTATTATTTTCCTATGGTATTTCATCTCATTGTTTATGTTATGTTGATTAAATGAAAAGGAAGATACTGTTATTGAAAAGTTCTAAAGCAACTGACAATGACAATGTTATCACTTTATCAGTAAATAAAAACTATAATTAAACATCGTTGTTTTTACTTTCAAGTTCAAAAATGTATTTTTCTACGGTGTCCGGGGAAAAACTGTGATTTTACCCAAATGTCCGGGGTTTATAAGTCTTTGTCTGGGGCCGGCAAATTTGGTGATGGCAACCCTAATTTAAAGTGAAAATCTCCTAGTATCTTCAGAGTCGATAAAAAACTATTTTCTCTCATTGAGGTAATACGTACTTTTCTCTCAGTCTTTTTCGAAAATTTTAAACTCCTTTAGGATGTAGGTATGTCGAATGTGCCATAATGTTTCACTGAAATCAGTTCACTCATTTGAAAAGATAAGGGCCCAGGGCTGATCTTTAAATGGAGTTGGAATCTATCTTCTTTGTGTTGAATTTGTTTATTTTTGAAAAATATGTACTGTTTAGTACCGAACGTTTTTGAACGCATATTTTTGGTGCGGCAACATTAATTATCTGTGGGCTTGACATTACTTACTTGACAAATAACCTTGATTCCCGTTGAAAAAAGTCCACCGCTTGGGAGATTGATTTTATTGATTATAATTGGAAATCGAATTGGATCTCACGTGATATTAACGGATTGATTGTGATTAGTGATTAATTGAAATCTAGAATCCCGAATTGACTAAAAACCTGGGATATTTTGGAACATACGCCGTATTGATGCCAGACAAAATGGCACGCGGATTTGCTGGAAATAAGTGATTGTGCTGTGATGCTATCTGGACCGCGCCATCTGGAGACCGGCGCCTTGTGACCGTCCATAACACTTGACTTTCACCACACTTTCAATTACTCATTACATACATACCACACTTGGGCGTGGCCTCAGGAAGGTCGAAGCTTGGCGTACCCAGCACAGAAGGTAAGTGGTAACATATTAGGTATTGATAAAGCCTAAGAGGCTATTGTGTAACCTTGTTTATTGTAAGCAACGGTCTAGCTCCACGTACCGTGGACAGTTCAGACAGTCCAGTTACCGTTGGCTGGCTTCTTGTAGTACTGAACATGTACCTAATTCTGATTCAGCCAAAGACCTGTTGTTTTTTTGTATGTAGTGTTCTGTGAAATGCCCATATGCATCATACTAAATCCAAGAAAAAACAACTGGATTTTAGCAGAGTTAACACTGTAGCGCGTAGTATTTCACAAAGTAGTCATTCGCCACAAGCATGCACCCTGCAGCCCCCATGTCCGAGCCGGCGCTCCGCCCGTCTCCGCGCCCGAGTTGACGCCGCACGATTCTAGCACATCGTCCATTAGTAGTAGTGCGCCGCGAGCTACCTTCCGATACACACGTACGCGCACTAAGGCGTGCGCCGGCCCGGTTTTCGTAATAAGTTCATATTAGAATCGTATAACCTTTAAATAAGTACCTAATGTTTGTTCTCCCTGTATTCGCTTAATTTACAATATACATAACTAGTCTACTTCCGAAGTTTAATTGCTCCTTCCCCTATAACACTGGATATTTTTTAGTAGTATTCGTTTGGTAGTATTGCTGGAAAATAATGCGATTCCAGTCTGTAAATAGAAGAATCACAGAAGTAATACTAACCACAAGTGATAGAAGAGAACTGCACATAGAAATCCTTCTCCCAGATGAAAAGGTCATTGTCTTCTTCGTTCTTCTCCACATGCTTCCACGCCCAGCAGCCCACCTTCCAGGACTCTGGAACTGACTGCGATATGTTGATGGGGATAGTCCTGGAATTTAAGGTTAAATCGTAATATAATATAATACGTAAATAAATACTTTCATTGTGCGTACGGCTAAGGAGTGGAATTCTCTGCCGGATTCTGTTTGCCGATAGCTATAACCTAGGGGTCTTTAAGTAAAGAGTTTTTTTTTTTTTTTTTTTCTTATTAGTGTTCATCAGCAGGATGAACCCTAATTATATTACAATCTAGCCTTATATATAGACTAATAAGTAATTTAATTTTAACTTAAACTAATAAATTGTCTTTACTAAGAATGTGTCCAGTGGCACTTTTCTTATTGTCTCTATTAAGGAGAATACACTTCGTTATTGTGTTTATTTGGTAGCACTTTTGCACTTTACACTATTCACTATCACTAAACACTAATTCGAACGGTTTTGTTCTTTTTAGTCTTCTAACTATATTTGTGTGATCGAGAAGCTGGATTGCCTCGATGTTCACATGCTGATGAAGTCTCTTTTCATGAGCTTCCGCAAATTTTTGAATAACTTTTTCGACGACCTCAACTTTTAGGTCCCGATGGAGATCGTCGTTTCGAATGTACCAAGGTGCATTCACAATTTCCCTTAGCACTTTGTTCTGGAATCGCTGTATGATAAGTTTATTGGTCTGTTTGGTGCAGCCCCAGAGCTGAATACCGTAAGTCCAAATTGGCATCAGGACTTGTTTGTATATTAACAATTTGTTATGTACCGACAACATGGAGTGTCTCCCAAGCAGCCAATACATTCTTTTAAATCGCTGTTCTTGTTCATCCTTTTTCTTTTTGACGTGGGCTTTCCAGCGTAGCTTTGTGTCAAGGGTCATACCAAGATACTTGGCTGTATTCTCGTATGGAACTTGTTTATTATTAATGTAAACTGGAAAATACTGTTGTTTTTTGTTAGTAAAGTCTATGTGAGAAGATTTAGATTCATTAAGTTTAATCCTCCATTTTTTGGTCCAATTATAAACTTGATTTACAGCTATTTGTACCTTTTCTACTGCTTCTTCGTGGCTGTTTCCTACACCCATTATGGCTGTATCATCAGCAAAGGTCCCAATCGTGTTTTGCTCTAATTCAGGAATATCACAAGTGTATATTAGGTACAGGACCGGCCCTAATACACTTCCTTGCGGTACGCCAGCTTTAATTTCCTTCAGTTCCGAGTAGGTATCTTCTTGCCTTATTCTGAAGACTCTGTTCAGAATGTAGGATTCTAATATATCTGAAAACTGCTTCGGTAACAGGCTCTTAAATTTATGTATAAGGCCTTCATGCCATACTTTGTGAAATGCCTGCGCCACGTCTAGAAACACAGTAGAGCATACTTTTTTGTCTTCAAGGGCGCTTTCTATTACGTTTGTAATCCTATGCACTTGATCAACAGTCGAGTGTTTTTCTCGAAAACCAAACTGGTGCTTTGGTATTATGTTCTTACTATCTATTATTGGTTTAAGTTGTTTGAGTAACAGCTTCTCAAATAACTTGGACATAATTGGTAGCAAGGAAATAGGCCTGTATGATGATGTTTCGTGAGCCGGTTTTCCAGGCTTAGCTATCATTATTACTTCAGCCACCTTCCATAACTCTGGGACATATTTGAGCCGCAGTGCGGCATTGATAAGGTTTGTTAACTTGACCAAACCCTTTCTTGGTAAGTTGTGAAGTACTTCACCTGTTATCAAATCGTAGCCTGGTGATTTTCTTGTGCTTATATTTTGTTTTATTTCTCGTGCGACTTCTCTCGGTGTAACTAGTTTTATGGTAACTTCATTTTCTGATGTCATCATATTATTTACCGAAGTGCGATCTTCAAAGGTTTCTCCGTCATTTGGTTGAAAAATATTTTCTAGGTGGTCCGCAAACCTCTTAGCTTTTTGCTCGTTCGTGATTGCCCATTGCTCATTTTCACACTTAATAGGTGGGATATGGGTAATCGGCCTTTTTAAGTGCTTTGTAGCCTTCCAAATGGAATAGTCTGTTTTTTGGTCGCTACTTAAGTTCTGAAGATAGGTATTGGTTGAGTTATCTTTGAAATTTTGTATTAGTCTTCTTACTTTTTTTGTAAGATTATTTAATTTTTGTTTGTCATCGGGGCACCTAGTTTGATGCCACTTTTTTCTCTGCCTTCTTTTTTCCATTATGAGCTGCTTGATTCTGAAAGGGTATATGTTTCCTTTTGTCCTCTTGTTGAGGTCAGGTGTATTTTCCCACGCTGCTTGTTGGATTTGCATTATAAAATTTTCTACTTCAATGTTTAGATGTTTGGGTGTTTTTAATGAAACTTTCAGGTCTAACTGATCATTCAATCTGGATTTGAAGCCCTCCCAGTCTGTACACTTGTTGACGAGTGTGGGAATGTCTTCTTTAAATATAATGGTTTCACTAATTTCTAAATAGATTGCAGAGTGATCTGAATTCATGTCATAGCTTTTTATATATAGCTAGTTGTTAGGTCTTTGGTTATGAAAAAATCTATTAAGTCTGGAATTTTATTTGGATCTGTTGGCCAATAGGTGGGCTTTCCAGTTGATATGACATCACATTTCAGCTCTTTTATGGCACTCAGTAGTTCTTTGCCTTTAGTAGTTGTAAGTCTGGAGCCCCAATACGTGTTTTTAGCATTGAAGTCACCTCCTAAGATAAATCTACTTCCTAGATGAGTTAGAAAGTTCATAAAGTGGTCTTTTTTTATCGTATAACGTGGTGGACAGTAGATGGCAGATACTGTAACAGGATATTTTTTGGTTTGTAAACAAATCGCGACTGCTTGGATTTCTTTCTCTTCGAATTTAAACTGTTCATAATGCCGAAGGTTTTCTTTTACAATAATAGCACTGCCACCTCTTGCAGAGTTATCTGGGTGAAGTGCATGATATACTTTATACCCTTTAAACTTAATGTGACATTGTTTGGTAAAGTGAGTTTCTGATATCAAGCACACATCAATCTTTTCTATGTCTAATACTACTTGTAACTCATTTTGATGTTTGTGTAACCCATTTGAGTTCCACGCCATAAGTTTTATTGTAGTATTCATTTTTTTGGCTTAGAAGTAGCGGTTTTGTTGCTATTTTCAATTTTTTTTAATCTATCGTCAAATGATAACATTAACTTTAAGATTTCATCCAACTTTTTTTCACTGTCCATAGCAGTCAAAGGCGCTTTGTCCATACCGCCTGTAACTTGGGCATAAGAGACGTTTTTAATTGTAGTTTTCATTGTACTTTGACTTGGTTTGAACTGGCTAGTGCTTTCGACTCTACCAGTATGCGTGTTCTGTTGAGGGCTCACATTATTGCCTTTTGATTTTTTTTTCTAATTAGCTGAATTTCTTTGGCTACGACACATCCTCTGTAGTTAGCTGGATGTGGAGCTCCACAGTGGACGCACTTTGGTTTTTCTTCTTTTGATTTTTTACAATCCTTTGTAAGATGTTTACCTGTGCACTTTACGCACCTCGGTTCTTTGGAGCAGTACTTTTGGGTATGGCCATACGCTTGGCATCTTTTACATTGAGGTACCAGTTTAGTGGATTTTAGAGATTGTATTTCTACATTACATCCCAATATAGTTTTGATGCTATATATTTTGCTAGTTAATTCATCGTTTGAAAATGTCAGCATAAACATATTGAGTTGCTCTTTGGTTTTCCAGCTCAATTTGTTGACTGCTTCAAGTATCTTATAGCCTTTGCTACGCAAATCTTCAACAATTCGTTCTGGAATGCATGTGAAATGCAATTTTTTTGCCATTACTCTAATTGGTCTCTCTTGCTTGTTCTCGTAGGAGTGCCAAAGGCAATTGTTGACAGAGAGAGCTTTTGTAATTGTTCTGTAAGAATCCTCGTTTTTGGCATTTACTTTGACTGTATCACCATTCATCATTTTAACGCTGAACGCATCAGGTGATTGTCTCTCAGACAAGAAATCAAAGAATTTCTGGTAATTCTGGATACCATCTACTATGATTGGTGGTGGCAAAGGAATTTTAATGATTTTTGCCTTACCTTTATTTTCTTCACTTCCGTGTTCATTCACAGTAGGTTGGGCGGGAGAGGTGTTCAATTTTCTTTTCTTCCTACTTTTTTGCCGTATCCATCCTGTTTCTCGAGCTAGTTCTTCTTCGTCCGTGGTATATTCCACACGCGGGGGAGAAGTCTCAGTGGTGGTCGAAGCGGTTATAGTTGCTGACTTCGGAGGGTTTTCCGCTTGATGCTTCAGCTGTTGCTGGAGATTTTCTATATGACTTTTGAGGTCATTCAGATTTTTTTCCAGCTCTTTACGCTTATTTTGTTCATCACAAAGGTACTTGTACAACAGATGTTCTGTCTCTGTTTTCAAGTTTATGCTAATTGTATTCAATGTTGGCTTTGTCGAATCCATTGTAGAAGTTAAGTGAGTATTAACTTCGCCTTAACAATAATAATCGCTGAGCGTCAGCACTACGCTAAAACTGGGTCATTGCGATGTATGCGACTGGCCGGCGTTATTTTGGTGCGTAAGCACTTTTACAATGTGATACGCGTGATCGCATGTAACACAACTGCTCTAAGCAAAAATCGAACTCGATTGTAAAAGTAAAAAAGTAAGTAAAGAGTGAATAGGTTACTTTTACGTAAGCGTGCTCTTTCTTCGACCACATCATTATTTACCATCAGGTAAGATGGGGGTCAAACTCGATCCTATTATCAATAAAAAAAAAAGTAAAACACATGGATTTCAAATAAACTATTTGCAGGAATTTTTTAATTTAATTTTTCAGGAAAAAAGTTAAAGCTCTGCCTCTTTAGTGACTAGTCACTAAAGAGGCAGAGCTTCATCTTTTGTTGTTTGGGCTCCAGAGCAGCAAGTATAGATAGATAGTATATACTTTATCGTACACCAATAATTGAATCACACTTAAATAACAATATCTATACTAATATTATAAAGCTGAAGAGTTTGTTTGTTTGTTTGTTTGTTTGTTTGTTTGTTTGTTTGCTTGAACGCGCTAATCTCAGGAACTACCGTTCTGATTTGAAAAATTATTTCAGTGTTAGATAGCCCATTTATCGAGGAAGGCTATAGGCTATATATTATCACGCTAACACCAATGGGAGCGGAGCAGTAATGAAGAATGTTTCAAAAACGGGGGATTTTTTTTTCCACGGGGACGAAGTCGCGGGCGGAAGCTAGTTGTAAATAAAATTGGTTACAAATTACAATGGCGGTCTTATCGCTGAGAGCGATATCTTCCAGACAACCTTTGAAAGGACTACGAGCGTTAATTAAAATTGGGAGGGCTATATTAGTATACTACTGTACAAATATATATATATATATATATATGAATACAATACATAAGTACATAAAATAAATAAATATAAAATGTGTTCTTTAACATCGTGTGGAGAAATATTAACTTACTGACACCGGCAATCCATTCCACAACCGAATAGCCTACACCGTAAACGACTGGTCGTAAAATTTTGTGGAATGTGTAGGCATCTAAAGTCTCAAATTCTCTGATGATCTCAAGTATGTTTTGCAGTAAAAGTTTTACATGGAGGGACTACTAATCTGACCTGCACAACCCAGTAACCGGGTAACACAACAACCCGTGGCAAGATTGTTCTCAGATTTTCTGGCTTCTGACTAGCCGTAACTACTGACAAAGATGTACATAGGACAGCCGAGACCAATGGCTTAGCGTACTTTCCAAGGCCTGAGGAATCTTGTTAAGTTACCCATCCACAGAGCAAATTTGGCACGCGTTGCTTAACCTAAAGCCTGCAACACATGTTGGCCGAGCGTAGACCAACACGAACGTTGGCAAACAGGTACAAGGCAAGAAACAATATCCACACGTTCGACAAGTTCGTCAAACGCCAATGCAGACGACCAATGTAGAAGAGGGTCTGTAGAGCTGCCCACACGTTGGCCGAGCGCAGGCGAGCGCCTTTGATTTGTGACCAAAAATCGACACCGATCCGAAGTGAGGCAACTGATCACGAGCAACGGCGAGCGAAGACAAGTTGCACCAAATGAGCTCTATACACGTTGGCGCTGGCCTCCACTCGGCCAACTAGGCAAGTGACACCGAGCGATAGCAAGACAAGGCAAATATGCCGTCTACATGACGGTATTGGCCTTCACTCGACAACGCTCGGCCAACATGTATTGCAGGCTTTAACGATCGACCCCTGCAACTGTATCACAAGGTTTTCTCTCTATTCTGTTTCCTTGTTTTTTTTTTCTATTTTCATTTGACTAACTACCATAGTCATTAATATACCTAATTATTTTTGTAGCTAAATAATTTATTCCAGTTTAGTTTCAAGTATTAGCAATGTGCATGACAACTTTTCACGAAGATTCTCTGTATGACCGCACCATGTATTATTGGCAAATAATAATAATTGTTGAAATAGAAAGAAAGTAAACGAAGTTTATTGGCACAATAATCAAAAAAATACATTATAACACTATGAACAAACACTAGTACTACCATTTAACGCAGATTTTCAGCTGCAGCCCATCACAAAAATTGCTGAAATCTTTATGATTCACATTGTTGGCAAAATGATGATTTTCTTTTTTTATTGGATACTAGCGCTTCACCCGCGTAGATTTCGAAATAATTTATAGCATATAGTACTCACAAATAATGTACCTTACCACCTTACACCAATGATGTTTTTTTAGAATTGGACTATTAGTTCCAGAGATTACCCTCTACATATAAACAAATTTAACCTCTTTATAATTTACTAGTACTCACGCGGGGTTTCGCTCCCGTGGATTCTATCACAGTAAAAACATAACTCTCCTTTTTTGCAGTCGCGTAAAAAGTAGCCTATAACCTTCCTCAAGCTTCAAGCTACTTCCATACCAAATTTCATCCAAATCTACCCAGTACTTTCGAAGATTAGCGCGTTCAAGCAAACAAACAAACTTTTCCGCTTTATAATATTAGTATAGATTATAGATAGGGTTTAATCTAAAAGCTTGACACAATACCAACTATGCTATGAAAAACGTTTCTAATTTCAAACTGCTTATTCACTATCCCATTTGAAGAAATTTGTTATTTTTTATAGCACATTGATGCTGGTAACCACGAATTGTAACATCTATTGTACCATATTCTGGCAAATAAATATTTTTTATTTGATTTGATTTAGTTGATTATAAAGAGTATAATGAGAGAATAATGCTATAGTACCATATTGTATACTTACAGATTTGTAGAATTGTTTGAAAACCCACAAATAGAATTCACACCTAGACTGAATAGACTGTCGCTTCTCCACACTCCGTATGCTTCCAACATTATCAGTATTATAGCTAGTTTCCAAAATGCCTGAAATAAAAAAAATATATTAAGTATATAAGCAGCAGTGAGCTACGGTGGCCCAGAGTCGTTGGTAGTGAGTTCGAACATACTCTGAAAAGGTTCATAGGTGACGAGGTTCTGGCAGGCAAGATTCACAGCAGGTGCAGGCAGGCCAAAGAGGCTCTCCAGACCCTTGATGGCTGCTTGTCAAAAAAAGTCCTTAGACTATCTAAACCGCAATTGCGGCTGGTGACAGCCGCCCTTAGCGGTCATGGATCCTTTAATAAACACCTCTATGTAATAGGAGTCACAGACAGCCCACTCTGAGACTCAGAGAGACCACTCTGACTCTCAGAGCCTGCATGTAGGAGGACGAAACAGCAGCACACCTTTTACTGAGCTGCCCTGTAGTCCCGGATTACAGGACTAAATACTTTGGCAACCCAGGTACCCTCTAAGAAATGGTAAGCAAAACAAGGACGTTGCTCGCCTTCCTAGAGGAACTGGCATGGATTGAGTGAAAAGAAATCCTACCCTTACGCAAAATACGCGCATGGTCATGGAGTTGCGGATACCTGCCCGACATACATACATACATAGTGAGGAAATCGGCATGTCAAGTCCAAAAATTTGAAGACATTCAACATCCACCAACCTGCATTGGTTCTGTATGATAGATTACAGTCCATTGCTTTTCATAGAGGAAGCCCATGTCTCAGCTGTGGGAACATTAATGGATGAACTAAAAGTATATAAAAAAAAAATCTGTCGGTTACATTTCGGGGAGCGTGCAATAGAATTGCACAATCTAAATCCACCAAGCCCGTTCAATCATCGGACTACAAGACAAACGGCAATTCACCATCGATAGATGGTGGACATCCCACCCATATGCACAAAATGTTTTGGGAATACATTCATTAGCGATAAGACCGCCATTTTAATGCTACCTACTTTAAATTGTTATGTATTGTAATGTTAATTATTGTTATTTAAGTGTGTTTCAATTATTGGTGTACAATAAAGTATATTCTATACATATATCTATCTATCATTGTGAGTACAGCTATGCAGTGCAATTCCCTGACAGAGTCTGTACCTATTTCCTGATAGTTAGCTATAACCTAGGGGGAAGTCAATAGTGAATAGGTTAGGTACTTCTAGGCAAGTGTGACACAACCACATCATCTCTTACCAACAGGTGAGATAGTGGAGTGAACCTATCTCAAGAAAAAAATAATAATTCAGGATTTGGTTTTGAATAAGTACCTTGAACTTTTTTAAGTGTACTACCAATATGGGTAGCATTCACATTACTAGAAATCTTGTTAACCCCTGCAACTAAGCTAAATATGCTTCTGTCTGGGTGGGTTCACAACAATAGTGTAAGTTATAGTCTTGAATGACAGAAATAATAATCAAATTGCCAACAGGTACAGTCAACCACTAGCTGGCAATTCACTTTGGGCTAGTTTCAATACACAAGTGGCCAGCTCTTCTGATTTTGTTAATACTATGATGGCCCTGAACTGAAGTCTACCCAAGACTTCAATTTGTTTTGTGAGAATAAAGAGCACTTCCTAGCATGGAAAATTAAAATAAACTACTTATGGCTAAGAATTTTGGTATGTATAAAGTTGCCTTACCTTAAACTCAGTGTTGTACAAAATGTGCCTCTGTGCCTCTCTCGAAATTAGCACCAGATCGATCATCACTATGACAGGATCATATTCTACATATTTATCCACAATTTCTTTACATTTTTCCTGGAATTATGCAAAATAGGTAAATATAAGTAAATTTAGAAATAAATATTTATAATATATTCCTCTGCAAGGTATGCCAACAACAGCAAAGGCCTACTCCAAAGATTTTCACTGCTTCCAATCAATTGCCACTCTCATTTAATGGGGACCTAGGGCCAGCTTTAAGTCATCTTCTCATCTCATTGCTTATTTTTGGAACTCGGCTCTTAGTGCCATCACTAAGGTACCATAATGTCACCCTTTTACTCCATTTTTCTTCCTCTTCATTTACTTTACACACATTATTACTATATACATTTATCTATTAAAATGTATATAATAGCTATACCATATTAAATATTATTTTGGTTTAATTTAAATGGCTGACAAGGAACTATGACATAATTCGGCAAAAATTTTGGCATAAGATAGATAGATAGTTATATTCTTTATTGTACACCATAACAGTAAAACAATAAGGACTTTACAACTAAAAAGGGTGATACAATGGGTGGTCTTATCGCTAAAAGCGATCTTTTACAGACAACCTTTGGATGGATTTGACACAGGAGAAAATAAATAAGCGGGTAGTCCATGGTGTACTATTTATCTTTATAAAATATAAAAACATTTTCAAAACATAGGTATACATATAAATATAAAAAAGAAACTTAAGATACATAATAACAAAAATTTAAGAAGAGATATAAAGATCCTTTACCAAGTTTTTGAAAGACAACAAAGGTTGATAAAAGCAATGAAAAGCCACTATATATTTTTATGAGTTGTCATATCTATTTTTAAATAATAAGCAACAATTTTAAGGCATAAAATTTATCTTTTTAGAGAGTCCCTTGTCTCCGGGGCAACTGAGCGCACTGTTTTTGAAGGTGTTAAATTTATAATAAGAAATGCACAGTTATTTAGGTTAAAAAATCAGGGGGCCAATGTGTAGTATCGTTTTATCATTTATTAGTCATGCAGAAACATTTGTCAAAATTAATCCAGACCACCATTCTCCAATTAGTATAGTAATAACTGTGTACAAGATAAACAACAATATTCTCGTGATGTTTTCGGTTCTAAGATAGATTTTTAATTAAATAAAAAATTAAGACATTATCTAATAAATACATTTTATAGGTCTACTGTTAAAGTATTTTTCTGGTATTTACGAGCGATTAAGAGATCAGCACTTATTTAACTTACACATTTTGTTAACTTCAATACCGACGGTCCGTACGTTCGGTAAAGTGCTGCGGCCGGTGTGCCACAGTTCACACATTTATACTCTTCTGTTTCACCCATTATAACATGAAAATATTAAAAAACACGAAATAAGCAATACATTTTTGCAGGTTATCATTGAATTTATTAATAAACAGAAACGGCATTCGAGATTTCGAGTCAACAGACGTCTAGGGACGTAAACGAAAGGTCGATGTCTTACAAACGTCAAATTATCGATAATAAAGATTCGAAAGGATTAAATCGCTGTTGAAACCGAAAACATAGATGATCATACTTCTTCATGAGCAATGTTTTATCATAGTACCATATTCCGTCCCGTTCGTGATCACAGCTACACGCATAGATAGATATTATTAACCTCTCTTAGTCACAACCACAAGCGTAGATTTTGTGAGTGGTTATTCACAAAAGCTGGCACTAGAATTGTTGTAATATTGGTTTTATAGAATTTTATGTCTATGGTTTACTGGCAGGTTTTTTAAGTCTATGGCATTTAAAACCAAAATGTTGTTAGGAATGTTTTTCAATCTGACAAGATAAATGAAAAAAAAAAAGTCAAGTAGAAAATATTGAGAGTTGAAGATATAGTCGTAGTCGGAGTGGTTGTATATGGTCGATCATAAATGATTTAGTTTTTTAGAGCAGTTTACCAATTTTATCAAACATGTATAGAATGTAATTTAGAATTTTGTAAAGGGTTTTTGGGAATGAAATAAAACACAGTGAAACTACAGAATGAAGTTATTTATTTGAACAAAGGATCCCACACTTACAACATCTTGGTAAGAGAACTATTAAATATTTTAACAGATTATGGCCCGGGACGCTTCCAAGATGGTATTCAACAGGTTATGGGCTGCCCCCGGGCAAATTTAACCAGATGTTGTAAGAAGATCGACGAAAGATAAGTCTAAAAATTATTTGGAGTACATGAGAAATTATAATTCAAAATAAAATTGAAAATGATTCGAAGATTCAAAGTTGTCAAGAAAGACAATATGTGGCTTGGAAACAAATGAAAATAATATTTTCAGAGATGAATAGAGATGATATAGTAGTTGAAATTTGAAAGCGATGCAAAGGAGTTGTTGGTGATGATTTTCGCAGTGAAGAAAATGCTGAAGTTAGTGATGAAGATGCTGAGGTTTCTGAAGGCAGGATTGAAGACGTTGAAGTTGAAGTTAGTGGTGAAGATGTTGAAGTTCGAGGAGTTGGTGTTGAAGATAGCGTTGAATAATTTTATATAGAGTCGAAGTAGATAAGTAAGGAGTTTTTTAATAATTTTATATAGAGTCGAAGTAGATAAGTTAGGAGTTTTATAAGTGAAGTGTGTTTAGTGATGGTCAGAGTATAAAATTCAGAGGGGATGTTGGTGTAGAATTTTATAGGTTTTGTGTTATTGGGGCTCCTTTGCATAGCTGGCAACATGAAGTAGTGGTTTAATTGAGTTGGGTTTTAAAAATGAGTTGATAGGAGTTAAATAGGAAATGTTATTCTAATTGCAATAAACATAAAATTCAGAGGGGATGTTGTAATATTGGTTTTATAGAATTTTATGTCTATGGTTTACTGGCAGGTTTTTTAAGTCTATGGCATTTAAAACCAAAATGTTGTTAGGAATGTTTTTAAATCTGACAAGATAAATGAAAAAAAAAGTCAAGTAGAAAATATTGAGAGTTGAAGATATAGTCGTAGTCGGAGTGGTTGTATATGGTCGATCATAAATGATTTAGTTTTTTAGAGCAGTTTACCAATTTTATCAAACATGTATAGAATGTAATTTAGAATTTTGTAAAGGGTTTTTGGGAATGAAATAAAACACAGTGAAACTACAGAATGAAGTTATTTATTTGAACAAAGGATCCCACACTTACAACATCTTGGTAAGAGAACTATTAAATATTTTAACAGATTATGGCCCGGGACGCTTCCAAGATGGTATTCAACAGGTTATGGGCTGCCCCCGGGCAAATTTAACCAGATGTTGTAAGAAGATCGACGAAAGATAAGTCTAAAAATTATTTGGAGTACATGAGAAATTATAATTCAAAATAAAATTGAAAATGATTTGAAGATTCAAAGTTGTCAAGAAAGACAATATGTGGCTTGGAAACAAATGAAAATAATATTTTCAGAGGGGAATAGAGATGATATAGTAGTTGAAATTTGAAAGCGATGCAAAGGAGTTGTTGGTGATGATTTTCGCAGTGAAGAAAATGCTGAAGTTAGTGATGAAGATGCTGAGGTTTCTGAAGGCAGGATTGAAGACGTTGAAGTTGAAGTTAGTGGTGAAGATGTTGAAGTTCGAGGAGTTGGTGTTGAAGATAGCGTTGAATAATTTTATATAGAGTCGAAGTAGATAAGTAAGGAGTTTTTAATAATTTTATATAGAGTCGAAGTAGATAAGTTAGGAGTTTTATAAGTGAAGTGTGTTTAGTGATGGTCAGAGTATAAAATTCAGAGGGGATGTTGGTGTAGAATTTTATAGGTTTTGTGTTATTGGGGCTCCTTTGCATAGCTGGCAACATGAAGTAGTGGTTTAATTGAGTTGGGTTTTAAAAATGAGTTGATAGGAGTTAAATAGGAAATGTTATTCTAATTGCAATAAACATAAAATTCAGAGGGGATGTTGTAATATTGGTTTTATAGAATTTTATGTCTATGGTTTACTGGCAGGTTTTTTAAGTCTATGGCATTTAAAACCAAAATGTTGTTAGGAATGTTTTTAAATCTGACAAGATAAATGAAAAAAAAAGTCAAGTAGAAAATATTGAGAGTTGAAGATATAGTCGTAGTCGGAGTGGTTGTATATGGTCGATCATAAATGATTTAGTTTTTTAGAGCAGTTTACCAATTTTATCAAACATGTATAGAATGTAATTTAGAATTTTGTAAAGGGTTTTTGGGAATGAAATAAAACACAGTGAAACTACAGAATGAAGTTATTTATTTGAACAAAGGATCCCACACTTACAACATCTTGGTAAGAGAACTATTAAATATTTTAACAGGTTATGGCCCAGGACGCTTCCAAGACGATATTTCTAACAAGAATCACCCAGGAGAGAAACCGCTTATTTAGCACCACATTTTCAAAATAGATATTTTTAATTAATAAAGTAAACGCAATAATAAAAATATGTTTGATTATTGCCCATTATTTGGTATTAAAAATCCATGCATATCCAAACTAATATTTTAAATACGAAAGTGTCCTTTTGACTGTATTTCACGCTTTCACGACTAAATAATAGCACCGATTTGGATGGAGTTTTGAATGGAAATCAAGAAAGAAATATTATTAGCTCTAATAAATACGGCATAAAAGTTTGTATAAGAAATTTAAACGACTTAAATGAATTTTGGCAGAAAAACATAATACATAATAATTATCATACACGTATACACACGATAACCAAGGGTTAAAAATAGGGTACTTTTTATAATTATCAACCACTTAAAGGGGTTCAAACAGGGGATGAAAAGTAAAAATAAACAAATCACTTCTAATACAACAGAAATTTTGTTTTTAAAAAATTAAGCCTTTCAGGCTGAACTAGGGATGGAAGTTTGTATGAAAAATTAACACTTAACTGATTTTAATGAAGATCTGGGGTCAAACATAGGTTACTATAAGATGATAGTTAGAACAGTATGCCAAGTGATTCACAAAGATGATTTAATGACTTAACTTTGAAATATTTAATATAGGTTTACCTTTTTTAATTTACCCGGACGAAGTCGCGGGAAACAGTACTAGTTATACCATAAAAATACATAAATAGAGTTATTTTATTATATATATTTTTGAAATAATATTTATTCAAGATATATTTTTATGTAAAAGGTGATACAACATCGATTTATAGTTTTTTTTTTATTACTGATGAGCCCACTCTTGACCTCGATCTTGCCTGATGGTAAGCGATATATGAGGTCTAAGATGGGATGAGCGAACCCAGAAGATGCCTATTTACTCGTGCTTTAAAGGCTGAAAGGGTAAATGGCAAGGAACACAGAAGCTGGCAGAGAATTCCACAACTTGGCTGTGCACACAATAAACGTGGAGGAGAAGCGCTTGGTACGACAAGACGGTACATCAACCAAGTGTGGGTGGTACCCAGCCGTGCGTCTGGCAGATCGGTAGTGAAAGTGATATGAAGAAATTGCACACACTCCCCGAAGTACAATCTGTAGAAAACAGACAGGCAAGCAACAGTTTGCCGATGAGCCAGGCTATGAAGCTTGTCCACCATCACCTCGTTGCCTATAAGCCTTTTAGCTCTGCGTTCGATCGAGTCCAATGCAGCAATTTGATACTTTGCAGAGCCATCCCACAAGTGGCTGCAATACTCCACGCAGGAACGAACCTGTGCTTTATACAGATTTAGAAGCTGTCCAGGCGTGAAATACCGCCTCATCTTGTGTAGAATTCCCAGCTTTTTTGCTGCAGTCTGAGCTCGGACTCGATGGTTGAGCAGAAGTTGAGGTCTGACGTCAACTTATATTGTTTTGAAAATATCGATGTTTTTTATAAGCGTTGTGACTTCACTACAAACGTCACATTTGAACATTTATGACGTTGTCAATGTCAAAAAATTTTATTCGTTCAAAAACATAACAGAAATGAAACATTTCGGATAATTTTACTTTATTTCATATGAGATGATTATCAGAATAATAAATTGTTCAAAATCTGTTTAATAAGATGCAACGAAATATTTTAAAGATAATCCAACAATACCTACTCAAGAACATGGAAACCAATACTTTTAAGAGTTCACTGGATTTCATATAGATGTCACTACTATTTGTTTTAATTTGCCCTTGAATAATGATCTTCATTTCTTCAACTACCATTATAATATTATGTTTTACTGGTTTATGAGTATCTTTATTAATACTTTTTTTTCTGGCTGGGAAAATCATCAAATGACTCCTCCCGCTGTGGGTGGAGCGGAAGGGAGTGTCAGACTTCTACTGACTAAAAACCCACCCTGTTCCTTCAATTGCCCTTGCGTTCCAGGGCCGCGGTATCTCGTTAGAACATTCCCGCAACCCCAGCTTTACTAACACTTGGTGATTAATTTAGCCATCAAGTCTTCCCCAACATCTGCCTGCCTTTTACCAACTACTTAAGTATGTTGAATTTGAGGTCGGTTTCCAGTCCAGTATTATAACTGGATGCAGGTGAATAACAAAAGTCTTTTTGTCCTCAAAAACCCAGTAACTTGGTAAAACGGTACTTTTTGATAAGACTATTAGATTTTCTGGCTTTTGACTGCCCATAACGACTGTCAAAGATGTAGGTACTAAGTACCTAATCATAGCCGGGACAGCCGTGTTTCAGAAACATGTAAAATTCTCGATGGGTATGTTAAGATCAACTTCAGCAAAGGTAGCCATGTGGCTGTAATTAGTTCGCCACGAGCTCTTCATTAAGCTTTTCTCTATTTAATAATACATAATTGTATAATTGGGAGAGAAAATCCACATCCGGCGCACTATTTTAAACCCACCAGTATTTTTTTACAATAACTGGTTAAGAAGGTACCTATATTAAAATGTTATTTTATTATGTTTTTTAGTACTTTGGTAGTCTGAGTTTTGACTGTAGAGCAAAATAAAAGTTTGCCCAATTGTGTAAGTAGGTATCTACTATTGCCGCATTGGATATCCGTCTCTTCGTAGATATTCTACCTATAACCAGTAAATCAGAAGTCAGGATGGATCAAGAATCTCTGAATGAAGACTATACGCATCCTTAAGTTTTAACAAGCTTAAATATAAGATACCTTTGCAATATAAATGTAAATTTTTCCAAAGTATCTCGGTCCGAGAGGCCTACGAAGTGCCACTTTTATGGACCTGGCCTAAGCCGAATTTTAATAAAATAATTCAAGAACGCTACCATAAAAACGAACTTTGAATATGAAAAACACTTTCATGGCTTTTGGTTCATATTTTAAAAAGGTTTATATTAATTAACCTTTTGTAAAAATTTTCATTATATTTCTTGCTTAGGGATGTTGTGCATTCCCAGCAATTGTTTTGCTTCAGAACTTTATAAAATAAAGAAATTTATAAAAATAGGTACAAAAATTATGAAAACCTCCATCTTTTTGAAGTCGTTTATTATATTTTATTAACTTAAGGTCTTTTCACACATAAAATAATGGTGTTAAGTTAGGAACCTACTTAAATTCACTTTATCAGGACTTTGAAAGTATTTATACAAAATACGAAATGCAGCACAACAGAATAAATCTTGGAGGAGCTTTCGTAAAGGATAAAGCAAGATAGAGGATAAAAGATTCCACTCAACGATAATTTGGATTTGTTGCTCTCCGTAAACGCCTAGCTTTCTCGTATGTAGGTCTACTTACTCTCTAGATAAGTGGCAAGTCTTTCGTAGGTACTCTTTTCCTAGTCGTAAGTGGCTATTCATGTAGATATCTAAGAATGGATCAGTATTCGATTTCTAGATCGAACAGAGTTTTCCCAGTTACAGCTCAAAGTCTGTATTTCACTAAGTACAGAAAACCTTGTCTATAACGAATAGGTTTTCTGCACTTAGACTCCTATTCGGTGAATCATAGGTCTATTTACAAGCTTCATGGTGCGACGCGATTTGAGCATGTTGAGGAGACTTCACATTACAAGATACGTAGGCGGCCTCTCCTACCCCTCCCTCTTACCTTATTTCTCATTTTAAATTTCTATGTTCTTCATACGCTAAAAGTCTGCGCTCTTCTTTTACTCGGTCCTTCTCATACTTCTGATTTTATGCATTCTTCCTTTTATAAGCAGTCTATTCTTCTGTGGAATGCACTACCTCTTGATATCAGGACGGCCACCAGTCAATATGCGTTTAGAGAAAGTTGCGGGATTATTTTCAAAACAAATATTGGAAGCAGAGTTGTCATAATTCTCTTTCTATGACTATATATTTGGTATATATAAATATGTACTATGTAAGTTTATTTTAGTTATTTATGTATATTATATATACTTGTAATAAGACTTTTACTTTGAATATAATTCTCCTTAGTTTATTTTTATGCACCTGCTAAACATGGCAGGTGCAGTCAACCATGGGTGGTGAAGAAATAACATGTTATCTCTTCTCCACCCATGGTTGACTGGTAGAGAATGCCTATGGCATTAAGTCCGCCTTTGTACATTTTGTGTTGCATAAAGTTATAATAAAAACATCGGTTGTCTGTAAAGTCGGTTTACTGACGATAGTTGAACGTGACAACGTCATAAGAAAATACTGATGGAATGGTTGCATTTTTCAAAAACAAAATTTTAATTTTACATCACTATTACTCCACTTCTCATGACAATGGAAGAATCCCTACACAGTGACGTCATCTCTTAGCGTTTTATGATAGCCTAGTACTTGACTCGTTGAGTCATACATAAATTTCAACTTGTAATCCAATTTGATTTGCTTTGGAACGCCTCAGAGCGATGGATCGCCTCAGAGCAAATACATGTATCATATATGCCTCAGAGCGAGGTAACGCCGCATGAGTCATGTATTTTCGTGCGTGCAGCCAGCTTCATCGAATTATAAGACGTTGTCACGTCAATAAATAAACTTAGAAGTAACCTATTCACTCGTGACTTAAAGACTCCCAGATTATAGCTATCAGCGACATACATGGAGCGACGACAGTAGCTGGGTAACGGGATACCCCTTGGCATGACTGGTGATTCTGGCTTCTGATTACCTGTAACGACTGTCAATGATGTATAATTGAAAGCCGGGACCAACAACTTAACGTGCTTTCTAAGGAACGGAGAAATCCCGATAATGTTAAGACAGGATTTAAATGTCACTGGAAATCAGCCTCATTTTACTAATGTAGTCTAATGAGAGAAAATATGTGTCTTATTTTCTCTCATTTTTTTATGATTATTTTTAAACCTGAGAAAAGGCTTCCTACTTGGGGGTCTAGTTCCCACCCTTACAGTAAATAGTAGCCAAATCTCATATTGATAGAAATCTTTAAGAATTATTGACATATTTTTAATAGTTTATTAGTTATTAACGCAAAATATAGCTACATAATGCAGCTTAAGATACAATTTATAGAAATTAGCGATAAGTTATAAGTATAGAAATACTTATAAGCATTTTAGTTGGAGATGGGTTTAAGTACTCTCGTAGACTGTATTTATACTCAAAACACTGTACTTATACGTAAAAGTGATGTATATCACTGTGTACCTACCTTAATTCTTGCTTAATTTCCTCTAGATGTTACACTGAAACGAAATCAATTCGTATTGATTTTCCATTCGCGATATCAATTTCGCATTTCATGAAAATGGCGCCGTGTCCGTACTGACCCTGTGAAACATACGTTTAGACTGTAAGACTTTTCTATGTCTGTGACTAAAATTACTGAAAAGTAACGTTACCTGGCTTTTGTTATGTTCGAATCTTTCGTTAGCATGTTGTTATTTGAATATAGTTTCAGAATATTTAGCAAAATTTTCCTCAATAATTCCATCTAGATATTTTTTCTAAAACTATATTAGAATATAATAGAATATAATTTTATTTATTTTCTCACCACAAATTAATACACTAGGCAATTGACGTAAGGTACAGACAATTTAAAAATAATTTGTGTATATATTAATAATAATATTTAATGTATATACCACGTGTCTATTAATGGCAACACGAAATTTAAAAGAACAAAGATCTTTGAACCTACTCCTAACTATTAATAGACACAGTTTCTTACACATTTATTTCTAAAATTTTCTACCAATCTACGTGTTCTGAAATATTCAGCAGTATTATTTGACCTTCTTAGTTAAGGCCTAACGGCCTAAACAGATCGTGGGCACTAAAGTGGCCTCGGGTCGACCAGGTTATTCCATTAGCGTGGTCGGTGCGGCCGCGCGCATCGCTTTTGGGCCGATTTTAAAATAATTGGACGGCATAACTGGATCATCCGAGCTAGAAAAACTTTGTGCTGTACTGGAAGCTATAAATTTACCTGAATGTTACAGTTTACATATTTACTTTAGCATTGATACAATGCTGTTGATGATTTTTCTGTTGACGTGCTTGGTTTATTTTATTTTTTTCCTACACGGGCTATTTATGGAGGAAAACTGGGCGAATTATATAACAATGTTACAGTTAATGAACCAGAAAGATAAAAAATACTTATGGTGAATAACTGAAAGCAAAAAAGAGTTTTGAGTAGAAACTCTCAAATGTCTTTGTTACGTAATTGTTAAGAGATAGAATGTATAATGATATCAATTGTTACAGAACAAAAGAAAAAATATACATAGAACCAAACACAGTAGAGTTAACGGTACTGTCTCTTGAACAGCATCCATTATCCTCGAAACAGAAAATACATATTCAATTGAATCGAATGAACTCTTCGCTACCGAAGGAGCGAGTCACAAACGGTTACAAATTGCGCATAATCATTGTCAGCTCCTACCCCTCCAATAACAATACATAAATTACCCGCAAAATAAACGCTGTCAATAAGACGATCGGAATCGGCCATTCCTTCTGTGACAGTAAAAAGGAACGGCGTGATAAAAAGTTTTGGAGAGCGTGAAATGGCTCCTGAATTCATTATGAAACTGAGTTGAACGTCTTGACTTCCTTCCTTTAATCGATATTGCCGTTGCCACGATTTTTGAGGTCAATTTTATCTTTCGGTAGGATTGTGTCGATAGGCATTGACAATAGGTATGCAACTACTTTTTAGATTTTGAATGGTTTCTGACTATTTTTCACCTGCCGGAGAGCAAATATATGGTCGATGATATCACGTTTGCAATAAAGTATCACTAATCTCGTGAATATCTTCTGCTTATATCAACGGCGAATCGCAAACCCTAATTTTAAAGCTCAGAAAAGGGACTTCAATCATTCTGTTAAATCGAAAACGTTATTTTAAGCCAATTAATAGTCGTTACAGGCAAGTCCGGTTTAGCAGCTGACAACTTCACAAGCTGATCTGCAAGAGGCCACATAAAAAATAAACCAAATTTTGCAGACCTTGAAAAAGACGAATACGAAGAATTTAAGTAAAAAACTTCTTCTCAGTGAACTATAATAAAACTTTTTGAAGAAACTAACGATAATTCCGAAGTAACAACTATCAGTTTGTTAACTTGTTATAAGTTGAAAGAAGTTTCGATAGATTATCCGGATAGTGTTTCACGATTGAAAAGTTAGTTATGGGTTAAAAAGCCTTCTCTCACTTCTTTATGGTTATTTTTGAAACGGTATCGTTAAAGAAACTATTGGAGATAATTTTAGATGAAGAGGGCTTTAGAAGGAAGCATTAAATTCTGAAACATTTTTTGTGCCCAGATTTGTACATAGTAGTCTGCATTTCTTAACATAGAGAAAGTGCGACTACGAAGGCGAGGCTTTGAACGAAGTAGGTGAAGGTTTCCACCTCAAAAAAGAACTGTTACTGTTGGATGTAGACTTTTCCTTGTCAAAGTTCTGTCTCATATCTGTAAACAGTGTTACTTGGTTTGGTACACCGGCATAATGACGTGAAATTTGGTAATCCCAACAACTTTTACCATTCCAACAACTCTATTATATAATTTATCTCAATCAAACTAAAACAAACCAGTCATTCAAGTTACCAAGACTCTGTAAACAATGTAATACGTTGGCTAAAACTATTGATTTAGATATTAAGAGAAGTCTAGTATTAGTATGTATGTAAGCCAAATAGTTATTGCTATTTTACTTTTTTAAATATTACCATGTTTATTTTTTTTACAATTTGCATGGGTAAATTTCTTTTTTTTACTACTTGCCTACATTGTTAGCTTAGTTGTATTCTTTGTGAATGCTCTGGTCTTGTACATATAGATCTTTTGTTGGCGATCCTTCTTAATTAATAAACTATTAAACCGGTAAATAGGTGAATGGGAAGTGTTGATTTTTGATTGTGATTTCTGATTTGTGGTAAAAAAAGCACAAACTATACTGTGACCTATGTGTAAATTCCTAATATAGTTTATAGCATTTACTTGTAGTGTGGCACAGAGCCGCGCTTCCAACACCGTTATTTCCTTTTACGTATTTCGTCCAATAAAGCCAATTTGCTGACCGAACGCCACTAGACTTTTTCACAGATCGACCATTTAATATTTATACTCCATGTACTTAATATTTAGGTGCACCCTCCGAATTAATAGCTTCGAGATACTTGGCCTAGTTTCCCAAATAAAATTTTGTTTTTAGGTTTTAGTATGCTGTTAGGGATGGTTGGGTAATGTCGTTGGGCTGAAACGAGTATTGAAATTAAATTACTTGTGTATTTCGTGCATTAAAGTAATGTACAAAAGTGGGTCGGCAGAGTGATAGAGTATTAACTTTATTCAATTTAAGGCCTCGTCTTTAGGGGATAAAGAATTCGTGACTTTTAGAAAATGTTTGCCGCTGAAGCCACGTTTTCTGTCTTTGGATGGTTTTACTACACCTATAATGATATCTGTTCTTACTTCAACTTCAAAATTATTAATATTGTAAAACACAGTCTGGTTTTGGCCACTGCTGGGTTAAGGCTTCTCTTTCAAATCTAAATTCAAAAATATTTTGTTTCACTTCGGCCTACATGGGCACGTAAGTATAAAACGTCAAAAGCTAGTACACGGTTCGAATTGATAGATTCCTATAGCGAAGAACCGGTAAGATCACAGAAAAAAAAATTAAGTAGAAGTGCCCCTACACTCTTTCAAAACGAGAACCAGTGTCGCCAAACTCACACATTTGCAAAACCAAAATGTCAATTACACACATAAAAAACAGTGATATAATTGGCTACAAAGTTGAAACGCAACTTTAACAAATCATCTTCTTAATGCTGTCAAAAATATTGAGTCTTATTACAACGACCGAAAGTTGTTATTATTTGACATGACATAATCAATAAAGGCGTTTATCGTTTAAAAAACATAAATCGAACAATTTACATCGAGTTCAGCTACTCAACGCTAGATGGCACTGTAACCAATTTATTCTATTCGGAACGCTAAGTACTTTGAAATAGATGTCATATTTGCATGCACATGTAATGTCTTTTGCTACTCAGATAGAGATGTAGACAAATATCGATATTTTAATATCGATGTTACGTATTTTATTCGTGTGAGCAATGTAATAATTTATCGACATCATACAAATGGTCAGTAATGGAAAAAGGTTGATCATCTTCAAAAAAATTTAATCTATTTTAATATTAAAGAGGTAAAATTTGTAAGTTTGTATGTAGGTGTAATCTCTGAAACTACTGAACCGATTCTGAAAATTCTTTCCCTAATATGTAGCTGCATTATTCTTGAATGCTATAGATAGGCTATAAATCATATAACAAAATATTAATTTCATGCGGGCGAAGCCGCTGGCACAAGCTAGTGTTCAATGAAATGTTAATAGATAGTATTAAAAATATTTATTGACCTTGAAATTATTCATAGTTATTTGTTTAATAATTGCCGTTTTGATAGTTTTATGTTTAATTTTAATAGATGATGAAAGCGTATATTAATATATTTTGCCGTGATGGCTTTCATTAAGTCGGTAATATGATTAGACGTAAGAAATTCCCCTAACTGATGATAATGAAATATTTTGGAATATTGACGACCCAATAAACATCCATTTTCCTTAATAAAAGGATCTTGGAGAAAACTGAAATATTTAAATTACTTTTTTACTTTTATGAGGTCAATATCCAGAAATTGATATGTTACGGTTTTACATTATGTGATGTTATATTTATTAACTACCAGCGGCTTCGCCCGCGTGAAAGTAGAAAATTATCCCAAGGGAACCTCAGGAAAAAATCATATGTTCTATTCCAGGACATGGTACCAAGTTTCATTGAAATCCGTTCAGCTTTTCGAGCGTGAAGAAGTAACAAACACAAACTTTTGACTTATAATATTAGTGTAATTATTATTATATACTTTATTGTACACCTCAATTTAAACCAGGACAATTATTTATAAAAATTAGTGTACAATAGGCGGTGTGATTAGCGACCCGTATCTACTACAGACGGATGCAGGTTACGTGTGGTTAAACATTTATGAATTATACACATAAACCGTCCGAAATAAATTTTCTGAATGATGGTGCCAGCTATGAAATGAATAAATAAAAATTATCGATACAGACCTACTTTACGAATATGTCGCATCCCTAATTGAGTAGCGTCGAAGTTACTAGAATTTTTAGTATGTTCCTCCGGATAACGACCAAGTAGATTTAAACGTTGTGTTAATGAAAATAAGGTTGTTTATAGTTTGCATTGAAGTCATGAAATGTGGTATTGACATTAAAATCAAATATATTTAAAATTAACAAACTTTAATACTTATCGATGATACGATACGCCTCCACAAGATATATTTTATTTACTGCTTTCGTTTTTGCAGGTCCAAACCGCACAACAAGGCATAATTTCTAATATTTCGTGTATTTTAGAGACAACCAATCGCGACATGAATTTAACGGCGAATAAGCTAATGTCGCGCATCTGTGCTTAATGTTGACACGCGTGCGATATCTGAGGGGCACTTCCACTGTATTTTCTATTCCGTGGGTAAGATACTCTTCTAATCTCCGGTAGATGATTTTCACAATGCTTCCATAATACAGTTTTATAGGTATGAGAAGAAAAGATCGCATAATCGCATCTGCCCACCTGCAAATAAATATACACAATTCCATTGAAAAGCAAAGTTACTATGAGAGCGACTTTATATAAAAGTATTGTATAGATATAGTTCTATAAAAACATTTAATTGTGTATTAAAGAAATACTAAAACAGTTTCTTGTTCTCCAATGCCATGTATTCGTGTAATTTAATCCTCTACAAATTACACTAGCATTTAACTTGGAATATTATCATTCCATTTGCCTTCAAGTATCGTTCATTCCTATTCAGAACACGTTAAAAGGATCCATTTTCGTACCGACAATGTGCTTAAAAAGTGCAAAGCGCAAGTCATTCGACTGAACGGTCTTCACAAAGCTCGGCTCGATACAAATTGAATTCTGTAATGACTGAGGGCGACTTTGCAGGGGGCGACTTTGTAAGGACCGAAGTTACAATATGTATTTGTATAGGAGCATGAGTATGAAGAAAATATCATAATGACGGTAGAAATTAACACCTTGCTGAATAGGATGTTTTCCTGTGTTGGATAAATATTATTCTATTTCGCCCTTCAGTAAGATTAAAAAAGAGAAATAAAAGTTGTTATAATTTGTTAACGTCACTTGTTTTTAAAAAGTGTATCAACGTTTAACGTTATACAAACATCCCCATATCATAAGTTTATTTTTCCATGACACTATAATTATTATTAATATGCGAATAACAGTGTTTGTTAATCTCAGATACATTATTTTCAGAAAAAATACCCCTGTTTAGCTTGTTGAAATGAAATGAAATATTTATTTTGTAAATTAGTTATAAATAACACTTTTACACGTCATGTTTTTTTGCGTGTTTAGTTTAGCTAGATGAAGCCGGTATTTCCTAACTGACTACACTGAGAAGAAACACCGAAACAAACTCAGAGGTCAAAGTCTCTTTTAAAGTCCAGACAATTTGGATTTGTATATGAGAAGCATGTGGGTCCATGTCTGTGGTATTCTTTTGAGGAAATAACCAATCAAATTTGAGCGGACCTGTCCAGACAGTGCAAGCATTTGTCAGTCATCGTGTAGCTCGACTTAAAACTTAAGGAGCTCAATAATGTTGAGCTTAGACTTAGCATGCGAGATATACAAGTGTTTCTGTCAAAACACGAGTAATTTTTTATGCCATTAAGAACGCGTATTTAACCTTGATCTATGTAGTTTGATGGAAAGAGATGACATATGTTTATGACAGAATAATATAGTTACGGACCATAGCCCTTCAAATTCCATGTATATTGTTCATGGCTTTGGCCATGTTATGATTTAATTCTAGCCAGTGTTCCATCTGCACGGTTATAAGCAATTGTGGCTGTAACGTTTAGCCTTTCTGGAGGCACAGGCCATTCCATTGCGATAAACACTCGGGTACTCGCAGAGGAAAGCGGCGTTACGCTTCCGCGAGATAACAGAAACTATAAGAGATAGGATTTGCTATGAGGCGCAGCGGCAAGCGTGGGAATAGACTAATAAAATTTCAGACGTGCTTTAGTTTTTGGCATTCTCTAATTTCAGCACAGGCATTCTGTGTTTGAGCTTTTCTTCATTTATTATCAAGATTTTGTATTGGACATAACTATATTAAACATTGTCATTATATACGTCAGCGTTGTTTTCACATGTTCTTAATTGAAAATTATTTGTTCAAAAACTAGCTCTCACTCTTTTTTTCTCGAAGTGAAAATCCTTATCATCAGGCGAGCGAAGGGGTCCGCCAAATTCTAAATGGACTAAAACCACCCCTTCCTTATCACAGTGGGGGCGACAAGAGTACTTTAATACTCTTCCACGAGATCTGGATTTTCGAATACATGAATTAACCCAGCCTAAAATCATGCTTTGTAGACTTATGGTACTGGCAAGTGCGGTTGGCTGGAGCAATGAGCTCCATTTAATAAAAAAAAATACTTGCGTACGCATAAGGTTGCATGCTGAAATGAAACCTTGGAAAATACAAGCTGACTGTTATTAATACAATCTGGTTTGGTCACCCCCTGCAGAAGAGGCATACTGTTATTGTTAGCCTGCATAATCCCACTGCTGCACAAAGGCACACGATATTCAGATGGTTCTGTCCAGGGCCAAAGTAGACTACTGGTCGTTAGTTAGGTCCAGCTCGTCCCGCCATCTTCTACGAGGTCTGTCGCGCTTTCTACCTATGTCAGGCCTCCAGAAAGTAGTGATTTTGAAGAGGCTTCATAGCCTGGCTCATTGGCGAACCGTTGCTTGCCTGTCGGTTTTCTACAGATTGTACTTCGGGGAGTGTGCGCAGGAGCTCCATGACCTGATTCCTCCATCTCCCTTTCACTACCGGTCTACCAGACGCACGGCTGGGTACCACCCTCACTTGGTTGATAGGTACAAGACGGTAGTCTTGTCGTACCAAGCGCTTCTCCACCACATTTATTGTGCGCACAGCCAAGCTATGGAATTCTCTGTCAGCTTCTGTGTTCCCTGCCACTTATGACCTTTCAGCCTTTAAAGCACGAGTAAATAGGCATCTTCTGGGCTCGCTCGCAGGCGAGATCGAGGTTAAGAGTGGGCCCATAAGTAATAAAAAATTAAACAATTCAATGGAAATGCGGCAACGTGACCAGCTCAGGCTCTCTTCAATGGCCTCTTTAGCTACATCAGCAATTTGCGTCTTAGTGCGTAATAAGTGTGTAAAGAGGCATAAGTAGGTTCTAATTATAAACAGACAAAGATGAATGAGAGACGACGTGGACGCTTTTGATAATAATGTTAACGTTATTAATAGAAATAAATCCTTTGTAAGTACCCAAATAAGCCTTTTGTTGTCTTCAACCTCAGTGCGGTACTCAGGGTCACACCAAAACGCTGTTTGGTCACGAATAAAGCAGCATCCTAAACATTAATATTCATTAACTGTCGTTGGCAACAGCCACTCCCAGTTGACTTACAGAACTATGTTTTAGTAATTATCTTCTAAGACAACTGCTTTCATATCTCTTGTCCTTACTAATTAAAATCGTGAAAGGTGCTCAAAATTATGGCACTTGAATACGAAGTTGCCTGCTTGTTCATTCTTTTTTAATGTAAAGAGTTTTTAAGCTAAACACAAGACAAAAAAGTTTATGCGCCTTTTTTTGTTTTGTTCAGTACCGTATAAATAATTGGGAATTACTTCACTTTTTTGTTTTAAATACCTATATACGCAAATATATTAACACGTCATTGTTCATACGTATATAGACTGGCTGTGCTTGCGATTTCGTTCGCGTGGGAGATATAACCTTCGCGGATAATTCCGATCACGTGAGAATTCTAGGATAAAAGCCTATATTATGTTACCTTATAATCTCCTGTATTTTCCAGTGAAAGTCCAATTAAAATCGGTTGTGCTATTCCAGATATTAACCCGGACAACTAAAAAGGAGACAGAAAATAATATAATTAATCACTTTTTCAAACATTTAGAAGTTCATAGTATTACATTGTATATTATCATCTAGAATACATAAGTATCCACTATACACAGAAAGTTTAGCCTGGGGTGTTTACCTAGATTTTAGTCCCAAATAATTTTATCTTTATTATCAGCTGTAAACAGCTGTTAGCAAACTTAATTTAAATAAAGTTTTTTAGTGTTTTAGAATCGTGTAAATGCACGGTACTAAAACACTACTACGAGTTACTAACTACGAGTATAAACTTAAAAAAAAAACAAAATTGTTTTAAAATCACAGATAGACAATTTTATTTATTGGTATGTAAGTATGTACATATGCATAGAGTAAACAATATTTCATGCGTTAAATAATTATGAAATATATAATACCTTTATTTTTCGCTGGGAAAATCATGAAATAACTCGTTTCGTTCTGGGTGGAGCAGAAGAGAGTGTCAGACTTCTACTGACTAAAACCTGTTCCTTCATTTGCCTTGTGGTCCAGTTCCTTGATAGGTGATTATTTAGCAAATTAGTCCATTATTTCAAACTAATACCAAAGCATTACAAAAACAAACAGGCTCACTTATAAAACTCGCCCCCCATCTCACCCCTTAGTCGGTGTTCATAACAGTTACCTCACAGCGCGTCATCTACATAAATTGTCTGCAAAGTCCAAAAGAAGGAAAAGTAGGCGTGTAAATATTATGAAGATTGGCGGATAAACTGAGTGTAATTATGTAGCTAAACTTTGGTTAGGGTGAGTCAAAATATTATAAATGAGGTTCGGTTTGAGATATTTTCCATCTTGTAAGAAATTTGTGTTGTTTTCTACAGTTTTATTTTTCCGTTGATTAAACCTAAAGAACTGGGGCGTTACATAATGTATGAAGGAATTAAGAAAAAATAAATCTTTTAAAATGTACAATTCCTAAAAATATCGTACAAGTTTAGTGCCTATATAAAGGTAAAATGATTTTCAATTCAACTATATTATTGTTACGTATATTGTTCAGTGGCAATTTTTCCTTTTGCTTAATGGTTTTGATGATTTTTTTGAGGTTTGGTGAAGAACTGATTGGAATTGCCCTTTTCAACATATTGAACATCAGATGAAGAACTTCGGACCTCTTATAATGTTAATCCTGAAGATAGCCTACTAGAAAACTTGCTAAAAAGTACCACTGGAAAATTAAAACTTTAAACTTTATTTATGATAAGCTTGCCTTTGAATTGTGGTCAAAGGCGTGAACGAAGATGAAACACATTTACCTAGAAGTAACCTATTTACTCTTGACTTAAAGATGGGAGTCTTTAAGTCAGTATAGGTTATACAAGGGCTTCCCAAACTTATTTTAACTGTGACGCCCGTGGGAAGTTACCATATTTTTGCGACGCCCTGGCCTTCTTGCCATACATTTGCCTACTAGTTGTAATTCTGGCTTAATACCAATTTGTCAGAAAGACTCCAAATAGCATCTAAGTTTTTCACTAGAAAATAAAGAACAAAAAATATAAACAAAACAATAAGATCGGCTCACGCGACGCCCCTGGTATAATACCGCGGAGCCCCAGGGCGTCGCGGCGCATAGTTGGGGAAGCCCTGGGTTATACTATCCAGAAATATCGACTCTGGCAGGGAATTCCACTCCTTAGACACACGCACAATGAAAGTATTCCCAAAACATTTAGTGCGTATGGGTGGGATTTCCACCATGTAACGATGGCGCATCGTTGTTCATCTTGTAGTCCGATGATGGAACAAGCTTGGTGGAATTAGATTGTTCATTTGCTACGTTTTCGACGATGACTTCATATTTATGTTACTTTGTAGTCTAGTTGGAAGCCGGTTGTACTTTTTAAAGGGGATTAAGAAATTTTTATACGGAGTAAAATAAGGGAATCATGTACCTAATTTATTTAATTTTATGCTGTATAAATAAATAATCTCCCCTAAAAATTATAATTAAATTAACACGCTAACGGTCTACATATTCATCCAATAAAATAACCTTCAAGTAAAACCCAGAGCTCTTTTATTCCCTAACAAAGTAGGCAGCTCTATTCATTTCTGTTCACGGGCATTCAAGATGGACGTCATGTTGTCAGACAAACGGTATTTAATTATAAATAAGGCACGCTACACACGATTGTGGCTCATTGTAATGTTCGGACAATAGTCTCGGTTAGTAGGGTGGTACGATTGTCGATATAAATGGTAATTTGGGGCGATTTTATCAATCCTTCATATTTATTGTTGAATTAACACTTACAAAGACAATTCTTGAGCGACAATACGTTGGCTACGTTCATTTTGTTGGGGAAAATAATTTTTAAACTAACTACGGAAAGGCTGTAATTGGACGCATGGATATTTTAGATTGATGCCCCCATGCCCCGAAAAGCGAGAGTTCTGTTGAGTATTAAAAGAAAGAGGTTACTTATGATTGACTAAAAACGGTACATAATATGATAAGATAATTTTATTTGTTCAAACATGAGTTTACATACAAAACAAAAGCTTGCAATATTATATTATATATGTTTAAACATATTATACACAGGGCGTCATGTTTGCCTTATTTATACAATGGCATACAAATATTTTAGTGGTTGTGTGGGGATATCTAAATTATTATTACTTATATTTATTTATTTAATTATTATTTATGTACACACAGTAAAATACATTAGGATAAAACATAATTATAATATTTGAGTACAAAGGTACTGCTTATTTCTTAAGAAATTTCTTCCAGCAGACCTGCGAAAGAAGAAGTGAAAAAGAAATGTAGACAATAGTGTGTGAGAACAAGAAGAGAAATAAATATGAATATGTTAAGTCTAAAACTAAAATATTAAATATACCTACACATACTTATAATGCAATAAAAATAACATATACTTAAATAAATACTTAATGTTAGAATATATAAACATATTAAACAAATATATACATAAATAATGAACACAGTTAAGAGTTAATAATTCAACTAGTATATAATTCAATAATTAAAATATCACACTCTCAGTTCACATATTACGTCAATGCTGATTGACTGCCAACAGCATGTCCAATTTTCAATATGAACCTTGATCCAACTACCCAAGGAGGACTTCCGTAGATGTTGATCGAGGCTCTTGGATCCAGGCTCTTTGCCATTAGCCGCGACGATTGGCACAATAATTGCTTTATCCAAATCCCGCATCTTAACAACTTCGCGCACCAGATTAAGATATTTGGATTATGATAATTAGATATTGCATATCTAAATACAGGGTCTTTCATTAAGCGTGTCCTATCTTTAAATTTAAATAAAACAAAGTGTGTGTGAGATATTATCGAAATTATTTATTTATTTGAAAGATGTAGACGTGATGCCATTATGTGTGGAATATGACATCATTCAAGTGTCCGCCACGGCTTCTCTGGGTGGAGCGCATGCGAGATATCCAATTTTCCATGACTTTTGCGCATAAATCAGGCTGAATTCGACCTATGGCATAGGTTATGTTGGCTTTGAGGGCCGCTGTGGTTTGTGGTTTCTTCGCATAGATCTGCGACTTAAGAAAACCCCACAAGAAAAAGTCTAGCGGGGTTAAGTCACTAGATCTCGGTGGCGATAATTTTTCTGTGAAAATTACGGTCAGTTGCTAACTGCTCCAGTGCCCATTCAGCGAACACACGTCGTTGTCTATGGTCGTTTACCTTCAATTCCTGGGTGAGTTGAATTTTTTTACGGGTGCAGGCCCAAGTCACGACGCAAAATTCGCCAAGTTGTGGTCTGTGAAAGGCCGAGTTCTTGTGAGCGACGCGAAATCGACTGCCTCGGATTCTCCTGCACACTCTCACGGACAGCGGCGATGTTTTCGGCAGACCTTGCGTTTCGTTGACGTACGGGTGTTGGTCGATCATTTACCGAACCAGTGGACTCAAATTTATCCACCACACGACGAATAGTCCTCTCGGTAGGACGATTATGGCGACCGTAAAATGGGCGAAGCGCACGGTGCGTTGCCCGAACAGAACACTCATTTTGATAAAACAATTTTATCATTTGCACGTTTGTTGAATGCTATAGCTATCCATGATGATTTGACAAAACAGAATGAATAAATGACAACCAATTTGACAGATGTAGCTTCAACAAGATGGCCGCTACTAACTGTCAAAGTTCGGACGTGCCTATTGGAAAACCCGTTATTAACTTTCTACCGACTATCGATACGTATTTCCACATCCCTATCACTCTCAAAAGAGGCTCGCAAGATAGCATAGAAAGCGCGTCAATGTCCATTGTAGTCCTGTGGAAACCAGCGCAAGTGTTTCAGCCAATCAACTAGTTCCATGAACACTACTTGCCTCTATACTAATATTACAAAGCGAAAAAGTTTGTTTGTTTGTTTGAAGGCGCTAATCTTCGAAAGTAATGGTAGATTTGGATGAAATTTGGTATAGAAGTAGCTTGAAGCTTGAGGAAGGTTATAGGCTTTTACCCTACTATAAAAGGTGGAGGGTTATGTTTTTATCGTGATATAATCCACAGGAGCGAAGCCCCGCGGGACGGCTAGTTTTTATAACATAAAAGTTGTTTCGCTAACTCTATTCACAGCTTGTCGATTGAATTAGTTATTCTGGTGAGCTCAGTATTGAATGGCTGATGTAAACAAAGATATGAGAGCTCTTTGCTTTTATAGAGGCTCTTTAAAAGATCTATTTACTACTCGTAACGATAAGACCTTTCAATAGGTCTTATATTTTTGGGACCTAATATAGCTACGCAGTATTCCAAAAGAAAAAATACCTAAAATAGATTTAATCTTTTCTTGAGAGTACTATCTACTGATATTATCTTATCATAAAAATATTTTTAGGGTTCATTGGCCAGAGCTAAGCCTGTGCTATCCATTTGTTATATGATACATCTGTATGTCTAGTTTTTGATTGGATACTGTCTGTATTATTTTATTTATAAGATTACGTTTATTATTTTTGTACCGGCCTAGGTGCCTGAAATAAAGGCTATATTATATTTTTATTAGTACCTACTTAATTTACCTACTTACTAAAATGAAATGAAATTGAGTTTGTTTCAGTGTTTCTTCTCAGAGTAGTCAGTTAGGAAACACTGGCCTCATCTAGTTTACATTTACGAAAAAAAAATTACGTGTAAAAGTGTTATTTTTAACCCATTTGCAAAATAAACATCATCATTATTTCATTAATGTGTATTTCGTAAAATAATTTATCTTCTTACTAATATTGTTTGTTACTCTTTCACGCAAAAACTACTGAACGGATCTGAATGAAACTTGGTAAGTAAATAGTTGACATCCTGGAATAAGGCTACATATTAAATATGCTACTTTTTATCCCGGAATTCCCACGGGATTGGAATTAAAGCGGAAAAGCCCTCCCACGCGAACGAAGTCGCGGGCAGAAGCTAGATGTAGGTACTGTACTCTTTAGTTACTACTATTAAGTATATAAACTGTAATAGTTCTACACTATTACTCTTAGATGCTGTGCCAGCAAAGTATTCTATTAAAACTCCGTATTTTCTCAATTAACTCTATAAATAAACTAAAACCACTCAATCAAGCTATGAAGGTGTCGGCTTTGGTCGTGGCAGGTCGGACTTGGGATTGATAGGTCGCGGATTCGAACCCCACCCATTACACTATTTGGCTGAACACACTACGTGAACCCACTCCAGACACAAGCATATTTGGCTTAGTTGGAGGGGTTAACAAGATGTAAATTCTACACACATTGCTAGTAATGTATTTAAAAAAAAAAAAAACAACCAAAGAACTCAGTAAGTATTGAAACCAGACTTTGACCGAGTTTACAATGCATTTGATGCCATTTTCAATTTGATGGAGCGCTCAACCCGAGGTTGTTGTTACTTATAAAACGTTTACAACCTCGTAAAGTCCAAGTTTGTGCGCAAAGCGGCTAGCAGACTCTTCATTCAATTACTGTCTACTTAATTCAGGGATTGTATTGAGTGATAATTGCTATGGAGGACAATGTAAGGATTTAATAACTTACTAAGACTATCAGTAAAGTACTGATAATAATGAACTTTAAGGCTTGAGTTTCTCAATAGTACTGACTCTTTTTCTGTTTGTTCAGTGATAATTTCGTTTATCGTCGTTAATTGTCGTTTTTGAGGTTTTTTTAGGTTAAAGAGAGAATTATTTTAGTTGTTACCTGTAGTCTCGGTGGGTCGAGCAGTTACCGGGTACAAGGGTAATTTTAATTACCCGTGGACCCATATCATTAGGGACGTAATCACCTAGATGGTGATTATGTCACTGGCATTATTATCGCTTATAAAAAGTTATTTTGCTTAGAATCTCTCGTGACTGACACTGAATTAACCTTTTTTAAACCATTTTGTCTCTGAAAGACCTGAATCAATTAAGCGGCCAAATAACAAAAACAGAAGAAGAGAAAATCAAAATCAGATATAAAGGCACACAATTAATCCAAAAAAAAACGAAAACAAAACTTTATTAATTAACAAACAGCGAACCATTACACAATCTATAAAATTCAAATTTCATTTTTGAATCAATTACTACAACAAAAGTAAAGCAGTAAACTCTCTACGCTATTCATCTTCCATCCAAAAATGAGTACTAAAACAAGGTTTTTGCTCGACCCAACCTCTGGTTCGTGATTGGAAAAAAATGCTTAATATCCCGTCTCTTTTAGATTTATAACCTATTCTGTTAGCAAACGCCTTTGTGTGAAATTCCCATTACTAGCCTTACGGACGTACAGCTATTTTTTATTGATGTTCGCTCAAAGAGATAAAATGTAACTTAGTTTTGCTCCTACCCTGACACCGTGATGTATTTTTAAAGCAATTTCTTTTGTGCGCTTGTCATACATACTTTTTTGGCACTAAATTATGTTATAGATAGCGTAGTTGTTTTAGATAGTAGGAAATGGGTACGTTATGTCGTTGGTTCAGGCTCTTTCGTTAGTGTTACCTATCGTGTTGAAAGCATAAGACAGGTAAACTTGATTTCACGTGGTAATTAATGTAAGCCTTAGCTGATAATAACATTAAGTCTTAAAGATGGTATTATTCATATAATTTACTAGATGTGCCCGCATTTACGTTCGAGTGAGATATTTTACGCGCGTATATCAGAATTCTGAAACTAAATTCCGGTTGCCATGTAACCTTTTCTATCATAAAGTGAAAGTAACATTTAAATTAGTTCAGGCGTTACAGAGATTAGCACGAACAAACAGAAAAACAGACAGACATACCGACAGACAAACATTTTAATTAAGTTTGTTTGTGTTTTATTATTATGTAAATGCTTTAACCACTTAAGAAAAAATAGTTATTTTGAAATCACTGACACTAATTTAGTTTTATTTTCTGTAAATGTTGCAAAGATATTCGAATAGGTAAAAAGCATAAAATACAAAGCTTCAACTGCAAAATTGCTGTCTTAAATATTTGCTTCGAAGTAAATCTGTAGAATAAATAAAATGCAGCATCATTCATTGCCGGCTCCGTTTCGAGGTGGTGGCAATAAATCGTGCTGTGTCCACCGCTGTTTATCGAGCACTGAAGTATAACGATATGTCTTCTTTGCAATATCGAGAGAAGTGTTTTAAAATCGCAAAGGATTTCAATCGTGAATGCCAATACTTTTGAATTTGTTGGTATTTTGTATTTGAGGTAGCTATTTCATACGATTCATAGCCAGTGGGTTAGGTTGCTTTAAAGTCAAAATGCTAGTCACGGTTTCATAGAATTATACTTTTCGGACTTATAGAGATTATTCGCGGCAGCGTCACGTTTTTTGCATCAGTCGCCGTAAAAAGTAGGTTTTCAATCAATCAAGAATAAGAATGATATTTTGAAATAGTAACTGTGGAGTTTCTTGCCGGTTCTTCTCCATAGAAAACGACCAATTCCGAACCGTGCACTAACTGGTGACGTTTTGTAAGTGCCCATGTAGGCCTATGTGAAATAAAACCTTTTCGTACCACTTGCTCAAAAAAGTGACATTCTATGCCACAAAAAGCCAACATAACAATAGTCATTTTTAATCTGTTAAAAACAGGGAAAGAAAATTGTACTGAATTTGACTGAATTTCATTCATCCTCTAGGGGGAGAATGTGATTTAAATTTGGAATACTTACCGACATTTATACTGAACTACATCTGTGTTTACACCATTGAGTTTTTATATAAAGTATTATACATCTTTTTGAAAAAGGAATACGCATATCTCATATTATTATTGTGTTATTTTTTTCGCAAATGGTACCAAAAGTAGAGTATTTTCCTCGGTGATAAAGCTGTCTTAGTCTTGGGTGAACTTAAATCCCTCGCTACACTCAGGACTCGTCTTAAATCCCTCGCTTCGCTCGTCATTTAAGTTTTTAACACCCTCGCTACTCTCGGGAGTAAACCTCGAGTCCTTCGTTACGCTCGCGATTTAAATCGTCACCCGCGACAGAAGACACTGCTTTATCCCCTTGGTTAATAATCTACTATTTGAGTTTGAGTTCAATTAATTTTTTTTGAGTGGCAGACTCTTAAAAATATTAATTTAGTCACTTTAACAAAAATTAAAAAATAATAGCTGCCTCGTTGGGCTCATGGTCGCCAGCACGACTGCAAAGCATGAGGTCTCTGGTTCAATTCCTGGGTCTGGTTCGGTAGTCGGTGTCTTTAGTTTTGTGTTTTCGTTTTTGGCACCGACTTCCGAAATTAAAGTTATTTTTCACTTTGAAGTGTTTTTGGGAGTCGGTTTAATTTTTTGGTAAAAAGTTTTTATTTCACTCTTTTTAGTTGGCCGATTTTTAATTTACCTTGTTAAAAGAGCCTAAATGTCAACTACTTATAACCTTTTACAAAATATTGCTTTTCCCAATGATGGGCCGTTAATTGTTGAGGAGTTCTCCTGGTACTTCACCATCAGCTCTACATCACCATATGCATTGTGACGAACATAAAGTGCTTAACATCCATATTCAAGTAATGGAATCGCAATCCACGAAATACTTATTATTAAGTAGTTTTGGCGGCCATCTGTGGTCTTCATCATCAAATCCACTTCCCCAAATGGTACTTTTTGGGAGCAACTGCACAAGTTACTATAAGAAATACCCAAAACGCCATAGGTGTGCCTATAATATTTGAAGAGTTCCCTCGATTTCTCCAGGATCCCATCATCAGATCCTGACCTGGTGACAACGTGACCAATTTTGAAATATACCCTTTCAAACAAAAAAATAATTTTCCAAATCATTTCAGCCGTCTTCGAGTAATCGATGATAATAAATAAAAAAGAAAAAAAAATATACGCGTCGAATTGATAACCTCCTCTTTTTGTCGTCGGTTGAAAAACCACGTTAACGCCAAAACGCCGAAAACCTTACGTTGGTCCCAGCTGTCATTTGGGACATCTTTTACAGACGTTACGGGTAGTCAGAAGCCAGCAAATCTGACACTGGTCTAGCCAAGGGGTAGCGTGCTACTCAGTAACTGGGTTGTGGAAGTCAGATAGGCAGTCACTCCATGTAAAACACTAATACTCAGCTGCATTCAGTTAGACTGGAACCCGACCCCAACATTGGTACAGGCTAAGCAGATGTTGAGTTACACTAAATAAATCTAAATATATTTTTTTCCGTACAATGCATCCTTATATTTGTGGTATTTGCTTCACTCCCTGCTTGAGAAAGTCGTATAGATTTATCAGCCTCACCCAATCGGTGCGTCTCATGTCATACGAATGCCGTCAGTAAGGCAGTGCGCGCACGGCCTAACGCATTGAACTAATATGCGGCGGCCGCGGTTGCTTGCAGTGCCGCGCGGCCGCACTAAGCTGGTGAATGAGGCGCCGCACTGTGGAAAATCGTAGAACAACTGCTGATTAAAGGTAAGACCGCACTAGGCGGAACTGCACTGCAGTGGAACTGAGCGACACGACGCGTCAAAATATTCTTTATATGAAATTATACGAGACAACACGCACTAAGCGGCAACGGAACTGCACTGCAACCAAACTGCGCGGCAAAGTTGAGCAACTGACCAAAAGTGTCGCAACCTGTCGCGACGTGTAGTTCCGCTGCCGCGGAGTGCGGTTTGACGAACTTCATTAACCGACATCAAAAAAAGGAGGTTCTCAATTCGTCTTGAATTTATTTTTTTTTATTTATATATGTTACTTCATAACTCGGAGACGGCTGGACCGATTTGAAAAATTCTTCTTGTATTTGAAAGGGTATACTTTCTAGTTGTTACGAAATCAGGATCTGATGATGGGATCCTGGAGAAATCGAGGGAACTCTTCAAATATTATAGGCACACCTATAGCGTCTTGGGTATTTCTTATAGTACCTTGAGCAGTTGCTTTTGAAAAGTACCATTTGGGGAAGTTGAACTGATGATGAAGACCACAGATGGCCACTGAAACTACTCAATAATAAGTATATCGTGGATTGCGATTCGATTACTTGAGTACGGATGTTAAACACTTTATGCTCGTCACAATAAATATGGTGATGTAGAGCTGATGGTCAAGTACCAGGAGAACTCCTCAAAAATTCAAGTCAAGTAAAGTTAAAAATTTCAAAATTTCGGTAGTCGGTGTTATTGGTTTTGGATTTTCTTTTTTTTCACACTGCCTACCGAAATTAAAGTTATTTTTGGCTTTGTAGTGTTTTGATATGGAAGTCGGTTCTATTTTTTGCAAAATTTTTTTTTCCAGCTTTTTAGTGGGTCGGTTTGTAATTTATCTAGTTACAAAAGCCATAATGTCAACAACTTATCACCTTTTACAAAATATTGCTTTTTATTGAAAAAAGTCAAGAAAAAAGCATTGAGGTAATATGTAGTACCTACATACATATTACCCCAATGCTTTTTTCTTGCCTGTTCTTGCTCGATCCTTTGCTCTTCCTCGCACAACAAGGAAATTATAATCATATTATCCATTTCGTCGTTCATCTTGCTCAGAGGTTGCCGAGCTACTGAATATATTTTTGTAGCGCCGCTGCAGTTCAAGTGCGGCTTACCAAAAAATTACGCGTCGTGTCGCTCAGTTCCGCTGCGGTGCAGTTCCGCCTAGTGCGGTCCTACCTTAAAAATGGTTTTTGTCAATGTCGCTACTGCCATGCTTTTTTTATTTTAATCAATAGTTAAAGGACCAAACTAGACTATAATATCAAAAAATTATACATATTATATGAAATGATTTTTTTACAACACCAGAAACTTTATAGTTTTGACGGACGTCCATGTTAAGCCCGTTCACTTCATCACTTTCAAATTGATTTTATTGTTATACGTTACAGGAAAAGGTATAATGTATTATATATTTCTGGAATCCTCGTCTTTTGAGGAATATGAAACAACTAATCTGTATTTAATATTATGTTAACATTTACCTTAAAATAATTGCAAAATAATATATGGTGAAAAAAAAATTTTTTTAAAGTTCATCGAGACTTTTGACAGTTGCCCACGTTTACCCCTGCTTTACATTTAATGTTGATTTGTAGCCTAGCTAGAGTCTGGCTAACGAAAGCGTAACCTGAGAAAACGCGGCAAATTCAAAAAATCTTTATGTGGTATTACTGACTATAGTAGGAGAAAAACGTTTTGATACTTGGAAATTTTATGTATTTACGACAATCAATTTGTATAATAGTTGTTTACGTACTTCATTTCTAATTTAAGGAGAATACTTCATAATGTTTTTAAAGACTCCGTTTGGTGTCATGGATCCTTGACTGTCATAGGTTGAATAAAAAAACGAATGCGTAGATTTATTTATTTATTTACATAATATTTTGTTCAATTGTATAATTTGTTTAATCAACTACAGGCGTTTTGAGTATGATAATTATTTAATCATCGTACTCAAAATCTGAGTCCAAAAATTCAACCTCTAAGGATTTTTCTGCATCAGTAGACTCGTCATCACCTACACTTGTTATGAATTTTTCCATGATTTGTCTTTTCCAATCTTCTGAAGTTATTCGGCCAAATGTGGTTTTTATCAGTGTTTCTATTTCTTTTACGGGCAGATTAATGTTTTTTTTTGCCACCATACGCTAAGCTGAGCTCCATATAAGCTCAATCGGGTTGAGATCGCAGTGGTAAGGTGGCAGTCTCAGTACCTCATGGCCGCATTGTTTCAAAAGTTCGTCAGCTACGTACAGGGGCTCGGGTTTATGTTTGTTAACTAATCATAACAATTCTGCTTTTGTTAGGCAATCTTCGTTACTTATTCTGATGTGCAGTGTGGTAGCTCACATTATTCATCACAATGACACTGGGCTCATTCAAATTAGGTATCAATTTTTCTTTTAACCATTTATTGAAGTTTTCGGCATTCATGTCATGGTGGTAATCGTACTGAAATCTAACAGTGCATTTGGTACAAACCCTGTTTTAGAGCCAGCATGTACTATAATATATCTTTTCCCTGTAGAGATTTGTTACAGCGGGCTTGATTGCGGGGAAGCACTCGTTGTTGGACCTTACCATGACATTTTAGGCTTATAATTTTTGTGTACATATATTTCATCTAAATAGATGATTGGTTTTCCTTCCGTTCGTTTGGCAGCAATTTCTCGTAGATAACGATGTCTCCAAGCAGCAATATCAAAACGTTTGACAAGAACCATTCGTTCATTTTTATTTTTCTTCAACTCAATCCCATTAGCAATTAATATTTTACGTAGAGTTTCTCTGCATCCACTATAGCCAATGCTAGAATGTAATTCTTACAACAATGTTCACAATGTCCGAACCTCCTTTCTCACAATATAAAATTCATTGATTTTATTTCAAGGCAGACAAAAATGTTAACGGATGAAGAGGCATTGAGCGTATTTATTGACTTGGATTTAACGAAAGCACAGTATTTGTACTTGAGAAATTTAACGAACGAACGAAAATGTTTTGTGTTTCCACCATATTACAAAGTGCAAGAAGTTAAAACTACTTGCTATCCACCATCTTTAGCTATAGAAATTACAGACACAAGTGTAAAAATATTAAGACTTCAAGATTTATTAGATCACACTGCAGCTAGAATATTGAAAATAGATTTAGTGTATAGGAATGGATTGAATAACTTACTTCTATACAGTAAATGGGGCTGTGATGGCTCATCCGGTCAAAGCCAGTACAAACAGAAACTGCCTGAAGAGTCTGAACTAATTTCTGATGCAAATTTATTTATCACTTCTTTGGTGCCTATTAAGTTAATTAACGAGCTAAGAGGTGATGTTGTCTGGCAAAATCCGGTACCGTCATCTGCTCGTTTTTGCCGGCCTATATTAATAGAATTTTGCAAAGAAACTCCCGAGAAAACTAAAGCTGTTGTGGATGAAATAAAAGGTCAAATAAATTCTTTGGGTCCATCATAATTAACAAAGAAAGTGAGGGAGTGCAAGGGAAGCATGATCTCTTTCTTACAATGATAGATGGCAAAGTAGCTCAGGTATTAACAGATACGCCTTCGGGTTCCACATGTACAATATGTGGAGCTTCTCTACGCCAAATGAACGATTTGACTAAAGTGTCTGCTAGGCCTGAAAATGAAGATTCTTATCAATACGGACTGTCTACTTTGCACGCCTGGATTCGTTGTATGGAAATGATTTTACATATTTCCTATAATCTGTCTTTCCAAACATGGTCAGCCACAAGCGAAGAAAAGAAACGACTAAAGCAAGAGAAGAAAACCCTGGTACAAAGGCGTTTCCGTGAAGAGCTAGGATTAATCGTCGACAAACCAAGACAAGTAAGTGGTAATTCTAATGACGGTAATACTACCAGAAGATTTTTTCACAATGCAAGCTGCTCTGCTGAAATTACAGGAGTGGATATAAATTTGATTAAACGACTTCACATAATTCTGCAAGCTCTTTCATCGGGTGTAATGATAAATGCTGAAAAATTTGGCAGTTATGCTCTGGAGACTGCCAGGATCTATGTGAGCAATTATGACTGGTACTACATGCCATCTTCAGTTCACAAAATTTTGATTCATGGAGAAAGTGTCATAAAGCATTTTGCAATACTTCCTATTGGTCAACTTTCGGAAGATACACAAGAATCTCGTAATAAGGATTATAAAAAATTTCGTCTACATCATGCTAGAAAATGCTCAAGATCCGCTACAAACGAGGATGTATTTCATACTCTTCTTTATACTTCAGATCCTTACATAACCAGCATTAGAAAACCATATACTAAAAACGTGAAGGAACTTGATGAAGACACCTTAGATCTTTTGAAAGTGAACGAATTAATTTTAGATCCCGAAGTTCATCAAGTATAAATAACATAAAATTTAGTAAACATTACAATTAATTAATCTGTGTTCGGTTTTAAACACAACATTTAAAAAAAAAAAAAATGTTTTTTTATTTAAATTGATTTGTATTTTGATGTACTATATGATATTTGGTTTTTGTAAACATTAAAATAATAGTATTCATTGTTAAAAAATAAATATTGGACATTTTTGATAATTTTGAATATGTTTTATTTTTTAATGTATGGTTTCAAATCCAGTCATAAAAAATTACATTCCATTTGAAGCCATATACACTATTCTATATTTGTGCAAAATTTTAGAACATAATATTCAGAAATAAAAAAGTTATTGATTTTTAATCAGAAACAGACATTTATTTTCCATAGTGCGCCGTTTATGCGCGCAATCCGTATCCTCAACAATTAAGACGAAGAAGAAGGCATATACTTATTTTGTTGTACTCTGGGTGGGTTCATAGTAAAAGCTCTCTATGAGATATGTTATGGTCCTGTTGTGATGTAGACATGGAGAATGTACTTAATAACAAAAGTACAAGGATCGAAAGCTGTTACTTTTGCATTATAAAAATAATAACATAGTAATAATAATTGTAGCTGTAGTTCTTAAGTATGTATAAAAGTTGACTACATTATCGCATTAGGTGAGCCTGTAATGATAATTGTATGATGATAAATAAATATGTATGAGTGTATGAACCATCGAATATTTCAACGCTATGATTTCGATATTCAAAGTTTTTGACAAATAATTGTGCATTTAAACGACTATCAAATAATTCTGATGACAACTCGGATCAAGTCTTTACGTTGTCGTTTTATTTACGTTAAGATGTTAGTTGGTAAGGCGCCATATTAGACAAAGTAGTGGAAGTCAAACAACTCACCTCCACTTGATCATACGGCACCAGTCGCGGGCCACGGTAAAGATTATTTAAGCGCTCCTGCAGCCCCCAACGCAAGTGTGCGAGGAAACACAGGGTGGTTTCAGTCAGTTGTAGTCTGACAGACTCCTCGCCCGTTTCAAATGAGGACATCCATGAGGATGTCCACCTAGGGTAAAAACATTGTTGTTAAGGCGCAAAGTTGGTCTGTAATGCAATATCTCTAATATTAGCAGTTCTAGCACTGTTTACTGCTAAGTTTTTTTAATGAGGACTAGGAATGCGGGTAGAATTCACGTTACTAGCAATCTTGTTAACCCCTCCAACTAAGCTAAATATATGTTTGAAGTGAGTTAACGGCAATAGTGTAATGGCTGGGGTTTGAACCCGTGACCTCTCGATCACAAGTCCAACACCTTAGCCATTAAGCTATCGACGCTGCGATTGCTACAACATTCATTTGTTGTAATATGACTTCGAATGAGTTCCAAACAACTGTTACGAGCTGGGGTTCGGGATAGAAATAATTAACGCCAATTAAACCAAAATTAACACTTTAATTAATTAAACACAAAATAAAAATTTAACACAATTATTCGCACCACGACACCTGTCACTTAACACTTAAATCGCACTGAAATTCACTAGTAAAGCTTCGATTAGATCGCGTATTCGCCTCGTAATAAGACTGACAGTCCGCGTTCCTTTGCGATCTACTTATACCCCGGTCTATGAATTCTAGAACATTCTTATAAAATTGACTCACTGTTTATACTGCCCAGAATATTCCAGGAAGCTACTCGAGATACACAGTACCTACAGCAAGATGGCGTTAGTGTCTCGACTAGATATACACAGTACCGCTATTCGTCGCTAGATGGCGTTAGTGTCTCGAACATTCTAGATTTATGTCGAAGTTTCTCAACGTACTTTACTAAGCGACTGGCGTAACACAACTAATCGACTTCAGCGCAGTTCAGTCAAGTAAAGCATCTGATACCCTTTTAATTCGAACTAGCAGGCAAGTTTCAATGAAGAAGACAAGTCGGTGCTTTCGAATAGTAGTGAACAACGTAATTTCATTTACCTTGGCCACTCCATGTTGCAATCCTGTTAAATGAGAACTTGACTACAAGTTTGTTCTTGTTGGAGATTGTGGCAAGGGGATATGCCTTTATAACGTTCCATTATTGTGAAGTGTGTTGTTTTTTGAAGGTGAAATGTTTATAGGCTTTCAGTCGCGTCAGGTTGGCTTTCAGTTTAACCTGTCTTACATGGAGTAACTGCCTGTCTGACTTCCACAACCCAGTACGCGTGTACAGAGTGTTTCTTTTACGTATAAATATTTTGTGAATATTTTAATATTAAAAAAATAAAAACATTTTGTTTTCGAATGGTAATATTTTTTAGCATGTATGGATGTTATACTATTGCGGGTTAACGGGAACGCCCTCTGTTAGTTAACATACTGTATACTCACATAATAAAGCCGAAAAGATTGAATGTTTGTTTAAACGCGCTAATCTTTGAAAGTGCTGGGTGGATTTAGATGAAGTTTGGTATGGAAGTAGCTTGAAGCTTGAGAACCGACTGCGAAGGAGAGTTATTTTTTTATTGTAATAATGTCCACGGGAGCAAGCCCCGCGCGACCACTAGTATTTTATGTAGTTGCAACAAATCAATCTGAGATTTCCTTAATCCTTGGATAAACACATTAGACGTTTATACAGAACTAACAACATTCAAAGCAATCACGTGAGATTTCATAGATCGGATTTCAGTTTCTGTTTGGCTTATCCCCTTTAATATTTCTTCCCTAGATTTCCACGTTTTATTGTTGGTATAACAGAAAGTATCACTCAGTTTACAACTCAAAAGGTTTCTCTTTTAATTTCAGAATGTCGTTACCCAGCTTTTGTATTTCAGATGTTGAAAAGTGTTTATTTTTAATATCTTGTACTAAAGTTTACATTTATATATTCCTAGCTTCTGCCCGCGACTTCGTTCGCGTGCATGGTGAGAATTTCGAGATAAAAAGTACCTAGCCTATGAATTATTCCAGAATTTCAACTATCTACTAACCAAATTTCATTTAGATCCATTTAGTAGTTATTGCGTGAAAGAGTAACAAATATACATATATCCTCACAATCTTTTGCATTTATAATAATTAGTAGGATAGGATTAGTAAGATAACTCTTTATTGTACACCTTACAAGGATACAAATAATAAAATAGTGTACAATTGGCTGTCTATTGCACAGAGCAATTTCTTGCAGACAACTATATTGATACGAGTATTGTAAATGCAAATGTTTAGATATTTCGAATTATGGATGTTTGTTACCCATCAGTTACGCCAAAATGGCTGACCGGAACTGGAAGAAATTTTCTGAAAAAATTATAGCATGAGTAAGACAGTCTTCATTGTATCCTGAGAAAATATGCAACATTTTCAAGCAAGCAAAGTCGCGAGCCAAAGTATGGCTAAATTGAAAGTGGTGTAAGAAATATCCCATGTTTAGTCAATCGCTTCAATGCGATTAATAATACTGGTACCAATCTGCCTCCGATTAGACGGAAATACCTCGTCATAGTTGGGAAAAGCTCAACTTATTTCATCTTAGAATATTTTATTGAGCGTTTTCTCCCATTAAGTGTAGACAATAATATTTTATTTATTACAAAAGAATCCTGAAAATAGTTACGTAAGAGAACTGGCAATGTGTTCCCCTCCAACTAAGCTACATATGCTTGTTTCTGGAGTGGGTTCTGGTACAAGTATTTGAAGGACATACAAATACAAACGTTTGTACTGGTGTGGGAACCCGCAACACGCAGCTCGTAGCATGCTCGTGTCGCAAATGCATGAAATCCAACACAATGCGACCAAAACAAGGTAACCCAAATTAAGTTATGTGAAAATAAAAACTAAAGGTAACCCCAAAAGTTCTTTGTACAATATTCAGGACATACTATTTTTTTAAAAGACATCATCCAAAACGCGAAACTAACTGAAGTTAAAAGACACAATAAAGAGTCCACAAACCCCAAGTTATTATTACGAGGAAGCTAGAACGAACACGGAAGGCTCATCATGCTGAAACTTTTATTTTACAGCCGCATAAAAAGGCTTTACTAAGGAATTTACTATCAACCGAATGTGTGCCTGAAGCACCTTACGATATACATACGGAAATCCTATACACGCAACTGAGATGACTGTTACACCAAAGCGTAACTTGGAGTAATGATGTGGAATAATAATAGCCCGAGACGACAGCGCGGTGTTTTCCACGCGCGTCTCGTAGAGCAGTGAGCCCTAATGCCCCATCATTAGGGCTCACTGTAGGGCCCAATAAGTTCCTATCTGCCGGGGTTTCGAGAATGTTCTAACAATATACCGCGGCCCGGAACGTAAGGGCAACTGAAGGAATGGGGTAGATTTTAGACAGCAGCTTCGCTGTATCCAGGGCGAGATGAGTCATTCGATATGATACTCCAAAAAATATGATAGTTACGACCGCGTATTTATTAAAGACGTTCATAAAGTGTTTATTTTCAGGTAATTTGGATAATTTAAGTAGATATAATTAGGTATGTATATTTATTATCATTTACTTTAACTTATATATTTTTTATAAGTAAGGACCAGTCTCTCTCTCTCTGTCTCTCTTCTCTCTCTCTCTCTTCTCTCTCTCTCTCTCTCTCTTACTGTTTTTTGTTTTCATTTCTTATGTGCCCGCTCTTGACCTCGATCTCGCCTGATGGTAAGCGATAGATGAGGTCTACAATGAGACGAGCGAGCACAAAAGGTGCCTATTCACTCTTGCTTTGAAGGCAGGTGGGTCATAATGTGAAAGAGAAAACAGAAGCCGGCAGAGAGTTTTTGTTCTGCAGAGCAAATAAATAAAGTATATACAATTCATGCGGTGCGTAACATGTAAGGACTATGTACATAGGTCCAGACTGCTGAGGAAAGCACTTAACAGATTGTAGTGTACACTTCTATGTATCGGACTATAGATCTCATAACATAACCAGAATATAACGTTCCCACTTGTATTGCTGGAATAGATTTTTTTTTTTTTTTTTGGGAAACTCTACCAACAGGGAAACTGCATTCAAAGCGCAAAAGGGATGCATCAGGGCCATGTTCAGGCTTCAAATAACGGACAGCTGTGAACCATTCTTCAAAAAATATAAAATTCTGACACTGCCAGGCTTGTATATCTATGAAACTGCCTTATTTGTTAAGTCAAATTTACACTTGTTTCCCCAAATATCAGATGTTGTTAAACGTAACAGACGTAATGAAATGTTACGAGGACGGAGAGCAAATACTGCCCTAATGAGGAAAAGCATATTCTGCATAGCTCCTCAAATCTATACTTATAATAAATCTGTAGAGAGGTCAATTCTGTACATGAAATATATTTACAAAATAACTATCAGGGGGTGATTAGAGATCGATACTGATGCCAAAAATGCAATCAGTAAAATTTTTGTCTGTCTGTCTGTCTGTCTGTATAACCGTTATAGAAACAAAAACTACTCGACGGATTTTAACGAAACTTGGTACAATTATTTTTCATACTCCTGAGCTAGTTATAGTATACTTTTCATCACGCTACAATCAATAGGAGCAGAGCAGTGAAGGGAAATGTTGGGAAAACGGGAGAAGTTACTCCATTTTTTAAGCTTCCGTCGCGTGTGCAACCTTAATGGTTAAAGCTACATAGAAATCATTTATGACGGAAATGTTCTCCTTAATATTATATAAAAAATATCCCACGACAGCATATATCTATCTTTTATGGTTGACTCACAATAACACGTGTAACTCCCGATAGCTTAGCAGTTCGAAGCTTTCTGATTATTATTCTGCTCCGAAATTTAAAACCACCACAACTTTGCAATGGAACTCGGCTAAAAGTAACCCAGTTGCAACAAAATATAATCGAGGCTCAAATTTTAACAGGTTGCGGTGCAGGAGAAACCGTCTTTATTCCCAGAATTCCCATAATACCAAATAATTTTCCATTCCAATTTAAAAGAACGTGATTCCCAGTATCGGTGTGTTATGCAATGACAATTAATAAGGCTCAAGGGCAGACTTTTCGTGTTGCTGGAGTAGATCTCGGTGTCAGTTGTTTCTCGCATGGTCAGTTGTACGTCGCTCTTTCCCGTGTTAGCAGTTCTAGAAATCTTTATGTTCACGTGCCGGACTGGTCAACTTTCAACATAGTTTACCCGGAAGCTTTGCGCTGAAGTATTGTCGTTCTATAGGTACTTAAGCCTCATGTGAACGTGATCTAAACAATATTACCAATACATTAACTTAATAACACACAAGGAGTTACACGCTGACGGAGTCGCGGGCACAGCTATTAACAATAATATTGTGCGGTTCGGTATTGCGATATTTTTCAACAGTATTATAGATTGACATATTATATTTCCCTACTAAATTACGAAAGTTAATCTGTGTGTTACATCAAAATCACTGAACCATGAGGAAGGACAAGGGCTACTTTTTTTACGAAAAACGACGGAAACGTGGACGGAGTCGCGGGCAACAGCAGCCTATCTATGCTAATATATAAGGCTGAAGAGTTTGTTTGTTTGTTTGAACGCGATAATCTCAGGAACTACTGGTTCGAATTGAAAAAATATTTTTAATTAAATAGTCAATTTATAGAGAAAGGCTATAGGCTACATATCATTACGCTAAGGCCAATAGGAGCGGAGCACCAACGAAGAATGCTTCAAAATCGGGGTTAAATGTAACGTTAGCCCAAAGTAACTATTCCACGCGGACGAAGTCGCGGGCAAAAGCTAGTCTACAATAAAATACCAAAATCGATTAAAGAGTCAAAAATAAATGCTATTATAATTTAAATGATTATTTGAATGATACTTTGACATCATAACTAAATTGTATTCTTTGATATAGTTTGACATAATTTACTATGACTTTGTATAAAATCTTGACATCCTATGAAATATTATTTGTATTTGACATTCATTCAGTCATTAAGAATGAGCTAATCTGTTTTCAATTATACGAATTATGTAAATACCAATATTTGCACGCCACATATGGTGATGTGAAGAAGCTATTGAATAATATTTTTAGGACCTTAACTATGTACCATATTCAGACAAATAAATGATTGTGATTGTGATTGATTGATTGTGATAGATACAAGCTTCCTCTCTATGAGAGAAAATGAGCCGTAATCAACCGCACAGGCCTAGTTCGGGTTTAAGAAATACAAACATATTTTTATTGGAATAAATCTGACGTAGGACATATTGTGAGTACATGACACGATAACGGCACAAACAGACAAAATCAGTAACAGCCAAATTAACAATTCCACTGAAAATACATATTCTCTACTACTAGTTTCCAACTAAATGTTATGGATGGTACCTGATAAGATCATAATTGCGTCAATTTATCTTTATTAGTTGCCGATACGATATGTTACGATCGTTACATGCCAAATCAAACACGAATTGCAATTAATGAGGCTTGATAGTTCATGATAATTGATTTTGGTGACGTACCTAGTTCACTATTATAAATTTGATGAGAATTTGTAGTAGGTTTTGGTAGGCTTTGTTAGTGGTTTTTGCAAGTTTTATGGTTGAAAAACTATTGCGGTGAGATTGTAGTATGGAAATTTAATTAATTACGATACTCCATGGTTTCTGTAATATTAAAATGTTATATATTTTTATCCTGGTTTGTTTTCTGTCGTACAATGCAATTGTAATCGGTTATCTATTTATTTAATTTGGAACTCCAACAAAGAATTTACGTTATAAGCTAAAACAATAAATAGACCTGAATTTTGGCATTATGCTTCTTCCGTTATAGAGACCGTATCATGCATTTAAAATTATTCAAATTCATTTTATTTTTATTTTAGATAAAATCCAAATCATGTTAGTAGTAGTAAAACGATAGTATCAATTAACAATATGATTTGAACAATTATGCACACTATGAAACAAATATTTTATTAAAGACAAATAAAATAAATAAATAAAAAATAAAAATAAAAAAGCCTTTTATTTCATGCATAAAATAAGATTAACAATTATAAATTGATTCAATTTCATAAATATTATAGTTTAGTTTTCATTTTCATGATTGCAAACAAAAATGTATTATCTAACTTAACAATATCAATATAATGTACAATATTATTAATTACAATATAATATTATATAATAATATAATTAAAAGTTATTTTTTTATATTTTCTTTATAACAATATTACTAATTAGATTTCAATATTAATATTCATTAATTAACAAATTGGATTATTATTAATGGATTCAGAAATTGAAAAAAGAAAATAACATGCATGCATGAAACCCTCAAATATTAAGGGTGAAGGCCTCCTCCAGAGAATTAATTCTAGTAAACGGGCGTGTGTTGATAGAGACCTTACGTTGTATGTCGTAATGTAAAATAGGTTATTGTTCTCAGGCTCTAACTGATTTGAAGTATTTGTCTCTGAAGGGTTTCGGTCTTTTACTCCCACGGGGACCAGCCGGATTGGGAGAGCGGGAGGGGCCTTCTGTGGTTGCTATTCTGATTCATAGTGTACTGTCATTAGTGTTTTCTCGTGCGGAGTACTGTCCTTGTTGTACACAAGTTTAGGTTTTTGTATGATGTAGTTCTTCATAGTTGATGTCTTGCTTTTCTTTAAAGGTTGTTTTTTGTTTTCTGTGGTTTTCTGGCTATTGAGTGTCACTGTTTCGGGTGATTCAGATAGGATTCTTTTGTTTGTATGGTATTGTGGTGTGTTTTTATTTTTGTTGGGTAATACAATAAGCTTGTCATATTTTAAAAAAGCTTTATTGCCCAACTCCCTTTCATCTTTCAGTTGGGTTTGTAGGTCTCTACGCTTGTTCAAGACATCAAGGGGGTAGTCCTTTTTTATATAGTATGGTGAGTTTTTCAGGCGATTTTGGTTTTGCAGAATTTTTATTTTCAGTCCCATTGTGCTGAAAGTAACAACAACAGGACGTATTTTGTCGCCTTTTTTCCCAAGTCGTCTGACCGCTTCTATACCATTTTTATATTGCAAATTAAAATAGTTGTTTATAAAGTCTAATATTGTTTTTTCTAAATCGTGATAGGATTTTTCTCGTTCTTCCACTCCAAATATGACCAGGTTTCTACGTCTCGCGTACCTTTTTAAATTGTTGATAGCTGAAGAATGCTCCTCTAGTTTCTTTTCTATATGTTCATTTTTTATTTCCAAGCTCCTAAACTTGTCATTCATATTACTGATAATTGAAGTTTTTATGTCTTCTTTCATTTGGAGCATATCAATCTTTTGTTGTTTCATTTACATTAGCATGTTTTCCAGCATGATTTTTATTTCCTCCATAATTTTAATAATGTTTTTGTAGACTTAGTGTGCTAATATTTTTTTTTTCGTTTTGATCAGATTTGTAAACAGCGCCCTCTGTTTCTAATGTGTTGAAATACAGACATTGGTTACTTTGATCGATTTCTGATGTTGAGATCAATGTAGTTTGTCTTGATGGTTTATTGCGTGGTGTTCAAGGTTATGGATAGATGGCGTAGTTGTCCTAACTTCGTGGCATTCAAATTTTTGGATAGATGGCGTTGTTTGTACCTTTATAAGCGTCCATTGGCCCAAGATGATGACAATGATGATAAGCACTTTTTAGGTTATTTTGCTTTTTGATTTATTTGCACAATTTTTTTGTTATTTTTTCCCATTTCATGAACACAGTTTTTAGTTCGAGTTATTTTTCTTGCACTAAATCGATTTATCTGTTGTCCTTAGTCACCAACTATTGTTTTGATTCATTTGACACAGAACGGTTGACCGTTGTTTTACTTTTTGAAAAAAGTCATAGTTCACTGGGTTTTCACATAGTTCTCCATACCGTCTAAGCAACACTTGATCTAATTTCACAGATTTATACACTTTTAACTTCTTATTTGTAGATAATATATTTTTTATTTCGTTTTTATTACGGACTCGATGTGAACAGCGGCACTGTGGCGCCCCCTCTCCTAAAGACAAATACGTAATTTTATTTAACTAGTTCAAAATTTTAATCTCAGAAGGTATAAATTTGTTTTTTTTTTGTAAAGTTATAACGCGCATAGAGGCCGTAGTTACATGGCAAAATGCCACATATCACACCTATGTGTGTCTATAAATAAATTAATAAGTAAAAAAGAATGCTAATCCTAATTAAGGATTAGCATTCTTTTCATAACGATTGAATTTATTTATTTATCCATATACAACTAACAGGTATAATAACATAATGCGACAGTGTAGTTATAAAATAAAATAAAAACACATACAAAAATAACATTACCTTAGGTAACATGCGTGTACTGTGAGAAGGATTTATAGAAGAGTTGTCATCCTTTGTTTTGCATTGTTTGTTAAGTAAGTTGTTGTTTCTTTTGTTATATATATACTTAATCCTAGTTTTTATTCGTTTTAATCATTTAATTCTAATATCAGTCCAACTGATTTAATTCAATAAATAAACATACAAACATCATACAACTTGTGAATTCACTCAGAGCACAAAAAAAATAAGTCCGTCTCTAGAGCTATGCAAGATCATTTTTTATTTTATTTTTCTGATGGTAAGTGATGATGTGGTCGAAGATGGAGCACGCTTGCCTAGAAGTAACCTCTTGACTTAAAGACCCCCAGGTTATAGCGCTCAGGAAACACAGAGGAAGGGAATTCCACTCCTTAGCCGTACGCACAATGAAAGTATTCCCAAAACGTTAAGCTTATTTGTTACGCTTCGGTGTGCAACACATCCCACATAAGCCACCCCCGCCTGGCGTGAGACCTCGATAACGACCGGCTTCCTCCACGCCTGCATTTGACTCCTCACTTCTACTCCATTCCACTTCACGCCTCTCCTCAGCAAATATTTGAATGCACTCGAACATTGAGCTCAGAAGAATTCCTTTTCGAAGGATTACCGCTTTCTACGTAGGTTACTGTATTATTCTGGCGGTACTGTATAGCAGGATTGGACGTATCTGGAATTGCAAGCGAGCGATGAATAAGTGATTGGTGTTATTTATAGCTGAAATATTTTGGAACATGAAGCATGTGTACCACGCCTAAAGTATACGTTTGAAAATAGTTGATTCTGTTTTCATAATCATAATCATTTATTTGTCAGAACATGGTCGGTATTTATTTTATTTTATTGGGACATGAAACAGTTACATGTTATAATTTTAGTAAATAATATATTGCATAATAGTGGTCTTAAATTTACATATACGTATATTGTCTCATCATATTCTACCACACGGGCGTACAAATGTCAAGTTTGTCATGTAGATGCTAAATTATAATTACATTTTTTTTAAATAAGTAATGGTTCAAATTTTAATAAAGAATGTCAGAAATAAAATAATATTAACAATAATTGAATTAAATTAATGTGTCATTTAAGTAGTCATTCAGACTACCTAAGGCATTTATTGCATAGAAATTCTTTAAATTGTTATTCTGTAATTTTAGTTTGAGAAGAGCTCGTAGCTTAATAATAACAGCTGTATGGATCGATCTTCAAAGTTAAGCAACGTTTTGGTCCTTGGATGAGTGACCATTTTAACATGACGTTAAGCCGTTGTTCCCGGATAACATTTATACATATTTGAGAATCGTGACGGGTAGTCAGAAGCCAGAAAATCTGACACTGGGTCTTGGTTAGGGGTACCTATCGTGTTACCCAGCTACTGGGTTGTAGAGGATTTTTTTTGTTTTATTACGGATGAGCCTGCTCTTGACCTCGATCTCGCCTGATGGTAAGCGATAGATGAGGTCTACGATGTGACGAGCGAGCCCAGAAGATGCCTATTTACTCTTGCTTTAAAAGCTGAAAGGTTATAAGTGGCAGGGAACACAGAAGCCGGCAGAGAATTCCACAACTTGGCTGTGCGCACAATTAATGTGGAGGAGAAGCGCTTGGTACGATAAGACGGTATATCAACCAAGTGTGGGTGGTATCCAGCCGTGCGTCTTGTAGACCGGTAGTGAAAGGGAGATAAAGGAATCAGGCTATGAAGCTTGCCCGATAGCACCTCGTCGCCTATAAGGCTTTTAGCCCTGCGCTCGATCGAGTCCAGTGCAGCAAGTTAGTATTTTGCAGAGCCATCCCACAAGCGGCTGCAGTACTCTATGCAGGAAAGTCAAATACGCAGTCGCTCCAAGTTAAGCACTAATACTAAGCTGCATCCACTTAGACTGGAAGCCGAACAAGTCTAAGCAGATGACGATTCTGAAATATTACTTCGACCTTTAAGCGAGTCCTGATATTGAAAAATGTTTTTTGTGAAAGATTTCACAGACAATCAAACGAAAGCAATAAACATAAAAAAATCATAAATCGTTTATCCTTTAACCTCCTGGATTCCAGAAAAAAAAAAAATCGATATTATTTAAAAACATGTACATGTCCAAAAAAAATGCAAAAAAAAATATTGTATTTTGTATATAGATTTTTCTTATGTCATATATATATGACAATGGTTCTAGATGATAGATGCCAATACAAAAATTTTCAGGCCAACAGGGTTGGGTTTTCCTGGACAATATTGCCGTATTCCACACTGACCGCTGAATGGCACTATCATCTCATCAATGCTTAGTTCAAGTGGTTTTTCTTGTGTGTGACACCCTCGCGAGATAGACTGAAACAGTGGATTTACCTTCCATATCTTAGTTTTTAGTTTTTCTTCGTCTGATACCTCAGTATCAATAACTACTTTTAGACTACTTCTTATATTAAAATATCTATTTCGTGTCATGGCCTTTTATGACCTGAATTCCGTATTTCTGAGGCCAGAATAAAGCAATTTTTGGTAAGTTAATAGCACTCATAACCATCTGAATACCAAAAAAGACTTTCAGTTCTTTGACTGTTAGACCCAAGGTACAGCCTTTTCTTAGTATATTGGTTCTATTTGTTCCAGTTGTCATTTCTTCCAATATATCATCATTGATATATTGTGTAAAATAATCTTCAGGTGTCCATGAATTAGTCTCAACTTTTTTGTAACTGGGTTGGTAAAACGGGACTTCTAAAGCTTCAAACTGACCATTCCATGCGTCGGAGATAGGCGTTCTAACTGTAACAGCAGCATGTCCACGGGTACTTCTAGTTCCTCGCCTACGACCAGTTGGGTGCGTGCGGATTCGGTGTCGTCTTCTCTCTGTTACAGAAGATTGTAGAGATATGTCCGATTGTGAAGCTATTTCCTCATCTGAAGAGCTAGAAGATGAAGTACTGGATTCTTGATCTTCTCCAGGTCTTGGAGTAAATGCAGTGTCCTCATTCTCATCAGCATCAGATAGATCTATGTCTGACTTCGAGTCGTAATAAAACTTCTTCATCGCGTAAGGCTGTAAAAAGAGAGAACCAATGTAATACCAGTAGGACATTAAAAAGTTTTTAATTTCAATGCCGAGAATAATTGACCATTTGAGGAAATAATCTGTTAATTAGTTACGTGGGTATGTAATGAGTACAAAACAAGCATAGTTATTGTGACAAATAAAGTAATTCAATAATAATTTTCGGATTACTTACCGCGAGCATCTGAACGACGTGCTATCGTCCTCGCCGCGCTTCAAAAAAGGAGTTATTTGACGTGCCTGTCAAGCTCGAAATGACATTTGGCGTAGTGTTGCTAGTTTATTAAGGTCACACAACTATAATACAATGAGTAGTAACGAAAAATATTCACAGATAACTTTAGAACGAAATTTAATTGTTTTATGTAATATAGGTATGACGCTGGCATCCAGGAGGTTAAAAAACTTTACTGACCCTTTCCTCCCACGTTCCAGAAACCCAATTTGGAAGCGATACATCAATCCCACTTTATTGCCATAGCAACAGTTTTTGAGTTAGAGCAATAATCATGTGGGATCAAGCCACGCTAACACCGTAATTTTACTGGGCTTAGTTTTATTACCACTAAAATTTTCAGTACTAAATGCGAAGTGCCAGCTCTGTTTACCGGAATGGTATTGGATGGGATTTTTATATCCTGTTTGAATAAAAGATGCGAACTTAGGTTTGTAAAGGGTTGTTAGTTTTAGAACTCGTTTAGTTTTATATTGTGATTGTTTAGGCTCGTGTGGAGTTGGTTTTACTATTATTCAAAATGGAAACACAAGAATATCCATTTAATTTAAATGCCATATAAATGTTTAGTACTTATGTGTACCCTATAAATACTAAAAATGTATATGTCCAAATCGAACTGAATCCGTGTGGTAGAACATGGCCCTTTCCATCTTAGAAAGAAGCCTGTGTCCTATCAGTGAGAATTTTATAGGCAAATTATGTTGATGTATATAGAGTGGTATAAAAATTAAAGTTAATCAAACATTTTATGATATTTGCTAAATCTTGACGGTGATCGTTTAACATTAATATAAAAGAATTCATTTATCCTGATGATACTTAACCAAATGTGGCGGATCTCAACAACAAAATCTTCAGGGCATTGAGTACAATGCTCAAAATTTATATTCACTTTGAGATCGGAATTTCAAAATACACAGGACATTATAATATTCAAATGTCTCCAGCGTACGAATAAAACATGCTGTGTTCGTATCCAATTGGAGTCAAACTGAAATGGAGTATATTCCCAACGTTCGCTCGATTCTCAATCACTGCTCTCTGATTCATGACATGTTTGAACATTGTTGTTTGACAATGTGTTTAACAAGTGCGCTTCCTGTAGCGCAATGTAATGCTTTGGAATTTATAGTGTTTTCAATGTTTCTTTCACATTTTATTCTGAATGATTTCACGTTTGAAGTTTTCTTGCTAAAACTATTTTTACAGTCTTACTTCTTGGAATCGATGGTTCAAGTCTTGTATTATGTTGAACCCCGTTGGTTGCCACGCTAGGCGCAACCTCAGTAGCATTTATGGTATTTGGGAGAATTTTAGACTCTCCAGTAGATTGAACATGATTCGTAAACTGTTACAAAAAAAAACTAAAACTAAACTACTAACTAAACTTAAACTATTAATTAACTATTGCATTCTCATTGGGTGTCAGGGTGGTCTGTTATCCCCCATTTCACTAAATTGTATCTTAAGCGGCCTACTTAGGTTCGCAGTTTTATATTAAGGTTATGTAAGTTTGTGGCAAAGTATTAATTGCGGTGTGGATCGATCTTCAAATTTAATACGTGCGCTGACAGTGAGCACTTAAACTGACACCACATTACGACAGTAGAATTGTCCATACTAAATGACAAATCAACGTAGTACTCGTGCATAAGCAAGTAATATGAAACTACCCACAAAATAATCGTGTTACGACAGTAAGAAATATGAAATTTCTCATAATATGACATTGAATACTGCTCTTTATAATACTTATATGATAAATTATCGTGAGACGACGTACACTTAAAAATAAGTGTTTCGATGTACTGTCATAACTCATAACACACTATTTTAATTTCCTGCCTAACGACGTACTGTCAGCGAACGTGTTAAGTTACGTTTCTTGAAATCAGAGACTTTACATATAAGGTCTCTGACTTTTAATATAGTCATCATTAATAAATGATGACTATATTAAGAACAAATCTCGTCCGTGTCTCGGAAAGTTGATTTTAGATGTCATTTGAAAATCTTGCTTGGTATCGTGCTACACGTGTGTGTGTAGGTCAGATAAATCAGTTGCTGCGTATAAAACGCTGATAAAATCTGCTGCAATGTTATATTAGAAGTCGTCCTACTAGGATTTTTTTATCATTGCCTCAAACTAGAAATTTCTCTTGTACTATAAGTGCATTTTAGCAAACACCTAGACCCGGAACAACTTCTTGTATTTGTAGGCCATAGCAATGTTTATTCTGTTCTGGCATTAATTTTATTAATTTTTTTGTTTCGACGCGGGTACCAAAGCGACGTCATGCGTAATTTAATGCAAATATTAAAAATGTGTTATAAAATGTGTTGTTTTACTTTATATAATAATAAATATATTGACATCTCAATTTATTTTAAGTTTTGTATAAATGAAAATTCAACATTTTTAAATTTAATTCACTGAATATTTCTACACCGTTAACGGTAGTGTATGTGAAACTATGTTAATATTAAGATCTCAATGCCCTTATATGCTTAGAAATAAATGATATTCTGAATAGAATATCATTTATTTATTTATTTAATTATTCTATTCTGTTCTATAATTAATTACCAAACGAAATAATATTCATGACATAAGATAGTGTTGTAATCCTGTCATTAGCTTCTATCCTAAGCCAGTAATCATCCCCTATTCAGTCCCCTCTGTCAGCACAAGGTAGTAATAGCGGTTTCAATATAACAATACCGAGACAGATTCGACTTCCGTGCAATTAGTCCAATTGATCGATCTGCGGTACTTGGGTACTACGGTATCCGTTCTACAATGATCGTAGGCCGGATAACAGTAATAGGTTTATTTAAAATTCATTTTAGGTAGTGACTGTGAGAACAGCAGGTTTTGATACATTAAAATGTATTTTTATATTATTCAGCCTTTGAAAGACTACTGGATTTAGATATCCTAAGGAACGCTTAAACGACAGGTCCAGAATTTCTCGCATCCAGAGGTGACCATGATCTTATGGTCCCCTCCGGATGCGAAAACTTCATAAACCATATAGGTTCATTATGAATACCCTTTTTTGGGTTCCGTACCTCAAAAACGGAACCCTTATAGGATCACTTACACCAACACTGCTAAGGAGTGGGATTCCTTGTCGAAGATTCTGGTACCTGATAGCTATTAGGTCAGGTCTTTAAGTCAAGAGTGAATTAGTTAGTTCTAGTTAAGCGTGCGCCATCTTCGACCACATCATCGCTTGATGGTAAGCGATGATGTGGTCGAAGATAAAACACGCTGGTGGGAGACGGAGGTTAAACACCTGCATCTAAACAATAAAAAAGCGAAGTTCGTCCATCCCTATCTGTCTGTTAAGAGCCTTTTTTTTAAAGAACGGGTAAAGATATTAAACTATAATTTATATCAGATACTTAGGTCTTCAGTTTCCTTCAGCTATAAAAAAATCAAGCTTGTAAATCAACGCGATCAGACGATATGACTGCTTATGTCGCATATTTTGCGATATCACAAGGGAATCTAAACCTGGGTAAAATTCCCTTCGACCTAGAAACATGAAATTTTATAAAAAGCAATGTCTTACAGTTCATGTAAAGATATAAAACCACAAATATGTAGTTAGTTCGGTAGTATTGAACTTATACACGTACATATACCTACTTAGATAAGTTTGTACGGAAACTCAGTGTGCGAGTCTCGGTTTTTAGGGTTCCGTAGCCAAATCGCAAAAACGGAACCCTAATATATATTCGTCATGTCTGCTCGTCTGTCTTCGTTGTGGTGTTGTCGTTCGTCTGTATGTCACGGTCATCCTCTTTATTCCGAAACTACGCAGTTGAAACTTGCTCAGTAGATGTATTTTGTGGACCGTTTAAAGTTTAATGATTTATTTATACCAAAATAACAAAAATAAGGCCTCCCATACATAGAACTGAAACTGACTGATGTTTTTGAGCTAATTTCCTTATCTTCATTCATTTAAAAACACCGTAAATATTACTTTGCATTTATACAAACACTACTTGTGAAAAATAAAATAATTTTGCGTTGCTACTACGGACCCTTCATGGGCGAGTCCGACTCGCACTTGGCCACTTTTTTAGAAAGTTTCTGCTATCTTGCCAGTAATAATTAAGCTTCAAAAGGACGGTATTAAAACTGATTACCTTCTGTTATTGCTTTCTGTATTGAGATCCATCAGTAGAATATTAACTAGCAGAACTAAATTTCAGGTTAGTGCGCTGCGATCCATCCAGTTGTTCTGATTAGAGTGTCCGAGGACCGGCGGCTATTTGCAATTTCTGATGTAATGTCTCGTTATCATTGGGTGTCCATGATGGATTGCTGCACACGTTTAGATAGTATAAATACCTTCATTGTTAATGTCGCTTCTGTTTTAGGCGCGTGAGAGACAGTAGCAACAATAGGTATCTTGAAGATGGTCGCTTCTCGTAGTGATTGCCCAATCCAACAGAGGTGGATACGCATTATGTTGGGGCGTTAAACGTAAATTCTAAGTCAATTGATTGATTATTTATAATTATATTGACACGTTTGTTATGACGTTTGTTATTTATATAAAAACTCACAGAAAATTTATTTTTCACAAATCTATGCTTGCGACTACGGAACCCTTCATGGGCAAGTCTGACTCGCACTTGTCTACTGTTTTCCAACTATGATTGAGTCGGCTGTTGATCTAAATGGATGCAGCTAGGTACTAATATTATCTGACCTCCATAATCCAGTAACTGGATACCCCTTGGCAAGATTGCTGACAGATTTTCTGGCTTCTGGTTACCCGTAACGATTTTCAAAGATTTATTTATTTATTTAAACTTAATGTACAATTGTGTTACACGGGCGGACTTAATGCAGCAAGGCATTCTCTACCAGTCAAACTTTGGGTAAAAAAAAACACATTGTGGTAGGTGTATGAGAAAATGGAATGAAATAATATATTTAAAATATAATACTAATATATAATAATACTAATAAAATACATATATAGGTATGCTATAATGACTAACTAATAAATACGGTGCTTTATAATATTCTTTCTGATTAAGAGAGCTCATAACAATTATGACGAACAGCCCCGAAATTCCCCCAGAAAAGAAAATTTTGACTCAGCCTTCTTGATGTCAAGGGGTAGCAAATTCCAGAGTTATAATATATATAAGCAGTAATAGTAGAAATGGCGTAAGAATTAGATAGAAACCCGGTGCGGTGAGAAGAAAAATGTCAGTCGGGACAAACCTCTTAACATGTTTTCCGATGCATGAAGGATATATCAAGACCCTTGAAGATCGACACGAGCTTTTATTATTTAACCATAAGCCTAATAGAAAAATCCATATGGAAAATGAAGCCGGACTTTTATCGTGCTATCATTTAAATTTTATTTCAGTTAACTTTTCCCAACGGGACTTTGTTTGCCGAACTAATAATAATTCGTGCTCGTTGAATGTACATTGTAGAGTTCTTTTTGATAAAATAAATAAATAAAACTCATTGAATTCATGTCAACCCGTATGGTCAAAAGTTTACTAGTTGTCTGCCATTGCTCGGCTAATATGCATAATGCATCGGTTATATATTTAGGGTTCCGTACCCAAAGGATAAAAAAGGGACCCTATTACTAAGGCTCCGTTGTCTGTCTATCTGTCACCAGGCTGCATCTCATGAACCGTGATAGCTAGACAGTTGAAATTTTCTGTCTTATGCAACAAACGTGATTTTTTTGCCGTTTTTATGTATAATGGTACGGAAACCTTCGTGCGCGAGACCGACTCGCACTTTGATGATTTTTAATCTAATTGTCACCGTGGCTTCGACTGCTTGGGAGGGCTTTCCCGCATGACTTCCTATTTCGTTGGCATACCTAGACATAGTGGCATATATGATGCTCTATAGATGTGGTGCTGAAACAGGAGGATGCTCGGAATATCGTGGACTGAATTCCGCACCAACGTGTCCATGCTTCAGGAGCTCTCTATCGGATCTATCGGCCGTAGTACAGTCGCGCATACTGCAGTACTTTGGTCTCTAGGCGGGGTAACGACTCAACAGTGCGGTTGGTCGTTCAAGGAAAAGTGGAGAGACCATATAAAAAACAGTTTTTACGTGTTTTAGTATTGGAAAACTACATGACGTACGTTTTAAAATCGCACACAGACACTTCAATTTTATCTGTAAGTATGATATAGTAAAACATAGGTAACCTACAAACATTTTTGAATTACAAGTTATCTACTTTGCTTGTAACTTTTAGTTAGAAATGAACGTTTAGTTACTATTGGAACCTTTCAGTTTTAATTTGAAATTCCTGGAGCCTGCTCTTTCTGAATTAGATTAGGATAAGTTCTAGGACATTTCAAAACTTGTAGTTCCATCAAGTAACCTAGCGCTGTACGCTTCTGTTCGAAAGTAGCCAAGAGCGAGAGGAGTAGCAAGCTCTAAAAAAAAAAATATAAAAATATGTCAAAATTTAGTAAAACATACAACCCCTGGCTCCCATGATAGAAGTCCTGTGTCGATTTCTATGAAATTCGGTATAAAAGTAACTCGAAGCTTGAAGAAGGCTATTTACTACTTTTTACCCGACTACAAAAGAAAGAAGGTTATGTTTTTATTGTCCGCGAGAGCGAATTCGAGAGCGACTGCTGGTCCGTAATAAAAAAAATTGGCCAAGTGCGAGTCAAACTCGCCCATGAAGGGTTCCGTAGTAACTACGCAAAATAAGGGGGAGGAGGGATCGGTCCATTCGAGTGGTCATTGATGGCTGCTCGTCTGGCCAATTGGCAATTAATGCCGGGGTCCCTCAGGGGTCTGTTCTCTCAGCAACTTTATTCTTGCTGCACATTAACGATCTGCTAATGCCCGGTACCTTTGGGTATGCAGACGACAGCACAGTTTCTGAGAGATATGTGTCCAGCGCGCGAGCTGGTGGGTCACAGATCCAGTCTCTCCGTGAGGACATGGTCGGGCGCTTGAACTTGACCTTGAAGGCTGTCTCCGAATGGGGCGATGCCAACCTGGTCAAGTTTAATGCAGCTAAGACCCAGGCGTGTCTCTTCTCCGCAAAAAGGAGCCAATTTGAACCGGCTCCTACTTTCCGAGGTGTAACTGTGCCGATAACTGACCATATCGAGCTTCTGGGGGTAACATTAACTTCTACCCTCAGTTTTGGCCCGTTTATCGAGGCTAAGGCTCAACTAGCTTCAAAAAAGTTGGGAATCCTAGCAAAGGTGAGACGGTACTTCACACCCGAACAGTTGCTCAATCTCTATCAAGCCCAGGTTCGGTCGTGTATGGAGTACTGCTCTCATCTTTGGGATGGATCTGCTAAATACCAACTGGACGCGCTTGAGTCTATCGAGAAGCGGGCCAAAAGACTCATTGGCAACGATGCACTGGTCGAATCAAAGCTCCAGAGCCTTGAACATCGACGACGAGTTGCAAGTCTATCGGTTTTTTATCGGTTACATTTCGGGGAGTGTGCGATTGAATTACACAATTTAATTCCAACAAGCCCGTTCCATCGTCGGACTACGAGACAAACGGCGAAGCGCCCTCGTTACATGGTGGACATCCCACCCATACGCACCAAACGTTTTGGGAATACCTTCATTGTGCGTACGGCTAAGGAGTGGAATTCCCTGCCGGAGTCTGTGTTTCCCGATAGCTATAACCTAGGAGTCTTTAAGTCAAGAGTGAATAGGTTACTTTTAGGTAAGCGTGCTCCATCTTCGACCACATCATCACTTACCATCAGGTGAGATGGTGGTCAAACGCGAACCTATTCTAAATAAAAAAAATAAAAAAAAATAAAAAAAATAACTTTGTTTTTTGTAGTGTTTTGTATTAAATACAAAGTTACATTTACGGTTTTAGAAAATGTACAATGCTCAGAAAGTAATGATTCTATCTCGTTCTAACTTATTTTTGTTGAAAGTTAACATTAAGATCTACAGCACTGATTTAATTTAGATTTTTCACTCTATTATTATAGAAGTTAGAGGTGGAGACGCCCATTTTACCACTTTGGAAATATCTATCTCTTAAACGATTGATTTTAGGAAAATATGATTTTAGAAACCTTTATGTCATTGTTAAAGACATATCTAGACTATCTACAAACACCAAACACGTATAGGTTTGATGAAAAAAAATATTTTCAGTTTCAGTTCCATGTATTTCAGCCCACCTTAATTTTATATATATATTTTTTTATTTTTGTATATGAATCGGTAAGCGGTATATGGAATACATCTACCTACCAAGTTTCACATGTGTAGTTCTAATAGTTTCGGAATAAAATGGCTGGGGAATAAAATTTCGAAATAAAGTGATATACGGACGGACAGACAGACAGACATGATGAAGTTTATAGTTATAAGGGTTCCGTTTTTTGCCATTCGGCTACGGAATCCTAAAAAGTGCGTCATGGATATTTGTTGAAGCTCAATTCGACTGTTTCATTTCATACAGCGATGAGAAAACGATGCCCTTCCCTGGTGTGCCGCGTGCGGGCCAGCCCTAACCATATCCTACGTTGTGTAGCGACTTAGCGAGCAGACTCGGCTGTCTCGAAACGAATCGCCGCGATGCTGCAAACAGTCCACCTCAGTATTAGGCGTGTGACAGGTATTGTCATATTATGTATATTCATGGTTTTTAGGTTGTGATTAGAATAAGATATTATAGAGCACAAAATAAGTTTGTGAGACATTTATATTTACGCTTGTATGGTGTATATACAACGTGTAATTTAAAGGGTATATACATACCAAGTGCATGGCTTCTTTGGATGATAACAAACGATGTGGCATGGGTTTTGTAATCCTAAGTCTACGTGTGTAGAACTTATTACAAATTCTAATACACTGATACCAGATATCGATTTTTTCAAATTAAGAAGAACGAAAAGAATTGTTGTGTTATTGGCAAGTGACGTGGAAAGTTATTGACCCTCGTAGTGCTGTGACACGTTTGTTGTGATTGGTATTCAAGAAATATATGAAACCAATAATTTGGTAACAATTCTTTAAATCAGTTATTTTGTGCTGAAACTGTGCATAGAGACTCCATACCAGATGTTGTCTCCAGCCCTTTTGGATAGATTATGGGGTTTCCGTTACACATTGTATATCCCTTTTACCGATTAATACACCCTACTTTATTTATTTTGGGTATCGTAGGATATAACGAGCTGAGCATCAGGAGGGAACTCGAACTCATCTCGTACATCTTCAAAATATTATAGGGAAGGTGCATAATTCAGACGTATTAGGGCAAATTAGTTTGTGTGTTCCGGACAAGTACGTGCGGCGACGCACGGTGGGCTGAAAATCGGCTTTCATAGACTTAGGCATTTTATTTTGCAAGTGCGAGTTTTTTTGCCGGATATCACTTCTATTAGTTATAACAATATACAAAAATGACACCAGAATTGATTCTGCACAGAAACGAAGGAATTATAATTTTTTTACGAAAAATTTGTATGGAGCTAGTATGAAAAATCGAAATATCTCTAAAACGGCAGCGATAACCGTAATATCCTTATAGGGGGTTATAGTACTAATTATTTATGATTTTTTGACATACGTTACATAATGGTTGTAGATGCCTTTTTTTAAAAAAATCGTCAAAATATTTTTATTTATTTTTACATATTTAAACGTTCCTTTTAGTGTTTAAGTTGAAGAATTCAGAGCTTTAACAACTCTTATCATAAAATAGCATCACCCCTATAGACCTGAAGGACTAGACAGAGGTGTGTAGTGTCTTGTTGATCTTGTAAGATTTCCAACAATACCAAATAGTTGAATATCAGTGTCAAAGTGCCCATGCTGTCGCTTCTTTTTGAAAGATAGGGGAATGAAATTGTTAATTGATCATACCCTAAAAGTATGATTACAACATAACCGGACACATAATAATAATAATATCCTTATAGGGGATTATAGTACTAACATTATTTATTTTAACATATGAAACTGTTCAAAACGATCCATGAACTGTGTCAAAGTTAAGAACATCGTTAGGAAGCATGCTTTTTCCCCAAATATTAAGAATATGTGAAAAAAAAAAGACTGTATATAAACTTTTTATTGATAGGTAATTTAAATAAAACAGAAGTAACAAAAATAATATCTAATAAATTCAATTATACAAAATACATATTTGAAACTATAATTTATGAAATTATTAACTAAACATATTGGTACAATAAACTAACATAAATAACAAAAGAACATAAAGAAAAATAATTAAATTTTACAAATTTTCTTTACAACTTTCGTTGTCGGACTCCAATTCCGAGTCAGAATCCAGATCGGATATACCTACAAACTCGAACTCAGTTTCCGGAAACTGTATTAGGTCGAGAGTTTCAGCAAAAAAGGTTGTCTTCCTTTTGGCATCTAACTTCGGCCTTTGTGCACTTAGAAAAGGATCCGAAGAAACAACAAGCATATTTAGGATATCTTGATTAGAATCTTGCCTGCTTCTTTTCCGCGAATGATGTCCAGATCTTTGAATGGTTTTCGGGACCTTTTTGTCATTGTTCCAACAGTCGATGATGTCGAAGGTTCTGGAGAGACTGAGCGTGCTCTTGGTATCTCATCAACAGTTGGTTCTTGATTTATTAAAGTTTGCACGCAACTCGGCCAATCAATATTTGCTTGCAACCACTCTCCGTACGTATTTCTAAACTTATCAAAGAATCGTTTAGATTTCTGCCACCTGTTTAAAGCAGCTCGCGTGAATTTCCGGCAAAATTCTTTGAGAGTTACTTGATCTTCGGCAGAAAGGCAATCGCCTAAGCGGGACACAATTGCACTAAACAATACTTCATGATTAAATGAAGGACACTCACTTTTTAGAAGAACAAACAAATCTAAGTTAGTGATTAAACTTTCCATTCTAAGATTTTGTAGTCGCAAAGCAAATAGTTTTAGTGTTAGCAGTTACACGGTTGTGAACAATCTAAATTATGGAACAAAATTATAGCCCTTTTATTGTATAAAGTCAATAATTAGTTAACTACCCTCATTAAAGTTATAAAAGATATGATAATAAAAATTTATAATCGTCAAAAACATTTCGTAGAACTCATAGTAGAACTAATCAACATTAGCAAATCACATTAGCTCACTAATTATAAAAAGGTGAATGCAGTTCTTAGTTGGTATTGTTGCGAGATATTTCAAATCATTTAATCACTTAATAGGCTCATTAGAATCAGAAGACTACAACCATCATTCTAATTACTTAATTACTTGTCATCAGACTCATTAGATGACTACACAATATGTTATTTTGTATTTTGAACGTATGCAAGGTTTTAAAATTCCTTTTGTGTCGATATTATTATGTGTCCGGTTATGTTGTAATCATACTTTTAGGGTATGATCAATTAACAATTTCATTCCCCTATCTTTCTAAAAGAAGTGACAGCATGGGCACTTTGACACTGATATTCAACTATTTGGTATTGTTGGAAATCTTACAAGATCAACAAGATACTACACACCTCTGTCTAGTCCTTCAGGTCTATAGGGGTGATGCTATTTTATGTTAAGAGTTGTTAAAGCTCTGAATTCTTCAACTTAAACACTAAAAGGAACGTTTAATATGTAAAAATAAATAAAAATATTTTGACGATTTAAAAAAAAAAGGCATCTACAACCATTATGTAACGTATGTCAAAAAATCATAAATAATTAGTACTAAAACCTCCTATAAGGATATTACGGTTATCGCTGCCGTTTCAGAGATATTTCGATTTTTCATACTAGCTCCATACAAAATTTTCGTAAAAAAATTATAATTCCTTCGTTTTTGTGCAGAATCAATTCTGGTGTCATTTTTGTATATTGTTATAACAAATAGAAGTGATATCCGGCACAAAAACTGGCACTTGCAAAATAAAATGCCTAAGTCTATGAAAGCCGTTTTTCAGCCCACCGTGCGACGTCGACAGCCCCGGCTGCTGGTGGAGCCAATCTGTTGGGGGAGGCGCCACTGACGCACGAACCAACCTCACTGCGACCGATTTGGACTTATTCTGTTATTCACTGGGTGAATTCACTAGGAGTGCTTTATTTGTAATTTGTTACAAAATAAATAAATAGTTGTTAATTATAGAATAGGTACACTATCGCATTAGATTACCCTGTAATGATAGATGTAAAGTGGATAATAAATAAATATTATAAATAGATATTACTATATTTTTTTTAAGACATACGGTTAAGATGTTATTAATTTTAAAGTGAACTAGCATATATGATGGGTTGTATTCACATTACTAGCAAACTTGTTAACCCCTCCAACTAAACTAAAAATGCTTGTGTCTGTAGAAGGTTCACGGCCATAGTGTAATGGGTGGGGTTCGAACCCGCGACCTTTCGATCACAAGTTCGACATCTTAGCCATTAGATCATTGACGCTTTCGATAAATATACCACCATCCACACTTGGTTGATATACCGTCTTGTCGTACCAAGCGCTTCTCCACATTTATTGTGCGCACAGCCAAGGTGTAGAACTCTCTACCGGCTTCTGTGTTCCCTGCCACATATGACCTTTCAGCCTTTAAAGCAAGAGTAAATAGGTATCTTCTGGGCTCGCTGGTTCCATCGTAGACCTCATCTATCGCTTACCATCAGGCGAGGTCGAGGTCAAGAGCGGGCTCATCCGTAATTAAAAAAATATATACCGAAAGCGTCAATAATAACTACTAAGATATTAAATAAAAAGATATTATTATTAACAAAATGTTCTCTTATTGATATAATTGTTGTAGCCAACTACATTACAAGGAAGCAATTTTATTTGTTTTGTGACCGTTGCATACCACGTGCAGTTCCAAGCATTTGATTGGCAAAATTGGGTTTTCCAGAGGAAAACGTAGTTTCAAACAAAGTTATCAGAATTCTCATCTGTTTTGCCATTTCATTTATTTGAACACGAAACGTCCATAACATTGTTATACAGTCTTTATTCGTGTACGTGTGTGCCCACCGTTCACCTAGGAATATTGTAAATTGGCTATTAAGTTGGCGCGGCGAGTTATTGGGTCGTGGGCAAACGCGGAATGGTATATATTGTTGGACGGCCTCGACGTGATTATTGACTCTGGCGCGGATTCTGTACGACTCGTTTATATGGCTAAGTAGCTATTGATGACAGTTGCAATTGTGTTTTTTAGCAATAAAATAATTTGATCCAGGTTAGCGGCACAAGCAAATATAAAGATAAATCAAAAATATAATGAAATAAAAAAATTAAGTGTTATGATGCAATTTTCAAACCAAACCTATGCTAAATATCTAAATGGTTCACTTCGTTTCGTTGTAACTAACTTTGACCGATATATTTACCATATTGCCATGCTTGCCGATATATCCAACACTGAAAGAATTTTTCAAATCAGAACCGTAGTTCCTGAGATTAGCGCGTTCAAGCAAACAAAAAAACAAACTTTATAATATTAGCTTTATAATATTAGTATAGATATGTCCCGTTTTAAGTTCTAATGATACTTTTAGTGGCCATGTTAGTTTAAAAGGCTTTTACACTTAATTGATGTTGGCTATAAAATAATGTTAAAAAAAAACTTTTTAACAAAAAATTAAACCGACTCCCAAAAAACACTGCAAAGTGAAAAATAACTTTAATTTCGGTAGTCGGTGTCTTTAGTTTTGTTTTTTCGTTTTTGGCACCGACTTCCGAAATTAAAGTTATTTTTCACTTTGCAGTGTTTTTTGGGAGTCGGTTTAATTTTTTGTTAAAAAGTTATTTTTTCACTCTTTTTAGTTGGATGATTTTTAATTTACCTAGTTACAAGAGCCTAAATGTCAACTACTTATAACCTTTTACAAAATATTGCTTTTCCCAATGCTGGGCCGTTAATTGTTGAGGAGTTCTCCTGGTACTTCACCATCAGCTCTACATCACCATATGCATTGTGACGAGCATAAAGTGCTTAACATCCATATTCAAGTAATCGAATCGCAATCCACTTAATACTTATTATTGAGTAGTTTCGGCGGCCATCTGTGGTCTTCATCATCAGTTCCACTTCCCCAAATGGTACTTTTTGAGAGCAACTGCACAAGTTACTATAAGAAATACCCAAAACGCCATAGGTGTGCCTATAATATTTGAAGAGTTCCCTCGATTTCTCCAGGACCCCATCATCAAATCCTGACTTTGGTGATAGTGGTACCAATTTCGAAGTATACCCATTCGAACAAAAAAAGAATTTTTCAAATCGGTTCAGCCGTCTTCGAGTACTCGATGACATAAAAAAATACATACATAAAAAAAAAATAAAAAAATATACGCGTCGAATTGATAACCTCCTCTTTTTGTCGTCGGTTGAAAATCGTTGGTATCAGGAATGTGTTGGAAAGGTGAATCCCAAGTTTCGGCTCGAATCATGTAGCGTCCGACAGACTTTCTAAATTAATGATAATTCATTATATAAAACTGTAAGAATTATACAGTATAAATAAAATCTGTAGAAGTACACCGTTTAAAAGTCATTTTAAATAGTTATTCAATTTATCAACACGTTTTGTATCTACAATTTCAGTTAGAAATGTTGCCAATACCAAAATAAAATAATATCGATACGAAATTGCACTCGCAAATCGATTACATTAATATTATTATGAACCTACGTAAGTGAATTTATTAGTTACTAAAGTCATAACTCGTAATTCTTATAATAATTAACAATGTTTAGTTATATTTTTTAATATTATATAATCAGTTGCGTGCTGCGCGCGGTACAGATTGCACGTTCTTATACTATTTTATTTCAATGTCATCATTTTTTTTCATCTACCCGCCATAACGTGTTATAGTTAGTAATGAATGAAAAGGAGAAAGAAGTTAGTATTCGGAGTGCAAATAGTAATGAAGTTGAGATGGAAGAGCAAGTAAGCAGTGGACAAGTATCGTATCAAAGATTATCAGAAAAACGAGTGAGACAAGAAAGTGATGAAGGAGAAGTTATTGAGGAAGATGGAGAATTTATTACAGTAAGAAGAAACCCAAAACGATTGCATAAAACTACGTCAACAGAATATGAGAAAAGTAATAATAAGGAAAATGAGGGTATCACAAAAACAAATGAAGTTTTTGTTTCGTCAAAACAATTATTGCCAAAACAAATTGGTTTAGCTAAACTACTTAGAGCAGAAAATATACAAGGTGTTACTAAAATCAAATATAAAAACCCATACAGGGTAATTGTTCAGTTTACGAAACGTGAAGATGCAGAAAAATTGATGTCTAGTAGAAAAATGCAAGAGCTAGACTACAGATGTCAATACACACAAGAAATAAATTTATCTTACGGTATCATTAAAAATATAGATTTAGACATAGACCTGTCAGAAATACAGAATACCCTCTCTAGTGAGAATGAACATGAATTTGAAGTGGTTTCAATTAACCGATTAAAACGGTTCTCTGGAGAAAAGTGGGTCGAAAGTGAGACAATACGTATATGTTTTAAGGGGCCCATCTTGCCCCCGTATGTGTTTGGATACGGGTGTAGATTCAAGGTGGAACCCTATGTATTTTCGGTAACCCAATGCTCTGGGTGCTGGAAATATGGACATTTGATAAAACAATGTCCCTTAAATAAAAATGTGTGTCCTAAATGCGGTGGTCCACACCCTAATTGTGAAACTACAAGCTACACATGCGTAAATTGTAAAGGACCACACATGTCACTCGACAAAAAATGTCCAATATTCCTAAAAGAAAAGAAGGTTCGTCTGATTATGTCTCAAAACAATTGCACGTACAGAAAGGCATTACTGTATATAATGCAAAACAAAAGTGCCACCGAGGGGAAGCTATTAGATACAAACACACGTCATAACAACGTCATTAATCATTCAGAAATAATGCATACACAATCGTTAACCACATACCGAGATATATTGGTTAATAGCTCCCAATATGAAGAATCATTAGTAAATAATTCTGAGGAAGATATGAGTGGAGTCACGAGGGAAAAATGCAAGTCTAATAAGAAGAAAACCAATCAGAACGACGACTTATCAGAACTTGACTTAGAAATGTGTGATGATGAGAGAAGGAGTGCGACAATTCAAGAAAAGAAAGACGAAGAAAGTAAAACGAAGCGAAAGAATTTACTAAATAAATTTAAGGAAGTGTTTTTTTTCAAGTAAAATATTTGAAGAGAAAGTTTTATTGGTGGTCAAAATAATAATTGAGGAAGTGAAAAAGTATGTCATAGGATTATTTACAGAGGCTGAGTGGTTCAGTAGTATATTTAATATCTCAAACTATGGCTAATTCTTTTAATTATAGTAAGCTTAATTTACTCCAATGGAATGCTCAGAGCATAAAACCAAAAAGAACAGAATTTGAGTGTTTATTGCATCAAGAAAATATACACGTAGCCATAATAAGCGAAACTTGGTTGAATGAAGAAACTGACCTTAACTTCAGCTGCTATTATACGTACAGGAGTGACAGAGAAGATTCATACGGTGGTGTGGCATTTGTGATTCATAAATCACTCAAGGTACAAACGTCATCTCATAGGTTAGGTAACGCAGGTATAGAAATTATACATATTAGATTACTTAATTGTTCTAGCCTAGAGAATATTATTTCTGTATACTGTCCATCAAGTGTACGTACCTCCCAGCAGGACTGGGAGGGACTATTCGGTATTTTTTCGAAGAAATCTTTAGTAGCAGGTGATTTCAATGCCCACCATACAAATTGGTCGAACAGAAACGATACGCGGGGCACACAGATAACGAATTCAGCAATTAATAATGGGTACATTCCTCTGAACGATGGAAGCCCAACGCGAGTAAAGCTTGTTAATGGCGTGCTGCAGGAGTCGTCGCCAGATATTACATTTTGTTCTACTGATATTGCTGCTAACTTTAAATGGGCTGTAACCAATGAAAATTTAGGCAGTGACCATTTAATTATAAAAATAGTGTTAGACTATCATCGATACGGTTGTTATATCAAAAAGCGAAATTTTAAATTAGCTGACTGGAAATTATACGGAGAAACGATTAATACAGCCCTTACTAATCCAGTTTCTACAAATAATACTCAAGAAAGATATAATTTTTTAATTGATACAATTAATTTTGCTGCTGATCATAGTATTCCAATTATAAAATTATCTACAGATCCTACATCAAAATTTAAGCCAAAACATTATTGGAATCCTGAACTTTCGCAGTCTGTTGCTCAGCGAAGGCTGGCTTTAAAAATTTTCAGGCAAAATCCGACACCTGAAAACCTTATTCTTTTAGAACAAAAAATTTGTGAATTCAAACGGTTAATACGTAAATTTAAGTCTCAGGGTTGGAATAATTTCTGTAATAGTATTGATGAGTCTATATCTCTCTCCGAGATGTGGCGTCGGATGAGGTGGATGAAAGGCTACAAAAAAGAACAGTTTCAGGCGTCTGATGAACAAAAAGTACAGCTGTTATGTAGCTTAGCACCTGATTCCGTTTTTCCACCAATGCCGTCTTTTAACTCGGTGAATACATCCTTGGAAACTGATTTTAATATGAACGAAATGAATAAATGTCTAAAAAAAAAAGATACAGCTTCAGGCAGTGACCTGATAACATATTCAATGTTGTACAATCTACCAGCCATTGCTAAAGTCTACTTGTTAGATATTTATAATAATATTTTGAGACAAGGTTCTGTTCCTTTACAATGGCGAGATGTTAAAATATATCCTATTCCTAAAGCTAACAATACGCATAGTACTGCGAGCCCTACACCTAAATTGAGACCTATTGCCCTTATGACTTGTGTCTGTAAAATCTTTCATGCAATGATCACTAAACATCTTGAATGGTATATTGAAAAAAATAAAATATTATCACATAAAACAACGGGATTTAGACGTGCTCAGTCAACTGCAGATAGTTTAGTGCGGTTAATATCCTACATTCAAATAGGTTTTTCCAAAAATTTGTCTACACTTACACGCTTCCTAGATATAGATAATGCTTACAATAACATTTCAATCAATAAAGTCGCGACCACATTGGAAGAATTAAATGTTGGGGCGAAATTTTCAAGATATATATGGAACTACTTAAGTGAGAGACAATTATCAATTGATATTAATGATGGCAGTAACTGTGGGAGTTTATGTAGATGGACAAGTAAAGGCATTGGCCAAGGAGATCCTTTGTCACTATTATTATTTAATATCGTTACATATACAATTTGTCAGAATATAACAGATGTCATTATATCCCAATATGCAGATGATTTCGTTCTGTATATCAGTAGTAATAAGCTTAGTCAAAGCGCAGTAATTATGCAAAATGCGTTGAACTCAATATATGCAGTTCTGCAAGATATAGGGCTCCAGTTATCTGGTAACAAGTCTAAATATTTTATTTTCAGTAGAGGTTACAGGCAACAGGAAATTCAGCTTCAGATTAATAATACACTATTGAGTTCAACCGAAAATATCAAATATTTAGGTGTATGGCTTGACAGAGGTTTGCGTTGGAGAAAACATGTCAATGAAATAGTTCAGAAAACTCAAAAAATTATGAATTTGCTCAAACTTCTATCTGGTCCATCGTAGGGCATTCATCCAAACCATTTACGTAGATTGTACATAGCACTAATTAGAAGCAGGATCAATTATTGTAGTTTCCTATATGACAACAGCGCTAAAATGCATGTAAATAAGTTGGACATTGTACAAAACCAAGGTTTAAGGATTATTGGCGGCTTTCTTAGAAGTACGCCAGTACATGTCATGGAATGCGAATTTAGTGTACCGCCACTATGTGTACGTAGATATTATCTAGCAGCAAAATATATATTAAAAGCAAAATCATGGACGAATAATGCAACCATTCATGTATTAAATGAACTTAGCGCTCTTTGTACCAACAGATATTGGCGAAATAAAAAGAAACCCCTTTTGGTAACATTATATAACGATACGAAAGATTACCATATAGATAACAACTGCCCCCTTAAAATGTTTACTTTAGACACTTGGGTAACAAACATTCAAACGTTAGAGACAATAAATTATAATTTAGACTGTATAAAATATAACCAAAATAACTATCATATTGATTCACTCAAAAATAATGTCATGGAAGAATTATCAAATAAATATAATGGGTGGCACAAAATATTTACTGATGGGTCAAAGAGCGCTAATGGCATGGGTGCAGCATTTTTTGACCTGTATTATAGTAATAGTGGTAGCTTTAAGATTAATAATATGAAAATTTGTATAATGACGGCGGAACTCACTGCAATATTAGAAGCTTTACGTTATATTAAAAAAGAAAACCTAAATTCTAGGGTGGTCATAATAACAGATAGTAAAAGTGCTTTGCAGCATTTGGCTCGATGCGCTTCTGGATACAGAGGTGCATCGATAGCCTATGACATTTTAAATATTATATACAAATACCAATGCAACAACATTACCCTAAAATTGCAGTGGATTCCGTCGCATATTGGCTTACAGGGAAATGAGGAGGTCGACACATTAGCAAAAACTGCAGCTGTTACTGGATCAATTCTTAATATAAAATCTTGTTTCTTTGAAATCTTACCTAAATTTAAAATTAATTGCTTAAAAATGTGGAGAGAGTATTTCGACTTAAATTCATTAGTAAAAGGTATTTGGTACAGGACAATGCAGTGCGAACCTCCTCGAGTCCCCTGGTTTGCCAACATTAGAATTAGTAGAAAATACATTGTACTAGCTCATAGATTAAGGTCTGGGCACATTCCACTCAACAAGTTTGGCTTTTTAATGAAAAAAACTGATAGCCCTAATTGTGAAGTATGTGGACTTGTTGAAGATGTTCACCACTTGTTGGTGGAATGCACCCGGTATAGAACAGAAAGAGACATACTACTGTCCGAGTTAAATATTAATAAGTTAGACATAGGTGCCTATCACACAATTTTATCGAAACCACACTGCGATGACGCAATTAAAATATATAAATTTGTGAATAATTTAAAAATAATATAGCAGTAGTATCTCTCTCCTCTTAGGCTACGATGAGCCTGGCATGATCATAAGATTAAAGGGCTCAAAAAAAAAATAAAGAAAAAAAAAAATATTATATAATAATTTAAAGTGATTCAATTAAATTATCGATACAGTTTAGAATAGTTATTTAGTTTGGTAACACTTAATCTTGTAGTTGTCACTGATAATTGTCAGTTTTACTTTTCCCGCGTTTTATGACGGGCGACGAAGTGTTTATGTGTTTTTTTTTTAGTGTTGTGTTGTTTGTTGCTTTGTTACCAGACTCCGATTTCTGTATTACTAACGACTATCTGGAGTGTTGAAAACGAATTCAATAGTCATTATTCAATAATTTTATAGTTTATTTCATGTTATCGTTGAAATTAGAAGTATTAAGTAGTCAACTTCAGAGAACTATAACTTTTTTTGGTGTACTTCTTATAGAAAACTAACTATACAGTCAAATTATATAATTATTTTCTTTTTTTTATGATATATAGTTTATCTTTGTCGGTTCTGGCCGAGTCTTGAAGGAAGCCTTGGCATTCTCCTTTGACTTTATGGACTATTTATAATAAAACTGCAGATCGTGAAAAATACGGGTTGCGCGGTGTATTCATTGCTTTCACAGTACTGTCATTAGTGACATTGACGGATAAATTAGACCATATTTTAAGCATATACACTCTGGGCTTTTGTGCCCTACAAATTAATAAACTAATTAATGTTGTATAACACATTTAGTTTTTTTTTTACACAACATAACACAATAATGCAACATTTAGTTTTGATTTATTATTCAAAATATGATACGTGAACCCAAATTATCAAATAGAAATATGAAATAGTTTTGGTGTTTTTCATTAGCTATCAGTGCTGTAAAATCGCGACCAAAACTCAACGCTAACTATCGTAAACTTCCCATTGCAATAAGACGATGTTTTTAAACTCCGAGAAACTTTATCTTTATTCGACCCCGAGTTATATTCAAGTGTGACCAGAAAGAGTGCCAAGTTTCTGGAAACACACTGTATTCACGATTTACGAGCTCATATGGACGAACTTGCGTCACCAATAAGTATAGAAGTTGCGAGTTCTCTGTAATTCTGGAGTTGTGTCTGCAGGCACTTTTCTTTCCGGACATTTTGCACACTCACTCACACTCTTGACAGAGAGGAGTTCGTGCCTAAATAATAATTGCCGCACGTCGATCTACAAAATTAGGCAAAGTTTAGATAAGATAAAATAAGATCATTTTATTTGTCCAAACATGGGTATACGTACAAATGAAAAGCATGCAAGTTGTTAAAAAATAGTTTACACAGGTCGTCATGTTTGCCATATTTATACAATGGCATACAAATATTTAAGAAGGTAAATGTAAATGTAATGTAATGTATGTAAATTATAATTATTCATAATTTCGTATTAAATATTTTTTTTTTATTACTAATGAGCCCGCTCTTGACCTCGATCACACCTGATGGTAAGTGTAAGATGAGGTTCCACATCTTGGCTGTGCGCACAATAAATGTATGTTAAACGAGAAGCGCTTCGTACGACAAGACGGTATATCGACCAAGTGTGGAAGGTATCCTGCGGTACGTCTGGTGGAGCTCAGGTAGACAATTGCTGCTTGTGAAACACTAGTATACAGCTGTATCTTGTTAGACTGGTAGCGACTCCAATATAGTTGCGAAACAGATGATGCTAAACAAATGATGATGACTCTCAATCTTGACGGAGTTCAACAGGTTGTGGCTATATTCAGGGTGATTGGTGGATTGGGACTTCATTGCTGTTGTGCCTCCTGCCAATGGCCACAGGTTTGACTTTGATGTGCCACTTTTGACGTAATGGGGCATTGCTTTTTTTATCATCTCGGTCCAGCGTATCAGCTATCGCCCCTGTGCTCTTTTTCCCATTACGGTTCCCTAGACGACTAGCATTTCCATTGATTGGTCTAAGCACAACATATTTAAAACAAGAAAAAATAATTTCTCAGTCTGCCTAATCTTGCAAAATATCCCGAGTAACATAATTTATGCCGATATTTTGAATATGAACATTTTTCTTCAAAATCCAAGCACCTGGTCGAGAAACTTCAACAAAATCATCTATTCAATACAACTTTATTTTTCATTGCTTTTTAAAACTTAAATCAGAACAGCCCCCGGGAAAACAAAATCCATCCTGTTTGTTTTTCTCAAAATCAGCGATCCAAAATTTCAGCTACTCACAAACTCGATTTAAAACTAAGTTGCCGATACTTAGAGCCAATCTTCGACATCTCAAGCTCGACAGTATAATAAGCTGGAGTAGGCAACTTAACCACTTTGGTCATAAAACATACTTTGCGAAGACCTCGAAAGTTGGACACAAAAGTATCAACGTTGAGGTAGCGTGCCACAGGCCGCCAGTAAATTCGTGGCGAAAAAAGTTTGGTCGCGGGTAAAAGCTGTAATTTAAATGTAAATTGGAAGTCCCACCGAAGATCACGGTTTTCGCTAAGTACGGATTTTCAGTGCGCTGTGGTTAAGGGAAGTTTAGCAATTTTTTTGTCTCTTGCTTGTTAAGATAGCGAGAGATCGCTCTAGCGACATTTTTTTTAATAGTTAGTCTAATATAATGACTAAAAAGGAACTGCCAAAAGTTATAATCGATTTATATTCATCAAAAATGCTTTTAGCCAGAACAAAACCATTTTCATCTGGCTGCACCAGGCTGCACAGTAACATTTTTTATTTTCTAAAAATGTACGGTGTAACACGACCACAGAGCGTGCGCGCATATGACGTCGCGCACCTCCCACCGAGCCCCACTCAAGCGCACGTCACTGCCACCACTCCGCGGCCGCAGGGTATATAAGGCCTCGCGCGCCGTCAGTCCGCCACATTCTGCTCCGACGCTCGCCCGCGACAGTCGTGCCGCTCCGCGCTCTCGATCGTTCCGTGCCTGAGTCATCGCTCCGTTCGTCACGCCCGCCGTGACGTCACTCGTAGTCGCCGACTACGACGCCTGGTCCGGATCCGCCTTTTTCGAGGCGGTGAAGGATATCGTGTTTCTCTAACAGAGATTGTCAAAACAATTTGGTTTGGCCCCTTCAGGGTAAAACCACAGTTTCGTGGTCCTTGGTTGGAAACCTCACGGTGTCAACAATACCAAGGGGGTGCTGACCCGACGCACCCGCTGATCCCCTTCAGGGTGAAGCAGTCAATTGGAGTCGAGTGCTAGGTTTTGGCCTTGGGGGATCTCCTAGTCAAACCTAGTTACTGAGTTCTCTTCACAGCATACACACCTAGTGTCGGTTGGGTGTATCTACCCCTTCGCACTAGACCCAATAGGGCCCGGTACGCACATTGAGATTGGCGACCGGATTACAAGCTTAGGGCACACCATTAGGCACACACCTCCCTGCTATCCCCGCAGGGAGCGAACTCACCTCCGGGTCATTCCCGCCCGGAGGGTTAGGCAAATAGGGCCCCTCAGGCCACATCAGACGGCAACACAGCTACCGAGTTTGTCTGGGTTTCTCTTCTCGGTAGCGAAGTGTTAGGAGAAACTCCGGGGCAGGGCTCTTTGGGGACCGTCTGCTCGGGGAGCTCACGTTTGACGTGTCTCCTCGAGGCGCTTATGTTAGGGTTAGGAGATTAGGATGCCCACCTCTGTCGCCTCCAATATGGAGGACAGGATTGAGGATCTCGTGTCCAAAGTAGATTCCCTAACGGTTCGGTTAAATAGAACAACCGATATATTAGGAAAGATCCTATTTGAAAACCCCGCCCTACAAAGGAAATATGAGGAGGAGATTGACTCCTTACCCCCCGCGGTGTTTCCCTCCCCACAGCCAGATTTAGGTCCCACCCCCGCGCCCAACGCAGATAGGTCCCCCTCCCCCCCAGACGTCGAAATGGACTCTGAGGAGGAGGAACAAGAAAAAGAGGGCTCGGAAGGCGAGCGCTCGGAGCGAGCGGAGTCCGAGCACTCCTCCGACCAAACCTCTTCCTCCGACGAGTTTATCCTCGTCGAGGGAAAGAGGAAGAAGAGGTCGCAGGCCTCGTCCTCCACTCAGGCCCCTAAGGCCAAGAAACTCTCCCCTCCCGAGCCAGCACGCTTAGTGCAGAGCCAGCCCTCCTCTTCCTCGGCCACTAGGCCCAGCCCTACCCAAACCCCAGTCGTCAGCGCCTCAGTGCGCAAGACCATCCCTCCCCCACCCATCTTCATCCATGACAAGGGGGCTTGGACAAACGTGTCCAAAGCGTGTGGCGAGCAACGCATCGCCTACACGAATGCCCGCGCCGTTCAGAACGGCATAAAAGTAGGGTTAGCGACAGCTAACGACCACCGCGCGCTTTCGAAGCTACTCAAGGCTCGAAATATCCCCCACCACACTTATACGCTCCATGAGAGCAAGCCCGTTCGGGTGGTCCTCTGCCGGATCCCCAGTGAGATCCCCACCACCGAGATCGTCTGCGACTTAGAGTCACAGAACATCCCGGTGATTGAGGTGCACCGTATGCACGGCAGAGGTGGCAGGGCGTCTAACAACGTCCTCGTCATCTGCCACCCCGTCTCCGAAGGTCCCCACCCCATCTTTGCGCTGAAGACTGTATGCAGTCTTTCAGGAATTCTCATTGAGAAGCCACACAAAAGTGGCACGGTAGGCCAATGCCACCGTTGCCAGTTATACGGCCACGCGCAACGGAATTGCTTCGGCAAACCCCGGTGCGTAAAGTGCCTGGGCGATCACGGCACCGCGGAGTGCAGTCGCCCAAAAGATAGGTCCCAGTGCCCAGACCCGCCCAGCTGCGTGCTGTGCGGGCAATCCGGCCACCCCGCCAACTACCGAGGCTGTCCGAAAGCCCCGAAAACCTCCGCCCCTAAACTGGCAACGCGCGCTAGCGCACGCCAGGGACGAGAGTGTCCTACACTCTCGTCTGAGCTCCCCCAGACCCTCAGTCCCCAGCGTCCAACTCCTTGGACGGCGGCGAATCACGCCCAAAACTTCCCGGCACTAAGGCCGAAAGTCCCAGGGCTGATGGATCAACCCATCATGCCCCCCGCTCCGGTCGTTGTGGCTTCTCAGCCTCCTCCTCCCCAGTCACCCCCTCGCTCAGATGAGCCGGAACTCGATCCGTTCCTCATCCTAGCGAATACATTTAAATTCTTCAAGTCCCCCCGCGCCATCCAAATGGCAAAGGAGGTCGTGGCCTGCAAAAGCATTGAATCCCTGATTCAGGTATACTATCAGTATCCTGATGTAAAAAGCCATTTTGACAACCTTTTTAAACAGCCATAATGTATAACACGGCTAGTAAGAGATTAAAGCCCCGATCCCTAAAGCTAGGTTACTTCAATGCCAATGGCATCACCAATCAACGGGACGAGATCGCGACTTTCCTTCGCGATCATAGTCTCGACATCCTTCTGGTCCAAGAGACCTTCCTCAAACCCCACCTTAGGGATCCCAAGGTAGCCAACTACCGGCTAGTTAGGAACGATAGGACTAGATGCCACAGAGGTGGCACTCTAATATATTATAGGAACTCCCTGCACTGCATCCCTATGGATCCGCCGCCCCTTGCCCACTTAGAGGTATCCGTTTGCCGGCTAGGCATGACGAGCCATCCCTCTATCACAATAGTATCCGCGTATCTCCCACCGCACAGCGACGTAGATTCAAATTCTTCGATAAACGCCTCACTACGAAGCGACCTTACAGCCCTTCTTGACATGAGTGACTCCGTCCTTATAGCGGGGGATCTCAATGCCAAACATCCCGCATGGTGTAGTCGTATTACCAACCCCCGTGGGAAGGTACTATACGACCTTTGCACACCTCTCCACATAGATATCATAGGTCCTATGCGGCCTACTCATTATCCGTTCGAGCCATCCCACTTGCCCGACGTACTCGACATTGCCCTCCTGAAGAATGTGAACTTACGTTTGCACTCTTTAGAGACGGTAGACGAACTTGACTCTGACCATAGACCGGTGATCTTGGAGTTAACTCCGAGATCGGGTCCCTATGACCCTAACCGCCCCCCTCCCACACAGGTGATCACTGACTGGAGGAAAGTAGGCGAATTGCTGAAATCCAACACGTCTCCTCACCTGGACAAGATCCCCGACCACATCCAGTCCGCCGCCGACACGACGGCTGCGATCGACTCACTCACGGAGCACGTGCAATCTGTCTTGAACGACTGTTCAAAGGAGATTCCGGTGTCAGAGCACTGGCGCCGGAAACTCCCGGACGATGTACGGGCCCTGCTGACTGAGAAGAACGCAGCAGTCCGTGCCTACAGAGCTTTCCCCTGCCAGAATAACAAAACTTTCATGCGGTACTTACAGCGCAAAGTAAGTAACAGCATCAGAGAGTGGCATGAAGCCGGCTGGGACAAGACCCTGAGCGAACTGGAACCCACCCACTATGCCTTCTGGCAACTTCAGCGGAATATGCGCGCCACTGAGGTTGCCTCAATGCCTCCCCTTATCCGCCCGGACAAAAGCATTGCCTTCGACGACGAAGACAAAGCCGAATGCCTAGCCGACAGCCTGGAGGCACAGTGCTCTCCCAGCTCCCAACCAGTCGACCCAGCCCACCTTGCCCACGTGGATGCTGAGGTCGAACGTAGATCTGCCCTACCCCCTGTCGAGGACCCTGATGCTCCCCTCCCCCCCGTCACGGAAGACGAGGTGGAGGAGATCATCAAGAAACTCAAACCTAGGAAAGCTCCCGGGACTGACAGACTGACCACTAGGGCACTTAAACTCCTCCCACGTACGATCTTAGTCCTACTGACTGCCATCTTCAATGGCGCCTTGTCCAACAACTTGTTTCCACAAGCTTGGAAAGAGGCTATAGTGATAGGTATCCCAAAACCTAAAAAGCCCAAAAACCTCCCGACTAGCTATAGACCCATTAGTCTGCTCAGCGCCCTCGGCAAGGTCTACGAGCGGATTATTCTTAATCGGCTCAAGGACTTTGTCGAGGCTAAGAGCCTAATCCCTAACGAACAGTTTGGCTTTAGAGCCCATCATTCCAGTGTCCACCAAGCCCACCGCATCGTAGAGCACATTAGCGGCCGTTTTCAACGCGGTCTGGTGACGGGGGCCCTATTCTTTGATATAGCAAAGGCTTTCGACAAAGTCTGGCACAATGGCTTAATTTATAAGCTTTACCAACTAGGTGTGCCGGACCGTCTCGTGCTCATCATTCGAGACTTCCTGTCGAACCGCTCCTTCAGATATCGTATCGAAGGAGCGCTTTCCACTCCCCGCCCTATCAGAGCCGGCGTCCCTCAGGGCGCCGTGCTCTCCCCCCCACTCTTCACGCTATTCACTAGCGATATCCCCAAAAAGCCCCCAGTAGAGTTATCCCTATTTGCCGACGACACGGCCATCTACTACTCGGGACATAATCCCGTTAGCATCGCTCATACCCTCCAGACCTCAGCCAACGCACTAGGCGATTGGTTTAGGAAATGGAGGATTGAGGTAAATCCCGACAAAAGTCAAGCAGTCCTGTTTCGCAGGGCTCGCCAGCATAAAAAATTCACCCCCCCACGCCCGATCACTATGTTCGGCAAGCCAATCCCTTGGGAGAAGCGAGCCAAATACTTAGGTGTGATCCTCGACCAGTTCCTCAACTTCAGTGAGCACATAAAGTCGGTTCGCTCGCGAGCCGCTTTCGCTCTCGGTAGGCTCCACGCCCTGCTGAATAAACACAGCAAGCTCTCCCTTAAATGTAAAATCCGAATATACACGACATGCATACGTCCTATCATGACGTATGCCTGTCCGGTGTTTGCTCATGCCAGTCCAAATCAGATCCATAGGATGCAAGTCGTTCAGAACCGTTTTCTCCGAAAGGCCACGGGCGCGCCCTGGTTCTGTAGGAACGAGGATCTCCACGTAGACCTCAAACTCCCGACCATAAAGCAAGTGTTGAAACGCATGTCAGTGCGTTACTTCACCTCTGCTGAGACCCACACTAACCCCCTGATCTTATCGGCCGCCCGATACAGACCCTCCAAGATTTCTCGGGTTCGTCGCCCGCGTAACATCCTAGACGAGCCTGACGACCCCACCACCATCCGACAAGAGAGCATCCCGCCAACCACCCATGGCCCCACCGACATCATGTCATATGGGCCGAATCGCAAGGAGACGGCTGCGGACATAGCGCGTGCGCTATCACCGCAGTCGCTTCTTGACTCCTTTACAAGTTTCCTCGTCCTGTCCCTCTGTGCCTTTCTCCCCATTCTGGGGCGGCCTCTACCGTACGACCCCTCCCATGGGTCCGTACAACACAGCACGCCTTCGCTGCCCGTCCCTGCGCTTACCCCTCTCGCTCCAGCCCGCTCCTGATCTTATACCATGCGTGCGCGAAGTCTCTCAGCCGCCGGAAGTTAGCCTCCGAGGCCACGAGGTCGCAATAATGGACCGGTCCTTCCTCCAAGCGTGTAATCCCATCCATCATCTTACATCGCTGTTCCTCATACAGGGGGCATTGCCACAAAGTGTGGTCCAAGCTTTCATCAGCCTCTCCGCAGTAACACACACTTACCTCACACAGCTTCATCTCATGCAATCTCTTTCTAAAGCATCCATGCCCCGTCAAGATCTGTGAGACTTGATAGTCCGGTTCAACCCAAGTCGCCTTGAGCCTAGCCGCCACGTCCGGGAAGAATCGATAGAGTTCCCTCCCCTTATCCTCCTGTTCCCATCTCTGCTGCCATTTGGCTACAGCCTCGTCCGCGATGACCCTTCTCCCTGTCCTGAGCTCATCTCGCGGGAGATGCCGGATGTCGTCTATCATGCCCGCACGGGCGACCTCGAGGTCGGCCGGCAACACCCCAGCCAGGACTGGGAGTGCCGCCGTACTGACGGACCGGTAGGCTTTGGTCAGCAAAATTAGCGCTGGCCTTTGCGTTCTCAAGAGTGTCGACTTAACCGTGTATGAGGTCACGCGCCTCCACCAGCAGCCCGCCGCATACGTCACTGTGGGGGTGTAAATCCCCTTATACAGGACCTTAAGGGCCCGGTGACGCACGCCCCAGGATGCGGCGGAGACGCGCGACATCTTGCCCAGCCCAGCTGCAGCACGCTCGCCGATGGACAGAGCATGTTCTCCAAACGATAGGCTCGAATCGATCACCACACCAAGCACTCTGGTCGAACGTACGCTCTTGACTGAGGTCCCATCGAGTCGAATCGTGGGTGGGCGCTTTGACAGTCCCCCCTTCACCGTCATAGAGCATGACTTAGAAGGGGAGAAGCCCAGCCTGTTTCGAGTTCCCCACTCACTTATTAGTCCCATGGCGCACGAGGCAGAAGCCTCTATGCCGGATCGAGAATCCGACTCGATGAGAACCGTAACATCATCCGCGTACGCGACCACGCTCACACCGGCTGGATATGGCAACCGAAGCAAGTCATCCAGTAGAAGATTCCATAGTGGTGGTCCCACTACAGAACCCTGCGGGCAACCCATCGTAGCAGTTTTCCACACAACCCCGCTGCCTGCGAAGAGGCCTACCCTGCGGTTGGAGAAGTACGACGCCAGCATCCGGTAGATGTTTGGCGGGCACCCTCCCCCCTTCGCTTTCAGCAGGATCATGGGCCACCAAGCGTTGTCAAAGGCGCCAGATATGTCCAGGAAGATGGCCTGGACATATTTGGAACTGCTCCTATGTGCGGTGCCGACAATCTCATTGAGAGCCGTCAGCGTTGACCTTCCCCGAGAGAACCCGTGCTGACATGAGGACACCCCTCGCGTAATTGATGGTGCGCTTGACAACATAACGCGCTCAAGTATTTTCCCCAGGACAGGGAGAAGCGTGATAGGCCGATACGCTTTGGGATCGGTAAGGGGCTTGTCATTGCCTTTAGGCAGCACAATCAGCCTACCGTCCTTCCACGCATCGGGGAAGATACCCTCGGCTACACACATGCCAAGCATGTGCGTGAGTTCGGCGCTCGCCACCCGCCACACATGCCTGACAATGTGCGCCGTGATTCCATCGATGCCCGGAGCCGTGTTAGGAAGATCCTTAACTATTTTCTCCAAGACCTGACGCGACGGAGGGGGCGCGTCTCGACCCGACGGGATGCAAGCTGCCGCCAGCCGCACCTGCCTGTGGTACACTGAGTCCGACGACGGATCGTCGTCGGGGCACAGTGCATGCACAAGCCCGCGCATGGCGGTGCCAACATCCGCGGCGAAGCCCTCCGCAAGCCGGGTGCCATTCACCACATTGGGTGGCGGCCTGACTCTGCCACTGGCAGCCCTGTACGCCAGGCCCCATGGGTCCTGGTTACCGGTGTCCGCCAACTTGCGGAAGAAATCGAGCTGCGCCCTCTCCATCGATGCCCTGTATTTACTGCGGCAAACATGAAATGCCTCTCGCGCACTCGCTTCCATTTCCCCGCCAACCTTTCTTGCATCTTGCCAGCTTTTCCTCGCCTTATTGTGCCTTTTACGCAAAGCCTCCAGTGCAGGAGACCACCATTCGTACCCTTTCGCTTTCTTCCCGTCACCACACGTACCCAAGCACTCTGTCGCAGTCCACGTGATAATTCGCGTGAACTCCTTACATACATCACTAGCGGGCTTCGTCCAGTCAATCTTACCCATTCGCTCATGAATCCTCACCTGAAATCGGTTCCAGTCCACACCACGCTCCCGGAACCTCTTTGGCGCCACCGACGGCTCCGCAATAGGAGCGGGCTCGCGACTCCGCATGCCACATAGCCTGAAGGTGACGAGCCGATGATCGCTACAACTAGCGTTTTCGCGCACCCTCCAATCTTCAACCACAACCCCCCGCGTCGAGAAGGTGAGGTCAATGTTGGATTCCCCGTTGGCCGTGGAGAAGGTGGATGGCTGACCAGCCACGTTGTGGACTGCAAGATCATGGGCCAACAGGAAGGCCTCCATTTCCTCACGTCGGCGAGCCACTTCACGGCCGCGCCCGATATAGTGCCTGGGCACACAGTGCCACAGTGGAGAGTGCGCGTTGACGTCTGCTCCCAGGAGCACACGGCGACCCCGAAGCCCTTCCAGCACTCTGGTAAGGTGTTGCAGGTGTCGAGAAATGTCCTCAGAGTACTGGAAGTACGCGCTTACAATATGCAGGTTTGAGTGATTCCAGGCTATGTGGCACACGATGCAGTGCGCACTGCTTGTCTCTTGAAGCACCGCGCAGCTCACCCGAAGATTAGCCAAAAAGACCCCCACTTTAGGGCAGGGGCCCTCGGGCAACACCAACTGCGCATGTGACGCCACAGATCCTGGCGCCGCTACATACGGCTCCTGTACCAGCACCACGTCCAGGTCGAACTCCTCCGCCAACCGCGGGAGCTCCGCTGTTGCTGCAGCCGACCCTTGTAAGTTGAGCTGCCCTACCCTAAGATCCATAGTAGTTAGTATTGCTTACCGAGCGCTGTTCGGCGTGACTCCGGGCAGGGCACTCGCGTGACGCTGTGCGATGCGTCTGGGCACCCTTTCTGCCAAACCTCTTGCAGGTGGCACAGGCCGGGCTCGTTGCCTGGCACTCCTCCTTTTTGTGGCCCTCGTCGCCGCAGTTGCCACAAACCATTGATTTGGCCCGGCAGTACTTCTCGGGGTGCCCGTACATCTGGCATCGGCTGCAGCATGTGACGGACACATGATCCGTCACCTCCACCACGTCCCAGCCGACATAAATTTTGCCCCGTGATATTAGGGCCCGGCGCAGCTCTTTTGTGACTTGGCACACCCACCTGGTTCTGTTACCATGCCTGTTGCGCCTGAACAGGAGCCGCAACTCTTTCGACAGTCGCTCCAGTGTCCACTCGTCATCTTCTTTTAGGTTTTGCTCCTTAAGCTCGTCCAAAACCACCTCGAGGGTGGCCTCTTTGTCTATGCCCGTGAGGGCGATGAGCGGCTGCCTCTCTGCCGGCTCCGTTGTGCGTAGTGTGGCTGGGACCGCCTTCCTCAAAGCTTCGGCTGCGGCCAAGGAGGTGGTCTGGACGACGACCCCCGCGTTACCCACCTTCCGTACCCCTGCAATTTGCAGGCCCAGCTGACCCGGACGCACCGCGTCAAGCAGCACCCGCCGTGTGTCCTCCGCTGTCTTCATGGTGTCCCTTTTCTCCTCGGCAGGGTACACCACAACCGACGGACCTGGTGGTCGAGTGATGGGGACCGGCTCAATATTCCTACCCAGACGCAGTGCATGCGCGAACGACCTGACCGGTAAGTTGTCGGGGAGCCGCGCAGTCTCAGTCTTCTGTTCTACAGCCCTCTGCTCGGCGATTGCCGCGCGTTTTTCCGCTGCAGCGACACGCAGCGACAAGTGCATAACTACTGCAGCGATTCTCTCGGTGTGCACGCCGATGGCCGCCAGCTCGTCCTTATTTAGTTTCGATGTTTTGGCTTTGGCCGCCTCCATTATGCCCCTGGTCGCCGACGACGCCAAGCCTGCTAGTTTTTCCAGGGGAGCCGAAACTAACTCGTCCACGTTTTCATCTTCCTCCTCGTCCTGGGCTTCCTGTGGTGGTGGTGGTGGCGGAGATGCAGCGGAACGTGTCAAAAGTCCGCCGATCGGCGGAACCGCCCTGCGGCTGCCCACGCGGCGTCGCACCGCCTCCTGAACGTCCTCCGGTGAGCTCAATAGCCGCTTCTCCCCGGGCTGCGGAAGGGTCAGTGGTGACATGGACTCACCGTGCTCCATCAGTGTCGGAGTACTGAACCCACCTGGTGGTGTGCGCGCCAAAGACACGCGCGGCGCGAATCCGGTCTCCAACCTCATCTCGGAGAGCACTCGCAGTTCCTCGGCCTTCCGCTCCATCTCTTCCTCCAGCAACGCCAGCTGGCGTCGCTCGGCCTCGTCATCCGCCATGGCGCCAAGCGCATAAAGCGCTGGCTTCGACGCAAATCACAACACTAAAGTCTGTTCGTGTATTAAAACCTTAAAACTAACCTTAAAGTCCTTACCTAAGCTCAACCCACCCTTTGTTATTTGTTGGAAACTTTCTTTTTTCCACTTATATAATATTTTTTTTTTTTTTTTTTTAATTAAATCAATTCTCTTTTTTTTTTTTTTTTTAATATATACGCACCAACTATTCTTTTTTGGTGGTCCCCTGTTTTTTTGCTACTTAAAAACTACTTACCAACTAAAAGTGTCACTATCACAAACGTCACTATCGCACACGTGAAACGAAACGCACCAAGTGTCACTGTCACGATGAAACGTCAATATTGTATATTGACGTTGATAGAGCGTCAATGTCGCGAATATAAGCGTCAATGTCGCACTGTTTCCCACACGTCAAACGTAGTGTCACTTTCACTGTCAACCAAACGTCAGATAACTGTCAACCACACGTCAAAGCACTCGCGGGGGGGGAACGTCACTAAGCTCCGCCCGAGCCTCGCGCGATCCCACTCTAACGGCAATATGGCCGCGGCGCTCGGAACAAAAATGTACCGGCGAGAACGAGAGGGGCCGATTTTAATGAATAGCCAATCGCAAAATAGTTCGAGAGACAACTGTCCGCACGTCTACCTCGTACGAGCGCAGGCAGCGAAGTAGCCGACAAGAGAGCAGTAGGGAAACCAGCACTCTTAGAAAACACATATACAGAACGCGTTCCTTATTCCGGCCTCGCCGACGAGGCCCATCGCGACGTCCGCGTACTTGTAATGAAAATCCTCCCCGACCTTTGCCAAACGAGCCAGCCCGCGATGCTGAGCCAGTAGCAATAAATACTCCCGAAAATAATATGACCCAGCCTGTCCCTTTGCTGCCCTCCCAAAATGACCCCGCTATGCCGAGGCCCGTACTCCACAGGGAGTGCCCTTAGCGTGCGGTCATTAGTTTTTAAGTATATCTTAGCTTGTAAGCCCTGGCTGGGGGCCTTTAATTTATTAGAGGTCACCACAGGAAAGTCCGGTTAAGTAGACTCACAGCCTTAGTGTGCTGATCTACAAGTGGCCCTACCTAAAAAAAAAAAAAAAAAAAATCAGTCCGCCAGTTCGGCTTGCACGGACCGCTTCCTTCGGAACGGTTTCGGGCAGTTGAGCGCTCTCTGGCTTGCACGGTCGGCATCCCTTCGCGGAACCGATATCGGGCGGTCACATCACGTACTTCGATCGTCGTAGTTTTATTGTACCAGTGTGTATTACCTTAGCACATCTTGTAAAAGTGTTTTAATAAATATCCCTTTGCTGTACATTGGTTTGCGAGTGGTTTTATTGGAAAACCCCCTTATAAGTGGCGCACAACGTGGAGGCCGAAGATAGAAAATATCTAAGGCCACGGCCTACTCGCAGACCAGTTCGATTTGGAGATAGTTCACCTGCAGAAATGGCTATCAACATGTCAGACAGCCAGTTTAAGGAGCTGATCCTCGCAATAACCACTGGCATGCGAGGGGGAAGTACCTTTTCACAATGCCCATCTAAATTTGGAGGATCAAAGGTCGAAGTTGAAGCTTTCTTAGCAGCTGTGACAGTGTTCAAGGAAGTAGAAAAAATATCAGACGAGAACGCTCTTGAAGGCCTACCTTTAGTTCTGATCGGTGACGCAGCGATTTGGTGGCAAGGCGTTAAAAGTAGCGTGAAGACTTGGGAACGTTTTAAGGAACGCTTGCGCCATACCTTTGCTCCAAAGAAACTAGACTACATTATCTATCAGGAAATAGTTGGTGTAAAGCAAGACAACCAGACCCCGACCGAGATTTTCATTGCTAAGAAACGCGCGCTTCTTGCTGAGATGTCAGAGCCACATACGGAGCAGCAAGAGATCAACCTCGTTTTTGGCCAGATAAAATTCCCTGTGAGGGAGAAGATTTCTAGGGATTCTGTAAAAACTTTTGATGAGCTATTAAAAAGGATAAGAGATATTGAAATAACACTGATAGAGAAAAGCAATCAAAAAGAAGAATCAGAGTATTTACAAGATCAAGATAGAACAACACAACAAAAAACATACAAGAAACAAAATAAGACACGCTGTGGTTACTGTCGTCTGCCCGGTCACACGGCTGAGATATGTAGAAAGAAGGCAAGAGACGACGCAGCTAAGAATAATGTTAAGGAAACCACCTCGAGCACACAAAATGAAGACAAACCGAAGGTTGCCTGTTACGGTTGTGGTGAGCCAGGTGTCATACGCAGTCGCTGCCCTAAATGCAAAATCAAGCAATCTCTAACGGCAGTCGATTTCTGTTTCTGCTTAGCCAATATGTCTGCTGATGTACGACCACGTCCCACTGTACCTATTACCGTCGGAGGAATGACTGGTATAGCGTATATAGATACGTGTGCAAAGTCGAGTGTTGCCTCCTACCAACTATATACACGTCTACGGCGAAAGGGCGTAAGTTTTGAGAGGGAGATTATGTATGTAACACTCGCCGATGGAGTGCCAAGGAGACAGGACGTCCTTACAGTTAAGATGAATGTTAACCTCTTTGGCCGAGACGTAATCACGTCCTTCGTTATCTTTCCGGATGCCCGAGAGAATAGGACGCTACTTGGGGTAGGATTTATAGAAGATGCAATGTTGGCCCTAGACCTACCCCAACGAATTTGTCATTTTGTGGATGAACCACACAAGAAGTACGACCTAAGACCAGAGGGTCTGGATGAATCAAAGGACATAGCGGGTGTTTTATCCAGTGTGTGCATACCAGCAATGGAATCACCGATAATGAACACACCAAGCCCTGTACTATCGCCTGTTGGTATGACAAAATTCATTCCGCAACAGCAACAGGAACCGCTTATGCAAATGATGACGCCTCCACATTCTCCAAAGAGAAGTCCCGTTATTGTGCCTGGAGCAACAGAGCAAGCCTTGGATCGACCTTATGGGCCATTAATACCCATAGGATTCTCGACTCCTCCCAAGAGACCACGAACGACCTTATTCGATGGATACTCTCCGGTTATTGATGCATTGTACGAGGATGCGCGTAGGAACATCAATAGCGCTGACGTCGAGCTGTCACCAGGCTCTGCAGCTTTATTCCCAGAGACTGAAATCTCTTCACTTTCCATGGGCAGCCATGAGTGCGAGCTGACTGAGGAAGAGATCAAGCGTTTACATTTCCTTGAGAGAAAGGAAGATGAACAGAAAACAGTGTTTGACGAGCTGTGTAAACTTTTGGTTATGGAACCGGTGTTGGTACAGGCAGACCACACCAAACCTTTGACAATAAAATCAGACGCCAGTAACTACGCGCTATCAGTGCTGTTTTTGTGCAGGGGGAGAGAGAATATGAGCATCCAGATTGCTGATCCTGCCACTCCAAACCAGACTGCAGGGTTGTATCACTCCTCAGCCCTGCGTCCGTACCAAGGGTTGGCATCAGCCGCCCTGCCCGAGCCGGTCCTACCCTTACGCCGGCGAGGTCGCCCGCGGAAGTACAAACCAACTCCGCTGGAGGACCAGACACTCACAGTCAAGCCCCGTCCCCGTGGGAGGCCGCCAAAGAAGCAGCAGCCTACCTAAGTCCTGTCTTCCTCACCGGGACGTCTTCGGAGACAGAGGGGGAGACTGTAACACGACCACAGAGCGTGCGCGCATATGACGTCGCGCACCTCCCACCGAGCCCCACTCAAGCGCACGTCACTGCCACCACTCCGCGGCCGCAGGGTATATAAGGCCTCGCGCGCCGTCAGTCCGCAGTCCCCCCTCGCCCGATCACTATGTTCGGCAAGCCAATCCCTTGGGAGAAGCGAGCCAAATACTTAGGTGTGATCCTCGACCAGTTCCTCAACTTCAGTGAGCACATAAAGTCGGTTCGCTCGCGAGCCGCTTTCGCTCTCGGTAGGCTCCACGCCCTGCTGAATAAAAACAGCAAGCTCTCCCTTAAATGTAAAATCCGAATATACACGACATGCATACGTCCTATCATGACGTATGCCTGTCCGGTGTTTGCTCATGCCAGTCCCAATCAGATCCATAGGATGCAAGTCATTCAGAACCGTTTTCTCCGAAAGGCCACGGGCGCGCCCTGGTTCTGTAGGAACGAGGATCTCCACGTAGACCTCAAACTCCCGACCATAAAGCAAGTGTTGAAACGCATGTCAGTGCGTTACTTCACCTCTGCTGAGACCCACACTAACCCCCTGATCGTATCGGCCGCCCGATACAGACCCTCCAAGATTTCTCGGGTTCGTCGCCCGCGTAACATCCTAGACGAGCCTGACGACCCCACCACCATCCGACAAGAGAGCAGTAGGGAAACCAGCACTCTTAGAAGACACAGATACAGAACGCGTTCCTTATTCCGGCCTCGCCGACGAGGCCCATCGCGACGTCCGCGTACTTGTAACGAAAATCCTCCCCGACCTTTGCCAAACGAGCCAGCCCGCGATGCTGAGCCAGTAGCAATAAATACTCCCGTAAATAATATGACCCAGCCTGTCCCTTTGCTGCCCTCCCAAAATGACCCCGCTATGCCGAGGCCCGTACTCCACAGGGAGTGCCCTTAGCGTGCGGTCATTAGTTTTTAAGTATATTTTAGTTTGTAAGCCCTGGCTGGGGGCCTTTAATTTATTTATTAGAGGTCACCACAGGAAAGTCCGGTTAAGTAGACTCACAGCCTTAGTGTGCTGATCTACAAGTGGCCCTACCTAAAAAAAAAAAAAAAAAAAAAAAAAAAAAAAAAAAAAAAAAAAATCAGTCCGCAGTTCGGCTTGCACGGACCGCTTCCTTCGGAACGGTTTCGGGCAGTTGAGCGCTCTCTGGCTTGCACGGTCGGCATCCCTTCGCGGAACCGATATCGGGCGGTCACATCACGTACTTCGATCGTAGTAGTTTTATTGTGTTAGTGTGTAGTTTACCTTAGCACATCTTGTAAAGGTGTTTTAATAAATATCCCTTTGCTGTACATTGGTTTGCGAGTGGTTTTATTGGAAAACCCCCTTACAACGGTATTTTTACTATTCATTATTAAATATAAAGCGCGGTGGCAGTATTCCATGAAAGTACATTTAGGAGCGGTGTACGCATTACGACTGTGCGATACGTTTTTATTCCATTATTTTTAAATGCGTTCGGTCCACGTGACACCGCTCCAGGCTAACGGGTTAGGAGTAAACGATGCGTTTTTGTAAATCAGAATAATTCTTTTTTCTCGTTTTAGATGTGAAGCTAGTCATCTAATTTTGTTTTTACTTTTTTTTCTACGTTTCCAAATTAATGGGTTTGCTTTGATTGGCAATTATTTTCAAAAGTGTTTCATTTGCCAGTTTTTACTGACGGTTAGTACTTTCAGTTTTTATAAATATGTAGGTAATCTAAAACCAGCTAGCCAATTTTGTCAAGTTAATGTCAATGTATTGAAAGTCTTCTAATGTTATCATTGGAAGACTTTATAACATGTAGGTATGTAGGTATAACAAAATATAGAATGTGTGTATTTTTTACTAAAGGTTTGCAGCAGCCGGAAACTTCATAAGTTGACATAGAAGAGGCCAATCACAAAAAAATGGCTAAGAGTCAATCGTACTCGCCCATGAAGAGTTCCGTTTGTCATAAGCATAGATTGTTTTAGCCAGCTAAAATTACTTTAATTTTAAAGTTTTATTTACGGTTTTAGAAAACGTGCTTTACTCGTAACTTACAAACTACTGACTATATCTCGTTCAAACTAATTTTCGTTGAATGTGTTTATTGACATCTACAGCATATTTTTCAAGATTTTACTCTCTCGTATTTTAAAAATTAGAAAGGTTCACACATTTTATCACTTTAAAAGTGTCTATATTTCAAACGATTGATTTTGAAAAAAATAGTTTCAGAAACCTCATTCATTTTCAAATTTTCAAAGACCTATCTACAATAGAACTAAGTTTTAACTGAGTAGTCCTAATAGTTTCGGGATAAAGTGGTTGTGACATACGGACACACAGACATGACGAATCTATAAGGGTTCCGTTTTTTTGCCATACGGCTACGGAACCCTAAAACTGATAAATAATCTCTTATCTAAAACTATTATGATAATTTCTAAACAAATAAGAACTTTTATGCGAAAAGTATGAAATAAGGAAATACTTATGTCAGACAGAAAATTAAGACAAGAGTATGAACGGAAATGGAAAGGATAAAGATGTAGACATATGATATTATAGTTTTGTAGGTGTTCCCATATCCACAATGTATAAAAACTGTTGCAGCATGTCGGGTAGCTCATGTCAAGTTTCCAAAGACTGACAGAGCTATTCGACCAGCTGTACCAGCTTGGCAGTGCAGGATCGAACGTCGTATCGCTGGGGCTAGAGCACTCATTGGCAAACTTATCTGCTTCAGACAGGGCAACACTCGCCCTAGAGTGATGCGTTTTGTGAGGCGGGCGTTCGCGGGGACTGATATTAGTCCTCGGGATTATCTCACCTGCGTCACAGAGCGCATCGACTTCCTGAAGCAGAAAGTCTATGCGTGGGCAAATAGAATTCGCAGATATAAGCGGAGGGTGGAGCGCTACACTCAGACGCACATTCCAAAGCAATGAAAGGTGGGTTTATAGGGCCTGGGAGCGACCTGACCAAGGTGTGACTGATACGTTCTTACCGGATGATGACGCCATGTGTTCGTTCTGGCGCAGCATCTGGTCGGCTCCTGTCAGTCACACTGAGGGTGATTGGATGCGGGAGATCAGGCGCACGTGCGATCTTTTACCAGAAATGGGGACAATCACGATCAGCCCCCAAGATGTAACCCGTGCAGTCCGTCCGTTATCTAACTGGAAATCCCCAGGGCCGGATGGGCTGCACAATTTTTGGCTTAAATGGTTCCAAAGATCGCACGCTCGCTTGGCATTTCAGTTCCAGTCTGCCCTAGAGTCAGGATCGCTACCTCAATTCCTAACTACAGGAATAACCCACCTGCTTCATAAATCAGGTAGTACTACGGAACCTAAAAATTATAGACCGATCACGTGCCTTCCTACGGTCTATAAAGTTCTTACGTCCATCCTGAGAACTAAAATTAATAATCATATTGATGTAAATTCAATCATGTCTGTTTCTCAGAATGGATGTAGGAACGGCTCCCGTGGTACCAAGGAGCTGCTCCTCATTGATATTGCCATAAACCAACAGGTTCGTCGTTTCCGAAGAGATTTGTCGACATGTTGGATAGATTATAAGAAGGCCTATGACTCTGTTCCACATACATGGCTCAAGAAGGTGTTGGAGTTGTATAAAATAGATCCAGTGCTACGCAATTTTCTTGAGTCTTGTATGGGGCAATGGAAGACGGTCCTCTGCTACCCAGGGTGTCGACAGATCCAGGAAAACAGCGAACCGATTAGGATTGAGCGTGGCATATTTCAAGGCGACAGTCTGAGCCCTCTGTGGTTTTGCCTGGCTCTCAACCCTCTCAGTACATTGCTGGAGGGTTCAGGGCTAGGCTACCAGTTGAGAAGAGGTGGTCAGGTCATATCACACTTGCTTTACATGGATGATTTGAAAATCTTTGCCACCAGCAAATTGCAACTGATGGAGCTACTGAAGGTAACAGAAACTTTCAGTAGCGCCATCGGAATGGAATTTGGGGTAGACAAGTGTGCGGTCATGCATGTAAAGCGAGGAGAGATTATGGAATCCGTGGGAACTCAACTCTCAGATTCCATACACCTGAGATCCCTCGGATCAACTGAAACTTACAAGTATTTGGGTATGTCAGAAGCACTAGGCATCAATACTGCTTATGTTAAACAGTCATTGAAGGAACGCTTCTTTGGCCGCCTGAATAAAGTACTGAATAGTCTTCTATCAGGCGGAAACAAGGTGCGTGCCTTCAATGGTTGGGTTATGTCAGTATTGATGTATTCTTTTGGCATACTCAAATGGACTCAGACTGAACTTGACGCCTTGGACAGGCGGGTCCGCAAAACGCTGACTGCAAATCGGATGCATCACCCACGTTCATCAGTGATGAGGCTGTATATCCCCCGGAAATGCGGTGGTCGTGGTTTTTTAAATACAAAGACCCTGCATAACCGCGAGGTATGCAGCCTTAGGGAATATTTCCTAAACGCTGACGTAGGTATGCATCGGGATGTGGTAGCGGTGGACAAAGGCCTCACTGCGCTCTCCTTAGGTAACGAGAATTGGCGCAAACCTGTAGTATTACTTATATATTATACTAATTATTATTATATTATTATTTATTATACTAATGACCGCAGAGAAGTATGGCAGAGCAAGGAGCTTCACGGACGCTATTACCGAGCCCTTCATGGGTCTGAAGTAGATTTATTAGCGTCCGTAGCCTGGCTACGTTTTGGTGACCTCTTCGGGGAAATCTAAGGTTTTGTCTGTGCGATTATGGACGAAGTTATGATGACGAATAACTATCAGAAATATATTGTGAAGGATGGTACCGTAGACATATGTCGGGCATGTCACAAACCGGGAGAATCCATTCGTCACATTATCTCCGGTTGTTCTCGTCTGGCTAACGGAGAATATTTGCATAGACACAACCTCGTAGCCAGGATTATTCACCAGCAACTTGCGCTTAAATACAATCATGTGGAATCAGTAATACCATACTTTAGGTATGTGCCTGACCCAGTTCTCGATAATGGCAATATTACACTATACTGGGATCGGTCTATCATTACTGACAGGACTATTGTTGCCAATAAGCCTGACATAGTGGTGATAGACCGATTAGAGCGTCGCACAATGATTGTTGATATAGCAGTCCCCCATGACGAGAACATCGTGAAAGCTGAGATAGATAAAAAAATAAGTATCTTGACCTGGCGCGCGAGGTTGTCGACATGTGGGATGTGGAGACAGCAATCATTGTGCCGATAGTCGTCACAGCCAATGGTATAATAGCCAAGAGCCTCGACCAACATCTAAGGAGGCTCTCGTTGGACAGCTGGATCAAGGGCTTGATACAGAAAGCAGTACTCCTGGAAACGGCGCGTATTGTGAGGAGGTTCCTCTCTATGGAGCCCTGACCACCGGTAGCTTGAACCCTGTTCCCGATACCGGTGGGCTACTATTTTTTATATTTTTAAATGTTTTTATTTTTTATATTAATATTTAAAATTTAATTTATATGTACATAGATTTAATAAATGGAATAATAATAATATTCCACAACTTTCCACACAACGCCATCTAGTCCCAAACTAAGCAGAGCTTGTGGTATGGGTACTAGACAACTGATAAACCTACATATATATTTCTAAATACATACATATTATAGATAAATTACACCCAGACAAAGAACAAATGACCGTGCTCATCACACAAACATTTGTCCTAGGTGGGAATCGAACCCACGACCGTGCGCATAGCAGTCAGGGCCACTGACCACTATACCAACGGGCCTGACCATATAGAGATCCTGGAGAACTTGAAAAACACCCTGAAAAACACTACACACAAATGTTGTTATATGTGCTCCGACTTATAGAAGAGGTGCACTGATACATAATTATAAAGTTGAGTTCAACAACCTACTCAGTAGTAGTAGTTTGGATATTAAGAACCACAAATTGGCAGACTTCTTCGACAGTAATCGCACACTTGATATGTTTTCCCACAAAACAGGGAGAATTAACAAAGATGGATGGAGAGACATCTTTAAACAGATCTTGTCCAATATTTTAATTGACTACGGCTTATTCGGTTCTCAAGATGTTTCGACAAACTCAAATTTAGAAATTGATGACGTATTACCCACAAACATTCATACTGATGGCCAAAATTACAGTAAATTAACAATTGATCAGTTTTTTCTATTATAAACACGTAAATATTATGCATCTAAACATCGCCGGCCTTCTAAACAAATCAGATATGTTGACGCTACGGTATCCAGGAGTTGCGCACTGAAAAAGATATAGACATCGATATATTATGCATAACAGAACACTTCGTAACTTCAGTACAGGAATCATTAATTAATGTGCCAAACTTCAAGCTTGCGTCTTGTTATTCAAGAAATCAACAAAAGCGTGGAGGAGCGTGTATCCTAATAAAAAAATGTTATGAATATAAGGAACTTCCTAATACGGCCATAACAGGTATATTTGAATATTGTGCCATAGAATTAAGTCAGCAAGGATTAATTGTTGTCTGTATATATAGACCACCAAATATGTCGTGTATTAATAGCTTCTTGGACAGGTTAGATATTTTACTAAGAAAATTATGTACAAAGGCCAATAAAGATAGTCCTGTGTGGGGATTTTAATATTAACAGATTGAAAAGGAATAGTGTTACACTTGACTTCGAAAATCTACTGCTTAACTATAATCGTAAATTAGAATTCAATCAACCGACCAGACCAAACAGCGGCACTTGTTTAGATAATATTGCTCATAATTCCATACAAAAATGTGCGAGTGAAGTGATTGATTTCGCTCTATCTGACCATACTGCTCAAATTGTAAAAATACAGGTAAAAAAAACCTGTAGACTGAATTTTTGGCGTACATATAAAACTAAACTATCTAAGGAAAACTTAAAGTTATTCAAAAAACACCTTCAATGCCTATCTTTTTCGGAAGTTTTTGAAACTAATAACCCAAATGAGGCGTATGAAAATTTCATTCATATATTTGGTTTATTCTATAACCTATGCTTTCCAAGACAATTAATTAAAGTGAAACCTGAAAGAAAAGTTAAGTGCATTTCACGTGGGATTAAATTATGTAGTAAGAAACAAAGAACAAGAAACTTTGGAAATACAGAAAAGCGCCAACTTTTGAAAATAAAAAAAATGTTTAAAAGTTATTCACAGAGACTTAAAAAAATTTGTAAATCTCACTCAAAAAGCTCAAAATAATTATTCAATTAATAGCTCACAAAATAAATCCAAAGCATCATGGCAGTTAATTAATTATCACAATTCAGTAAAAGAACATACATATTTTAAAAATACATAACAAAAATGATTTAGTGAAAAATCCCAAGGAAATTGCTGAATCATTTAACGATTACTTTGTTGACCAGGTACAGGATGTGTCTAGTAATGATCAGGGTTTTAGAACTGGCATTGACAGAATCCCAAATTCTATATTTATGCGTCCGGTGGTGTCTCAAGATATTATACGTGTAATAAACAAGTTAAATAATAAAAAAAGTGTTGGATACGATGGCATTTCTACCGTTGCTGTAAAATTTGTTTCGGATATCATTGCAAAACCATTAAGCTATATAATGAATATATGTATAAGCTCTGGTGTATTTCTCAACAAACTAAAGACTGCTATAATAAAACCACTACATAAAAAGAGCAATAAAGAAGATATGTCGAACTATAGACCGGTAGCTTTAATATCAGTATTTTCTAAATTTTTTGAAAATATTATATATGAGTCAGTATACAATTTCATTACTAAAAATAATATATTATGCGAAGGAGAAAAGGGCTTTCGTAAAAAAAAACTTATCAATATGGCAATATTTGATCTCCTAAAAGTCATTGTGAATAATATGGATAAGAAAAACCCTGTATGTGCAATATTCACAGATATGACGAAAGCATTCGATTATGTTAAACATGACATACTTTTGGATAAGCTTAACGATTAGGGTACAAGAGGCAACGTATTAAGTCTAATAAAATCATATCTTACGAATCGAATACAATACACAGCAATATCCATACTAACTAACATAACATAACATAACATAGTAACTCTGTCTGTCTGTCTGTCTGTCTGTTACCTTTTCACGCCTTAACCGCTGAACCGATTTACATGAAATTTGGCATGGGAATAGTTGAGGACCCTGGAAAGGACATAGGATAGTTTTTATCCCGATGTAAGGTTCCCGCAGGATAGTTTTCGAATTGTATCTTTGTTGTTCTTTCACGCAAAAACTACTGAACGGATCTCAATGAAATTTGGTAAGAAGACAGTTGCCATCCTGTAAAAACACATAAGCTACTTTTTATCCTGAAATTCCCACGGGTTTGGGATTTACGCGGGGAAAACCTCCCATTCGAACGAAGTCGCGGACAAAAGCTATCCATACTTTAATACTAATAATATAACTCCATACTTCCATACCCATATCCATACTATCCATACTTCCATATCCATTAATACTTCCAAGCTAATATTATAATAATACGAAAGTAACTGTCTGTCTGTCTGTCTGTTACCTTTTCACGCCTAAACCGCTGAACCGATTTAGATGAAATTTGGCATGGGAATAGTTTAGGACCCTGGAAAGACATAGCATAGGTTTCGTCCCGGAAATCATTCCTAAAGGATGTAAAAGGGGTGTTAGAATTTCGTATAGGGAATCAATAATGTCCCCGCCCTACCCACACACATAATACACTTAGACCGCTAAACCGATTTGGATGAAATTTGATAAGGAGATAGTTTTAGACCCTGGAAAAGACATAGTATAGTTTTATTCCCGGAAATCATACCTAAAAGATGTAAAAATGGTGTTGGAATTTTGTATAGGGAATCAATGATGTCCCCGCCCTCCCCACCCACATAATACACTTGAACGCTAAACCGATTTGGATGAAATTTGCTATGGAGATAGTTTTAGACCCTGGAAAAGACATAGGATAGTTTTTATCCTAGAAATCACCCCTTAAGGATGTAAAGGGGTGTTGGGACTTTGTATTCCCCCTCTCAATTCATTCAAATCGCGTATTCAAGAACCACTCATAACATTTTTTCTAAACTACACAACTGCATGTAGGCTATACAAATCTTTGTTTAGAGCTGGGGTCGAACCCACATCATGCACCAGTTAACAGTTACGCCAACCGTGTCGCTTAAATTTTAACCAATCAAGTTAATATACGAATCATTTCTATTTCAAAATCGGGGCAATATGCGTTTGCCCTTTTGAAAATAGGAGAAGATCGTGTGGCAACAGATATCAACGGGATGATTTATTTGAGCTGAACTGAATCTGAAACTGAAGCTGAAACTGAAACTGAAGCTGAAACTGAAGCTGAAACTGTAGCTGAATCTGAAACTGAAACCAAAACTGAAGCTGAAGCAGAAACTAAAACTGAATCTGAAACTGAAACTAAACCAAAACTGAAGCTTAAGCTGAAACTGGAACTGTAGCTGATTCTGACGCTGAAACCAAAGTGAAGATGAAACTGAAACTAAAGCTGAAGCTGAAACTGATGCTGAAACCAAAACTGAAGCTGAAGCTGAAACAGAAACTTAAGCTCAAAATTAAGCTGAAACTGTAGCTGAATCTGAAACTGAAACCAAAACTGAAGCTGAAGCTGAAACTGAATCTGATACTGAATCTGAAACCAAAACTGAAGCTGAAGCTGAAACTGACGCTGAAATCAAACTGAAACTGAAACTGAAACCAAACAAAAGCTGAAACTGATGCTGAAACCAAAACTGAACCTGAAGCTGTAACTGAAACTGAAGCTGAAACTGGAACTGTAGCTGAAACTGACGCTGAATCCAAACTGAAGCTGAAACTGAAACTGATGCTGAAACCAAAGCTGAAGCTGAAACTGGAACTGTAGCTGAAACTGACGCTGAAACCCTACTGAAACTGAAACTAAAGCTGAAGCTGAAACTGATGCTAAAACCAAAACTGAAGCTGAAGTTGAAACTGAAACTGAAGCTGAAAATTAAGCTGAAACTGTAGCTGAATCTGAAACCAAAACTGAAGCTGAAGCTGAAACTGAATCTGAAACTGAATCTGAAACTGAAACCAAAACTGAAGCTGAAGCTGAAACTGGAACGCTAGCTGAAACTGACGCTGAAACCAAACTGAAACTGAAACCAAACTGAAGCTGAGACTAAAACTGAAGCTGAAACTGGAACTGTAGCTGAAACTGACGCTGAAACCAAACTGAAGCTGAAACTGAAACTGATGCTGAAACCAAAACCGAAGCTGAAGCTGATACTGAAATTGAAGCTGAAACTGTAGTAACATACATAGTGAACATAGTCCAATATACAGATAATTTAATAAACCACGTTTATTCTGATTTGAAAACAAATATGAGGGATAAAGAATGGCTGCGTGAAAGAGTAATTTTGGCACCAACTAACGAAATTGTAGGGCAGATCAACGAAAAGATTAAGTCTCATGTGGATTGTGATATTGTTGAGTATCTGTCCGTCAACTACAAATTACATACCTTGGATGCAATGTTTTCAAGTAATAATTATGACAGGAACAGCAAGCGGTGAAAACGTATTTATTCCTCACATTAAGTTCGAAAAACTCAAATTTCCCCTAAAAGCGGCATTCGCAATGACTATAAACAAAGTTCAAGGACAGACACTGAAAGTCGCAGGTGTACATTTAGAAAAAGACTGCTTTTCCCTTGGGCAATTGTATGTGGCGTGCTCACGAGTATCAAGCGTACAAAATCAACACGCCAAGGACGGGAAAACCAGAAACGTAGTTTACAAAAACTTTTTACCAAAAAATTAAACCGACTCCCAAAAACACTGCAAAGTGAAAAATAACTTTAATTTCGGTAGTCGGTGTCTTTAGTTTTGTATTTTCGTTTTTGGCACCGACTTCCGAAATTAAAGTTATTTTTCACTTTGCAGTGTTTTTGGGAGTCGGTTTAATTTTTTGGTAAAAAGTTTTTATTTCACTCTTTTTAGTTGGTCGATTTTTAATTTACCTAGTTAAAAGAGCCTAAATGTCAACTACTTATAACCTTTTACAACATATTGCTTTTCCCAATGCTGGGCCGTTAATTTTTGAGGAGTTCTCCTGGTACTTCACCATCAGCTCTACATCACCATATGCATTGTGACGAACATAAAGTGCTTAACATCCATATTCAAGTATTCGAATCGCAATCCACGAAATACCTATTATTGAGTAGGTTCGGCGGCCATCTGTGGTCTTCATCATCAGTTCCACTTCCCCAAATGGTATTTTTTGAGAGCAACTGCACAAGTTACTATAAGAAATACCCAAAACGCCATAGGTGTGCCTATAATATTTGTAGAGTTCCCTCGATTTCTCCAGGATCCCATCATCAGATCCTGACTTGGTGATAAATGGTACCAATTTCGAAGTATACCCTTTCAAACAAAAAAAGAATTTTCCAAATCGGTTCAGCCGTCTTCGAGTAATCGGTGATCATACATAAAAAAAAAAGAGAAAAAAATAAATATACGCGTCGAATTGATAACCTCCTCTTTTGGTCGTCGGTTGAAAATGTATTGTAAACTACGTTTTTGGTTTTAAAAATATAAATTTTAAATACTAACTGTCTGTCTGTTTTTGGGGATGGATGGACCCTGGTGATGGTTTTTTAAATATTATATGCGTTTTTTAACCACCCAAAAAGATACGGTACACCTTTTTGGCAACAAGAATTATTGACAAAGTGTAAATTAACGTGGGCGAAGCCGCGGGCAAAAGCTAGTCAAGAATATGTACGAAAACTAAACGTGAATTCAAATATCTATCTACCGGTAGAACAATTAAGTTTGGGGTGCCGCAAGGCAATGTACTTGGGCCCTTGTTATTTCTACTATATATTAACGACCTGCCACGCCTAATTAATCATCCCATGACATTGTTTGCGGCCGACAGCACAGCCATAATTGAATGCGTAAATAAAACAAAATACGAAAAAGAAATAAATGATACACTCAAATCAATAATAGATTGGCTTAATAAAAATAATCTCGTTATAAACCTAAAAAAAACTAAAATCATGCATTATTATCAGCGACTGCAGCCAGATAACATTACGACCAAAAATATAAAGACCAAAGCGTAGAGACAACTGTAGTGCTGAAATTCCTAGGAGTACTCATTGACAATAAGTTGACATGGAAACCTCAGGCTGAAATGATATGCCAAAAATTAAGTAAATCAGCCTATCTACTCTATAATCTCTCAAAGAAGGTAAATATTAATACATTAGTGACAGCATATCATGGTTTAGTTGCTTCCCTATTAAGGTTTGGAGTTATATTTTGGGGCAACTGCAGTGAGAGAGAAACAATATTCAAGGCTCAAAAACGTTGCCTTAGATCAATGATAGGTCTTAAAACTACAGAAACCTGTCGAACATATTTTAAATCTCTAAAAATTCTAACTTTTCCATCATTGTACATACTAGAAGTTGCCATATTTGTAAAAAACAACAAACATTCGTCAATGGTTGATCTAAGACAACGTTCAGGACCAATAAGGTCCCAATATAAATACCAACTTCACACAGGCGGTCATAAAACAGCACTATCCAGAAAAAATATACTTGCCATGGGTCCTCTAAAATATAATAAACTACCCAACATTTTTTTAGAATTACCAATTACTCAGTTCAGTCAATTACTCATTTCAAAAAGCAATTAGAAAAACTGTTATTAGACAAGTGTTACTACACAATCAAAGATTTCATAGAGGACAAAACAGTGGTTTAGAAAAAATATCCTAGAATTGTATTTTTCTTTCTTTTTTATTGTACATTGTTATTACTCTTTAATTGACATAAATAAATTGTATTCTTTTTTATTATCTTAGACATTCTTACTTTTGACATTAATATTATTTTTTGTTATGTTATTGAATGGTGCTGGACAATACTGTATTTAATTGTATGTTTCAAAATTTGATTTAGATATAAGTATATAACCATGGTATATAACTTTGTAATATTTAGCACACCGTAATGGTAAATATATTGTAATTAATCTTAATCGTCATAAATTAATTGTATTTTTGTTCTTATTATTATAGACATTGTTATCTTAGACAATCTTACTTTTGACATTACTATAATTATATTTTTGACATTATTATTGTTGCGTTATTGCCATTATTATTTTGGGCCAAATTGCATTAATGATGCTGGACAATGCTGTATTAAATTATATGTTTTTAGAATTTGATTTAGTTTTAAATAACACTGTAATACTTAGCACACCGTAATGGTAAAATGTATTGGGACGCTACTAAATCTAACCAACTTATATGTATACCTACATTATGGCTAATAAATGATTTCTTTCTTTCTTCTTCTTTCTTTCTTTGGGGTCAATTCTGTGAGTCATTTATTTTGAGCTGAAACTTTGCATAGAGACTTCATACCAGATGTTGTCTTTTGGATAGATATAGGGTTTCCGTTAACACGTTGTATATACCAGACGGACCATTTTTCAGGGCGAAATTCATCAAATGCGTTCATTCAGTTGTCCTTGCATTTTGAGGCCTGACTCGTTATCTCGTTAGAACATTCTCTAATTCACATCAAAAGAAGAGATTAGTTTTATTTGCCAGCTACATTGCTCGGAGAATGCAATAAGACCTCAATGCCGATCACCAACAAACTGGGCTGACTCCATAAAGGAGATCATGAGGCTCCCTGTGATGACCGCAGGCATTCTGACGACAAACTGGTGTGGAAGCAACACGTCGCCTTCGTTGCAAGGTGTCGTTGGTCCTGACCGTCATTTGACTATCATTGACAGGCCTTACGGGTAGTCAGAAGCCAGTAAATCTGACAATGATCTAGCTAAGGGGTATCATGTTACCCAGTTACTGGGTTGTGCAGGTCAGATAGGCAGTCGCTCCATGTTAAACACTAATATGCAGCTGCATCCGGTTAGACTGGAAGTCGACCCCGATATAGTTGGGAAAAGGCTAAGTAGATAGAAGCTAAGTAGATAGAGGCTAAGTAGATAGAGGCTAAGTAGATAGAGGCTAAGTAGATAGAGGCTAAGTAGACAGAGGCTAAATAGATAGAGGCTAAGTAAATATAAGCTAAGTAGATAGAGGCTAAGTAGATAGAGGCTAAGTAGATAGAGGCTAAGTAGACAGAGGCTAAGTAGACAGAGGCTAAGTAGACAGAGGCTAAGTAGACAGATGCTAAGTAGATAGAGGCTACGTAGATAGAGGCTAAGTAGACAAGCGGGCACTGCTCACTGAACACATAATAGGTATAACGGACAGTCCCCTCTGCAGGGCATGCATGGGGACGGAGTAAACGGTGGGACACGTGCTCCTAGCGTGCACGGAAATCACCGACCTACGGAAACAAACACTCGGGTCATTGAATTCCCTTACAGACATCCTGAATAGACCGAGAGACCTGATCTGCTTCTGGAGGGAGGTTGGCTGGATGGAGTGACGGCCGACACGGCTCACGCACAATGGTCTCGTGCAGAGACTAAGTGCGGAAATCAGACCAAGAAGTAGGAGGCTAAGTAGATGATGTTGTAATTAAATGCTAGTGAAAACGACTTGAACACAGTTTGAAGTAAAATCTATACTAATATTATAAAGCTGAAGAGTTTGTTTGTTTGTTTGCTTGAACGCGCTAATCTCAGGATCTCCGGTTCTGATTTGAAAAATTCTTTCAGTGTTAGATAGCCCATTTATCGAGGAAGGCTATAGGCTATATATCATCACGCTATGACCAATAGGAGCGGAGCACTAATGAAGAATGTTTCAAAATCGGGGATTTTTTTTCCACGCGGACGAAGTTGCGGGCGGAAGCTAGTGTAACATACAAGTCATAGGTACTCTGCGCGAATACGTACAAAATTGAATTCGCTATTTTAGCCTTTTACAGTTCCAGCGCATGCTGCATTTCCCTGCATATTTTGCCAATCGTATTAAAGAATTTTGCATTCAGTCGCCATCATAGAATGAATTGAATTTCACCTAAAATGGAGTGACCGGAACGCTGCAAATGAATTTATAAACGGATTTTATGATTGGCAATTTCCCACGTTTTAAATACTATTTTAAACGAATTGCCCACGTTATGACCGCAAACTTTTATTTTCATCTAAGTTGTTCTGATTTGCTGCTACAGAAAAGTGGAATATTTATTTGTGATCACTATAACTGTCTGATAGTGGACATTACGGAATTTATTCAACGAAAACCCCAGTTTCTTCACCATCAGCATATCACAATGAATTTGCAGTTACTCGATCTTGACGCAGACGTGTATTTTTGTCAATAAAAACGAACTGTCAAAATTATGCGGGTGTAAGTACAATTACATACAATATTCACAAAAACCAAATAGTATCACTTGAGCCTGCAACTTAGTGTTATAAAAATCTATCAGGTGTTAGTACGGCGCAGACAATAACAATCCTAATTTTATAAATATAAATCAAGGCACTGATTAACCTTTTTAGACCCTCTCTTTCTGTACTATCTGCAAATTTCTGTAAACATATTTTTTTAATTATTTATTTTATTATAATATCACTTTTATCATGTGCGCAGGTCAAAAATGGTCGGATATCACACAAGACAGAGGTTTGGAAGGAGAAAGGGGAAACTTTTGCTCAGTGGGACTCAAAATAGGAGAAGATAAAAAGTTTGAATTTAGATATTTCTCTGAGTACTTACTATAGCATAAAGTCGCTGTTTGTTTTTCGCTTACTTCTCTTAAACTGCGCACTGGATCTTGATACGTGTCTTTTTAAATCTTCTTCTTCTTCTTCTACCATGCCTGCTCCCTTTACTTGGGGTCGGCTCTCCTCGTTTTAAGGCGCCAGGACACTCTGTCCTGGGTTGTCTGTGCTTTCAGCTGAGCTCGCTCCATGTCCTTGGCAGCGGTTGTCCACCACGTGGCTGGCGGTCTTCCTCTGCCCTTTCTGGTCTCTGGGATAGCCAGTGCCTTTTTCACCGGATGTCCTTCTTCTCGCCTCATGACATGACCAAACCATCTCAGCCGGCTCTCAACCATCTTTTCTGCAATGGGAGCGACTTTGAAGGAGCCTCTGATGTACGTGTCTTTTTATATAAAGGAGGCTAAACGAAGAAAGTTCAGAAAGGAAGCGGTGGCCGGTATTTCTACTATTTTAATAAATATTTATCACTTAAAGCGTATTGAATGGCATATGCTGGACGTGGATTCGATTCCCGCTCAGAACAAATACATATATAAAATTTTTACCGGATAAGAAACAGTAAACAACACAAAAGCAGTTAGACTAGAACTTAAATTAGATAAAAAATATCGGAGAATATGTATACCTTTACCAATGACTTTTACTGATTATTTGTAGATTTTTTTTTGCAAATAGTTTAACTTTCACATCTCATTTTATTTTCGTAAATGTAAACTAGACGACAGACTACCCTGAGAAGAAACACCGAAACAAACTCAAGGTCAACGTCTCTTTTGAAGTCCATACAATTTGTATGATCAATCCATTATGAGGACTAAAACTCACAGACCCGTTCAAACAGTGCAAACATGTGTCTGTTATCGCGTAGCTCTACTTAGAACCTTAAGGAGCCCAATTGTATGGCCTAAAGGTAGTAGTTCTGGGTCTGATTTATTTGTGCATATGAATGGTCGAGTGGTTTACGCGTTTGCCTTGTGATCCGGTTGTCGTGGGTTCGATTCCCGCGAGAAGCATACTTTGTAAAGTTGTTTCCAGTTTGGCTAGGACATTGCAGGCCTGAATCACCTAATTGTCTGATAAAAAGATGGTTCCGTGCTTCGGAAGGCACGTATAAGCCGGTGGTCCCGATCGCTAAATGGCGGTCGTCACAGTAAACCACGTCAGAGGCCCTTGAGGCGGTCTAGAAACTCTGACACTAGGGTGTATGGGGTCGTAAGACCTTACTACCCACACGATAAGAAGAAGAATATAAATTTACGTAAACATCCCCACAATATAGGAAAAGTTCCTGGTGTCAAGCATCTTGAGATCATGGCGAGTATGAGCAGCGGTGTCCCAGTAGTCACAGTTCCGATTTACAAGATCTAGGTCGTTGCTTTGAATCTAGGCAGGTGCATTACTTTGTGTAATTTTCACTTCTCTCAAAACGGTGACGGAAAACATGGTGAGGACAAGCCGTTTGACTTGTCCTAGGACCGAAAATTTGACATGTTTTTTTTTATTATGAATGAGCCCGCTCTTGACCTCGATCACACCTGATGGTAAGTGTAAGATGAGGTCTACGATCGGACGAGCGAGCACAGAAAATGCCTATTCACTCTTGCTGAGGGGTCCTAGGTGGCAGGGAACACAGAAGCCGGCAGAGAGTTCCACACCTTGGCTGTGCGCACAATAGATGTTGATGAAAAGCGCTTAGTACGACAAGACGATATATCGACCAAGTGTCCTGCAGTTCGTCTGGTGGACCGGTGGTTAAAGGGGGATGAGGGGGATGTGACATTCACCAACCGGCTGTGAGTCCGCACCAAAGAACTTACAATATATTTCTATACTCTAAGGCCCACACTGAGTCGTAATCCACCACACGTGGTGGATTATTAGCGGAGGCCCGTGACCCAGCAGTGGGGACATTATAGACTGATTATCTATACATATAATAAAACAGTAAAAACGTGTGACTGTACATTTAAATCTTATACAAAAATAATAATTGGGGTGGGTTAAGAAACTGTAACACGGCAAAAAAAAAATACATGTTTGTCTGTTTGTACTCGCAATTTTTCGGACCTACTGGATAGATTTTAATGAAATTTTGTAAGTAGATAGTTGACATCCTAGTCTGAAATATATTTCATACTAGCTTTTGCCCGCGACTTCGTTCGCGCGGGAGGTTTTTCCCGCGTTAATCCTGATCCTGTGGAAATTCCGGGATAAAAATTTAGCCTATGTGTTATTCCAGGATGTCAACTATCTATGTACCAAATTTCATTCAGATCTGTTCAGCAGTTTTGCGTGAAAGAGTAACAAACATCCATCCATCCTCACAAAATTTCGCATTTATAATATATTTTTTTATTTATTTATAATATTATAAAAGTAAGAAGTAAGATAAGATTAGTAAGAAGAAGTAAGATAAGATAAGATAAGATAGTAAGAAGATCAGTAAGCAAGAGAGCCGGATTCTGTGTTTCTTGATAGCTATAACCTGGGGATTCCTAATTCACGAGTGAATATAGATTACTTCTAGGCATTTAGCATTATAGGCACTGAAAACCAGAAACAGCTAATTTAAGAGAAACGAGTTATAACCTGGGGGTCTATAAGTCAAAAGTGAATAGGTTATTTCTAGATAAGCGTGCTTCATTTTCGACCACATCATAGGTGAGATAGTAATCAAACGCGAGCCTATTATCAATAAAATAACATTATAAAATGTAAAAAATACTGTAATAACATTCTTCTCATTAAAAAAAGTAACGTTTTCAACTTTGTTACGAGTTGCCATGTTTTCGACTCGCTGTGAACATTTTGTTTAATTGTTTACAAAACAAAACATCTGTTGTGTTATAACATTATTGTTTTGGCATACTAATGAGTACGTTTTGGCATAAGTCACGTAAACAACATTTACATTTATTTTCATTATATCTGCAGTAATGGGTGTTTGTGTCTGTTCACACTTTGGTGGAGTTCGACGAGAGTCGTATAGAAGTATGAGAATTAAAATAATGATATAACATCAATTTTGGGCATCTTCTAAGGTAGATGTAATAAATAATTAAACTGTTTATTCAATCTAAGCAATGTTGTACAATCAAACACTTACGAAAAAAACATTCGGATAGTATCAATAGTCAGTAATATTTGTATTGAATTCTGGTACCCAAGGAAAAATGATGTAAATATCATCCATCCCTTACCATCAGGTGTAATAAAAATTAAACTACATAAATGTATACTATGAATACATATACAAGGTGTAACAGATTAAGCGCAATACCCCAGACACCCCAATTAGAATATTAAATTATAAGTCTAAAACAACATCCGTAACTAAATAAATTGAAACCAAACATAACCAAAACTAGTTATTCTTACTAAACGCAAAACGTATGTGCGTCATACAATATCCTTACGCAGACGCATACACTCATGCAATGTTAGCGGCCGACACGCACACGATTTCCTTGAATTAAAGATTGTGTTAATTTGTCATGATACTGTGTTTCCATTAAAGACTTCTCCGTCAAAATTTAACACCAATTTTTTACGACGGAAATCGATTCAGAAGTCGATTCTGAACCAAATACTTTCAGGTATTGCGTTTGTTCTGGTACACGGTGTATATTACTATAAAGATGAATAATTAAAACGCTGCCACGTCCTAGTGCATAGACTTGTACCTCAAACAGTTTTGATCATCATCATATTCTTACCCTTTCCTCAACTATGTATTTTTTTTTTTTTTTTTTACGTAGTAAAAGTCCCTCCCACTCCGGGCAGGGTGGGAGGGACTGTCAGACTTTTACTGACTAAAATCCACGGTGTTCCTTCAATAGCCCTTTACGTACCGGGGCCACGGTAACGGGATGAGTCCCACGACCCCGGCAGGCTTCGGCCCTCTGCAGAGGGGGCCTCGTCATGTTGCTGACGCTCTTTGAGGCGCGCGTGGAACACGACGCGCCGTCGACCCGGGCATGGTCCATGGTCGGACAGCGAGTTGCCCTTTACTCGCTGTCCGCATGCCCGCGCCTACGGTGGCCGGAGATCGTCGGCCGACGTCCGAGGCCGTGGGCGTCTACCACTGCGGCTGGGCTGGAGGGAGGACGCCATCCTCTCCCTCACGCGGCCCGCCTCCTCCTTCAGAAGCATGACTGCTTCGCAGAAGGAGGCGACCACTTCCCACTCCCTCTCGCCCCGCAGCATGGCCTCGACCAAGGCCGGGCGCGAGAGGTCTCCGCCTATTGTCGCCGTGAGGACACGTCGGTGCTCTGCCCAAGCTGGGCAGTCCTGCACCGTGTGCTCGACTGTGTCCTCAGGGCGACCCTCGCAGTGGTGACACCCAGGCGTCTCTTCCTTACCCATCAGACACAGGTACCTCTCGAAACTTCCGTGTCCGGTGAGGACCTGCGTCATGCGGTAGGTCAGGACGCTGTGACGCCGATCTAGCCACTCCTCAAAGAGGGGTCTTACCGCCGCAATTGCGGCGTGCCCGGCCGTCGGTTGCGACAGTCGTTCCCTCCATACTGCCCTGAGATTGCGCCGGAGCTCTTCCCGCCGCGCCTCGACTTCTCGAGGCAGCGGGGATACGCTCCGGCGCTGCGCCTCCACGCGCCATTCATAGACGCGCTGGAGGGCAGTCGCCTCCAGATCCCAGGGCAGCTCAACTATGTATAACAAAATAAAAAAAGACACTTCACATCAACCCACTAACAAAACAAATTATTTAAAAAATCTAAAAAACCCGACTGCTTAACTGAAATGCAAGAAACAAGCACATTTTTATTTAAAAAAAGTGACAAGCAGGCGGGACCCAATTGAACGTATTTTTTTTTTAAATTCGACGGGTCCGCCTGCTTGTCACTATTTAAAATAAAAATGTGCTTGTTTCTTGCATTTCAGTTAAGCAGTCAGGTTTTTTAGATTTTTTAAATAAATTTTTTTCAACTTTTCAGTTAAAATATTAATTAACAATTTTTTAATTTTCCCGGTCATGTCACATTGGCACCCCACCGGATTAAGAAAGTGAAAGAGCTCAAGTCCATATTTTTAAACTTTCGCTTTGTATTATTTTTGCTAGTATTACACTAATGATAAATATGATATACTTTTTGAAATCCTTGCGATAAGCCCTTTAATCATATTGTGGTATTCGAAACAAAACATTATTTTTTCCACTATGTATGATGGCTTCGCGCAGCCGCCATGTTTGATTTTTTCAAATGTCACCTATCTAAGAACACTTGGGTTGCTAAGACAAATCTAACGATACCTCAATTATGTGAATCCGTTCAGCGGTTCTGGAGATATGAGGTAATAAAGAATATTACATACATACATACATACAAGATACGCGCGAAAAACATAAGCCTTCCTTTGCAGTCGGGTAAAAAGGAAATGAAAAAAAAAAACTAATACACGGTTTCAACGTTGGACTACACACAAACTGAAAGCCTATTGAAGGAACAGTAACACGTAATTTACACACACACAAACACACACACACACACACACACACATCCATACATACATACACACACTCACACACAAACGCACATCAATTTAATACAGATCGACACATTTTAATTTGAATGTTAATTTTTATTTTGTGTTTACTTTATTAAAGTGTTAATTTTGGTCCAATTGGCGTTAATTATTTCTATCCCAAACCCCAGCTCGTAACAATATTTAGCCACAAGCTTCTCAAAAATCAATAAACTGTGATTTAAGAAAGAAATAGCAACCATTTCGAGCTGAACATGTACCGCGTCAGTTAATTACACAGCTACACCTTAGACTGAGGCTCGAGCCGGCACAATTTCCGTGTAATATCCGCCGTATCCGCTCGTATCCGCGCCGTATCCGCAATCCGTACGTTTTCGATCAGCGAGATCATGCGAGCACATATCGATGCATGTGTAGTGTGGTTATTGTTGTTTGTTGTCAATGGTTTAAGGTTCGTACGTCCTAATGAAAAATGGAACCCTTTGTATAGATAGTAGATACATACATACATATTGTATAAGTATTACAACTAATTTGCTCTGGATCTGCATGACATAATAGTTATTAGCTTTTGCCCGCGACTTCACGTGGGAGGTTTTTCCAGCATAAATTCCGATCTCGTGGGAATTCCGAGATAAAAAGCCTGTGTGTTGTTCCAGGATATCAAATCTACTCACTAAATTTCAATGAGATCCGTTCAGTAGTTTTGGCGTGTACATACATCGTCACAAACTTTTGAGAAAGAATATTTAAGAGATAATTTATAATATTAGTAGAAATAAGTAGGATTTACATATATGAATAGACATATAAACTTGAATTTTTGGCGCAAATTAAAAATTAATGAAAAAGTTTTTCTACTACGCCGTGCGATGACTCTTATCTCATGCGAAGATTCATTGTGAGCACCTCAGATAATTTTAACTATGTGAAATAAGTGTGTTTGCTGTATGTTTTAGCATTTAGCAAAAGTTGCAACACAGCACAATTGTATTGAAATCATGGAAAAACACTTCAATATGCGTTCCTGTTAAATCTATAACTAAAAATTTGTGGAACAATGAGCTTGGTATTTGAACTTAGCACACGATATTATGAAGCAACATTATCCGCCCATAATTTCGGTCTCTATAATAATGTCACACACGTTATTTACGACCGGTTTCTAATGAAAAATATTATTTTGAGCCCATTGTAGTATATTAGTATTCTTTATCCTGTGTTAGCGGTTTATGGTAGTTATGACCAACGTGGAAATTAATAAAGAAATAGTAAATCTATTTTTATGCTTTTGCTATTTCTTTAGTCTTGTTAATTTATTTTCTTGTAAAAATACCTTTTTAAGGTTAAGGGCAACTGAAGAAACAGGGTGGGTTTGTCAGTAGCAGTCTACCACTCTCTTCTGTTCCACCCGAAGTCATTTAATGAATTCCCATCAAGAATAAAGATTGAAGAATGTTAGTACCAAATAAATGCTAGTTGCAAATGATGTCATTGCTGCCGAACCCGAAATGCGTTCGTATTTCAAATTATTTATCTTTTCTTCAATAATATACAGTATCTTAACTAACAGAGGGCGTTCCCGTTAACCCGCAATATTATGAGCATATCAATTAGATACCCGCACACGCGGCCCGTTACTCATAAATAAATTGCGACGTTGCCGTCCTTCAAGTACAGAGAACGTGTACAGAGTGTTTCTTTCACGTATCAATTTAACATTTTTAGTGAATATTTTAATAAAAAAAAAAAACATTTTGTTTTCAAATGGTAATATTTTTTATCATGTATGGATGCTATACTATTGCGGGTTAACGGAAACGTCCTCTGTTAGTTAGCATACTGTATAATTTGATATACAACGTTTTTCCGATTATTACAGCTAAGGAGATGATGATTGCCAGGACAAGTTTTGTGTAAAAGAAAATTTAAAAAGCAATTAAGTTACGAAGGTCGCCGGCTCTGTTATTCTTATAAAATTGCTAGGGAATACTACCAAATCTCATTTACATTATACATATTATTTTGGGTACAACATACATCTAGATGAAATATTACCCAAAGCGACACACGAGTGTTCCTCGTAGAATTAGCATGCAACATGCTGTTCCAATTGTATTCCGTCCAACATTTCTCTCTAGCGCCTTAATTAAGACACTCCGAAGACATTCCTATTTAAGAGGATTGGCAAGAACATATTTTTCAACGAGTTTAAGTTTTGTATCTAAAGTTGGGAGTCGTTATTAGTACCTTTATGAGGATAATATAATCTATACTAATAATACTATAAAGAGTCCAAGTTTGTAGGAAGTGATATATTCAATCCGTTTATTTTTTTATTCCGTCATTCAGTCAAATAATACCACTTATAAAAGTAATAACATAAGGTCTTTTTTCGGGTGGGAAAATCATCGCATGACTTCTCCTGCTCTGAGTGTCAGACTTTAGACGTCAGACGGGAGGGAGTGTCAGACTTCTACTAACCAAAAACCCACCCTGTTCCTTCAGCTGCCCTTGCTATCCGGGGCCGCGGTATCGCGTTAGAACATTCCCGCAACCCCGCAGGAAATATAATATCTGCATCTACTTAATCGGTTTTTAATTTTTTTACCAATAGAAAGCACACCTTACTATTTTATTTTTATTTATGCCTGACTGACATAGACATATTTTTAGACATAAAAACTTCGAATGCGAGCGAAGTCGCAGGAAGAAATACTAGATGAGTCGAAGACTTCATTCACGTGGGAAGTTTTCCTATGAAAAGGATGAAAAGGTATATTAAAATCAGTCATACTGACAAACATTTAAAATAGTTTTTTTGTGTGTTTTAGTATCTTTTAAAAAACTACAAGCTTTCTTTTTGCAACAAACTTTCTTTTTTATTTCGGATGAGCCTACTCTTGACTTCGATCTCGCCTGATGGAAAGCGATAAATGAGGTTTACGATGGTATGATGATGGATGGACGTTTGTTTTTTTATTGATAATAGGTTCGCGTTTAACCCCCATGTCACCTGATGGTAAGTGATGATGTGGTGGAATATGGAAACACAATTATTTTGAAGTCAGAAATACAACTTTAAATTTTATATATTTAATTTTGTATAGATTTACAGTACCAATCAAATCGATGACCAAACAAGATATAAACCAAGTCTGATCCCAATACGGTCTGGAGCTGCACTCACTAACAATGCACTATGTTAATTGAAACTATGTTTGTCGTGAACAAGATAGATCAGATGATTGATTGGGGTTGCAACTTAATGATTTATAGGGGTTAATGGCCGCGCAGTAGTCTTATATCAATCATGATTCATTTAAATGTTTAGCTTGTGTATTTAGCCTCAAAGAGTGTCAGCAAAATTGTCGGGGCTCACTAGGCGGCCTCGGAACACGAAGAGCAAATGACGGAACACGGAGGGTTTTTAGTCAGTAAAAGTCTGACACACCCTCCCGCTTCGCCCGGATCGGGAGGCAGTCATCGGATGATTACCCATCCTCAAAAAAAGCTTGTGTATTTAATACAAAACATTGCTTTCAGCATTCCTTTCATTCCAAACTAAAGGGCGCGTTTCCATTATGTCATGATCATTAATTTATCGTTGAATGACTTTATTTTTAATGTATTTTCAACACAATGTACCTATATTTACCCGACTGCAAAGGAAGGGTTATGTTTTTCGCGCGTATCTTGTATGTATGTATGTTTGTAATATTCTTTATTACCTCATATCTCCAGAACCGCTGAACAGATTCACACAATTGAGGTATCGTGAGATTTGTCTTAACAGCCCGAGTGTTCTTAGATAGGTGACATTTAAAAAAAATAAACATGGCGGCTGTGCGTAGCCATTATACATGGTGAAAAAAAAATTTTTTTTTTTCATATTCTACAATATGGGTATCAAATTAAAGGGCTTAACATAAGGATTTCAAAAAGGTATATCATGTTTATCATTAGTGTAATACTAGCAAAATAACACAATGAGAAAGTTTAAAAATATGGACTCACTTTCTGAATCTGGTGGAGTGCCAATGTGACACGACAGGGAAAACTAAAAAAATGTTAATTAATGTTTTAACTAAAAAGTTGAAAAAAGGAAACTTATTTAAAAAATCTAAAAAACCCGACTGCTCAACTGAAGTGTAAGAAACAAGCACATTTTTAGTTTTAAGTGTCAAGCAGGCGGACCCATCCCATTTTAAAAAAAAATATTATGTTCAATTGGGTCCCGCCTGATTGTCACTTTTAAAAATAAAAATGTGCTTGTTTCTTACACTTCAGTTGAGCAGTCGGGTTTTTTAGATTTTTTAAATTAGTTTTTTTTTGTTATGAAGTAAATTACTTATGACTTATGACTTATGACTGTCGTCTCTAGCAATTCTATCGTTTCAATCTGTCGTCACTGCAAGAAAGTCGTGAATGACAGTTAATCGTGTCGTAAATACACGAGCCACGACGACGCTCTTAAGGGCCTATAAACTACCTCAGCGCTTCTCACTCTTTATCTCGCTCGCACACTACTGGCCGCGGTCACGAGAGCAAGCGAGACAGGGTGGCAGGGAATAGACTCCAAGACACCGATAATTTAGTTTATTTCTTTTTACGATGAAAATAATGGCAATTAAAAAAAATTAAATAACATAAGACCTGCTTTATAGTTACTTAGTTCAATTAATATGCAAAGTTTCATTATCTAATTTGAAGTTATTTTTTAATAAGTACCAGCGGTTTATTTTTCGGTTTGGAGGTAACTTTGGAATTTTTCTCTATCAAGAAAATTTTATGGAATCGTGTTTTCGTCAAACATAGTACCTAACATTAATCCTCAACTTTACCATATATTTATTTCAAAATTATTGCTGCAGTATTTTCGACATAATGGAGGATCATGTTAAGCCATTTGAGGTAGTATAGGCCCTTAACGACACGATAATCTGTCGTCACGACATAGTGGGAACTCGTCTTTTATTCTGGGTGGGAAAATCATCGAACGACTTCTCCCGGTCTGAGTTAACCGAAAGGGAGTGTCAGACTTCAACTGACTTAAAACCCACCCTGTTCCTTCAACTGCCCTTAAGTTCCGGGGCCGCGGTATCTCTTTAGAACATTCCCGCTACCCCGGCAGTGGGAACTCATCTAAACTGTGCCAAATATCGTATAAAACGGGGTACAAAGTGAAAGGTCCAAAATGTAACGGAAACCCCATATCTATCCAAAAGGACCGAAAACAACATCTGGTACGGAGTCTCTATGCAAAGTTTCAGCTCAAAATAAGTGACAAACAGAATTGAACCAAAATTGTTGGTTTCGTATGTTTATTGAATACCAGTAATAACAAACGTGTCACAGCACTATGAGGGTCATCACTTTCCACGTCACTTGCCAATTATACGATAATTCTCTTCGTTCTTCTTAATTTGAAAAATTCGGTCTCTGGTATCAATGTATTGAAATTTCTAATAAGTTCCACACATGTAGACGTAGGATTACAAAACCCTTGCTATATCGTTTGTTATCATCCAAAGAAGCCGTGCACTTGGTATGCATATACCCTTTAAATTACACGTTGTATAGATGCACCCACCATCACATTACATTCAGCATTGAAGACACGTACTGTGAATTGAAAACTATTCTGATTAGCCTAGAACAATTATTAACTTTTATAGCTGGAAATACAGATTCCAAAATTTCCGGAGTTATATCTTTATACAGGACACTAAAATAGTTACACAACCCTTTTACAGTACTGTTAATTCTATTAGATAATCCTATTTTACAAAACTTGCCTTAAAAGTTAGTAGGTACTATTGCCTAGCCCTTTTCCAACTATGTCGGAAATGGCTTGCATTTTAAACGGATCGGTTTTACATGGGGCGACTGACTATCTGATCTCCACTACCCAGTAACTGGGTATCCCTTGGCAGGACTGGTGTCAGATTTCAAATTTCTGACCCGTAACGGCTGTCAAACATGTACAGATGACAGCCGGGTCGGCTTAACGTGTTTCTTTAGGCACAGAAAAATCCCGATTATGATAAGGTCGACCACAGATTGCTCTCGGCAAAACTTGCTTAACTATGAATATCGAACCGTGTGACTGATTATGGAGTTTTCTGGTTTAGCTGCCATTTAATAATATTAGAAGTAGTAATATTAGTAATAGAATTAGAGATTAACCCAAATCTCATTTAACATTATACAGCATGTTAACTAACAGAGGGCGTTCCCGTTAACCCACAATAGTATAGCATCCATACATGCTAAAAAAATATTACCATTCGAAAACAAAATGTTTTTATTTTTTTTAATATTAAAATATTCACTGAAAATGTTAAATTGATACGTATAAGAAACACTCTGTACACGCATTCGCATTCATAAATAAATTGCGACGTTGCCGTCCTTCAAGTACGCGTGTACAAAGTGTTTCTTTTACGTATCAATTTAACATTTTTAGTGATATTTTAATACTAGTACTCTCGCGGGGCTTCGCTCCCGTGGATTCTATCACGGTAAAAACATAACTCTCCTTTTTTGCAGTCGGGTAAAAAGTAGCCTATAACCTTCCTCAAGCTTCAAGCTACTTCCATACCAAATTTCATCCAAATCCACCCAGTACTTTCGAAGATTAGCGCGTTCAAGCAAACAAACAAACAAACAAACTAACAAACTTTTCCGCTTTATAATATTAGTATAGATTAAAAAAAAAACATTTTGTTTTCGAATGGTAATATTTTTTTAGCATATATGGATGCTATACTATTGTGGGTTAACGGGAACGCCCTCTGTTAGTTAACATACTGTATTTTGGGGACCTACAAACATACATCTAGATGAAATATTACCCAAAGCGACTCACGAGTGTTCGTCGTAGAATTAGCATGCAACATGCTGTTCCAATTGTATTCTGCCCAACATTTCTTTCTAGCGCCTTAATTAGGACACTTCGAAGACATTCCTGTTTAAGAGGATTGCCGAGAACATATTTTTCAACGAGTTCAAGTTTTGAATCTACAGTTGCTAATTCAGGTTGCAATTATTCTATTTCTTTGTTAATACTTTTATAAGGTTTATTTATTTAGCCACAAAACCTTAAGCTGGTACTAAAAGTTAGTACTATCCGGTAAATCACTCATCCAATCAGGTCTGCCAACCAATTCTATTTAGTTTTCCCATTCATCAATACTGACGTAATGGAGCTCTAGAAATGCATAAATCACATTGTCCAGTGGATTGACAGCCGCTTGATTACGGATTACCCGTGAAATCCTGCAGATATCACTCCGATGCCACAGATTTGTCATACTGCTTTTATTTAGGCTGTGGCGTTTATTTGAACCGGGGATTGGGTTGGTGTGTGCTGAGAAGTGGCGGTTTTGCCATGTACCTATTTACTTTAACATGCTAGCTGGTTTTACAAAATCATTATCTTCTTCTGAGTAAATGAAGTGTGTGTTGTGTGGGAGGGTTTTCCCGCGTAAATCCCGATCTTGTGGAAATTCCGGGATAAAAAGTCAGTGTGTTATTCCAGGATACCATTCATCCATCCTCACAAACTTTTGCATTTATAATATAATTATTAGTATTTAAAGTATATAGCCGACCTTAAACTAATATTTATTTCGTTATTTGTACTTCGCGAAAAAAGCATGTTTACTGGCTAAGGCATTCTTAATCAAGCGAGGGTGGTCGAAGTGCCGTTGCGTGCTTGAAGGACGGCAACGTCGCAATTTGTTTATGAATGCGTACGCGTGTACAGTGTTTCTTTTACGAATCAATTTAAAATTATTAGTGAATATTTTAATATTAAAAAAAAACAATTTGTTTTCGAATGGTAATATTATTTTAGATGCTATACTATTGTGGGTTAACGGGAACGCCTCTGTTAATTAACATACTGTATATGCAAGATTCAAGATATGTATATACATACTGGGCCCGCATGGTGTATAAAAACCTAAGCACAGGGCATTTATAAGACGATAGAAGCTAGTGCTTAGTTGTATGTCATATCTTATGAGAGGAACCGGTAATAAACACCATGGTTATTTATTTATTTACACTTCAAGCACATAGGTACAAACGTGGACTTAATGCCGTAACCATGAGTGGTGAAGAGATATCGTGGGAGGTGCAATAAGTACGTGAGAAAAGTACATAATAGGCTATACAAATCTACATAAATAATAAAATTAATACTTATAAATATATTAATAAATATATACTTACTTCAGTATCATATGAAAATTATATATAGATATATATACTCTTGTCCAAACAACTTCTTGATAGTATTATTTCATTATATTTCATTTCAGCGTCATACAATATTAGACAAATGGGAATTAATGCCGCCCCCACAAGGCAATATGGATAATACCCAAGCGTAATCTAAATTGGGAACCAAAATCAATATGCAAAATTAATGGATAATCCTCCGAACAACAAAAAGATCGTTGCACTTGATGCCGAATCCAGAATGAGTGAGCCTTCCATATTCATGGGACCCTCAAAAGCACTAATTTGCCGACCATTAGACGACGCCATTCACTGCAATCGTATAACAAAAGGCACGTTGGCATTCAAATCAAACTGAATAACGTTTAATCTTCGTAGAATATTCAAATGCTAACGAGATCGCAAGAGATTTCCAATGTCCGCCATCGTTTCTCACGAGGACTCCAAATGAACTAATTCCATTATGAAAATCTTTTTCTCCATCAAATTGGAATAATACAGCTTTTTGTTCTGATTAAAAACGATTTATCAAAAGAATTGTTTGCTGTTAATAAAATAGGATTGGAACAAGATGAGACCGGATTGCTTGTGCAGATGTTACAAGAAAAGTTGCTCGTGACGTAATTTGGGATGCTGAACCTCTCATCAGAGAGTATTGTTTAGACACCTATTAAACGCTATGGGGCTTGTAAATGTTTGTGTTAATGTAACAGTGGATTAAGGAAAACGGCGGATTTATGTGGTCTTGTTTAAGTATAATTTCGAAATGAGAAATTGTTTTGAACAGGCTCGACGCGTCGTTTACGAATTAATGGGATGAAAAAATATTTATAAGATTTAATTTGCATTGACGTGCCGCTGACGATTTGCGAGTTTCATTCATTAACGTTTGTTTTGAATTATGTTTGCTCAAAACATTATGGCCGTGCCTTTTCTTGCAGGAGGCAAATCACGAAATGATATATCCCGCTCTGGGTGAAGCTGAAGCGAGTGACAGACTTGTACTGATTAAAGTCCCACCCTGTTTCTTCAGGTGCCTTAGAGTGGCGGGATCGAAGTATCTCGTTCGGACATTCCTGCAATCTCGGCAGACATTCCCGCATCCCCAGCAGATATTACCATGGACAACACACTTCAGATCAGGTAGCCATAGACTTACGGCCGGTTATGCAATGACTGCAAAGAGATGTTCCTTTCCAAAATCATCTTCCTCTAAATTTAACAAAATAATACCTACCATCCGTATGAAACATGCAAATTTCATAATTCTAATCAAAACACCTACCTACAAACAGGAAACAATTTGAATAATACTTTCGACATCGAGTGTACGTTTTAATGCTAATAGGTACCTACGTGTTCTCATCCGAATTTTGACATCATTGTTTTAAGTAAAATCATCTCATCGTCATCATAGGTGAAGATATTATTGAGTAGGTGTAGGTGTAGATTAGCGTAGATTGGGTGGTAGGTAATAGGGGCATCGCTATGTAACAAGCTTCAAATATCGATTCTGAGTTGGGCGTACCCCGCCTCGACTTTTTTTTTTTACTTTTTAAGGGATATTTCTTAAACTTCTTATAAGATTTTCTAAAATTTATTTTTTATTTAATAATGTGTATGTCCTTTATTTCAGGCAACTAGGTTCATACAAAATAATAAACAAATAAAAAGTCTTATAAATAAACTAATACATAACAGATTTTAAACACTTAAAAACAAAAACTACTTAATACATACTAATATACGACGTCGTGTTGCGCTGTGTAATGTCGCGAAATCGTCGATACATGACGCCTTTCGGCCAATATTTCAGCTTGAGGATTTTCTCTAATTAATAAGGTGGAACCTGCATTACAGTATTTTGGCTTGTCTCCGACTTTAACCAGATGATCAGGTACCTACTATTTTTTTTAGTCTTGTCACCTAGCTCTTATTATTAAAAAAATTGGCCAAGTGCGAGTCAGTCTTGCTCACTAAGGGTTCCGTAGTAACTATGCCAAATAATTTTGTTTTTCATAGTGTTTGTATGAATTACAAAGCTATATTTGCGGTTTTAGAAAATATCCTATATCTCAAAAACTGCTAACCCCATCTCATTCAAACTAATTTTGGTTGAAAGTTTACATTAAGATCTAGCGGAATTTATTTTTTTAGATTTTTCAGTCCATTATTATAGAAGTTAGAGGGGGGGACACATTTTATCACTTTGGAAGCGTACATTTTTGAAACGGTTCACTTTAGGAAAGAAAAGTTTTAAAAACCTCAATGTCATATTTAAAGACCTGTCTATAGATACCACAAACGAATAGGTTTCATGAAAAAAAAAATCAGTTTCAGTTCCACGGTTCACAGAATACATCTACCTACCAAGTTTCATGTGTACATTGAGAAAAAAACAACCAGATTTCACGTTGCTTCAACAAGTTTTCGGGTTAAAATAGCCCCTACGTGCTGTTTGGTTGCAACTACAAGTTTGATCTTGTAAAGTCTAACTTGTTGATCCTACAAGCTACTTATCATGTTATTTCTACGTTACGTCAGGTCGAATTTACGTTAACATTTTCCGATTGTTTTTACAAGTTTAGCAAATAGATTTAACATGGTCAGGACGTTGTTGTGACTTGACTAGCTTGTTGAATCTACAAGCAGCTTATTATACGTGTTGGGCATATAGTTCCGACATGCTCGCCTTGTTTCAACATGCTTGACATGTTGTGATGAAATTTTTATATCGACATCTGTTTGTTTGTTTGTAGCTTGTTTTTGGTAGGGCCACTCGTAGTTCAGTTACTACTTAACCGGGCGATCCTGTGGTGACCTCTAAATTTAAAGGCCCCCAGCCAGACCGCACGCTAAGGACACTCCCTGTGGAGTACGGGCCTGGGCATAGCGGGGTTGTTAGTCTTTTGAGTTTTTTTTTTCCTTTTTATTTTTAGGTAGGGCCACTCGTAGTTCAGCACACTAAGGCTGGGTACTACTTAACCGGACTATCCGGTGGTGACCTCTAAATTTAAAGGCCCCCACAGCCAGGGCTACATTTAGACGACCGCACGCTAAGTAGAGTACGGGCCTCGGCATAGCGGAGTCGTTGGTCTTTTTTTTTTGTTCTGTTTTTTGGTAGGGCCACTCGTAGATTAGCTCGCTAAGGCTAATGTACTACTTAACCGGTCTTTTGGTCTTTTGAGTTTTTTTTTTTTTTTTTTTTTTTTTTTTTAGGTAGGGCCACTTGTAGATCAGCACACTAAGGCTGTGAGTCTACTTAACCGGTCTTTTGAGTAGAACTCCGCACTATATGTACGAACCAAGTGAAGCAAACGATACCGCGAATTTAAACAGGGCAACGCCATCTATCGAGCTCGACAGAACTTTTTTTTTTTTTGTGTGGCATCTCGCAGGTCAACCTCTGAGGTTGTCGGCTGCTTAACCGGACTTGCCTGTGGTTGCCTTAATTAATAAATTAATTAAAGCCTCCAGCCAGGGCTTATTAAAAAACTTACAAACTAGGCGACTACACGCTAAGGGCACCCCCTGTGGGGTACGGACCTCGGCTTAGGGCGTCGCAGGGGAGGGCAGCTAGGGACAGGCTGGATCATATCATTATTATTATTAATAAGGGAATTTAAAGCTACTGGCTCAGCGTCGCGGGCTGGCTCTGGCAAGGGTCGGGGTGGACTATTACGGGGACGTCGCGGCGGGCCTCGGCTACGAGGACGGAAGGACGGTCGGTTTTTGTGTTTGTGTGCAACTGTACTTGTTTCCCTACGGCTCTCTTGGAGCAGGGTGATTGCGTCATCGGGAGTGACTAGGGTATGCCTTGGTCGGCGAATCTTAGAGATACGCGAGGGTTCGTATTGGGCGGCCGATACGATAAGGGGATTCCTATGTTGGATTGAAGTTTCAAAGAAACGCTTGGAGACACGTTTCATGAACTGCTGGATGGTGGGCATCTTGAGATCTACGTGAAGAAGCTCATTTCAAACATAAAAGGGGGCTCCCGTGACTCTACGGAGGAATCGGTTTTGGAGGGTCTGCATCTTGTGGAGGAGGTAGGGCTTTGCGTGTGCGAAAACAACGCAGGCGTAGGTCATGATGGGACGGATGACCGCGGTGAAAATACGCAGCTTGCACCTGAGTGATAACTTGCTGCGAGAGCTAAGAATGAACTGGAGCCTACCTAGAGCGAAAGCGGCGCGCGAACGTGCCTGCTTTATGTGCTCAGCGAAGGAGAGGTGTCTATCGAGGACCACGCCTAAGTATTTGGCTTGCTTTTCCCAAGGGATCGGCTTGCCGTACATGGTAATCGGACGGGGAGAGGGTGGGTTTATCCGCGGTTTAGAAAAGAGGACTGCCTGGCTTTTATCTGGATTGACTTCGATTCTCCATTTCCGGACTTGGCCAGAGTGTTTGCGGACGTTTGGAGAGTGCGAGCGATGGCATCGGGTTTAAGACCGGTATAATAGATAGCCGTATCGTCGGCGAATAGGGCTAGCTGGGTATTTTTATGCTTGGGAATATCACTAGTGAATAGCGTGAAAACGAGGGGGGATAGTACGGAGCCTTGAGGAACTCCTGCGCGAATGGGATGGGGGAGGAAAGCTCCCCCTCAATTCGATAACAAAAGGTGCGATTCGATAAAAAGTCCCGTAGGATGAGCACGAGACGGTCAGGCACGCCGAGATGGTATAGCTTATAGATTAAGCCATTGTACCAGACTTTGTCGAACGCTTTCGCTATGTCGAAGAATAAGGCTCCCGTTATTGCGCCCCATTGGAAGCCGGCGCTGACGTGTTCTACGATGCGGTGGACTTGTTGGATACATGAGTGTTCGGTTCTAAATCCGAACTGCTCATTGGATATTAGACTCTTTGCTTCGGCAAAATCTTTGAGCCGCTTATATATAAGCCTTTCATCGATTTTACCGAGGACGTTGAGTAAGCTAATGGGACGGTAGCTAGACGGGTCAGACTTGGGCTTGCCTGGTTTGGGAATATCTATGACGGTGGCCTGTTTCCAGGTTGTAGGGAACATATTATTGCTCAATGCGTCATTGAAGATGGCAGTCATTAGCACTATAAGCTGGGCGGGGAAAAGTTTGAAAACCCTATTTGTGATGCCGTCGGAGCCAGGGGCTTTTCGCGGTTGGAGACTTTTAATGATATCCTGGACCTCATCAGGAGTGATGGGGGCCAGTGGATTATCGGGATCTTCGACGAGTGGAAGGGAAGTTCTACGTTCGACTTCGGCGTTCACCATATCGAGGTGGGCTTGGTCTACTGGTTGAGAGCTGGGAGAACATTGGGACTCTAGGCTGTCGGCTAGGCATTCTGCTTTTTCAGAGTTATCGAAGGCGACACTCTTATCGGGACGAATGAGAGGAGGCATTGTGGCCTCTTCAGTGGATCGTAACTTCCTCTGAAGCTGCCAGAAGGCAAGATGGGTGGGCTCAAGTTCACTCAGCATCTTGTCCCAGCTCGCATTACGCTGCTCGGCAATGCGTTTCCTTACAGCACGCTGTAAGTTGCGCATGTGAGCTTTGTTTGCGGCGCAGGGAAAAGCGCTGTACGCACGGATGGCTGCGTTCTTCTCGGTTATCAGATTCCGTACATCGTCCGGGAGTTTCCAGCGGTGGTCTTCCACTACAGGAACTTCCCTTGAACAATCGTTCAGGACGGATTGTACGTGATCTGTAAGCGAGTCGATCGCCGCCGTCGTGTCAGCGACTGAGACTATGTGGTCAAAAATGGTGTCCAATTGAGTCGACGTGGTGGATTTCAGTTTTTCACTTACTTTCCTCCATTCGGTGATCAATTGGGTCGGAGGAGGTTGGGTAGGATCATGGTTACCCGAGCGGGAACCTAGGTGTAGGATAACGGGACGGTGATCCGAGTTGAGCTCGTGAAGCGCTTCTATGGAGTGTAAATGGAGGTTTACATTCTTTAGGAGCGCCACATCGAGGACATCGGGGTTATGGTTGGGGTCGTGTGGGTAGTGGGTGGGAGTCATCGGAGCGATGACGTCATAGTTTAGGGTCGCGCCTAGGTTATACACGATTCTGCCTCTGGCATTTATCGTGTTGCTGTTCCAAGCGGGGTGTTTGGCGTTCAGATCGCCCGCTAGTAAGACGGAGTCACTCAGGCCAAAGAGAGTCGTGAGATCGCTGGTGAGCGCGATAAGATCGTCTCGTCTAGCTCGACAGAACTATTTTGTGATTCGTTTATGTATGTATGTTCTCATAGTAAATGTTTGATGTAAACTCAAACCCTTATCTTCCATTTATTCTAATTAAAAACAAAAAACACCGCTAATATAGCAAAAAAATATAGGTTAAATAAAAAATAAATTATAAAGTTGTCCCTTGAAAGTTGAAGGAAGGTTTACGGAAAATTATATACCTAATTTAAGAAATACATTTTATTGAATCAATGCAATATGTATAGCAATAGTGCACTGATGCTACCATAAAATTTCTTTACGTATGTTATAACATTTTTATTTATATTTTTTAAGAGACTTAAAAAAAGCCACCTTGTTGCTACTACAAGTTTATAATTTATTTTGTTACTTTAACAAGTTAAGTATAATGTTGATTTTACAATTAAGGGCGCGTCAATTTCAAATGACGCCATGTTATTTTAACCGCCTGTAACGTTATTTTAACAAGATTGCATTTAACAAGTTACGTAATGTAGTTTCAACAAGATATAATGTTGAAATAATCAAACAGTCTTGTTGGATTAATGTGATACAAACTTGATAATGCTACAAGTTTATGTTTTGGTTGATTAAACAAGTCGATTTTGTCAATGCAATAAGAAGCATGTTGTTTCAAACAAATGTTTAGTTGTTTCAACTAAATAACTTTCAACAAGTTTAAACTTGTTCTTTATACAAAATCGACTTGTATTATCAACATTGCGTTTGTTTCCGTTGACCAAAATAATTTTATTTCAAACAGATAACCACTTAACAAGTCAAACTTGTTCAAATTGCTAAGCCGATTTCGCTCAGTGTATAGTCTTAATAGTTTCGGAATAAAATGCTCGTGATATACGGACTGACGGACGGATAGACAGACATGACGAAACTATAAGGGTTCCGTTTTTGCCATTCCGCTACGGAACCCTAATAAAACTAGCCGTCGCGCGGGGCATCGCTCCCGTAAATTTTATCACAATAAAAACATAACCTCCTTCATTTGCAGTCGGGTAAAAAGCTTCAAGCTACTTCCATACCAAATTTCATACAAATCCACCTAGTAATTTTGGAGATTAGCGCGTTCAAACAAACAAACAAAGTTTTCCGCTTTATAATAATAGAATAGATTATACATGCTATGAAACAGGCTTTAAGATTATTATTCGCTTTATAGTGCAGTAAAGTTTTTGTTTGTTTGAAAGTCAGTAAAATTATTGTTAAAAAGTTTTTATTTCTTTAATTAAATAGTAGGTACACCTAGATATAAAAATAAGAAACAAGGACTTTTTATGCATAAATCATTTAAATGTGCCTCACATATTACTTTATACAAAACGTAAAAACATTTTCTATTTATAAATTGTCTCGATATTTTTTCATTGTTGGAAGTGTAAATTTATGCAAATAGTGGTACACAGGATGATTTAATGCATCAAGGTATTCTCTACCAGTCCACCAAAGGCCAACGGTCTAGTTCAAGGAATAATATTATTTAAAATTCAATATTTAGTTCTTTTGTTCGTTTGAATCGTAGCTAGATCTTTTGTATTATTATACTGTACAGTTTCCGCTGCGTAGTAGCCATTTCATTAACGCGTGTGGCATGATAATTTATTTTCCAGATAGCTATCTTTTGGCGTTTTTATTTATTTTGAATAAATTATCGAAAGTCAAGTATTTGTTACATTTGTTTCTTACACCAACTAAATATAACACAATGACACCCAGTGTGATTGCGGTGCATTAGACAAAATCATGTCCCATCTGTTGCAGTGACCAAAGCGCCCATATACGTGTACTTTTGACGACTTTATAATCGCCACTAAGGCCACGAATAGCGTCGACCTACTGGGCCCAACATAATCTATAAATACATATGTATAAAAGATAGTCGTGTTAGTTACACTATTTATAACTCAAGAACGGCTGAACAGATTTGGCTGAAAATTGGTAGTTAGGTACTCGTAGCTACAAGGAGACGGATAGTAGACATAGAGTAGACATGGGATATTTTTTATCCCGGAATTCCTACGGTGTCGGGATTTACTCGGGAACAACCTCACACGCCAACAAAGTCGCGGGCAAAAGCTAGTATTTATATATTTACTACCATTGATTCGAAGAAGAACAAGAATTCCTCACTAACTTACCAGATAAACAGAACATGGCACTTTTTTTAGGTCTAATAATCCCACCCTGTCCCTTCAATTGCTGAACCACGGCAGGAACTCCCTTAAATATGATATGTAGATACGCATTTCTAAAACACTATATATAAAGGCAATTTATAACATGCCTACTGAAAATTTTCGCACCAAATATTGGTGGCACAATGAACCCGACATTAGCGCTTAGCACACAATATATGGAACAAACTGTCCTCCCATAAATTTGCTCTCTATAATAATGTCACACGCGTTATTTACGACGTATTTCTAATGAAATATATTATTTTGAAGCTATTGTTATTTTTTTTTTGATGAGGTAACGCTTTCTGTTTTGTCACTTTGCTTTTTGTTAGGTCATTTTAAGTTGAGTATTTTGTAGTCATAACTTCGGTCTTAGTCTTAGGAAAAGTAGAAAGATAGCCGCTATAATTCGGCCATATACTATTGTTACGCCAGTCGCTTAGCGAAGTACGTCGAGAAACTTCGACAGAAATCTAGAATGTTCGAGACACTAAAGCCATCTAGCGGCGAGTAGCAGTACTGAGTATATCGAGAAAATTCGACTGACTTCAAATACGTTCGAGACACTAACGCCATCTAGCGGCGAGTAGCAGTACTGTGTATCTCAAGTAGCTTCTGGAATATTCATGGCAGTATAGGCAGTGAGTCGATTGTACAAGAATGTTCTAGAACACAGATCGGGGTATGAATAGATCGCAAAGGAACGCGGACAGTCAGTCTTATTACAAGATACGAGGCGATATAATCTGAGATCTACAAGTGAATTTCAGTGCGATTTAAGTGTTTAGTGACAAGTAAGTGTGAATACCTGTGTTAACTTTTATTTTTGTGTTTATTTAATTAATGTGTTAATTTTGGTTCAATTGGTGTAAATTATTTCTATCCCGAACCCCAGCTCGTAACACTATTTATAAATCCTTACTAATATTATAAATGTGAAAGTAACTCTGTCTGTGTGTTACGCAATCACGCCTAAACTACTGAACCGATTTTAATGAAATTTGGGACGGACATAGTCTAGAGCCTGAGAAAGGACATAGGGTACATTTTAATGCGATAAAAGGACTGAAAGGGGTTCAAATAGGGGATGAAAATTTGTATGGAAATTGCGTCATTTTTAAAGCTAGAAGCTCGAAACTTATTTTTAGACTTTTGATTAGATATTAATAAATACAACATTCAAATTATGTATGAGTTTTGTTTTCAAAATCATTAGCCTAAAAAATCAAAAATGCTGCCGAAAGTCACTATTCCGCGCGGACGAAGTCGCGGGCACAGCTAGTGTATATATATATATGTATAAGTCATTATCTGCTTAGACATTTCTCAACATGTTGGGGTCCCAGTCTAACCGGATGCAGCTGAGTATTAGTGTTGTACATGGAGCGACTGCCTATCTGACCTTAGCCTTAGCCAGACTGGTATCAGATTTTCTGGCCTTTGACTACCCGTCCCGGGTCGGGCCGGGAATCGAACCTGAAACCTCATGCTGTCCAGTCGCGCTTGCGATCACTCAACCAACGAGGCAGTCCGACTTAAACAATCACAAGAGCAATCAAATGAGAAAGTAGAGAGCATAATATTTAAAATGAAGTTTTTACTTTTAGTACTTATGTAGGTATGTAAGATGAAAGGCGTAGTCCGGAATGAAACCATCGTGACGACTCATTACATTTTATTTACACATTATTTAAATACAATTATTTAAGCACTTCACAAATCACTGCTCGATAATATAACTGAAATAAAACACGAAATACAATCAGAGGTCCGCTCAGCTCGAGAGCCAACGATCGAATGCCCCTCACTTGCGTGTGCACGCCCTATAAGTCACGTGCCGGCGGAAGTGAAAGGTGCCGGAAGTGGGGCGAGCAGTTTAACGTTGCTTAATTTGACAATCCGATGAATTTGATAATTTGAATGTCCGATTGTTCAATTACTTTCATCAAAAACCTGATTAAGGTTAGATAATTAACCAACGTGTAACAGAATAAACGCAATTCCTGAAAGTAGTTGGCTTAGAATGGGCTTCTGAATCGATTTCCGTCATAAAAAATAGGTGTTAAATTTTGATGGAAAAATCTTCATCTCTATGATGCATGACAAATTATTACAATCATTAATTCAAGGAAATTGTGTACGTGTCGCGTCGGCCGCTTAAATTGCATGACTGTATGCGTCTGGAACGTAAACGCAAACGTATGACGCACATACGTTTTGCATTTAGTAAGGATAACTATTTTTTTTTATTACGAATGAGCCCTCTCTTGACCTCGATCACACCTGATGGTAAGTGTAAGATGAGGTCTACGATCGAACGAGCGAGCCCAGAAAATGCCTATTCATTCTTGTTTTAAAAGCTGACGTATAAAAAATGTCTAGGTTTGGTTTCAATTTATTTAGTTACGGATGTTGTTTTAGACTTATCATTTAATATTCTAATTGGGGTGTCTGAGATATTGCGCTTAATCTGTTACACCTTGTATAAATATTCAACTACATCTTTGGGAACATTAAAGTTCAGTTTGCATTGGACATGGATCCAGTTTACTCTTTCCATTCGCAATTCTATCCACAGCTGTTGTTACTAATTTCGTACCCAGTAAAATGTATTAGCGAACGTAATTGGCTCCCTGTCCCAAATCACTAGTTAAACCCAATAAACTTGTTCTGAATCACATGTGGTTAAAGTTTTCTGCTTGTTTACGGCTTTTACGTCGAAAACTTGTTGTAGGTATAGTATTCTATTATTATGTAGGTATATCACACTATAATAGTATTCTATTATATTCAGACCCTCTCAGTCATGATGCATTCAGTGGCTGGTTCAGATTTAATCACATTATACTTGATGAGCTCTGACCCACTTCTGGGCAAAGGCCTTCCTCGTTTCCTTTCATTTCTTTAAAGTGCCAAAGCGTAAGAGCTTTGGGTCTCCTCCTTCGCTAGCATGACTGCTTCGCAGAAGGAGGCGACCGCATCCCATTTCCCTCGCCCCGCACCATGCTTTGAACCACGGCCGTGAGCGAAAGTTATCCGCCGCCGATCACTTCAACGAGGAAACGGCAGTGCTCCGTCCAAACGGGGCACACCTCCACCGTATGCTCCACCGTGTCCTCCGGGTGGTCCGCACAATTACGACACGTTATCTACTTCCAGGTTTACCGTGACCCCACCACCCTCTCTCAGCGCAGAGGCTCACTACTTTTTTTTATTAAAACTGATAATGCCGGTGTTTCTTATCTGACTATTCTGAAAAGAAATACCTAAATAAGCACGGAAGTCAACTTCTTTACAATCAATGTAACGGTCAAGATATGTTAATGAGATTTATGTTAATCTCTTACGTGGTTCCTCTCTATAAGAAGGAATGGGTTCCACTTCGATTTCAGATTTCCTCAAAAATTTTTTTTACCGTTTGGGGAGCCGTAAATAGAATACAAGTACTCTTTATTGCACACCAATAATTTAATCAAACCTGATTCACAATATTGCTTAACGTAAGGTTACAATGGTGGTCTTATCGCTGATAGCGATATCTTTCAGACAACCTTTGGTAGCCGTGATATGATGTATAATTACACAAATTAATGTGCCTGACTTGGTTCGAACCTATATAGGTACTACCTACAGCTCTCAATCGTACCTGTAACCACTAGGTTACTACCGCTCTTGACATTAGTTGTGTAATCTAGATACCGTCGCCTTAGAGTGAAAACCTCGGGAGTACTTTTTAGTCCTATTTTTTTTTTGCGTTCCATTGAGCAATCCTAGCAACGCACATCCTGATCTCACTAATATGTTCATTCGATACTCGAAACGCTATCTATGAAAGTAAGTGAGAACCTCGTAAACACTCGCATCGCATCGTCAGTTTAGCGTAATCAGGCCATGGATTATGCATTTCTGAACTGTTCGATATTATGTATAATATTTTTCATATTATACATAATATCGAACAGTTCTGGATATAAAAACGGGTTAAATTTACAATTAAAAAAAAACATTAAAAAAACCGTACAAAAATTTTATAGCGTGCAGATTTTTCTTCCTCCTGAAAAGTTACTCCTTTTTCACTTACGAGGTTTTCACTCTAAGGCGTCGATACGCTCCCACCCTATCCATTAGTATCCATGTAATTTCACATCTGTCTGTCACGTGCAAACGAACGTGCCGGTCGCAAAATCGCCTCTCTGCAAGCAGCCTAACTGGACTTTATATCGTTCACAATTTGTTGCTATTGAAATGCTAAAGCGATGTCGGGAGGTTTTGGTGACTGAGCTGGAATGTTAAACAGACATTCATCCTTATTATTTGGATTGCCAGTTCTGATATGTGTAATTATGTAAATTGTACTGCTACTTGCCGCCAGGTGGCATTAGTGTCTCGAACATTCTAGATTTCTGTTGAAGTTTCTCGACGTACTTCGCTAAGCGACTGGCGCATGGCGTAACAATAATAACAGTCGGTACCACCGGCTTATCAAGCTTTCCGAGGCACGGAAAAATCTCGAAAGCGTTGCATAATCTTGAAGATCGACTCGTGCAGCTATTATTAGTTAGCCACAAGCTCGTCTAATCTTTATTTACACTATTTTCTTAAAAGAGAACTTGCTAAATCTGTGAATTTTGCTGAAATGGACCTGTTTGGCGTAGAGCCGCGAGACTCGCAACGTTATTGCTTTAGTTTAGAAATTAAGTCTCCTTATTTTTTGTTCTACGTTGTACTCAGGGGTAGATCACCATGCAGTAAGGACAAAGCCCGAGTCGACGGTGTGTCATATTCCACGCGTGCTTCAAGAATCAGTCTGTTGCTTGTCGAGGTTGCACGTAAGTTCTAACGAGATACCGCGGCCCCGGAACTCAAAGACAACTGAATTTAGAGGGTGGGTTTTTAATCAGTAGAAGTCTCACTCCCGCGAAAGGAGTCAACTGAAGATTACCCCCCTCTTCCCCAATAAGGCATAATAAATTACTTACTTATCAGTCTGTTAAACTATGTGCGAACATCTAAGAAGTTAGATTTGCTGCCATTGTTGGTGTTACTAGAACTGTGGTAGCTAACAACTGTAGGGACCTTAAGAGCATCTAGGTGGTCAGCGAGATCGCTGACCACGCTTAAGAGACGATTTGGTCAAGAATAGAGATCTATTGTTGGCCAAATCGTCTCTCTATCTTCTTTGTAATCTTAATCGTCACCGAAGTACCTACGTTGTAGGTAGAGGTGGTTACAGCTCTAACTGCGCTGTACTTTTCTGTCATCTCTTCCAGTTGTTAGATTATCTGTCGCAGTTAGATACGAAGTTTCCTACAAAGGATTTTACTTAGTCAACCCAGCGCAAAATAGTCCTGCTGTACGAACCAAATCCTTCCACTTTTTCTTGTACGATGCTTTACAGCGCTGACACTCTATCAGAGGAGATTATTATTGTCAAAGGTGAGCCTAAAAACAAAGGAAAATTACACAATTAACAACGGCATACAAGTAACTCATACACACAGCAGAATGGAAATGTCTGTCATGCACAAGCGGCGTATGTAACCACAGGTTTTGGTTCATGAATATGGAAAGCTTTTGATTCAAATTCGCAATGATCCCCGCGCCTCTCTAACGACTAACTAAATTAATATCCAGTTAACTTGCTTTGTGTTTGAACTTGGCTAATTTCTAGGACTATTTCATTCAGAAAATCATCTTGGAACTTGGTGCTGTTTGTATCTGTAGTACCTATTCGGCATTTGGGCTAGGTAAAGCCAGCTACAGTTACAGTCTATTTACCATAAGTACTTACGTTACAAAAGAAACTAAAACATTGTATGTTTCATTGACTATTTGATAACTATTATTTAAACTTAAAATGGTGGCGGGGACCATCACCGGGCACTGCTCACTGAACAAACACTACCACACAATAGGTATAACTGACAGTCCTCTGTGCAGGGAAAACATGGAGGCGGAGGAAACGTTGGGACACGTGCTCCTAGAGTGCACGGAAATCACCGACATACGGAAACAAACCCTCGGGTCATTGAATTCCCGTACAGACATCCTGAATAGACCGAGAGACCTGATCTGCTTCTGGAGGGAGGTTGGCTGGATGGAGTGACGGCCGACACGGCTCACGCACAATGGTTTCGTGTTTAGACTAAGTGCGGAAACTAGACCAAAGAAGAAGAAGAAGAACTGTCAACGCTTCTGCGTGTGCATACAATAGCGGGCAGGAGAGCGGTGCTGCATACTGTGTGTAAGAATGTACATCTGGTTTTTAGCGAAATGAACACTAGATATTTTTCTGCAGTATTCCTTTGGTATCATGGATTTCCGTGAAATAACTCCGGATTCCATTCTTTATAACCAAGTAAGGTTCGAAAAAACCAAGTCTGGCGACTTTTCGTCGTGTGTCTGTCGTGTGTTGGGGAATACTTTCATTGTGCGTACAGTTAAGGAGTGCAATTCCCTGCAGAATTCTGTATTTCCTGAAAGCTATAACCTGGGGGTCTGTAAGTCAAAAGTGAATAGATTACTTCTGGATAAGCGATTGTCTGTAAGCAATGATGTGATCGATGATGAAGCGATCGATCATATCATCGCTGACAGTCAGGTAAAATTGTGATCAAACTCGAGCCTATAATCAATAAAAATCTTATAAAAACTTGACTTTCAATCCTCCTATAACAACCTAACCTCTTATACAATCCCCACACAACAATAATTTTAATTAGGTACAGTTATTTACATTTCTTGTTAAATAATTAAAGGGGGGAGCAAAGATCTGGCATTGGCATTTGGTAATTCGATTAACTGATATTTTACAGAAACAATTAATGTTTGAAGTTAAGTTCGACTATGTATCTTAAGTTATCGGGGAAAAGATTAACCTGGAGAATTATATATCTACTCACGTGTTAATTTAATATTTAGTTTACCAAAAGCAATTAGTACCTACCTACATATGGAATTAATATATCAACCTACCTCCGTAGTTCCTATTCCTACTATTATAAATGCGAAAGTGTCTCTATCCGTCTATGTGTAATACTTACACAACTAAATTATTTCATTACTATTTTGATGAAATTTGGTACAGAGATAGATTAGACTTTGGAGAAGAACATGGGCTACTTATTTTTTCGCTGTAAAAGTACTCTTCACGCGAGCAAAACTGCAGACAGAAGCTTGTACTGAATAAAATTGACTTCATGTTTGATATTACAATAATTACACTGCCATTTGGATGACAAATGTTATTTCTAGACTACACTGCAAAACAATTATAATCATTCTAGCTGATAATGGCCTCATTAAACACTTCTACTTCACAATTCGCGCATATAACAAGATGCCGAGTAATTATAAACGTCTTAACGAAACCTCTGACACATATATATGCTTACGTTAACTAGAAAAGTCATGTTCCTTTAGATAATGAGTTTAAACTAGAGATGGGCTGACAATTTGGAAATGTCGACTATCGGGCCATGTGTGTAGTGACTAGTCGGCACTCAGAGCTGTAGCAAAACAGCACGTAAAAAGAATCTGCTGATAAATACTCCATCTCTGTCCTGTGATAAAAGGCGCTACAATCCTGTAGGTAGAAGCCAACTGAAACTTACCACCTTGCATTCCAGACGCTACTTTTGTTACCTAGGTCCTTATCTGTATAACAAAATTAACAAAATCCTGTCGATGTTTCAACTTAAGAAGACAAAGTGCAAAATGAAAGTAACTACCTGGCTACAGGAGTTAAGTTACGACGATACAGAGGAACTGTTTGCTGTACTAGTATAGGCCTCTGACTCTCGTTCAAACACACACACACATTCACTCTAATCCACGCACACACACACACAAAATCTAACGCACTCTCTCACTCACACACATCGTTGTTCATTTTTATTATTAATATTTTTAATAGTTTTATTTTTATTTTATTATTGATTTCGTTCTCTGTGTTGTATAATTTTCGACCATAATCTATTATAAACTATTCTATGCACAAATTTATAAATTTTAAATAACTAAGGAGGAGGCCTGGTGTACTGAAATACAGGCCATGAGCCTAGCTAAGGCACCAGTCTACCACAATGTGTTTCTATATTATTTGTAATATATTGTTAATGTACAAAACTATTGTATTGTGGTGAGAAATAAACCATTTACTTACTTACTTACTTAGTTTAGCCTTTCCCTAACTGTGTTAACCTAACCAAATGCAGCTTAGTAAGTACTTACTAGTGTTTAACATTGACCGACTGCCTATCTTACCTCATGATCATCAGGTGTGATCGAGGTATAGAGTGGGCTCTTTTGTAATAAAAAAAACCTCCGCATGCCAGTGGCTGGGTAACACGATACCCTTTAGCAAGCCAAGTGTCAGATTTTCCAGCTTCTGACTATTCATACTGACTAATAAAGATGTACAAATGACAGCGGGGACCAATGATTTAAGGTGCTTTCCATGGGACGGAAGGTACCTGTTTCGGATACAGCGGGAGGACACGCCCGGGTATCGACATTGTGAGGACCACCCGGAGGACACGGTGGAGCACACGGTCGAGGTGTGCCTTGCTTGGGAGGAGCACCGCCGTGTCCTCGTGGAGGCGATCGGCGGCGGTGTCCTCTCGCGCCCGGCCCTGATTCAGACCATGGTGCGGAGCGAGAGGGAATGGGATGCAGTCGCCTCCTTCTGCGAAGCAGTCAGGCTAGCAAAGGAGGAGGCCGAACGCGTGAGAGAAGGCATCTCTCTTCCTGACGCCCCATCCACTGCGGAAGATCCCCCGAGCGTCGCGGATCACGTGCAGATCTCCGGCCACCGTAGGCGCGAGCCTGCGGACGGTAAGCAGGGGTAGCTCACCGTCCGGTAAGGACCAGGCCCGGGTCAGCGGTGCTTTGTGTTCCACACGCGCCTCAAAGAGCTGTCAGCAATAGTGACGGGGTCCTATAGGGCCTTTGCCTGCCGGGGTTGCGGGAATGTTCTAACGAGATACCGCGGCCCCGGAACTTAAGGGCAGCTGAAGGAACAGGGTGGGTTTTTAGTCAGTAGAAGTCTGACACTCCCTTCCGCTCCACCCAGAGCGGGAGAAGTCATTCGATGATTTTCCCACCCAGAGAAAAAAAAAAGGGCCGGAGTATCGCACCACCTTCGGGCTATTACTGTGAAAGGACATGGCCAATTTTACTATGGACGTCGGCATAGTTATCGAATTTAGTGTACACCAATGATTTTTGGTGTTTTATATTCGTGAATATTGACTCATTAAATTGCTATAAATAAAAAACTCAGAAATCTTGGCATTACACCAGACTAGACAAAAAACAGTTACAGTAAACCTTTTAATCAGATCGCTAGCAATAAGGTGTTTAGATTATAATTTCGCTATTAAACACTTAAAGGCGCTTTAAAATAGTGAACAGTTGTGAATTATTGCGTATAACTGATATAGTTTTAGTATTTAACCAATAAACAAAGTAAGGATTTTAAACTGAATATTGACTAACATTTTATTAAACTGGGTAATAGTCTCAAAAAATGTGACAATAATAACAAACATTAACATAACATCGCGCCTGTATTCCCCGAAGGGTTGGGCAGAGGTGTACCTATAGTACACCCAGATTTCACCAGTTATTTTGAGTACCATTTAATAGGGGGCGAGTCTGTTTCTATTAACCAGGCACAAATCTAGACTCCGGGCTGCTACTGAGAAATTCCTGATGAATAAACCCAATATCACTTTGCTCGACCTGGGAATCGAACTCAGGACCTCATGCTCAGCAGTAGCGCTTACGACCATTAGACCAACGAGGGAAACACAGAATAAAACAAAGGAGTAAAAATTATTATTTATTTACTCATTAGAGAAAATAAACAAAAATATTTTGACATGTTATAATTATTATATCTTAAATGCTTACGAAGATAATATACATTAGAGCAATGCAGCGATAGTGTTAATAAAGAGACCTAGGGAGGTCAATCAACCAGCTTGGATAGAACAGAGCATTTTTATTTCACCAATACACTAACCTGGATTCAGTGTAAATATAGGGCTTCAGTAATTACATAAATAACTGCTTTAAACATAACCAGACTTGTTGAAAAAAATACAATCATAGATTTATTTATTATTATTTTATAATTGTGATTACTGTTCCGTAAGAGAATTTCTGAGACATTTTAAAGTTCAAAATATTAGCTTTTGACTTCATAATATTAATTGTCTTCTATATGGATAGCACTAAATGTAGAATGTGTCTCATTCATTTGAGGTAATAAATGCCATTGATCTCTGTACAAATGTGTTTCACACACTCTACAGCTGCGAGGAACATAGAAACTATGTTCCTGCAAAAGCATTCTTTTAAGGGATTGCGGGACCAAATGTACCATTCTCTTTCTGCATTGTTGAAATATACTGTGAACAGATGTAATCGAAGCTCGCTTGTAATTAGGTAATGATATGGTATTACTTTCCCATGGCCCTCTTTGAACAGGCGGCAACGGTGGTGGCTCTGGTGGGCTAACAACTTGGCTAACATTAGGGGCTGCTGCATCATTATTCAAAGCCAATTCTTGCATGTCTCGTGATGAGTCATGCACTGCCTGTCTATTTGCTCGCATCCAACACACATGGCAAACATAGTTGTTTCTTGAAGGCTGAAAATAAACCACAGTTAGAATAAACATAATAATAAATTAATTCAATCATTAGGTAATTCTTATGTTTATATAATTTTTAGTAACAAGGGTATCTTTTTAAATATCTCTTTATGTTTTCAAGTACTATGTTATAGTAAAATGAGCAGTACTATGTTACACATGCCTACTTTAGGCAAGTATATTATGTTAAAGATGAAAAATACATAAAACACAGATATAACAATCATACATACATAGTATGAAAGCTCATTTTTTTATAGATTAATACAACTAGGTATTTATAATAATGAAAAACAAAATGCTTACCACATGATTAGTATTTTGTGATAATAGAACAGCCAGCAACGGAAAACCATGTTATGCCCCAGTAGTCTCTCTTGTTCACCAGTTTCGGTGTTTAATAATAATAAGCATGGATGACAAATAAATGTATCAAGAGGCAACTGAAAATAAGATGCACTGTAAGATTTCGCATACCAGAACTATATAAAAATAAATCAGGTTAAGTTTTTTCTAGTCCAACTTCTTACCTGGGTTGGGCATTGGTTATCCAACGCGAAAGTCTTGTTTGATTGTGTGCAGAAAGCGAGGATATGAGATGCCTCTGCAACCTTTGCATGGCTATTCCGCAGTTGATGCACCTCATATTGATCCACAAAACAAATCCACAACGCAATGTAAATCAGAGTCCAGTATTAATAGCAAGGTAATCGGGTGGTAGAAGGTATCAGTACGTTGAAATAAGCAGGGGTCAAAAATATTAGAAAATAATCGCAAAAACAAACACAGGACGCAATGTAGAATCTGCAATTAATATGTATCATCTATGATCTGATTCTGCAATAACATAATATTGACATTTGACATAGACAATGACACATTGTCAAACAAGTAACGCGTTCCGTTTTCCGATTTTTTTGTGTGAAATATTTAAAAACTATCTTACGCATCAACATTATGAAAAGACAATTTTATTAAATGCGAAGACAGTTTCGTATAAATAAAATGTTTTTAATAATAGCGTTTTGTCGTCCATATCACACGTCTATGTGATATATGCAAGTAGTATGCTTGATGTGGAACACCCATTATTATATTTATCTTACTCTATGGTCCATTATGGCGAACGTTGACAAATGGTACTTTGAATTCATCTTGATTACTAATTATTTTTAAATAAACACTGACGAGATCAGAGAGGTTAAGAACTACGTATTAAATCATTTTTCTATTTTTAATATACAATATTATTTACTATGTATGTGTACATGGAATGTACTTTTTTGTCCATGTCATTTCTAATAGAAAAGCTCTGATCTCTCTCTGGTCGTGTGAGATTGCCGATCCATAGGACTTAATGAGAGTAAAGAAATATAGCGTCCACCTGTACCTGTGCACATACTCGTGCACTTTGTGCCGTTGGCTAACCTCCACTAAAATTGGCCGCCGTGCCCACATCGGTCAGAAGGACGATTATTATTGTTACAAACTTCTAATTAAATCGACACAAAATCCGGGCTCATGATGTTATTAGTCTGCAATTAATCGGCAGGATACTCGACTATTTGGGCACCGGCTGGTCGGCAATGTCCCATCCCTAGCTGAAAGTGTTCTTGCGACGGCAATGTGGAGACTGTCGCACAATTTGCGAGATTTGCAGCGATGCGACTTTTACTGCTCCGTCGGCGGAAGCTAAGTGTGGTCGGTTCGAGGGTCGCTCGGACCAATGGATGGCTGTTCTGGCTTTCGATAACTATTGAAACGGTAGAAAAAGTATGTCTCGGTATCGGAGCTAGAGACAGGGTTCTGTTTTTATACCTTCTTCAAACCTTTGCAAAGTATTTTATGTGTCTTGAAGAAACGTAGACTAAAAATGTAGAAATGAGACAGACTGGACACAATATAATAGTTAAGATGATTAAGAAATATAAAGATATATTCACTATGTTAAATACTGTCAGCCAAATTAATACAGGCTCTGGTTTAGTTTGACGAGTAGGGTCGGTAATGTGTAGAAAAATACATGATGTGACTGTACCTTTTTGATTAACTACCTTTAAAATATGTAAGTGAACGTTTTTGATTTTGTTTTTATTGATAATAGGTTCGTGTTTGACCACCATCTCACCTGATGGTAAATGATGATGTGGTCTAAGATGGAGTACGCTTACCTAAAAGTGACCAATTCACTCTTAACTTAAAGACCCCCAGGTTATTGCTATCGGGAAACACAGACATGCAAGGAATTCCACTCCTTAGCTGTACGCACAATGAAACTATTCTCAAAACGTTTAGTGCGTATGTGTGGAATGTCCAACATAGTTCGATGATGGAACGTGCTTGGCGGAATATTATTAAAATAATAACTTAGGTTTTATTCACAACCTTAAAATTTTATTTAAAATTAATTAGACTTAGGCGTCGAAGTACTCCCACATCGCAGCCGCTGTCGTCCGGAAACGCACGTTGCATGGCAATGCTTATTCTTATAAAGATTTTTATTTCAATATATGTGTCAATTGAAGCACAGTATGGTTTACGTATGTTGCAAAATTGTTGTTACAATCTTGATATGCGCTTAAAATCTATACACTAGCTCGTATACTTTATCGTTTGAATTCTCATAGTAAATGAATTTCCAAACAAACGGTTATAACCCTATAACCGTCTTTCTAAAATTCATTTAATGCCCGTTCTACACAGGGATGCACGTCGTAGACGGTCTACGCCGTAGTCGTAACATATGCGGGATAATTTGAAAAGACTACGGCTCGGCGTTGCAGACCTGCGGATACCTATTTAAAGTTTTAATATTTAGAAGTAACTGTTTAAGGTTCATAAGTAGGTGAGTGGCATTTTTAATATATCATAATTTTCCTGCCATTATCCCATTTAGATAGCTTCAATAGCCTATGCTAGGATAGCTAGGACGTCGGACTTATGATGGAGGTTGTAGGTTCGAACCAAACCCATTACATTATTGCCGTGTGGGTTCCGGACACAAGTATATTTCACTTAGTTGCTTATTTACTTAGTATTTTAATGATATAAGTTTCAAAACTATGCATTCTTGGACCACAAATTATAGGACTTTTTGTTTTATTTTTACTTGTAGAATGTAAACCTAGCCTAATATATAAAAACACCCTATACAACGCCCTGAGTTTCCAATAAAAAATGCGTGCAGAGTGCTTGAGGGGCTCTTAGATTTCTGTAGCGTTTCTGTGATGTTTGCTGAGGCGAGTATTGATGGCTTTCATGGCTTTCATACCATCATCCAAAGAAATGCCTCGATACTGCAAAGAATACGTGCCAGCTTCCATAGCATGACGAGCACATTGTGCGGCAGGTGGGACTCTCTTCAGGGGTTTCGGATTGGTCTATTAAGACATAACGGCACCCTTTTTAGGGTTCCGTAGCCGAATGGCAAAAAACGGAACCCTTATAGTTTCGATATGTCTGTCCGTCTGTCTGTCTGTCTGTCTGTCTGTCTGTCTGTCTGTCTGTCCGGCGGCCGTCCGTATGTCACAGCCATTTTATTCCGAAACTATTAAGACCATACATGTGAAACTTAGTAGGTAGATGTATTCTGCAAACAGCTTTCCGATTTTAAGAAAAAAATTTAAAAAATATTTAAAATAAAGGGGGGCTACCCATACATGGAACTAAAACTGAAAATATTTTTTTTCATGAAACCTATGCGTGTGTGGTATCTATAGATAGGTATTTAAAAATGATATAAGGGTTTCTAAAACCACTTTTTCATAAAGTCAATCGTTTAAAAGATATAAGCTTCCAAAGTGGTAAAATGTGTCCCCCCTCTAACTTCTATAATAATGGAGTGAAAAATCTAAAAAAAATATATGTCTGTAGATCTTAATATAAAATTTCAAACAAAATTGGTTAGAATGAAATCGGATGAGCACTTTTTGAGATACAGCATATTTTCTAAAACCGCAAATATAAGTTTGTAATTCATACAAACACTATGATAAACAAAGTTATTTAGCTCTAAAAATGTAAATAAGCAATTTTTAAGGTTTTTTTTTATTCGTCATATAGATATACATATTATATTATATTATTATAGTTACTACGGAACCCTTCATGGGCGAGTCTGACTCGCACTTGGCCAATTTTTATATGCTGATAGTGACCACCAGGGTGGTTTTAGTGAGTTAGAAATCCCACACTCCCTGGTCTTTTCTTTTACTCTAAAGTCTAGTCGCCTTTTGAACGTTCACCGTTTCCCCCAATAACAAAATAAAAGGCCCACCTTTTATTTTGGTTGGGCTTCATGCTTCTGCGAGTCTGCACTAGATGTATGCTATGTGGATTGTATGACGTCCTGTTTCAGGTAGTCTTATTTTATTTTATATCGACACTAACGTTCGTTTGTAAGCTTCTGCGTACAAACAATTTTATAGATTCATTCGGTTACTGAAAAAAAAAAAAATATACTACATATATTCAAAGAAAACAAACTGTTGTAATGATCGTATCCCTGATGTATCAAACAGGTGATAAATGGAATTTTGTGTAGTCCCTTACCAAATATCATGAAGCTTAACTTTCTCTCTAGTATAAAATAAAAGGGAAACTCTGGAATTCAGTGGAATGTGTTATGAAATATGCTAAGCATGGCATCTCGACCCATCCACATCCATTAAAGGAACCTTTTTGTTTTTTTTTTTTCGGGTGGAAACGTCATCGAATAACTTCTCCCGCTCTGGGAGGAACATTTCCGCAACCTCAGCAGGTTGGAAGGACACTTGGATTTGACTTTGAGAAGCATGACAGATCTTTGTAGGATAGTAATTATTTCGTATATGCGTGTCAATCAAGAGTCATTTTTCCAAAATAAGTTCAGAAATAATTAGGATTTTGTAAAAAATGCGGGGCGTTTCAAAAAAGCAAATAAGTAAATATTTATTTGGCAAATTGGTTATTAAACAAGAAACGCTAATTTTTTTTTGCAAAACATTCTAATTGGGCCGGTTTTCCTAACTGACAATATACAATACGAAAACGAGGATATACAATACGGGTTTTTTTTTCAGAAAGCTTATAATGACAATAAATGCATTTAACACACTGATTGACTTGAAACAGAGAACTGCCAGAAAATATTATTAATTTAAAGCACGAGTAAATAGGCGTCTTCTGGGCTCGCTCGTCCTATCGTAGACCTCATCTATCACTTACCATCAGGCGAGATTGAGGTCAAGAGTGAGTTCATAAGTTATAAAGAAAAAACCGCTTAAATATATAAACGGTAATCACGTTGTCGGTACCTTACATCTAAAACTTCCGGAAATATCTAAATTTCCTTAAAATTACCGCCTATCACTCATTCTTAGTCTATAAGTATCCAGTTGAAAACCAGCGGCATATAGGTACTAGTTAAATTGACAGGCATTATTAACATGTAAATTCTAAAATAACCAACCGTTTGTCTTTTTGGTTATTAGGTCTAATCTCTGGAATGGCTGGACCGATTTCAATGGAACTTTCACTGGAAGATAGAAGAAGTTATAGGAAAATATAACATTTTTATCTCGGGATTCCCGCGCAATCGGGATGTTGATAGAAAAACCTCCCATGCGAATGAAGTCGCAGACACAGGTAGTGTTGACATAAATTACACAAAGCAACGTGCCTGCTTGGGTTCAAATCGACGACGAACAACTCGCAAATGGGGACTTCATCACCATTAATCATAAAACAGTGAAGGGAAATATCGAGACGAAACCGATATATCTTAAGACAGAAAAGTGCAAAGACTTCCACCAATCCGCACTGAAGAAAATAAGAGAGAAGACAAAAAATTAAACCAACTCCCAAAAAACACTGCAATGTGAAAAATAACTTTAAATTCTGTAGTCGGTGTCTTTAGTTTTGTATTTTTGTTTTTGGCATCGATTTCCGAAATTAAAGTTATTTTTCATTTTGCAGTGTTTTTGGAAGTCGGTTTAATTTTTTGGTAAAAAGTTTTTATTTCACTCTTTTTAGTTGGTCGATTTTTAATTTACCTAGTTAGAAGAGCGTAAATGTCAACTACTTATATTCATTTACAAAATATTGCTTTTCCCAATGTTGAGCCGTTAATTGTCGAGAAGTTCTCCTGGTACTTCACCATTAGCTTCACTTCACCATATGCATTGTGACGAGCATATTGTTATTATTATTATATACTTTATTGTACACCTTACAATACTTTTAAAGATACAAATAATAAAACTAGGGTACAATGGGCGGTCTTATCGCACAGGGCAATCTCTTACAGACAACCTTTGGATGGATAGAAATTAAAAGAGATAGATTTAGGGCTGTCAATGTACAACATCATACATAACACTAATTAAACATAATAATAGAATAATAATAATACATACCACAAAAAATAATATATAAATATATACTAATATATTTCAAATTCATAATAGAGAAACGAGGGAAAAAAATTATAGTGAGAGGTAATGCTCCTTCACCATTCTTTTGAATGTAGGTAATGATAGAGCACGCCTCACATCTATAGGTAATGCATTCCACAAACGGGCCGCTTGGATTGTGAAAGATTTATCGAAGAAGGAAGTGGAATGCATACGGATACTTAACTCTAAATTTTCCGATGATCTCAAGGACCTTGAATGTGTGTCACAGAGAAACCAAAAGCGGTCTTTAAGATAAAAAGGAGTGAAAGGATTAAATAGCACATTATAAAGCAGAGAAAGTAAATGAGCATATTGTGCTTAATAACCACATTCAAGTAATCGAAGCGGAACACATGAAATACTTATTGTTCCTACCTATACAACGTGTAACGGAAACCTTATATCTATCCAAAAGGACTGAAGACAACATCTGGTATCGAGTCTCTATGCGAAGTTTCAGCTCAAAATAAGTGACTCACAGAATTGACCCCAAATTATCGGTTTCATATGTTTCTTGATTACCAATAATAACAAACATGTCACATCACTATGAGGGTCATAACTTACCACGTCACTTACCAATAACACGATAATTCTCTTCGTTCTTCTTAATTTGAAAAATTCGGCCTCTGGTATCAATGTATTGAAATTTCTAATAAGCTCCACACATGTGGACATAGGATTACAAAACCCTTGGTATGTCGTTTGTTATCATCCAAAGAAGCCGTGCACTTGGTAGGTATATACCCTTTAAATTACACGTTGTATATTGAATAGTTCCAGTGGCCATCTGTGGTCATCATCTTCACCATCACAAATGGTGCTTTTCGAATGCAACTACACAAGTTACTATAAAAAATACTCAAATCACTATAGGTGTGCCTATAATATTTCAAGAGTTCCCTCAATTTCTCCAGGATTCCACCATCAGATCCTGACTTGATGACAATGGGACCAATTTCGAAGTACCCCTATTGTTCTTACTCGAAATACCCTTCGAAACAAAAAAAAAGAATTTTCCAAATCGGTTCAGCCGTTTTCGAGTAATCGGTGATGATAAAAAAAATATATATATATATACGCCTGGAATTGATAACCTTCTCCTTTTTTGTCGTCGGTTGAAAATAAATTTTATTTAACACAGATGTAAAGCCACACAATAATTAGAAAAAAAAACTAAAATAAAAAAGTTAATTAAATACAACTTCAATATATAAGACACTAGCTGTGCCCCACGGTTTCACTCACGTATAATCCTACTACTGTTATTAACTTGATGATTTCTGAATATTAATGAATAGATTTTAAAATTTAAGTATACCTATCTAATTCGCACTGGATAGAGAATCGCAAAGTAAAGATAGTTGTTAATTATATTGTTAAGAATAGATTTACAGTATTTCGGTATATACAATATTTTAGTCCTACTTTCTTGTGGTATAAGTATGTTTTGGTTTTCCCTGCGTCCGGATCTACATAGATAAAGCAACATATAACTGGCCATGTGAAGGAAATTGGCCAAGTGCGAGTCAGACTCGCTCATGACGCTTACCGTAGTGGCAACGCCAAATAACTTTGTTTAATCATAGTGTTTGTATGAATAGCATAGTTCAAACGATCCATATTTTCAAAAACCTGGTCAAAGAACATTGCTTCTCCATCATCCCGTAATTTTATATGTTTATATTAGAGAGGGCGCTACTGTGCGTATAAAACATTAGCTCCGTGTTTTTATTTGTCTAAAAATATAAAAAGCTTAAGTTCAGTGAAGAAAACCAATTACAATTTAAATAAATGTAAGCTTACAGTGATTCACGATATAGTTCACTAATTTCCACCGAACAATAGTGAAATAAAACTAAATTGTGAAGTGTAACCGGCAAGTGTTTTGAATTTGAGCAAAACAAAAATTACTGCTTCAAACACAAAAGTGTCAAGAAGAACTTTAAGGGCACCCAAACCACTAAAAGGTAGGATTATACATGTTTGATACAGTTATAATTATGTAGTCCATTCCTTGAAAGTTTGCAACCAAAAACATCAAATAATGCACAATCACTTTGGTTAAGTTCTAATTAACGCCATCTGTATTGTTTTTGCAAAACCACTAACAAGGAGTATTGACCACCTGAGTTTATTACGTCTTATGTCAATAGATAGCGCTATTAACAAAACTAACATTAGAAACAGCTAAAATGGAATCAGTATGACTGTGCAGGATGTCTTCAAAAACTAACAAACAAGGAAAAGCTTACCTGTAAATCATGCAACAAGGGTTACGATTTACAATGTGCAAATATTACTTTATCACGTTTTACTAAAACTATGACACTAGCTCAGAAGAAATCATGGATCTGCCAAGATTGCAGTTGTAAGTTACCAAAAACGGGGAATGTAAACACCCCATACCATACCTTCCGAAAAAAATAATGTTACTTTTAGAAAAAGGACAACAAATTCCAGCCCAAATTCATCTTTCTCCACCAGTTTGAGCTTATTAGGTGACACGCAGTATACAGAAAACAGAGACACACCCATGAGTGCAAATACGCAAGAACTAACAGTAAAAAATCTGAATGAAATAATAATTCTTCGTTTACGAGAAATCAATAAAGCAATAATAGCAGAGTTACAAAATACCATTCAAGTTGAAATTAACAAAGCTCTTATCAAAGTTAGGGAAGATATTGAAAGGAAAACCGACACATTATCTAGAGAAAATGAACAACGGCGAGAAGATGTAGTCACAATCAACAATAAAATAAAAAACCTGACCATAGAAAACGAGAAATTGAAGACACAGATTAAAAACTTCACAACTCCACAAACAGAAAAACACTTGCAATGAACTGAAAGCAACTGTAAGAAAATCGTACTCTACGGTTTTCCAGAGTACTATAAAGAGCCAGATTACGACCAACAATACCGATTGATTGAACTTCTTTATGAAAAACTGAACATTGATCTCACGGGATATATTGAAGAAAGTTATAGAGTAGGCAGAAATTATAATAAAAACCGGCCTCTAGTCATAGAACTTGAAACAAATAGAAAAAAACAATATATTCTTAAAGAAACTCAAACAATTCTTAATTAACAAAAGCTATTACAAAATAAACGAATTTTTAACAGATAAATTGAGGGATTGATTTGACTGAATACCTTTGAAGAATACCTGACTTAGTTCTGCTTATAAACATTATTGCATATTGAATTCATTATAATTAATATATAAATAATCACTTCAATAATAAATAAATATGACATAATTATACAATAAAAAAACATGATACAATAAATTAATTTTAATACAAACTGACTAATTTGACTGGAAGAATATCAAACTGACTTAGTTCCGCCTATGAACCATTATGGCATATTAAATTCATAAAATAAAATAAATAAATACTCAATTCAATAATAAATATGTATGACATAACTATTTACTTAATTAATAAATAAGGGAAATAAACGAATTAAAATAACGAATTTGTATGAATCCATTAACTTACAATATAATTATTATTATATATAATTAAATATGAATATAATAAATACAAATTGAAAAATATTATCGATATTGTAAAACATGTAATATTAACATTAATGTATCATTAAACCAAAATTAGATGTCACAATAAAAATATATAAAAATCAATGAATGATAATAATAACTTCATATAATAATTTATGAATACAATATATAGCAAAGACATAACATTATCAAATTTTTAATAAATATTTCCTGTTGTGGAAAATCAAACAAAGCGCTCTTCCTCTCTCCTACCTATTTTAAATTTTGCTGTGCCCGACAGGGTCCATAATTGTTTCTTATAATTTTATTCCACCTGTATGTGTACATTATGGATTGCAAATAAATACTTGAATACTTGATATTTGTTTATTGTTTCTTTATAATTTATTTTATTAGTTAAATATGTTTTTTTTTAGTAATTTACGTAATTAATATTTATCCACACTGTGTCCATCATCTCTTATTCAACTCTCCTGTCGCAGGTCTGCTCGATGAAATTTCTTATGAAGTAAGCAGCACCTTTGTGCTCTTTTGTCTGTTTTTTTTTTTCTTTTAAGTCTTTCGTGTTTACATAAAGAAATACACATATTTGCGGTTTCTGAAAATGTTCTATATCTCAAAAACTACTGGCTGTATCTTGTTTGAAAATTAACTAAAATTGAGTTAAAATATTTCATTAAAATATACAGTAAGTAAGTTTAGTTAGTAAGTTTGGGATGGATCTGCTAAATACCAACTGGACGCGCTTGAGTCTATCGAGAAGCGGGCCAAAAGACTCATTGGCAACGATGCACTGGTCGAATCAAAGCTCCAGAGCCTTGAACATCGACGACGAGTTGCAAGTCTATCGGTTTTCTATCGGTTACATTTCGGGGAGTGTGCGATGGAATTACACAATCTAATTCCACCAAGCCCGTTCCATCATCGGACTACGAGACAAACGGCGAAGCGCCGCGCCATCGTTACATGGTGGACATCCCACCCATACGCACCAAACGTTTTGGGAATACCTTCATTGTGCGTACGGCTAAGGAGTGGAATTCCCTGCCGGAGTCTGTGTTTCCCGATAGCTATAACCTAGGAGTCTTAAAGTCAAGAGTGAATAGGTTACTTTTAGGTAAGCGTGCTCCATCTTCGACCACTTACCATCAGGTGAGATGGTGGTCAAACGCGAACCTATTCTAAATAAAAAAAAAAATATGTATATATATTTTATTTTTTTTATTTTAGACTTTTTTTATTTTAAAAGTTAGAGAGGACACATTTTACTTTTTTGGAAGTGTATAGGTATGTTCCAAATGACTGAATTTGAGGAAAAATTATTTTAGGAAACTTAATTTCATTTTTAAAGATCTATCTATAGACACCCGCACGTACAGGTTTGATGAACCAAACATATTTTTAGTTCCAGTTCCATGTATGGGGGAGCCTCTCCTTGATGTTTTTTTTTTAATTTTTTATTTAAATCGGAGAGCGGTTTGCTGATTACATCTATATACCAAGTTTCAACTCGGTAATCTTAATAGTTTCGGATAGTCAGACGGACAAACAGACATGACGAATCTTTAAGGGTTCAGTTTTTGCCATTCGGCTATGGAAATCTAACAACATAGCAATCATTGAATAACTTTGATTTGATTTTTTTTATTTATATTTGACATTCTAGTATTATTATTGATCATTTACAGACAATAAGATGACATATTATTAATCTGTTTTACACAATTTTTATTTAATTTAATTGTAATGTATTTATTATTCTTCGTTTGTTTTTACACTAATCTGATTTTTGTTTTTCCTTTTGATTTGACTGATTATTTTATTGTAAATACGATTACCTACTTATTGTAAATTGAATGTGGGCTTTTATCGTCTTGAATTTCTTATTTTCTTTGACATGTATCTTTTGGTTTGTTTTATTTGCATGATATTGTTTTATTTAACAAAACTACACGATGTATATTGTTCCGAAATAAATGACTTATGACTTATGACTTCTCTCGCCCTAAGTGGAGCGGAAAGGTGTTTCAGACTTCTACTGACAAAAAACCCACCGTGTTCCTTCAGCTACCCTTGCGTTCCGGGGTCGCGGTATCTCGTTAGCACATTCCCGCAACTCCGGCGCTTTATTTATTGTGACTTCGAAACATACCTTTACAGGAAATTGTATATTTTTAAAACTAAAAGGTAAATCTGTAGATACCATAAATATTCGAGGTATTAGTGCCGTTTGTCTAGCCGCTGGTCCAGTGAAAACTATAGCAACCATGACATTGCTTCGAAGGTACCTATTTTAATTAAAGTAACGACTTAGTTAGACCCTATATAAACTCTTTTGCAAAAAAAACGGGCACTTTAGATTTTTTTCTCTACTTCAATGAAAAAGAACAAGAAATAGGTTTTATTAATTTGACGATGTATTGACATATTATTTGAAGCATCCTGGCATGATTCTTTACGCTCCAAATTTAAAATTTGAAATTAATAAAAGAAAAATAATGATTATTGTGGATTATTCTAAAATTGCTTTACTAATGGCGCGAATTGCTGAAACGATTTTTAACTGATTACGATATTTTAAAACTTTTTGGATATTTTCTGCAAATTAAACAATTTAATCTTTCTTTTTACATTAAATACCACTTGTTGATATGAGTGATAAAGCGATAAGGGTCGGTAAAATTATAGCCCTACTTTAAGAAGGTTGTTCGCAAACTTACGTGTCTCAGCGGCTAAATGTGAGTCGTTCAACTGTCCAGAGGACTTGGCAACGGTATCAAGAGACCGGTTCGCTCAAAAGAAGACTCGGTTAACAGTTCGGACTCGGAAAACGATGCACAGAACCAAGAGATGACCGCTTTTTGGTGAGTCAGGCGTTGCGGAATCGTAAAGCGTCAAGTGTGGACCTGAAGAAGAGCCTTGAAGAAGTAATAGGAGTAGAAGTTAGCTTGTGGACGGTCAGGAGGAGGCTTTTGGCTGCCAATTTCAGGAGTTACCGCCCGGCTCGGGGCCCTAAATTACTCCGCGAGCACCGTGTTGCTCGACTTCAGTTTGCTCGGAACTGTGCTTCATGGACTCTGGAGGACTGAAATAAAGTAGTGTTTTCTGATGAAGCTAGAATCTCTTTGTGTGGAGAGGACCGACGCCGGCGAGTGCTGCGAAGATCACGGGAACGCTATGCGGAAGTGTGTTTCGAAGAAATCACTCCTTATGGCGGAGGCTCCGTTATGTTTTGGGCAGCACTTAATTCGACGGAGCGTACGGAGTTAGTTTTCATAGAAAATGGAACATTAAATGCACACCGGTACATAATGGAAGTCCTAATTCCATAAGCACAACCCATATTGACTGCAATTGGGGAAGATTCCATTTTTATGGACGACAATGCTCGCCCGCACCGTTCTGGCGACGTGGAAGCGTACATGCAAGAAGTTGGGATCCGTCGTTTAGATTGGCCAGCTCGAAGTCCTGACCTCAATCCAACTGAGTATGTCTGGGATGTTCTAAAGAGACGGGTAACATCAGTGCAACCTGCTCCACAAAACAACAGGAAGCTACAAAGAGTCATTGCAGAAGAGTGGGAACGTATTCCTCAAAACGTTATTAAAAACATCGTGGAAAGCATGCCCAGAAGGTTTCAAGCTGTGATTTTGGCAAGAGGAGGTCACACTCATTATTAGGTTTTTACATTTGTAACTTTATTTAATTAAAAAAAGTAAAATAAAAATCTTGTCTATATTGCCGACCACTTCTTATTGTTTGGGCGTGTACATCGGTTTTAAACAATCTGTCGTTTTTTTCTTTTAATTGCCCGAATTCACTTCACGCGCATTAATTTACACGATTATAAGTATACAGACTACGTCAAAGCAATAAATTTCATTTAATTAACTCAAATCGACCTTAGAACATAAATTTCCTTACGTGCCCGTTTTTTTTGCAAAAGTGTATTACCTACAACAAATAAGAATTGAATCCCTATTATAGGTGCACATGAAATTAAGAATCGTAAAATATAGACAATAAATACCAAGACAATTACACCAGGTTATTTAAACATTGCAAAGTTTTACCTGTTCTAGCACGCGCTGAGTATTTGTTCCTCATAGAACATTTTGATAATAGTGAGATTCAAATCCCAGTTCAATACGAAATTAATACACGACAAACCAAATTAAAATCACTTCAAGTGCCACGCAAAAATAACTTTTATGGCCGACGTACCGCTTCTTTCACAATACCCAATTTACTAAACCAAATACCTGTAGACATTAGAGACTCAATGATTAGTAAAAACATAAAGCGTAAGCTGAAAGAATATTACATCAACTCAATTATAACATAGCTATTAATGGCGCGTTGATCTAATCTCAGTTCATGGCATGCTACGACAGACCCCATAGGTCTAATTGTGTGCTTTGTTTAAGTATATAAGGAACTTGTAATTTACAAAAAAAAAAAAAATAACTATAAACTTTAAACTAAACGATGACATAAAAAATGGGATAAAAGAAACAACAACCTATCAAAATGACTTATTTAACTAAACAGAAAGTAAAATAAAAATATTCAAATGTATAGATACAAAATACACATTTTACGTAAAAAAAGCTGAAACAATTTTACATTCTCTTAGCGAAGAAGTCAAAATCTATCGCGGTATCTATCGCGGACGCGAGTTATGCTTTACGCGCCGTGCATCCACGCGCCGTTTGGTGAATAGCGTTGTTGAATAATTTTAATTTTACATTTTCTCCTAAAGTATAAGTCCAAATTACATACTTTAAAAAGCAAAGTTTATCTTCATAAAATTGTCTTGATGATGAAATTACTTGCGGACGTAAATATTAATATGGTTGCACAATTATAATACTACAAAGTCATGGCTTAGATTTTAAATATTTTCTTTACATAAATTGCCTTATTGTGGATTATTTATAAAAGTTAGATGTAAAATACCGCAAACTTTTATAGATCTACATAAATACTACATTTTTGTAGTACATAGTATTTACGTATATCTCAGCATTTCGCCAGCGCACGCGATTATAGTAATTTAGCGGCGTATTTTCTTCCGACTTACTTAACTAATACCCTTATTTTAGGAAAACCGAGAGCAGTAGCGTGATGCTAGATAGCCTATAGCCTTCCTCATGAAACTGCCTATCATAATTAGAAATAATTTTTGAAATCCACCCAGTACTTTCGAAGATTAACGCGTTCAAGCAAACAAACAAACAAACTTTTCCGCTTTATAATATTAATTAATATAGTATAGATTAAGACATAGCATTGTGAACGCTGTAGGCTGATACAAAACACTGGGTAACATAGCTCTATATTTTCTAGGACTTTCGTTGTAATTAAACCGAAGAAAAATGTTCCCGACCAAAATACATTTCACAGAAATGTTCCTACAATTTCTTTTGCGTACATTTTTAAAAGTAGGGAGCCTATTTCCCTAAAAGTATCTAACAGGCAATTATGTTTGACAGGTGTGAGAAGGGCTCAGCGCTGGCGGTTCGTTATGCCAAAGTAATAGCTAGGAGCTAACGAAAACTCTCGCTTCTCAGTACCTACATATAATATTTCTTAGTGTATTTTGTTGTTATTTTCTTAGACTGATAAAAAAAAAAACAAATATTAAAAATTTTAAGTAAGCCCAACAACCTTGAAATACCTGAACAGATCTTGATAAATTGTAAGCAGTTAAGAACCATTTCAATCACGTCAGCTTTCAAACAAAGAAACCGTATCATAATATACAGAGCTACTATGCCATAAACACACACAATAACGTGAAACTTAAATTCAAATTCAAATTTCATTTATTTGCTAATATGGGTTATGGGTATAAAGTTGTTAAAAGAAATAGAGCACAGCTCAACCATATTACGCCTTGCGGCATGCAAACCTCAAGCAATTACAACATAGTAATACTAATTCAATAATTATTGATTGTAAAACATTAGACTTATAACAACCCTTTTGTTGCATCAGGGGTTAATAAACAAAGCTGCATTGGGCGGCGATTATGTAGATTTAAAGAAGTATTCATCAAGTTCAATAAGTAAAAAGTTTACTAACCTAGCGAGGTAGTATCGTAACACACAAGAAATGGCTTTCCATTTGGACTATTTTCCAATTTTCAGTCTCCACAACCCATTAGTTGTAACACAATATCTCTTGGCAAGAATAGTGTCAAATGTTCTAGCGTCTGACTTCCCGTTACGACTGTCAAATTTTTCTGACTACCAGTTAAGACTGTCAAAGTTGTACAAATGACAGCCGGAACCAAAGGCTTAACGTGCTTTTCAAGGCACGGCGGAATCTCAATATCGATACCTTTTTTTTTTTTTTTTTAGCGTGGTAAAATTATCAAATAAGTCCTCCCACTCCGGGCAGGGTGGGAGGGACTGTCAGACTTTTACTGACTAAAATCCACGGTGTTCCTTCAATAACCCTTTACATACCGGGGCCACGGTAACGGGATGAGTCCCACGACCCCGGCGGGCTTCGGCCCTCTGCAGAGGGGGCCTCGTCATGTTGCTGACGCTCTTTGAGGCGCGCGTGGAACACGACGCGCCGTCGACCCGGGCATGGTCCATGGTCGGACAACGAGTTGCCCTTTACTCGCTGTCCGCATGCCCGCGCCTACGGTGGCCGGAGATCGTCGGCCGACGTCCGACGCCGTGGGCGTCTACAACTGCGGCTGGGCTGGAGGGAGGACGCCATCCTCTCCCTCACGCGGCCCGCCTCCTCCTTCGGAAGCATGACTGCTTCGCAGAAGGAGGCGACCGCTTCCCACTCCCTCTCGCCCCGCAGCATGGCCTCGACCAAGGCCGGGCGCGAGAGGTCTCCGCCTATTGTCGCCGTGAGGACACGTCGGTGCTCTGCCCAAGCTGGGCAGTCCTGCACCGTGTGCTCGACTGTGTCCTCAGGGCGACCCTCGCAGTGGTGACACCCAGGCGTCTCTTCCTTACCCATCAGACACAGGTACCTCCCGAAACTTCCGTGTCCGGTGAGGACCTGCGTCATGCGGTAGGTCAGGACGCCGTGACGCCGATCTAGCCACTCCTCAAAGAGGGGTCTTACCGCCGCAATTGCGGCGTGCCCGAATATCGATACCTTGGGGTAGAAAGATCGTATAAACCATGTTTACCCAAAAATGAGTTATGAATGTAGTCTTGTTTAGAATTTTCCGCTCTATAGATTGGTATTCATAACTCATTTTGGGTAAAAATGGTTTATATGACCTTTCTACTCCGAGGTATCGATATGTTAAGATGATCACCCATCCGCGGACCAACCTCGGCAAGTATTGCTTAACCTTGTGGATAGAATTTTGTTCCTAGAACATGCCGGTTTCCTCACGACGTTTTCCTTCACTAATTTGAGATCAGATACCAATTACACAATGTGACTAGGGCGTCCAATGCCGGAATACCGAGATATCGGTATTGCGGGAATTCGCGTCATTTTCCAATCCCGCGTGATGCGGGATTTGGACTGAAAAAAAGCATGCATACGACCTCTCGCGAGTGCGATCGCTCGGTGACCGGCGGCCGGCAGTGTTGCATACAACGCGGGGGCCGATGTCGCCCGTTTTTCACAGCTTAAGTAGCCTAATGTAGCCGAATTTTAATCAGTGGTAGCCTAACTATGTAGGCTCAAATATCAGTTATTTTTTTTATTCAGTATTTGTTACTGTTTTTTGTGAAGAAAAAAACGGTGTAATTTGATTGATCTCATACTAATAGTAATACGTAAATAAATGTGGAGTTAGTTGATTAATTCATTGTTTTATTTGCCTTATATAAATGTGAATATTTTCAATATGCGGGATCCTGCAAATACCAAGATCCCGCGGGATTGGAAGCCCTACATGTGACTGACTGTCTCACACTAGCAAGTCAGGCCCATTAAAAAAAAACACTGGTCCACCACTTCTCTGATTCTCTCTCTCTCTCTTAATAAATAATAATATTAATGCTTATTTACTGATAATTGGTTGACTAAGGTTATAATTACAGTATAATGTGAGCTGGTATATCTTCTTGTTCCCAAACTAGTTTTGTATTCTATGACTAGAGGGGTCAGTCAGGGTCCCAATACTATCTAACTACATAACTTATAATGATATATAGATATACTCCTTATTGTACACTATGACAGAAACAAAGAAGGACTTTCATGGTACGTAACCTTGAAAAGCCTTCTTCCAAGTGAAAGTCCTTCTTTTCTTCTTCTTCGTAACAATATTTTGATTATTTATGTATTTATAAGAAAAAAATATAAATAATAAAATTGTAGGTACACACAGCTTTTACAAATAGCAACTGCAATTGTGCTTCTTGTGGAAACCTGTTCTTTTAATTAAATGTTTAATTTTATCATTTTCTGTAGAGTTAGCTAACAAATTAATTTGTACAAATTTCTAGACACAGACGTAAATGTACTTGCAAGTGATGTAATTATAGTTTCAAAAACACACGTTCACTTAATTTTCTGGTTAAAATGTTTTACTGCGGTATAAATATAATTAACTAAATATCTTCTCACTTTTAAGCTATTCTAAAAGTTTTCTAGATGTAAACCGAATAGTGTAACAGTATCTAACCTCAGAACAATGTTATTAAAATATTAAACAGATCAAATACGTACAAACTGTTATAACATAATAACATTTATTATTGTTTTTTTTTTATTAATTTCTAATGTTTTATGTCTTGACATTCTCGTTTAATACTATATGACATTTTATTTCTTTAAGTAACATTATAATTATTATTATTTTGCATTACTTTCTAATGTTTTACAATTAATAATTAGTTATTGTATTAGTGTAATTGCTTGAGTTTTGCATGCCGCAAGGCGTAATATGGTTGAACTGTGCTGTATTTCTTTTAACAACTTTATACCCATATTAGCAAATAAATGAAATATGAATTTAAACATTATTTTGCACTCCATTTCACTCGAGTAATTACGCTAAAAATAGTGTAATACCACGTTTACTCGACTCTTACAATAAACACTTTAACAGTGTGGACTTATTCATTGGATCCAAGAATGATTTAAAAAACAAGTAATTTTTGAATTGTTATCATAATAGGCTATTTAAAATATCAAACATTACAATAAATGGCTGGGTATCTAGTTAGTATATATTTTCATTTCTGTATGTATAATATAGGTAGATATATTTTCTTCATTTATATAAATTTGCATATGTTATTTGTAATTATTTGTATCTATTATATGATATGATATATTATATCCTTCATGAATATTATATACTGATCTCTTCAAAGTGCCCAACCATCTTTAATATCTGGGGGCACGGCAGTGCCCCCACCAAGTCGAGCAAAAAAGCGGCACGGCCGCACCATACTTTTCTCGAAGCAATTCAGGCCATATTCGAACCCCTGTAACTTCGTTGTGGATAAAATTAAGACTGATCCACCTTAAGTGTCTGTTGTGGATAACCGTCATTGGCTACTCATGTAACTATAGATAAGTACCTATTTAAGAATTGTATGCTCTTGTTATCCCTGATAATAAATAAATAAATTAATGCCAGCCGGACCAACAAAGGCTTAGCGTGCTTTTCGATGCACGGGGGTCTCACTCCACCAATTTCCAAACTCCAGGCTACTACTGAGAAATTCCTTACAGAAAAACTCAGTATCACTTTTTGCGCGACCTGGGATTCGAATCCGAGACCTCATACACAGCAGTCACGCTTGTCAGACAGTCAAAATAATCCAGTATGTTGATTATTTTAAAGTTCGCTTGTGTAATCACAAAAATAATCTCATTACAGACAACTTAATTAAAATCTCATTTTGTTTACACTTCACCTTTGAACTCGTAAATTATTCTTGGAAAGTTCTCTCACAATTAAAACTCCTATAAGTAAGAACGAAAGCAATTAAACTAATACACACAACAAAAGAAATTAAAAGGGAATTAAAGGCGAAGAAAATAAATAAATAACAGTAACAGTCTGCCACAAAGAGGCTCTAAATACCGACCTATATTGTTTATGGTAGCAGTAGGAACTTGTAATAAAATAAAACAGCCGGAAGGGTTCGATCTTCAAGGTAAGGCAACACCCGCCGAGGTCGACCTGCGGATGGGTGCCCATCTTAATCCTACTAATATTATATAGATAGTGCAATCCACGAAGATGCGCCCCACCAATTAGGCTGAGGGGATCGCGGGGTGCGGGGTTATAAATATCCCCACCTTAAATTAAAAATATATAAAATTTACGTAGAGCATCTTTCCCTTTGACCGTGACGCTTTCACCTGATTAGTCTATTCATCGTAGTGTGCGTTAATAGTTGATTGCACTATCTGTAAATGTGAAAGATTGTGAGGTTGTATGTATGTATGTTGCTCTTTCACGCAAAAACTAGGTACTGAACAGATCAGAATGAAATTTGATAAGTAAATAGTTGATGTCCTGCAATAATTCATAGGCCCTTTATTTTTATTCCGGAATTCCCACGGGATCGGGTGTTATGCGGAAAAACCCTCCCACGCTAACGAAGTTACGTAAAAATATAAGTAAAAAGAATTAAAAAAAAACTTATAAATATATATAAGTTTTCTCCGTGCCATGGAAAACACGCTGCAAGCGTCCCGGCTGTCATTGTATATCTTTGAGAGCCGTTACTGTTGTCTGGTGATCGAGGGTTCGAATCCCACCCATTACAATATTGTGTAATAATAAGTACACACATGACACTTACAAAATAAAAAATATAAATACAGACAAAAGAGCACAAAGGTGCTGTTTATTTCCTAAGAAATTTTTTCCAGCAGACCTGCGACAGGAGAGGTGAAGAGGAGATGATAGACACAGTGTGTATAAATACTAATTACGATAAACAAAACATACTTAGGTAATAAATTAAATTGTAATTATAATAAACAAATATATACATAGAGTTAAAATACATATTTATATTAATGCTATAAAAATATATACCTATAATAAATATATAAAATTACAGGATGTTAGATAGGTAATGTCTTCTTCTTTCAAAATCTTTGACCAGCTTTTTGAAAATACTAATGGATTTAGCTTCGCGGATTTTAGTGGGAAGTGAGTTCCACAGTCATACTGCATGAAAGGAGTAGGAATGGGAATAGAAACGGGTCTTATGGGATGGGAAATTGAGATGGAGTATAAGGTAACATTAATCAACAGGGGGATCAAGGGAGGATCCACAAAGGGCATTCCTAGTTCTGTTTATAAAAAAAATAACTATCACAAGTCTTGATGCTTAAATTTAAGGTGCTATCAAACTGCAAAGATTAAATCTATAGGTATAATAGAATAAAGGAGAGTACCTATCTAAAAACATCAAGCTAGTCTTTATTACCAAAATTCACTTATGTACACCACTTAATGGCGGTTCCGGCGAGCGTATAGTTTCCCGCGGGAATGTGAGTAACGTAGCCGAACCCAACTAATAGTTTAATAATACTATCCATGAAAGTTCACAAAGATTACCCTTAGATTTTATGGCGATCTGAGATCGGAAATTCACGGATCAAAGGAAGTTTTATGTTGTGTTTATTTATGGGTTATTTTGGAAGTGTTATGGGAATTCTTTTCTTTACCGTGTTGCGTATTTGGTAGTAAAAGTAAACGTTCTGTCAGAGAATATTGGTTTATGGAGTTACAAGAATTGGTTGGTGTGGTAGGTTTACGCATTCCTTCCGGGGTTGCGGAAATATTCTAAAGAGATATCGCAGCCCCGGAACATAAGGGCAATCGATGGAACAGGGTGTGTTTTTAGTCAGTACAAGTCTGACACTTGCTTCCGCTACACCTAGAGGAGGGGTTGAGAGGACCACCGGGTTGAATCATTAGATGATTTTCCCTCCGACTAGTTTCTGCACGCGGCTTTGTTCACTTGAATAGTTTTCAGTGCAAAAAATATGCCTTGTCCTTTTCTGAAGTCCAATATATCTCTATAACCATCAAAATCGGCAAGTGGCTTAGACATCTAAAGTTATTTTCTATAGTACTAATATGAAAGTAGAGATATACACAAACTGGATGTTGTCTTGCATTTTGCTGTTAGGCATAACCTAGATGACCTGAATCTAACTCGTTTACATAACTTAATATTCCCGTTACTAAATGTTAGTATTAAACCAGTTAGCTTTAAGGAGTGTTTTATAAAACCCGCTTTTTAAACTGGTAAAGGACTGCTCTATTCGACCTACCTGAGGTCAGCTAGATATTATGTAGGCGCAGTTAGTAAACATTGATTAAATCTGTTACGTAAGTTGGACAATTTTGTTCTAATACCTTGATAGTGCTCTAATGTTTACATCGTACGAGACACACGTTTTCTTTAGTTAGTTTTTCATTGAGTTCTTTGTGTCTTTTGTGTCTGGATTTTCCAAAACTCATGTTAGGGTAAGTGTGATATGCAATGCAGAAAGCGCATATATGAAAGGTTACTGGAAGTCATGTAACATGTTTTTTTTTTTAAAGATAATTATGTTTATTTCGCAATTTGGTTATTAAATAACAATTCAACACATCTTTTCTCTCGTAAATTTAAACTAGATGAGGCCGGTGTTTCCTAATTAACTATCCTGAGAAGAACCAAACTCAAAGACCAAATTTTATTTTGAAGTTCATTCAGTCTGTATTTGTCAAATCGTATGAAAACATTGTAGGTTAATATCTGAGGCGATCTTTTGAGGGAAGATGCATACAAATTTGAGGCTTGTCTAGCTCAACAAAGAAATTTAAGGAGCTCAACAATTTGACGAATAATACCAAGGTAAGGACGTTAGGATAAGCCTCAAAAAGTACTATTATATTATGAATATTTTGTGAACATCAATTATGTTTTGAAAAGAGTAACCATGGAGTTTCTTGCCGGCACACATAGTAAACGACCAATTTTGAACTTTGCACAACCTTCTGACGTCTTATGTCCATCATGTAGGCCTATGTGAAATAAAACATTTTGAGTTTGAGTTCAGCAAAATTCCAGACAACTGTAAATTGCCTGATACTGGTTTTCAACTAGACCTTATGTTATGTGAACGTACTATCGATGATATGATTATGAGATTTAACCACACTACCACAGAGTATAAAGGCTGCATTTCTCTTTGAAAACAATTTTTACGCGGACGAAGCCGCGGGCAATACGGTTTCTTATAAATCTTTGAATGAACGTAAATAACAATTGGCAAAATTCTACAAAATTCTGTGATGGGCTTCTAAACCATTAGTCATTTTATAAATGCTTTGAATGAAACTTCGTTGTTACGACTAAGCCTTCAATTAAAATATTAGAAACTGAAGATATTTTGGTTTTGTTATACATTTATAATATTTATAATTGAGTTATTCCATTGAACAAAAACTTGAAAACATTCAATTCGTTTTATTTAAATTTAGATTTAGTAATAGTATTTAAAATGTTGTAATTGAATTTAGTCATTTGGTAGCTTGTGCTTTGCCCTAGGAATAGGCATTGCCATGCAACCTGTCAATACAGTCAATACCAGTCATCACGCTGTATTTTCCTAAACTTATGAAAGAATTGAATTTTGAGTAAGTTAGTTTACTGTAGGTAGTTTTCTGGAACACAAATAATTACACTACTTGATCCACTAGATTAAAAAAAAATTGGCCAAGTGCGAGTCGGACTCGCCCATGAAGGGTTCCGTAGTAACTATAATATATTTAATATATTTGAAAAAAAAAAAAACAAAAAACCTTACAAATTTCTTAAAACTAGCTTATTTACAATTTTTACAACTACGCCAAATAACTTTGTTTTTCATAGTATTTGTATGAATTACAAAGTTATATTTGCGGTTTTGGAAAATATACTGTATCTCAAAAACTGCTAACTCGATTTCGTTCAAACCAATTTTGGTTGAAAGTTTACATTCAGATCTACAACATATGGTTTTTTTTTAGATTTTTCACTTCATTATTATAGAATTTAGAGGGGGGACACACATTTTACCACTTTGGAAGCGTATATCTTTGAAACAATTAACTTTATGAAAAAGTCATTTTAGAAACCTTAATGTCATTTTTAAAGACCTGTCTACAGATATCAAACTCGTATACGAAAAAAAAAATGACGTGTAAAAGTGTTACTTATAACCCATTTGCAAAATAAACATCATTATTTCACTATAGGTTTGATGAAAAAAAATATTTTCAGTTTCAGTTCCATGTATGGGGAGCCCCCTTTATTTTAAATATTTATTAAATTTTCTCTTAAAATCGGAAAGCGGTTCACAGAATACATCTACCTACCAAGTTTTACATGTATAGTCCTAATAGTTTCGGAATAAAATGGCTGTGACATACGGACGGACGGACAGACAGACAGACGGACAGATATGTCGAAACTATAAGGGTTCCGTTTTTTGCCATTCGGCTACGGAACCCTAATATATATATTATTTGCCTTTAGAAATCAATAAAAACTGACAAAGATCAAAAGGTTCAAAGTTCTGAAGACGTCAAAAAATGTTAAAAGAATAACACGGCGTGACGTCACGCGAAATTTAGTCTTTATTTTTTTAATCACGCGAAATTATATTTGACCCATATTTTTTGGTCATCTAGATATTTAAGAAACTAACCTATTGGAATAAGAGTGTATTGTTTACTTTTTGTGTATTATGTCATAATAATAAAAGCTTTCATAATTCAACCCAAAATCTATGTGGCGGAGTTCTTTGACGGCGAAGTGTAGTTTTTGCATATGATAATATAATTATGTCACCGTAAAATTGTAAAAGCCTTTAGATTATAATCTCGAGACGAGTCAACATCTCCTGATGACATCATTAGAACTTTAAACGGGATCCCACCAAAAAGATCCTGTAAAAAAACTAGCCAAGTCTTGATGGAGCTACTTGTTTCTCTATAAAAAGTAATGAAATCTCTAAGCAAAGCCAAGCCAAGTCTAAGGTATTTTACAGCGATTACCTAGTTAGATTTTATGTGACCGGCCGTTGAACATTCTTTATGCACATTTACTTGTTGACACATCCAAGTCAACGGCCAAGTCACATAAAATCTAAGTAGCCAGATCAGACTCCAGTTTCATACACATCAATAGAGGGAGCTCATCATACTGAATAACTTTTGTCAAGGCACATTTCCATAACTCCCATAGTTCAGCTGAGCTCTCTTCATCAGATACTCCAAACCTTAATTTTTTTTTAATTTGAAAGGACAGAGTTACGAGTACACCACACCACACTTAACAAATTTTCTGAACACAGCATGTCAATAACTTTAATAGTTTGTTTGGTCTGTTACGGTTTCTCCTTAGTGTCACTCTAGATCTTCCATGATGTTAGTTTTGATAGTTTTCTATTTATATAAGCACTAAACCCTACCTTTGTGCCAAATTTCAGCTCTCTAGGTTTATGGGAAGTACTAGTTCTATTTTGATGATCAATGAGTCAGTGAATCAGTGATTGTCGAATTAGCACAACTTTGATTTTGCATAACTTAGGAAATAAATAATCTGCAAATATAAAATTTTGTGGTTCAAGTTTGTGCTTATAGTTTACTAGATGACGATAATATCAGCGTTCCAAACCTATCCAGAGGTCCTCAAATTGGGGCATGAAAATACGCCGAAATGGTTCCAGAAAAGGATGGTACGTCAATGTTTGCTTCGCGCTCGACTCGGCAGGGCACTGCCGTGCCCCCAGATATTTAAAATGTGTAATTAGATATTGTTTCATGTTTCCGATATTCAACCGGAATTATGTGTTTCAACTGTCGAGGGGCAGTAGATTTTTCATCCAGTAGATTCAATGTGTAAAAACCGAAAAAATGCCCTAAAAAGTTCGCGAGTGGACACGGTGAGTATTGTGTGTCGGGAACAGAATCGAGTTTTGAGTGACACATGTGACAGTGGTAGCGTTGGTGATCACAATAAACTAACGAGAAAGAGGGTACACCGATTCGTCTGCTCATAAACGTCTACCCGCAGTTATTTTAGTTCATCCGTGACCATGGCGCTTGCAACAGTGCCGAAATATCGGAAACTCGAAACAATAAATACAATGGTAAATATCCCGTTTTCGGTCAGTGGGTCATTTTTCAGTTCTAATGATAGTGTAGAGACCATGTTAGCTTGAAAACTTATATCTCCCGATGATGCTCCGTGGAGGGGCGAAACACGTATCGAGTGTGGTTTGTTTGCTTGCGGTATGTTTTTTATTAAATCCCTTCTACATGTGCATATATCGGGTGCGGGTACTACATACTATATGCAAGATTTATCGTCTAGTTCTTGGCGGAGTGAACACTAAATATTTTTCTGAAGTATCAGTTTGGTATGGATTTCAGCAAAGTTTCACGATTCCACTCTGTAAAGTTAAGTATTTTCCGTAATGACGGGGTCAGTTTCCAGTCTAAGTGAATGTAGCTCAGTACTAATATTTTCACCATATCTAGCCTCCACAACCCAGCTGGCCAACACTATAACCCAGGGCTTCCCAAACTTATTTTAACTGTGACGACCTTGGGAAGTTTTTTTTTTATAGTTAGGCTTGCGTTTCACCCACAGAAATCAAAAATTTTTATCTATGGTTTCACCATAATCTCACCTGATGTTAAGCGATGATGTGGTTGAAGATAAAGCACGCTTGCCTAGAAGTAACCTATTCACTCTTGACTTAAAGTCTCCCAGGTTATAACTATCAGGAAACAGATATTTATATTATTCATATATGATGATGATATTTTTGCGACGCCCTAGCCTTGCCATACATTAACCTACTAGTAGTAGTTCTAGCTTTTTTTTATAGTTGATAGGCTTGCGTTAACAATTTGTTAAAAAGACTCCAATAGAATCTAATTTTTTTTTAGAAACAAAGGGCAAAAAATAAAGACAAAACATTTAGATCGCCTTATGACGCCCCTGGGATAATACCGCGGAGTCCCAGGGCGTCGAAACGCAGTTTGGGAAGCCCTACATAGCTTGGCAAGACTGGTGTAAAATTTTCTGCCATCGGACATGTGACGAATGTCAAAGATGTGCTAATAACAGCCTGTACCAACTGTTTAACGTGCTGACCGGGGCATGGATCTTGAGATGTTAAGACACAGTATACAAATATGGACAGACAGTATGAAACTACCTACAAACGCTCGAAACAGCACACTCACACAAACCTGTACACCAGCGAGACTCCTAAGCGCGTGTCACGGTGCTCTTAGTAGTGCGTGCCGCGTCAAGACAAATAAAATTTAAACGTAACCACTCGGTCACGATTAAATTACTCGGCTTCAACAAAACCGGAGCTATCGTATTTCAAACTTCCTGCTGATTTTGAAAGGTGAGAATGATTTATTTATTGTTATTGTTATACCTATAATCGTTATCGAATGATAAGTCCGCGGTCATAATGAATTCGTGATCACTTATAAATCCAGAATGTGGCTGTTATGAGGATATTTAAAGCCGATAGTGCAATAGTTGTAACAAAATGTAAGGCAAGGTTACACCGCCGTAATGACAAAGTTACAGATTTATAGTCCTAAAAGTTGTTGTGTGTTAATACTTAATTGTTTTTCGTGTTTAAACTATCGTCTTTTGCTGAGATTAACCGACACCATGAGATTACTTATTTAAATTGTATTTGTAAGCTAGGTAGTTATTTAAATTCGATGGATTGATCACTATAGAACAAAAATTTTAATAAAAAAACAATATCAAAATCATTAAAAGTCACAACCCTATTGCTCAATGGAGCGTAGGTAATTATGTCCTCAACTAGGCTTAGCTTCTATACTGTCCATATCTATACTGTGGTTATGATGTTCACCCATCCACGTGCCGACCTTGGCAAGCTCTGCTTAACCTTGTAGATCGAACCATGCCGCTGTTATTAATTGGCCATGAGTTCTATATTACGACGTATATTACAGATATGTTTGAATTTATAATCTAAATTAATATTTTTCTAAAATGTCAACAAAAAAATAATAAATTATACGCATTTACTGCATCAGTTTTTCAACCATTCGCTGACTTGTATCAAGGCTATTTCTTGGAGCAATTGGCTGTCTAATTTTATAAACGAGTAGGTATTTACATACCTCAAAAAATAAAAATAAAGAACATGTTACAAATGTGTTGTGATAACGACCGACGTCATACAACCTTTCTTCGATGCGAGGATTCACGGCCATATATATATTTCAACTCAATTTTACAAATAAATCTCTTTTATAGGGTTCCGTAGCCGAAAGGAAAAAAACGGAAACTTAAAGTTACATCATGTCTGTCTGTCTGTCCGTCCGTCCATAAGTCACAGCCATTTTATTCCGAATCTATTAGAACTGTAGCGACATCTCTCTCACTACATACAAACTAAAAACTATAGAAATCCTGTATCGCGCAAGCAGAGTTTACCGCAACTAGCCTACATACAAATCACCCGATCACAAACATCGGGCAGTTGCCCACCAGACAAAAACACCTGTCTGGTCGGAGGATCCTCTCTTTTCAATGGGAATCCGGGACTTTACACCCTGTTCCGCATATCCCCAAAGAACTATACTTGTGAAACTTGGTAGGTAGATGTACTCTATAAACTGCTTTCCGATGTTAAGAAAAAAAATAATAAAATAAATGGGCTCCTCATACATGGAACTGAAACTGAGTATATTTTTTTTCGTGAAACTTATGCGTGTGTAGTATCTGAGGAATAACATTGCTTTTTGCTAACATTTTTTAAATTATTCACCGGTTGCAACGCGTGTCTTCCTAACTCGATAAGATTATTCATTTTATTTTAATTGTAGTTTTCTAGTAGGTATATATCATGCTTGTCGCAAATATACTCCTTTGTTTTTATTTCTGATACTTTTTGCATTTTATTTCATTAGTAATTTCAAAGCAGAGCAGCGGTGCTCCTGTGGTTACATGCGCCACTTGTAAGTTGTAAGTCACAGGTTCAAGCCCAGTCAGGCACGTTACTTTGTGTAACTTTCATAACCACTGCTCTCGAAATTGTGATGAAAAACACTATGAGCAAAGGGTAGGCAAACCTTTATTTGTATCAATACGCCATTTTTTGTAAAGAAATTTTTAATGAGATCGTAAACGTGCCGTCATATAATTTTGACTTTGTTATTGGAAAATAATAATAATAGTATCAACTCAAAACTCTTGATTTACTACAAAAAGGTAAATTTTACAATATTTTTCATCGAAAACTCTGTCTTCAGACTTTTTTCTCAGTTCATAATGAATTTCGTGATCATTGACGAGCCCTAAATATAATGCCGCGTGCCATTGGTTCGTCATCCCTGGACTAGGACCACATCCACCAACCGGTACTGGGCCCGCGGGGTAACTTATGGCCCATTTCCTGTCACAGAGAGGAGGCTTTTAATCCAGCAGTCGGAACGTTATAGTTTGAACATTTTATGGTGTAAGAGTAAAATATAAAACTAAATATAAATATAAAATATACAATATTATGTGAAAAGGATTAAACTAACAATCTTTTTATGATTATTTTCTGAGAGAGGTAAGAAAATAAAATCTAGAGCAACAAATTCTTTCTTGAGGAGATTTTCATCTGAGCTACCATTTTGGAAATACAGGGTGTTTTTAAAATAAGTAAAAAATTCAAATGCTCCAAACTCGAAAGCGGTGCATCGTAGGACCATGCTTCTAGGAATCTAAATGGTTTCTATGGTCAAAATTAACCCCAAACTGCAAAAAAATTAAGATTTCCGAAAAAAAAGAAACGAAAATTTTACTGTCACAAAAAAAATGTTTTGACAAAAAAACATTCTTTCGTTTTCTTTGCTGCTCATAGTACCGCTAAGCGTATATTCCAACTCCTAAGACTCCGCCCCTAAGACGACCCACTGACCAATGACTCTACTAGCTCTGGTTAGAGCGGATCGACAGACTAAAAATCCACTCTATTCCTTCGATTACCCTTACGTTTCGGGGCCATTGTATCTCGTTAGAATATTCCCATAACCTTGGCTAAACTAACAATCTGGATATTCACCCTGGCCACAGAGGGACCACGTCGGTAGGTACTTAAACATTAAACTAACCTAAGTTTTAAACTGAGCTAAGTACACGTCGTCGAGACATCTATTATGCAAGAGTTAACTTAAACAAGTTAGTCTCGTATAGTTTTCGTCAATAACTAACAGCGGAGCTTCGCTCCCTTGTACTTTATTGCTATAAAAGTCAAGTAAAAAGTATCCTATACCTTTCCTCTCTTCTTCACAGTATAGTAGGTCCATAATTGTTTCTTAGAATTTTACAAGTTGCTACCTGCAACTTCGTTCGTGTGGGAGGATTTCCCGCGTAAGTCCCGATCCCGTGGGAAATCCGGGATAAAAAGTAGCCTATGTGTTATTCCAGGATGTCAACTATCTACTTACCAAATTTAATTAAAATCGATCCAGTAGGTCCGGAGATTAATGTGTACAAACAGATAGACATTTTTTTTTTGCCGAGTTTCCGTTTAACCGTTCCATTTAACCCACCTCCTTTATTATTTTTGTATATAATTTTAATGTACAGACATACATTTTTTACTGTTTTATTATATGTATATAGATAAAGATTCCACCTGTATATGTACATTATGGATTGCAAATAAATACTTGAAATACTAGAAATCTTCGATTTTCTTTACGACTAGTCAGAAACCTGAAAATCTAACGCTGGTCTGGCCGAGGGGTAAGTAAGACCTGTGATCATTGTCAGATAGGCATGTGACATACTACCGACTCCAAATTAGTTGATAAAAGGCTAAAGGCTAATTATGATCTGTTGTATACAGTACAGTAACAGTACGGTAATACAGTACTACAAATATACATATTTAATTAAACGTCGAAATTACGAAACCAGTTTAGCTTCAGATACGGCCATAGCAAGATACTGTTTAATGGAACTTGTTTATTTAGCTATTAACAAACTGCATTGAACATGACGTAGAGGTTTTTTTTAAATTGATTAAAGTGTATTTTATTAAAACAAGTTTTTATTTCTTACCATTATTCTTGTTAGTGCAGGCCAATGCTAGTCTAACACTAGGTCTCTCATACTGATCTAGTATTATTTTGCAATCTTAATAGATACACGTTTGCTTCTGCATTCGTGATTTTCAAAAATTTTTTTTTTAAATATAAGTCATCTTTTTAGTGACTATTCCTTTATTAAATACTGAGATAGAAGATTCCGTGACACGGTATAGGGTGAGTTTTGATTCTTAACCAACCTTTTTTGGGGTTCAGATGTAATTTTTTTCGTGTTATAGGTATGCTTGTTCATTTTCAATAGGTTCTAATCACACTAAAAGACTCATAAACATTTATTTATTTCATTACCTACGTAAAGTTATATTTACAAGATTTCCCGAAGTGTGAAGTGTAGAAGCAAAAATACTTCAATCTGTTAATTAGCACACGAAATCAACTCAATAAAATTAATTAACATTATCAACCCTACAAAAAATATCAATAGAAAAAACTTTTTTGCAAAAAAATAAAACCGACTTCCATATCAAAACACTACAAAGCCAAAAATAATTTTAATTTCGGTAGTCGGTGTTATTGGTTTTGTATTTGCTTTTTTTTCACACCGCCTCCCGAAATTAAAATTATTTTTGGCTTTGTAGTGTTTTGATATGGAAGTCGGTTTTATTTTTTTGCAAAATAGTTTTTATTTTCGCGCTTTTTAGTGGGTCAATTTGTAATTAATCTAGTTATAAAAGCCAAAATGTCAACAACAAAAAAACTAAAAACGCGCGAACAAAAAACACAATATAGAGTAACCGAAAAGATCATCAATGTAAATATTTTTTTAGACTTTTGTTAATTTTTCAGAAACGGCTTGTTCGATGTCGATAAAATTTTCATGGGACCATTTGGGAAGTATACCCTTTCCAACAAAAAAAGAATTTTTCAAATCGGTTGGCGAGCGACGGAGCTATGCCCGAACAAACATAAAAAAAAAAAAAAAACAAACAAACATCCGAATTGAGAACCTCCTCCTTTTTCAGAAGTCGGTTAAAAAATAATAACCATTAAAAAATAATCAACGAAGAATAATCATCAAAATGTAATATTGAATAGAATCTTTTTATTTCGGACCATAAAATCCATAAAATGTTAGTAACTTATGCATAACAGCTTATCATCTAGTGTTAGTACCCGTCACCCTCCGCACAAACTGTTTCATAATAGGAGAGGACACACTCTCACTCACCGTTCTCAGGATATTGTTACGATTGTCCCTTACTCTCCTTCTGAGGAGAGTAGTGAAGCCATTTTCTTTCGTATAATCGCTTGAAAAGCGTCAAAAATATTTGTAGTTACCTATGTCACGTCTTGTCGGCGATTATTGTATTTAAACTTTAAAGCTCTTAAGAAATGGCTTGATAATCATAACGCAGGCATTGCCTAGGATGTTTTCAATAGCTACCTTCATCCATTTTCATGGATTTATATAGGTACTGCCAAACTATAATTTTGTAAACCAAGTAGTACCTACAAGGTTTTTTTTTTGAAAAATTCATTATTATTTTGTATTGTATAGATAATAGGTATAGTGTTTTTAAAAACTAATGCGTCTAAGCATTGCAAAAACAAGGACAAAATTTCCTTCAAAATTATAAATGTCATATGATATTGTGCTACATACTTTCTATCTAGGTGTTTAGTACACAATTTACTCATAAAAACAATACCTACTTGTCAAAAAAACCAAGTCTCGCAACTCAGTTCTTCTACCGTAAAAAGTTGTGAGATCCATGTAATACCAAGTCGGTTATTCTTTTATTCAGTCCCTACTTAAGGGATGTTCTGTCTTAAATTGTTACGTAATTATCTAACCTAACAACATCTTATGGTGACCATATCAATATTAAAAATCTTTAACGTTTTAAATAAATAGATTGACTCGGCCATCGCATGAAAACACAATATATCTCACAAGTAATACATACATATATAAATTAGATTGCTTTTGCGATTGCCAAGTCAATCTATTTATTTTTTCTCATTTTTTTTTAATTACATTTCTTTACGCGATCCCTCGTGGAGTTTGAGGGATCAGTCTCCCACAGTAGGTATATTTATTTATTGAAAAGGCACTCCAACCACTTATTTACACACTAGCTCCTGCATGCGGCTTAGCTCGCGTGTAATGTTTTGCATCGGGTGTTCCAGTTTCCAAAATCAATTATAGTCCATAATATGTTGCCTGATCTTAATAACTATATAACAAAAAAGTTTCATCCAAATCGGTCTAGTTGTTCCAGAGATTAGCGTGTGCAAACAGACATTGAGATATTTTTAGTGACTGTTGTATTGTAAATGTACAGGCACACTCTTTTCCTGTGTAATATAATTAAAGTAAATAGTCGGTAGTACAGATACATTTTTAAAGTAAATATTCCTTCTTTAAATAAGTTAAAGGCATGCACAACATTCAACTTAAAGACATATTCAATACTTACCTAATACCATTGCAGAATCTAAAAATATGTTTTTTTTTTGTTGGTGTCACGCTATTGCTTACAGAAGTGTGATTATGTTGATTAGACATTTGTGTGTGTGTGCATTATAAAAATGTCAATGCACTATTTAGAGCCTGAATTAATACAAGGTTGTTATGTTAATTTGACGGCAGCAGAAGGCGCATAGCAGGCGCATTCCATAAATAATAATTTTAAAGACACAACTTTTGAAGTGTTTGATAAATATATCTACCGAGTATAATACACGTGGCGATCTATTAATATCGTGCATATTTCTCGTTTAACACTTTATAATATTATTCTTACAGATGCTGCGACGAATAAACGTTTACACAATATGTCTAGTATTAGGGATCGGTGTTCTTCTATTATTTAACATCGTGCTTCACTACGCAGACAAAGCATACTATTTCACATCCACTGGTAAAAGTATCAAGATTACCATAAAAGTTGAGAATGGAGAGGAATCCTATTGGCAACAGATACCCATTGTAGTGGACGTGGCTAACCATGGATTGAATGACAAGAATGGTGTAATGACAGATGAAAACCATTCCTTTGGACCGACAGACATAAAGAAGATAGCCACGACTTCAGGAAATGTGACCGTTAGCTCTGCAGAAATTAGAAATATATTAAACAAAGCTCGAACAAAAATTAAAGAAGAACTCATTCACTATAACTTTTCACAATCTAATGTTCATGGCTTAAAAAATTTAGTGATAGAATCCGGAGGACAGCCATTGCGAAGCTTAATAATATCATCCTGGAGATCGGGGTCTACCTTTCTCGGAGATCTCGTGAATTCAATTCCTAGTACTTACTACCATTATGAACCCTTACTTATGTATGGTACTAAGCAAATCCGAGAGTTAAACGAAGCAAGTGAAGCCTTAAGCATCGTTAAGCGCATGTTTAAATGTAATTTTGATAATTTAGAAGATTACTTTGAATTTGAAAGCAAGGACTTGAATTTGTTCAGCCATAGCACCAGATTATTTGATTATTGTAAAGACGGGAAACAAAACGAGCTATGTTATAATGCGCAGTTTATTTCACGGCTATGTAAGCTGTATCCGTTCCAAAGTATGAAACTTGTGCGTTTTAGATTACGGCTCGTTGAGGAAATATTGAATGATAAAGAGTGAGTATTCCTTGTTTTTTTTTTATTTGTATAATTAGTTATGCTTGCGAATTCACTCGCGTGGCAGTCGACGTTATCGACGCGGTAATTCCGCATAAATCTCGTAGAAAAAGTTTATGTATTGTGAAAAAATTAATACAATACCTTCATTGTGCGTACGGCTAAGGAGTGGAATTCCCTGCCGGAGTCTGTGTTTCCCGATAACTATAACCTGGGAGTCTTTAAGTCAAGAGTGAATAGGTTACTTTTAAGTAAGCGTGCTCCATCTTCGACCACATAATCACTTACCATCAGGCGAGATAGTGGTCAAACGCGAACCTATTTAAAAAAAAAAACACGTAAGTATTTTTTTCTAAGCTAAAACTAGATGAGGCCGGTGGTTCATAACTGACTACCCTGACAAGAAACACGAAACAAACCCAAAGTCAAAGTCAACACTATCTGTATAAATATAAAATATAAAAAGGTCACAGGTCAAATCATATAAAAACCATGTGGTGACCAATTTTACCTATATCTGAGGCGAACTTTTCAAGAAAGATGCATACAATTTGAGTGGGTCCAGACAATGCAAGTATTTGTTAGAAAACGTATAGCTCAAATTAGACTTTTAATAAGGTCAATGCCTTTTGCTTTATAACCTCTTCTGTCTTCCAGAGAAAGTCCCAGAGGTTAGCTCAGACAAATAGAAAGACAGACATCATTTTTATAAGTTATTTTGTATTTTAGTAGCTTGTTACTATGCAACTCTAAGTTCTTGAGAAAGCACAGTTTCTTTGAAATCACAGATAGAAACCGCAATATTATTTACATGTTAAGAAGACATAATTTAGAAAAAATCTGTATAATGTACAGGCTCAATGTTAAGGTCATCCTGTTGGTGCGTGACCCTCGCGGCCTCATGCAGTCGAGGCGACACCGGCGGTTCTGCGAGCTGTCTCCAGACTGCTGGGAACCTCCACTGGTCTGTGCCGATCTGGTCAGCGATTATGTGGCGGCTAGACAAATACTAAAGAAGTATCCGGATAGACTGCTGTAAGTTTTAATAACATTGACATCAGCGATAACACCACCATTGTAACCACAAGTTAAGCAATATTTATTAACAGGTGTGTTTAAATTATTGGTGTACAATAAATAATATGTTTTTGATGTTTGGTGTGCCGAACAAGGTCCCACGATTGTGACTTATATAATTATTTCCCTACCAACATAATATATGACGGTGATTATGGTACTAAATAAAGAATTGAGAAAAAATATTGAGAATTCATACAAGACTTATATTAGATAAATATCGTTTTATCTAATATTCACAACAAACATCAAAATAGGAAAGAGGAGGAATAACACTGAGAGTTTCATTTGATACATTTTACGTATTAATAGTTAACTGTAGCTGACCTGGCAAACGTTATTTGCCATATAATTTATTTCTCTTTGCTATATTACAATCACAGGATTTTATAAAGATGGTATGACTTAAATTAGAAATAGTAGTGCACTAGCTGTACCTGTGATTTCGTTCGCATAGGTGGTTTTTCGCGATTCCGCGCGAATTTTAGCCTGTGTGTGTTATTCTAGTATGTCAACAATCTACTTACATAATTTCATTCAGATCCGTTCAGTAGTTTTTGCGTGAAAGGGTCGCAAACTTTCACATTTATAATATCAGTAAGAAAGATTGTAAAGTTGAATTGTCTAAATTACAGAGTGATACGGTTTGAAGACTTGGCACTAAAGCCGAATGTGACTACAGATCGAATCCTCAAGTTTTTAAAACTGGATGGAAGGCAAGCCTTTGACAAGTTCCTGCAGAGTCACACCACAGTGGAAGTGGCAGGAGTACACTCCACGTTCAAGGTCTCTCGTAATGTTCCTTTCAAATGGAAGACTGCTCTGGACTTCAGTTACGTTAGTGACTTACAGGTGCGTTAATAGTAAAACTATTTGGAAAATGAATAGAGTCACTATAGTCCCAATTATTTTGTTACTAGTTTTTGCTCGCGACTTCGTTCGAGTGGGATCATTTTCCCGCGTAATTCCCGATCCTGGAATTCTGGAATAAGAACTATCCTATGTCCTTCCCAGGGTCCTAAACTATTTCCATTCCAAATTTCATCTAAATCGGTTCAGCGGTTTAGGCGTGAAAAGGTAACAGACAGACAGACAGACAGAGCTACTTTCGCATTTATAATATTAGTATGGATAGTATGACTAGCAGTTGCTCGCGACTTCGTTCGCGTGAGAAGTTTTTCCCGTGTAAATCCCGATCCCTTGGGAATTTCGCGAAATCCCGTCTCAGCGAGCATCTACATACTAAAAGGAACCCCCATGCAAAGAGAGCCTTACTACTTGTAGTTTCTGAGATTTCGTGAATAATCAGTGAGTGGTATTTCGCTTTAATAAATATATATTGATTAGTATGGATATCAACGACAGATGTTATACCAAAACAAATATTCAATAGTTTTAATGCACCCATAAAAAGAACAACACTTTTTTGTACGTGTAAGTAAAAAATATCTGCCTACCTCCTATTAAAATGGAAAACAACAGGCTTTTTATATGATAGATAAAACTATTTAAACACACATATCTGACACTACAAAAAGCCGCCCTACTAAACACTTGCCGATTAGTTGGAAAGTGTTTACAGCTAGACTTAGATTATAACTTTTCTGCAGTACACAATAATTTAGCTTCACAAACAGAGAACAAGAATGTCGCCTTGGTTCACACCCGCGTTATTCTATAAAAACTTTTTTGCAAAAAATAAAACCGACTTCCATATCAAAACACTACAAACCCAAAAATAATTTTAATTTCGGAAGGCGGTGTGAAAAACAAAAGAAAATACAAAACCAATAACACCGACTACCGAAATTAAAATTATTTTTGGCTTTGTAGTGTTTTGATATGGAAGTCGGTTTTATTTTTTGCAAAAAAGTTCTTTTCCGATCCCTTTCTATACAATGGTAACGGAAACCCCATATCTATCCAAAAGGGCTGAAGACAACATCTAGTATGGACTCTCTATGCACAGTTTCAGCACAAAATAACTGACTCAAAGAATTGATACCAAAGTATTGGTTTCATATATTTCTTGAATACCAATCGTAACAAACATGTCACAGCACTACGAGGATCAATAACTTTCCACGTCACTTGCCAATAACACGATAATTCTTTTCGTTCTTCTTAATTTGAAAAATTCGGTCTCTGGTATCAGTGTATTGGAATTTGTAATAAGTTCTACACACGTAGACTTAGGATTACAAAACCGTTGCCATATCGTTTGTTATCATCCAAAGAAGCCATGCATTTGGTATGTATACACCCTTTAAATTACAACTGAATTCACAGCTTAATATATACACGCTAACAAACCAAGAATACAAAACAAAACTTTTGGACTTACTGCTTGAATGTGAGTACAATACTATAGAAGATCTACTTAAAGTTTTAAGATAATGTCCATTCACAGTCACACTACACAAAAATACAAAATACAAATTAGACAAAACTTTACAACTTACTATATACTACAAAATCACGCACAAACCCTAACGTCTTTCAAAAACTTGGTAAATCTTTATCTCTCTTCTTAAATTGTTTTTATTATGTATGTCTTTGTTTCTTTTATCTGTATTTATATGTTTTGAGAATGTTATTTTTTCACTCAATAATAAATGTAGGATCCCACGACACTAGTTGGTATCACTTTGGAAAGATGTTCCGCTATTAAATACTACGTGATGAACATAAAGCGATACCCGACAGATGGAAAAACGTATCGTTTCAATTATTCGATTCGATTATTGACACTTTAATATTTATATTGTATTGATTGCGTCGTTTATTTGCTATTGAAAATTATGTTGACTTGATGTGTACGTACAACTTTATCGTTTGCCGTTTTAAGTTTGCAAATTTCTGGAAATTCTAAAATGTTCGAAGTTAATATGTGTATGCCAGGCGAAAGTTTCATGTTGAAAGGCATGAAATGAATGTGTTCTTATTTAAGTTAAAGTTGTTAAAGTTAATTGGTGGCTGGGGCTGTTGTTGAACACTACGGCAACAGAAAGAACAGGGCAGATTTTAGTCAGTAGGAGTTTGACGCTCCCTTCAGCTCCATCAAAAATGTATCATTGTACTAAATATGTCATTTCTAATCCCCAAAACACAGGCCTAGGCCTAGTTTAGGAGTTAGTACCAGTTTTTGTTGCGATACATTTATAGCAACTATCTAAAATTGACTGTGTTATTTACTACTTGTATCCTTGCTAAGTGTCTAATAAACGTCTTTTTTTTAATCTAAAGCGGGAGTCATTTGATTTTTCCAAGTGGTGTTGATTATATAGACAAACATCATCACAAGTATTAGACACCATACAGACACGCACACACGTACAAAATGACTTATCGTGATTTTCGCGAGGCATGGACGAATCTCAATAATGTTAATGTAATAAAGACTTCTTCACTCATTAGAATCCGGTCTACCCAAGGGGTATCGTGTTACCCAGCTACTGGGTCGTCAAATCAGATGGGTAGTCATTCCATGTAAAACACTAATACCCAGCTGCATCTAGGGACACGAAAAAAGTATCGATACTTTGTGGTATCGAGTACGTTTCGTTTCGATACCGATACTTTTGTACTCGATACTTTGTATTTGATACTTTTACTCAATGAGTACTTTTTGACAAGTATCGTATCGAATAAATCTTGGACGGCAACGCCATCTGGTTCAATTAAACTGAACCTTCTAAATCATTACATTGAGCTCGAAATCGCTCCTTCAGTCTTTCTGTTCACAGTTCAGATCCTTTCCTTCACTAATCAATCACTCAATCGTTCGCCATTAGAAAATTGTTTTGTTATTAATATTTATTTATTGTTTATAAGGTATGATGTAGTTCTTATAATATACAACGATATGGACCCACAAAACCGAATTATTTGTATTATTCTTCGTGTTCGTCTCGCGATTTGTTTTTCTCCGTTTGATCGTTATTATGCTTGACTATTATTTGACTTATTAAATGTGAATGTGTGCCATCTAAAATAACCTATTGTTCCGTGCTGTATATCTATTAGCGATTGTACGGAGGAGGAATAGGTACTATAATATGTTGCTAAAGGATTAAATAATAAAATATTGTTTAAATAATTTGTAAAGTCACAGTTGTCTTTTTTATAGTACCTACTATTAGTACACTAGTGTACCAATACCATTAGTGTTGATGTTCTGTTCTTCTGTCCTACTGTACTGAAGCTAAATTGACCTTTTGACCATTAGGCCCTAAGAAAAGTACTCGATACTTTGAAGTATCGATACTTTTGTTTCGATACATTTATGAGTACGATACTTTTTTTTCGATATTACTCAATAGTACAATATCAATACTTTCTTATCGATACCGTGTCCGCATCCGGTTAGACTGGAAGCCGTCCGGAAAAAGTCTAAGCGGGTGATGATGACTTCTTAATTGGCGTATCATTTAGACTAATATTTTTATATTTACTACTGTCAGCTGTGATGCTACCTTTTTACCCGACTGCGGCGAAGCAAGGAGGAGGGTTATGTTTTTACCACATATGTATGTATGTCCGTTCCTTTGTTCCCTCGTAAATATTAAACCAGTGAACGGATTTGGATAAATGATACGTCGTTGGATTTGTCTTGATGGCGCGAGTGTCATAGGATAGATTAAAATAAAACCAAATCACCACAACAACAATCGGGCGCCATATTTTCAAAAATTAAAATTCAAAAATCGACGAACTATGTCAAATAGGGTGTCATTAAGATCTTTAATAAAAATGATATTGAGGTTTCTTTTACCATTTTTCATTTTGAGCAATCGTTTAGGAAATCTAACGTTTTAAAACGGAATTAAATACTAAAAAGCTGAAAATAAAAAACGTATTTAAAAAATAAAAAAACCCGACTGCTCAACTGAAATGGAAGAAAAAATCTCATTTTTATTTTAAAAAGTGACGCGACCCGTTAAATTTTTTTAATTAAAATTATATCATGATCAATTGGGTCCCGCGCAAATAAGTTTTTTATATATATAGATTTAGTTTTGTTTTAAGCATTAATGAAACATTTCAGGTGGCCTGTAGAGAAGCTCTACGCTTATGGGGTTACAAGATGGCGCACAATGAGACACACATGGCGAGTCAAGACTTCAACCCCGTCGATGACTTTTGAATTTTAATGACTTTTGAATTTGAAAGTAAACATTATTTTGCGTTCAACATTGTAATAGAGGCTGAGTGAACCGTGATGATACACATGTAATGAGACCATACAAAATCCGGTATAGGAAAGAGCAATGCATTTTACTCCGTCTGTGTACCCTTAATAGGGTTGGAATTAGAACTGCACCAATCTTCTTGTTTTGTTTACTTTTCTTCATTTGAAATGACCTAGTATCGGTCATACAGCTTACTTCTAGGTAAGCGTGCTTCATCTTCAACCACATCATGGCTTACCTTCAGGTGAGACGGTGGTCAATCAAGAGCCTATAATGGACCAAAAATCTAGTGCAAGTAGTAGAAAGCAAATACATTTAATATATTTTTTTAATCTATCTATTATCATGTGGATTATGGTTTATTTATATCTAATAATTGTACACCGACAGCCCTAAATCTATCTCCTTTAAGATCTGCCCATCCGAAGGTTGTCTGTAAGAGATTGCCCTGTGCGACATGACCGTCTATTGTAAGTAGGTATTACACTAGTTTTATTATTTGCATCCTTGTAAATATTATTATTGTAAGGTGTACAATAAAGTACTTATATATGTTTAAATAATAAAATGTATGTTGTTCCAAAGGCTTCTAAAAGTCAAAGATCATACATATGACACATAGTTTTTTTGGTAAATTAATAAAATTTTTGTATTTGTATGCTATTTTAAGATGTGTTTTTTTGTCTCTGTCTGGGATTTTAAAATACCTACAATAGATGTTATTTAATTAGTGTAAGCTATGAATTAATAATTGATTAGCTGTATTGCAAAATTACTTATTTATTATTTACTTGACATACATACTAAAAACCGATACAGTTCTCCACAAAACCGGTTTAGCGGTTCGAATGTGGGCAATGAATCGCACAGAAAGTTTCCATTAAGATGATTAATAGGTTGCTATAATTTACACATTGTATTTATGTCTGTGTTTTTCTATATTTTACCAAAAAACTTGATCCGACACACATGTATTATTGTTATGATTATTGTATATCTTTTTATCCAAATACGAAATTAATTTAGAAATAAAAATCACAATATTTCGTAAAATAATAATAAGACAGCAACTGCCTTGTTTCTGTCGTCATAATTATCAAGTATAGGTGTCGTTCCAAAACTTGCACCAATCTTTAAAAATTCTCGAATGCTGCTATTCTAAACAACTGTAAAGTGGTCCGAAAATCCGTTTTCTAATATTTCTCTAGAAAGAGAAAATAATGTGATCATGTACATAATGCAATCAAAGCGACGTAAAAACCAAACATAAACACACTCTGTTTTAGTGTTGACCGAATGGCAAAAAACGGAACCCTTATAATTTCGTCATGTCTGTCTGTCTGTCTGTTCGTCCGTCCGCCCGTCCGTATGTTACAGCCATTTATTCCGAAACTATTAGGACTATACATGTGAAACTTGGTAGGAAGATGTATTGTCTTCACGCTATGTAGACTAAAATAGTCTGACGACCGCATAATATTCACAATAAGACCATATTGCTGAATAATTTAAAATGAGGTGAACAATTAAATATATTTAAGTAATGTAGTTTTTAATAAATGTATTACTTAATAAATATTTTATATTTTTTAGCTTAGTTATTAATTTTATCTCGTGCATGCTGTGGTCTCTTATAAGTGAAAGAGTACACCTACAAAACACATAATTTGTATAACCTGAATATTTATGAACTGTGTATATCTTTTGTTAGAGATCCTAAATAAATAAATAAATAAGTATTTTCAACCGACGACGAAAAGAGGAGGTTATCAATTCAACGCGTATATTTTTTTTTAAATTTTTTTTTATGTATGATCATCGATTACTCGAAGACGGCTAAAGTGATTTGGAAAATTCTTTTTTTGTTTGAAAGGGTATACTTCGAAATTGGTCCCATTGTCACAAAGTCAGGATCTGATGATGGGATCTTGGAGAAATCGAGGGAACTCTTCAAATATTATAGGCACACCTATGGCGTTTTGGGTATTTTTTATAGTAACTTGTGCAGTTGCTCTCAAAAAGTAGCATTTGGGGAAGTGGAACTGATGATGAAGACCACAGATGGCCGCCGAACCTACTCGATAATAAGTATTTCTTGGATTGCAATTCGATTACTTGAATATGGATGTTAAGCACTTTATGCTCATCACAATGCATATGGTGATGTAGATCTGATGGTGAAGTACCAGGAGAACTCCTCAACAATTAACGACCCAGCATTGGGAAAAGCAATATTTTGTAAAAGGTTATAGGTAGTTGACATTTAGGCTCTTGTAACTAGGTAAATGAAAAATCGACCAACTAAAAAGAGTGAAATAAAAACTTTTTACCAAAAAATTAAACCGACTCCCAAAAACACTGCAAAGTGAAAAATAACTTTAATTTCGGAAGTCGGTGCCAAAAACGAAAATACAAAACTAAAAACACCGACTACCGAAATTAAAGTTATTTTTCACTATGCAGTGTTTTTTGGGAGTCGGTTTAATTTTTTGGTAAAAAGTTTTTTACTTAGCATCCACAAATATTATTTATTTATTTAATCTTTATGTTCAATAGTGGTACATGGGCAGTCAACCTTTGGGTTAAATAGACCACAATGGGAAACAGGTATCTACTGTTTTTATAATTTTTAAATTTGTTCTTTTGTGTTATAGCTACATTTCTATTTTTTTTTTCTTTTTTAATATTGTTTACTCCTTTGTCCTTACACGGCACCAAATTAAAAGCTTATTCTAGCCGTGAAGGGGCCTGGTGACCTGTAACACAGATTTTTTCCAAAAACCTATTTCAGGCACCAGTCTCTCACAAAGAGTATAACTTATGAAATTGTAACTACATTAATTATGTAATAGGGCAACTTTGTGGAGAGAGAATAAATGATTTATTGAATTGATTGACTGTCACATAGATTACCAGAACAAAACTATGTTTATTGACCTTTTAAACATCATCGTAACGGAAAAATTAAAAGACTACAATTATTATTATGAATTACTGCTATAATATTTGCCGGCGCAAGGTCAACGTCAACTTTAATTATTAATAATCAATCAAAAATATTGTAATAATTATGGATAATGGTCTGAAATAAAGATTTATTTATTTATTTAAAAATAAATAATCAACTTTAATTATTATAATAATATTAAGTTTTAATACAAATTAATTAGTTATAAATTACTGGATAGGTTTAAATTAGTTTAGATTTGATTATCGTAGTTAGTTTGCTACAATTCAATATAAAAAGCAGTATTATTATTTGCGGTTACTATAACAGCAAACCATAACTAAAGGTTTATTTAAACGTAGGTTTAAAACCAAGATACCTGTTACTAAATTTATTTCTTGATATTAATAACCGATATGCGTTAGTTTTAAAATAACTTCTGTTTATTATTTAATTAAGAAATAGTCGATTGACTACATACTGTGTGTCAAGCGTACAATATGGCGCGAGTTTAAAATGTTTGAGTTAATATTTTGGTAAATGTTTTAAACAATATAAAATTAATTCAATGTTAAAATCGAGTGCTAAAAATGGTTAAACTAATTAACAAATCATAGTTGGTTACTTCAATCAACAATGTTATGTGAAATTTGTAAACGAAAGATGACGCGTGATGATGATATCGCAACGACGGCGCCATTTTAGTATTTTTCAAATGGCGAGTCGCTGCGATCACAGTTGGAACGTGAATATTGTGAAGACAAGACTTGGTTTTTTAACTGGAATATCTTGTAAGTAAAGTTTACATTTTCATTTTGATTTTAAGGTGGTTTTAATTGTGTTAGTTTTAATAAGATTAAAACGTGTGCAAATAAGATTTGTGTGTATTCATTTTTGCTATGAGTGAACCTAGCAGTGGAGATGGTAACGTCAACTGCTGACGTCACGATTTCTAAAAATGTAATGGAGGACCATCCGAATGGTAACGCCATTCGGATGGTCCCCATTACATATATACAATATGTAACAAAAACCCTGTCCGATCCAATAAAGGCATATTCCTGGTACAACATACGTACTAGAATTTTTTTTATAAAAATGTCTTACTAATATTATAAATGCAAAAGTTTGTGAGGATGGATGGATGTTTGTTACTCTTTCACGCAAAAACTACTGAACGGATCTGAATGATATTTGGTAAGTAGATAGTTGATATTCTGGAATAACACATAGGCTACTTTTTATCCCAAAATTCCCACGGGTTCGGGATTTGCGTGGGAAAACCTTCTCACGCGTACGAAGTCGCGGGCAGAAGCTAGTAATTCATAAAAACTAAAAGTTATTGATTTTTTATTTGTATGATCCATGCGAAATTTTACACTGAATATGGCAAATTTTCATAAGTTGACAACACTCATGTCAGTGAACTTAGCAGATCACGTTGTCCAGCAGATCAAGAAAAAAATTGAGTTCTCTTCGCATGCAGCTGATTTCTATAGTTCCCGATACTTTTCAGGAATATTTCTGACGTTTTTACCCTGAAAAATGTCATATGTCAAAATGCTCTGCTAACTTCCCGTAGCAGATCATTTTCCGGCAGATCAAAAATAAATGTGCAATATTAACGAATACAGCCGAGTTCTACAGTTCCTGATACTTTTCAGTAATGGTTCTGGCGTTTTTTTTCTGCTTAAAACTGTACTCAAATGATAGAACTTTTTCTAATATGCTAGATTGATAAAAGAAATGCCATATAGAACCATATTCCAGTCCAGAATTGAAGTTTTATTGCCAGCAGAGCATATCTAAGTACTAGAAAAATTGAAAATTTCCATTTTCACCCTTAAAACTATACTCAAATGATAGAACTCTTTCTAATATGCCAGATTGGTAAAAGAAATGCAATCTAGAACCAGATCCCAGTCCATAATTGAGATTTTATTGCCAGCAGAGCATGTCTAAGTACTAGGAAAATCGATAATTTCCACTTCATCTTTCAAACTATGCTCAAATGATAGAACTCTTTCTAATATGCCGCATTCGATAAGAAACTGTAGTCTAGAATAACAGCCGAAACTAAAACTTAGATTTTATTGCCAGCAGAGCATATCTAAGTACCAGGAAAATTGAAAATTTCCAAAAGTCATATTATGATTTTTCAGGGTAAAAACGCCAGAACTATTCCTGAAAAGTATCAGGAACTCTAGAAATCAGCTGCATGCGATGAGAACTCATATTTTTTCTTGATCTGCTGGACAATGTTCTGCTAAGTTCACTGACATATTACAACACTCCACCCGCTCAGGCGGCTTCTTTGACACAAAACTGTAGGTAGTATAGATGACGCCAAATAACTTGGCAAGGTTTTGGCGTAGTGGGGGTAATTTCGCGCATCGTGCACTTAGTGGAAGAAAAAAGTGGTCACTTTTACTGCTTGCCATTATTCTATGGTTATTGCCATCATTTATTTTTAATCATATCTGTTCAGAAGAATGTTAAAGAAAGAAGAGGAATTCATTCGTTAATTCGGTATTATAAATAAAATAGATATAATACATAAATACATTTAAAAGTGAAAAAATATATTAAAAAAAAAACAATAAAAATAATATGTTCTCGTCAGCACAATTAGTTAATAAAACTGCTACCCCTTTTATTTTCTTTTTTCCCGGTGTCCTAAAGACAGTGACGAATTCGGAATTTCAACCTTCCATAACTATAGTGTCTAACTGTTCTTTCTGACGTTTTAATAGTCTGCGTAAAACGGTATTTGGTCCTGGCATTGTAATCAAGGTAACAAAAAATAAATTTAAAACAACAACTCATAACAAAAACAAAGGGTACATCTTTCGTGTACGCAAGTGTATTCGGAAGCAAATTAAACGAGAACTACTGACGCACCAATCTCGCGCTAGGAGCGGCGCTACGTCATACCCCGCGTCCCGCTGACACCTAAAAATCAACTTCTGCGCATTGAACGACTCTTGCCAAGTTATTTGGCGTTACCTATAACATGTGAACGTCGAGCGATTAGTGTTGCCTTTGATCAGTTTATATTTTTATTTAATTATATTCGCTAGGGAAAAATAATAATCTGAAATCCATTAAACGGCTACGTATATGTGTACGTAAAACGATTCCGAATAATACTCTTAAGGATCGGACAGGGTTTTTGTTACATGCTGTATATATACACACATCAAAAGTGTCTAGGGATCAAGCATTTTTATGCGGATTTCTTGAGATTGAGATGTGGCTTTGTAATATGATTTTATAAAGGACATGGCCAATTTTACTATGGACGTCGGCATAGTTATCGAATTTAGTGTACACCAATGATTTTTGATGTTTTATATTCGTGAATATTGACTCATTAAATTGCTATAAATAAAAAACTCAGAAATCTTGTCATTATACCAGACTAGACAAAAACAGTTACAGTAAACCTTTTAATCAGATCGCTAGCAATAAGGTGTTTAGATTATAATTTCGTTATTAAAACTTAAAGGTGCTTTAAAATAGTGAACAGTTGTGAATTATTAAGTATAACTGATATAGTTTTAGTATTAAACCAATAAACAAAGTAATGGCCACATAAAATATGAAGGATTTTAAACTGAATATTGACTAACATTTATTAAACTGGGTAATAGTCTCAAAAAATGTGACAATAATAACAAACATTAACATAACATCGCGCCTGTATTCCCCGAAGGGTTGGGCAGAGGTGTGTGTACCTATAGTACACCCAGATTTCATCAGTTATTTTGAGTACCATTTAATAGGGGGCGAGTCTGTTTCTATCAACCAGGCACAAATCTAGACTCCGGGCTGCTACTGAGAAATTCCTGATGAATAAACCCAATATCACTTTGCTCGACCTGGGAATCGAACTCAGGACGTCATGCTCAGCAGTAGCGCTTGCGACCATTAGACCAACGAGGGAAACATAGAATAAAACAAAGGAGTAAAAATTATTATTTATTTACTTTTCGAGAAAATAAATAAAAATATTTTGACATATTATAATTATTATATCTTAAATGCTTACGAAGATAATATACATTAGAGCAATGCAGCAATAGTGTTAATAAAGAGACCTAGGGAGGTCAATCAACCAGCTTGGATAGAAGAGAGCATTTTTATTTCACCAATACACTAACCTGGATTAAGTGTAAATATAGGGGTTCAGTAATTACATAAATAACTGCATTAAACATAACCAGAAATCTTAAAAAAAATACAATCATAGATTTATTTATTATTATTTTACAATTGTGATTAATGTTCCGTGAGAGAATTTCTGAGACATTTTCAAAGTTCAAAATATTAGCTTTTGACTTCATAATATTAATTATGTCTTCTATATGGATAGCACTAAATGTAGAATGTGTCTCATTCATTTGAGGTAATAAATGCCATTGATCGCTGTACAAATGTGTTTCACACACTCTACAGCTGCGAGGAACATAGAAACTATGTTCTTGCAAAAGCAGTCTTTTAAGAAATTGCGGGACCAAATGTACATGCATTGTTGAAATATACTGTGAACAGATGTGATCGAAGCTCGCTTGTAATTAGGTAATGATATGGTATTACTTTCCCATGGCCCTCTTTGAACAGGCGGCAACGGTGGTGGCTCTGGTGGGCTAACAACTTGGCTAACATTAGGGGCTGCTGCATCATTATCCAAAGCCAATTCTTGCATGTCTCGTGATGAGTCATGCACTGCCTGTCTACATATTTGCTCGCATCCAACACACATGGCAAACACAGTTGTTTCTTGAAGGCTGAAAATAAACCACAGTTAAAATAAACACAATAATAAATTAATTCAATCATTAGATAATTCTTATGTTTATATAATTTTTAGTAACAAGGGTATCTTTTTAAATATCGCTTTATGTTTTCAAGTACTATGTTATAGTAAGATGAGCAGTACTATGTTACACATGCCTACTTTAGGCAAGTATATTATGTTAAAATACATAAAACACAGATATAACAATCATACATACATAGTATGAAAGCTCATTTTTTATAGATTAATACAGCTAGGTATTTATCATTATGAAAAACAAAATGCTTACCACATAATTAGTATTTTGTGATAATAGAACAGCCAGCAACAGACACTCCATACTGACATTATGGTGTCTTATTTTCCTCACTGATTTGCCACAACCGCAGCACAAGCCGTTTGTTATGCCCCAGTAGTCTCTCTTGTTCACCAGCTTCGGTGTTTAATAATAATAAGCATGGATGACAAATAAATGTATCAAGAGGCAACTGAAAATAAGATGCACTGTAAAATTTCGCATACCAGAACTATATAAAAATAAATCAGGTTAAGTTTTTTCTAGTTCAACTTCTTACCTAGGTTTGGGAACGCGAAAGTCTTGTTTGATTGTGTGCAGAAAGCGAGGATATGAGATGCCTCTGCAACCTTTGCATGGCTATTCCGCAGTTGATGCACCTCATATTGATCCACAAAACAAAACCACAACGCGATGTAAATCAGAGTCCAGTATTAATAGCAAGGTAATCGGGTGGTAGAAGGTATCAGTACGTTGAAATAAGCAGTGGTAAAAAATATTAGAAAATAATCGCAAAAACAAACAGGACGCAATGTAGAATCTGCAATAACAATCACAGAGTACATTTTATATAACATAACATTGACATTTGACATAGACAATGACACATTGTCAAACAAGTAACGCGTTCCGTTTACGATTTTTTTTTGTGTGAAATATAAACAAAACTATCTTACGCATCAACATTATGAAAAGATAATTTTATTAAATGCCAAAAATACCAACGAAAACAGTTTCGTATAAATAAAATGTTTTAATAATAGCGTTTTGTCGTCCATATCAAACGTCTATGTGATATACGCAAGTAGTGTGCTTGATGTGGAACACCCATTATTATATTTATCTTACTCTATGGTCCATTATGGCGGACGTTGACAAATGGTACTTTGAATTCATCTTGATTACTAATTATTTTGAAATAAAAACTGACCAGTCCAGAGAGGTTAAAACCTACGTATTAAATCATTTTTATATTTTTAATATACAATATTATTTACTATTTAAGTGTACATGGAATGTACTTTTTTGTCCATGTCATTTATATGGATCCTTTTTGGTGCATTTCATAATTTGAAACAGGAACTGTTAATCAAATTCGAGTAAAAGATGAAGATCAGCTGTCAATATTTTCCCTATAAAAACATACAACGCATTGAAGACATTATTAGTGCTACTGTTTCCCTACTACTGATTAAAACCAACGTTATTATGGAGCGGCGACGTCATTTAAGCAGGGAAGAAATGCTCAGAGCCGTGGGAATGATAGAAGCTGGTTCCCGGCAACGTACTGTGGCTTTAGCTCTGAATACAAGTCAGAGTGTTATCAGTCGACTTTGGACACGTTACCGAAGCACTGGTACCGTGGCTGAGCGCCATGGAGGACGGTATCGCTGCACCACACGGAGACAAGACCGATACATTCAAATCTTAACTCGAAGAGCTCCAATAATAACCGCCATGATGTTAGCCGTGAGGCTTCATCACTCTTCAGGGAACTTAATTAGCGACCAAACAGTCAGAAACCACTTGCATGAAGTGAACCTTCATTCCCGAAGACCGCTACGGGTACCACCTATAGCAATGCACAATCGTAGGATTCGATATCAATGGGCTCTTGAACACAGAAATTGGGCAGAAGAACAATGGCGTTTCGTGTGCTTTTCTGATGAGTCTCGTTTTGGTATGAGACCGGATACAAGACGTATACGACACTGGAGAACCCCTGGACGCCAACAGCGATTAAAATCCTGCCAGGAAGTCCATCCTTATAGTGGTGGAACCATCATGGTATGGGCGGGTATTTGGATCGGCGGAAGAACTGAGTTGATTTGGATCAGAGGCAACCTCAACGCTCAAATTTATGCTGAGACGATTGTATCTGACGTCATCGTTCCTCTACAAGTGCAAATCGGTCCCTTATTTCAGTTAATGCATGATAATGCACGACCGCACACCGCAAGAGTTGTAAGACAGACTCTCGCCGCAGCTAACATCAATGTCCTGCTCTGGCCTGCTCAGTCGCCAGACTTGAACCCGATTGAGCATGCATGGGATATGCTACAGAGAAGAGCTCTGCCGAATATGGAGGGTATCCAGTCACAAGAAGACCTTTTTTTGTTGTTGCAACGAACATGGGCGGCCATTCCACAGCGTGATTTGGATGAACTCATTTTGAGTATGCCAAACCGATGTTCTTGTGTTGTTAGTGTTCGCGGTAGAAACACGGATTATTAATTGTTTAAGTTACCCATAAAATTTTAAAGAAAACTGTTATTTCAGTCTTTTTTTCGAACTTTAATGTTAGTGGTTCAAATGTCAAAAATCCCTTTATTAGGAAAATGGCAAATTTCTTTATTAATGCAAAGGTGACTTGGTTTATCGTTACTGTGACAAACGAAAACACTTTATTTGATGAATCCTTAAAGAAAATTTTAATCAATATCAATCAGGAGAAAAGTTATTGCAAAAATATATGTTGATCCCTAGACACTTTTGATGTGTGTATATTTATCATAACTTTATGTACTAATAAAACATTGGAGCCAGTCAGCTTAGTGCGACATCACAGTTTTTTAGCCTGAATTAATTACAAGACAAGTCATTGATATTCTTATGTTTTCTTTTACATTACAATGGAAACCGTGTAAAGAATTTTCCGTGACGTGAGGTTGCAAACAGTTATTTTTAGAACTTACTGTATTTGAATTTCAAAAGGTAACATTGACTTATCCAGACCTTAACTGGCGTCACATTGTTTGCAGGCATTATAATTTAAGATCGGTTAATATCATCTGAGTTTAACAGCCACCATCTTTTATTACAGACGCCGTTAAAGACAAATACAATGTTTTTGTCGTTAAATTTCAATTTTGTTAGCAGTTAAAACGGCCAGATTAACGCTGTCGCAGTCATCATAAAATGGTTTGGTTCTAAAGAATTTATGAGTCTGTACTTTATACTGCAAGGAACAAAAGAGTATTTAATACGTTTTGTTGTGATTTTAATAGTGCTATTAAATGAAATCTCGGTAAAAATTTTATGCTTGATTTGGAATGAAATTACTATTCACTAAACAGTCGTTGTGTCATCATAAAAATATAGAAAACATGATGGCAGGCTTTTATCTAGATGATTCTAGCACATTACAATATTCGATTTCAATATTATATTATTATAATTTAAGCATTACCTACTTAACTTAGTGTTTAAGAATGTTACGCGCAGCCAAGGTGTAGTAATTTTCTGCCAGTTTCTGCTTTCCCTACTACAAATATGCACCCATCAGCCTTTAAAGTAAGAGTGAACTACATCTTCTGCGTTCTATCTATCGCTTACACGAAACGGAAAAACATACAAACGTATAAGAAGTTAAATGAAGCGAAAGGGGTATGTTATCAGTACAGATAGTTTGAGCAGTGGCGTAGCTGAAGGTCCGCAGACCACGCGGCGCCTCCAGCTTTAGGGGGCCTCAGTGTCTTAATTTTTTTTTCCAGTCAACGTGTATACATTTTAAACAACTCCAAGCAAGCCAGTCTCATGTAACCCAGAACTTCGAGAATCCGAAGCAATAGGAACCTATCTAACACAGGAAGTTTTAACTAAATAAATTTGAAGAGAAGTTTAAATAAATTTGGTAAATTTTAGTTCTAGGTTACGTAGGGTTGACTCGCTTGGGTCTTAGGATTTTTTTGATTAACGTTGGGTTATAGAGGGCCTTGTTGAGATTTTGGCAGGGGGGCCTCCGAAGTTTCAGCTACGCCACTGAGTTTGAGGCAAGAGTGTACAGGCATCACCTGAGTTCTCTCGTTTCATCATACTCTTCATCAATCGCGTACCATCAAGTGTTATCGATGTCACGAACAGGCACATCTGAGAAATAAATAAACAGTAGCCAAAACTTTTTGGTCTTAAAAAAATATCTATGGCAAGCAGTGACGATTCAATTTAGACTACCCTCGGATATGACAGTCACCAAAGAACTTACAGTAGGCAAAGTCGTGACAAGGGTGATGCAGTTGATGGTGCTAGTAACAAATCTGTGTTTGAATTTAAATTTATTAAATGGTTACGTTACAATACAAAATACTTTGTTAAAAAATCTACACCACAATGGTTCAAATGCGATATAATTGTAACTTTATGGTTCGCGTTTTTATTTTTTCGTTTGTTCTCAACTTTGTATAGTGATTTTATACTACCTATAGTTTTTGGTTTCTATATAGTGAAAAATAAATATCTGATGGGATCATGTAACATAGCGCAAAACACGTTTACCTTTCATTATTTTATGTATACAATTACATTTATGTAACACCTTAACGTCATGAAAATTTTATTTAAAATAATAATAAATATTTAATAATTGTAAATATAAAATTACGCTTTAAATTTATCTACGTAAGAGGGTAGCGGCCATGTTCTAAAGAGATGTGAAAGGATTCTACAGACCATTTGTCAAAAGTGGGCTCATCCAGAATAAAAAAAAATACTGCAGCTTTGGAACGCAAGGGCAATTGAAGGAACAAGGTTGGTTCGTGGAAAGTTATAAAATTATGTCAATTTTTTCTGAGCCCAAATCCGTCAAGTGTCTTGTATGAATGCTATAAAACAAAAGTGGACCTTCTCGATATTCCTGCTTCCTGCAACTTGAGAAATAACTCATCTCAAACTGATAACTAAGTTGTACATTAAAAGGACAAGTTGGTCTGCGATGCTGTCGACGTACATACTTGTGACGATTCAGCTGGAGCCATTTGACCACAGCTCTCTGGATAAGACTTAGTAATGGTAACAGCGATAAGCGTTTTTGGTAAAAATATATGGGATTTTGAAATCGCGGGTTCGAACCCCGCCCATTACATTATTGCCGTGAACCCACTCCAGAAACAAGCATATTTAGCCTCGTTATAAAGGTTTACAAGATTGCTAGTAATGTAAATTCTACCCAAAATTTAACGGTAAGTTTAACGGTTAACTTTCTTAAATATATATACTAGCTTCTGCCCGCGACTTCGTTCACGTTTTTTACCCCTTTTTGGGTAACATTTTTACAAACTTTGATTGTCATATTTATTAATATCTAATTAAAAGATCAAAAAATAAGTTTCAAGCTTCTAGCTTTAAAAATGACGTAATTTCTATACAAATATTCATCCCCTATTTCAACCCCTTACAGCCCTTTTTCGCAATAAAAAGCAGCCTATGTCCTTTTATAGGCTTCAGACTATGTCTGTACCAAATTTCATTTAAATCGGTTCAGTAATTTAGGCGTGATTGCGTAACACACAGACAGACAGAGTTACTTTCGCATTTATAATATTAGTAAGTATATATAGGAAAGATTTCATGATGATCTGTTAGTCGGAGTACTTTTGGTGGCTTACCCAAATGTCCTTACTTTGGTAGTATTATTAAAATACTTAATTCTAAGTTGACCGGCCTCATTTTGTTTTGTGTTAAAAAAAGTGTGACGTTTTAAAGCGTAAATTTTACCTACTTGCAAAATACATAATCATATCAAATACGAATCATTTAAGATAAATAAGATGGTCTACCAGTATAGCTTTAAGAGACCAAGTTAAGTTTTGATAATTAATTTGTAACATCGGTGAAAATACTTCGCTACTACGAAATAGTTAATATAAATAAATAATAAGTAATTCTCAGTGGCGGGTCAATCTAAGAAAAGAATGGCAATAAAGTTGAGACAAGATTGTTCTGAACTAAGTCGGGTTTGGGGTAAACTAGTACAAGTTTCATGAAAGTACTTATTTATTGGTCGAGCTGTTAAATAGTTAGTCTAGTTTACTTCTCAACTGAAGTCTTATTTATTTATTTATTTATTTATGTACACACAAGACACTTACAAAAAAAAAAAATTAAATACAGAAAAAAGAGCACAAAGGTGCTGCTTATTTCCTAAGAAATTTCTTCCAGCAGACCTGCGACAGGAGAGTTCAAGAGGAGATGATAGACACAGTGTGTATAAATACTAGTTACGATAAATAAAACATACTTAGCTATACAATTAAACTATAATGATATAATAAACATCTATTTACATCTATTTGCTACCAGCCTTCGCAGAACAAATTCTGGTGATCGCTCGCCGCTGCATCGTTTGGTTTATACATACAATGAACATTTTAGTGCAATCGACATTTTACATCTCAGTAAAACTAGTTATAAAAATAGTATCATTAAAATACTTAAGGATCGGCAGAATGTTCCGGAAGTTTAGTTTTTATATCAGTTTTGTTTGGTTATTTTATATTAGTCTCAATAATAATAATTAGTTATTTCATACACAAAATAAGAAACTATTGTTAGTACAATGGCTTAAATTTTATGTATTAGGCTAAGGTTTATTTATCGTAATAATTAATAGCGTGGTTGAACAATTCTGCAAATGTCTGCTCACAGGTTGATTAAAATTTTTACAGTAATCTGAGGAAAATGTGGGTTGTGTATTAGATAAGTTTATAGTTTAAGACATTTTTGTTATTTTTTAATATGCAACTGTTAATTTTCCCTACATTAATAAATAAATAAATATACACTACTAATTTTTAATTAGTACAAATACTTAAAGGGCTTATTAGAAAAGGTCTTGTTATTATATATGTAAAGTTTCACTATATAATATTGATAAATAGCAAAGTTATTAGCGTTTGTTTATATCCCAAAATGTCACTCAATTTACGGACATATTGTACAGGCCATTCATGTATTCATTAATCGTGATGTCGCGGTCACGCGGTCTCGCTCAAACTTGCCCCGCCTCCAACAGCTGTTATCGTAAATTGTAGGTAGCTTAGACGCATCTTTAAGCTTTACGAATTAAAAAAAAAGTAAAATAAAAGGTTCACGAAAAATAATAGGCACTTATTAAATTCAAACTTTACCTACATACTTTAATTGGGCCATTTGCTTGTGTTGTTCAGTATCCACCTGCAGAACTCCATCCTTGGTTCATTATCCACAGTAGTCAATTCTTGACCCTTTCTTTAGTGGTATGGGTGAAATCCAGACGAACTAATGGTCGTCTATGCACAGTACTGGCTGATATTAAAATGACGAGCTGCGTCATTCGTACTTCGCCGGGGATCTTCAAAGTAGTCCACTACATCGTCGTAAAGGTTTTGGGCCGGTCTTCCATGTCCTTGGCGATGGGCCGTTGCGCGGAATGATCAATGGTCGAGTAAACGTTGGTAAACATTTACCACAGTCCGAACCTTTGGCTAGCGAGCATTTGGGTACTCTTCCCTGTACATACGAACAGCGGCCACCAGACCAAAAGTACACACGCAACATAGCCACGTACTCCCGAGATGAAAACTGGTAAGCCATCGCGACAGTAAAAACGTAACAACTTATGTTTAAAAAGCACGCGCACACTTCCGCTAACAAATTGGCACTGTTTGTTCGTTCACTCGTTGTAAAAAGGACCGCTGGCCAGAGGGGGCGTGGCTTGAGCTTAGACGCGAGTTTGCCGGGATTTATGAATGACGATCTAACTGGACTAGCACTGCGCGTAGTATTTTCTAGTAGCAATTGTTATGAATGATTGATTCAATTATGAGTTTACCAGTTATGACAAATTTTCGTAGACAATTTTGGGGTTTCGTTTTTTTTACTTTTGACTACATAAATATGATCAGTAAAGGGTACGGATAGAGCCCCATTTTTTTTTGTACTAATTAAAAATTAGTAGTGTATACCTACATAGAATTAAAATACATATTTATATTAATGCTATAAAAATATATACCTATAATAAATATATAAAATTACGGGATGTTAGATAGGTAATGATCTTTGACCAGCTTTTTGAAAATATTAATGGATTTAGCTTCCCGGATTTTAGCGGGAAGTGAGTTCCACAGTCGTACTGCATGAAAGGAGAAGGAGTGGGAATAGAAACGGGTTTTATGGGATGGGAAATTGAGATGGAGTTTAAGGTGGGATCTACAAAGTGCGTCAGTAGGATGAGTGAATGAAAAACGATCGCGCAGGTAGTTAGGTTATTGAGATTTTCTGATGTTAATTATTAATACAGTATTTATAGACAACAAGCTTAAAAACTGGCCAAGTGAAAGTCAGACTCCGCATGAAGGGTTCCGTAGTAACTACGCCAAACAACTTTTTTTTTCATAGTATTTGTATGAATTACAAAGTTATATTTGCGGTTTGAAAAAATATGCTATATCTTAAAAACTACTGACCCGATCTCGTACAAACAATTTTTCACTGAAAGTTGAAAGTTTATATTAAGATCTACAGCATATATTTTTTTCAGATTTTCCACTCTATTATTATAGAAGTTAGAGGCGAGACACACATTTTACCACTTCAGAAGCGTATATCTTTTAAACGATTGACGTTATGAAAAAGTGGTTTGAGAAACCTCAATGTTATTTTTAATACCTGTCTACTCTGTCTAAAAAAAAATCTGTTTTTGTTCCATGTATGGTAAGCCCTCTTAAATTTATTTATTTATTTCTTAAAATCAGAAAGCGGTTTACAGAATACATCTAACTACCAAGTTTCACATGTATAGCCCCTAATAGTTTCGGAATAAAATACATACATAGGCATACGGACGAACGGTCAGACAGATAGACAGACATGACGAAACTATAAGGGTTCCGTTTTTTGCCATTCGGCTACGGAACCCTACAAAATCGAGAATAATTACAGTTAGTTTAACAGCCGCACGATCTTTAAAGTTAAGCAACGCTTGCCGTGCTCGGTCCGTGGATGCGAAACGTAGAAGGGAAGATTCTACGTGCCTTGGAAATCACGTTTAGCCATTGGTACCTACCATCCATCATCCATTTCTACACCTTTGACAGTCCTTACGAGTAGTCAGAGACCCGAAAATTTGAGACCAGTCTTGCCAATTACAATTACCTAACGCTGAATGTAAAACGTCACAATAGAACTGTGAATAATTTTGTTAAAGAAATAAATAAATGATAATTGATAAATGATCTTTATTTTGCAAATTGGTTATTAAATAACACTTTTACACGTAATTTTTTCGTAAATATTAACTAGATGAGGCCGGTGTTTCCTAACTGACTACCCTGAGAAGAAACACCGAAACAAACTCAGGGGTCCGTCTCTTTTAAAGTCCATACAATCTACACTGGTTTGATTATATGGGAACCTTGTAGGTTTCAGTCTGAGGCGATCTTTTGAAGAAAGATGCTCACAGATTTGAGTGGGTCTGTCCATACAGTGCAAGCAGTTGTCAAATGACGTATAGCTCAACTTAGAACAAGGAGCTTAACGATTTGACGAACAATACCAAGGTACGGACGTTTGGGTAGGCCGCAAAAGCACTCAATCTGCCAGACAATTATGTTTAACTCGAATAAAATAACCTACATAGTTCACATATTCACAATCGTTTATGAGGATTATGTAGATTAGTCTGAAATGGACTTTTCAGGAAAGACCACACAGATTTGAGTAGACCCGTCCCGTCAGTGCAAGCCTTTGTCAGTAAGTCTGTAAGCTCAACTTTGGACTACTAAAGAGCGACGGGAAAGAATAGAAAAGGCCAAAGACGGGACGAAATAAACTATTTTTTTTTTTAAAACCCTAGAACTCATCCGATTAGACTGAAAGCTGATTTGAGAAAAGGCTAAGCAGATGCAAGATTTTTAAAACATGGCATCAGTTTTTAGAGTTCCGTAGCCGAATGACAAAACTTAACTGTTCGCCATGTCTGTCTGTCTCACTGTCTGTCCGTCCGTCCTTCCGTATGTCACAGCCATTCATTTCAAAACTTTTAGGACTATACATGTAAAACTTGGTAATTCGATGTATTCTGTAAACCGCTTTTTGATTTTAAGAAACAAAAATATATTTAGGCAAAATAAAGGGTGGCCCCATACATGGAACTAAAACTGAATTATTTTTTTCATGATATCTATGCGTGTGTGATATCTATAGACAGATCTTTAAAAATGACACTGAAGTTTCTTAGACCACTTTTTCATAAAGTTAGTCGTTTAAAAGATTTACGCTTCCAAATAGGTAAAATGTGTGTGTGTCCCCTCTAACTTCTATAATAATGGAGTGAAAAATCTAAAAAAAAATATAAGTCTGTAGATCTTAATGTAAACTTTCAACCAAAATTGGTTTAAACGAGATCGGGTCAGCAGTTTTTGAGTTTTTATATTTTCTAAAACCGCGAATATAACTTTGTAATTCATACAAAATGAAAAACAAAGTTATTTGGCGTAGTTGTGAAAAATGTAAATCAGCTAGTTTTAAGATAATTTGTAAGGTTTTTTTGTCAAATATATATACATATTATATTATAGTTACTACGGAACCCTTCATGGGCGAGTCTAACTCGCACTTGACCACTTTTTATATGTATATATGCTATCAAATACTGCGTAGAAATATTTAAAAAACACTGGAGTCATTCTACTCATCATTACACTTTAACTAAGAGTAAATATTTTTATATAAATAAATGTACCATTCAGACGGTACTTTTATGTTTTATGATTAGTTTGAATTCTGATTAGCTCATTCACTTAGGTTTTTTTAACTCATTTTCGGGCTTATTCATAAAGTAATATAACCAATTGCTTGGTTAAAATTTCGATTAACAATTTCTAAATTTCTTTTCAAAATTTGAACAAAGAATCGTACTTTAAACTACGCGTAGGTATCATTAAAAAGTTTTTAATTAATGGGCTTTAGAAGTTAAATTTTGATGATCAGTATGATAAGAGTTTTCATAAATTAGACTATCACTGGAAGACCGATCACGAAATTACGTTCGTAGGTTGAAAGCTAACGAGATATCGCACCTACGGCACGCAAGGGCAACCAAAGGATTTGAGGAAAGATTTGGTATTTAGTAGTAGAAGTCTGAGATTTTCCCGTCTTAAAAAAGCGAAGAAAGCTATATTCCTCATTTTGTAAGACCCTTTTTGCTACAGTAAATAATATTATTTCTTGTTCTTTCCTCTCCCGGCTTGTCCATGCCTAGAATATCTTCCCTAAGGTTATTTTTAGTAGATTTATACTGCTTTCAGCTCAAAGCTGTTTCAACTAGATCGCGATGTGGTCGCTGCCTAAAGTAACGTCACTAGTTTGTAGTCGTCTAGGCCATGCTAGTCAGCACTTGACTGGATTAAGTCAAAAGTTTATTTAAGTTCGTCTGTACTTGTAGCTGATGCAATTTAAAGGAAATTTGTAAGAAATGAGCCAGGACTGCAGAAATAAACGAGGAAATTGTAATTAAACTGTAGCCTAAATTGTCTTATGTTGGTATTTTAAAGTGGGGCTAGTGATTTTGTCCCTGAGTAGGTAGAGTGTTATTGGGTTTATCCTTTTGGAATTTCTGAGTAGCAGTTCAGAGCTAGGATGTGTGCCTACCTAATTACCTATACAACGTGTAATCTAAAGGGTATATACATACCGAGTGCACGGCTTCTTTGGATGATAACAAAAGATATGGCAAGGGTTTTCTAGTCCTATGTCATGTGTGGAGCATATTAGAAATTTCAATACATTGATACCAGAGGCCGAATTTTTCAAATTAAGAAGAACGAAGAGAATTATCGTTTTATTGGCAAGTGACGTGGAAAGTGATGACTCTCATAGTGCTGTGACACGTTTGTTATTACTGGTATTCAAGAAACATATGAAACCAATAATTTGAGGTCAATTCTGTGAGTCACTTATTTTGAGCTGAAACTTAGCATAAAGACTCCATACCAGATGTTGTCTTCAGTCCTTTTGGATAGATATGGGGTTTGCGTTACACGTTGTATATATTGCTGACCTAAGCCAGCCAACTAGCGGGAATGGAGATTAACGTTACTGGTGCAAGTGTATATACTATACTTGTATCCCGTTGTTTTGCCATCGGCAGAAACGTTCAAAAGGTGCCTGATCTTTGGGAAAAAAAACAGGGAATGTGGGATTTCTCAATAGCTAAATCCAGCCCAGTGCTCACCATGAGCAAATGGGAGAGGCCCCGTTACCTATTTTTTTTAGAAACATTCTAAATGATGAACATGAAAATGGAAATTATCACATGTCTTCTACTGCTCTGGGTGAAGTGTTCTCTTGCTGAAACAGGAGAGATTGTGAAATTTCTACCTATTGACTAAAAACTTAACCTGTTCCTACAGCGGCCTTTGCGTTCTAGGGACGCGGTATTTTGTTAGAAAATTCGCACACCCCAGTGAACTTTGAAGCGTGATTTTTCATTAACAATTTAATGAATACTAGTAGTTGCTCGCGACTTCGTTCGCGTGGGAAGTTTTTCCCGTGTAAATCCCGATCCCGTGGGAATTTCGCAAAATTCCGTCTTAGCGAGCATTTACGTACTGAAAGGGGGTTCCCATGGAAAATTTGAGAGTCCTACTACTTGTATTTTCTGAGATTTAGTGATTAATCAGTGACTGGTATTTCGCTTTTTTGAAAACAAGGTCAGTGATTAAAAAATCAACGTCAAAAAAAAAAAATTGTAGTGAATACAGTTTCTGAGAAACAAGGCTTCGTAATGAGTATTTGTGGATTTTTTACGTGGAAACGTCCACAAATGCCGGCGCCTGTCGTGCCCAGTAATGCATCCATTGAACAAAAACATGGTTACTGTGATTACACCGGGAGCTCGGATTGTAAATAGAAATTATAATACTTTAATATTTTATGTCTTATGCATCATCAATATCCAGTCTAATCTGATGCAGTTGAGATCTGACCTCCTCAACCCAGTAACTGGGTATTACGATATGGATCCATGCAGCTGTTATTATTTAGCCACGAGCTCATTTTATCTATAACAGTAAAAATAGTGTCTGTACATTTAAATGTTATACAAATATAATAATTGAGGTGAGTAAAGAAAGTGAGTATTGATCAAAATATTTGTTTTGTTAAGTATTGTATATAATACCTATTTATTTTGATTTTGTTTTTTTTTTATATATAATTATTTCATTATTGTTAATGTGAGGATAATGTAGGTTATTCTTTCTTCGTTGTTTTTATTTTCACTATAATTTATTTAATTATTGATGTCAAGCAGTTTGAGTACTTGTGTGGCCTACCCAAATGTCCGTTGGTATTTTTTGTCAAATTGTTGAGCTCCTTAAGTTCCAAGTTGAGCTACACGATAACTGACAAATGCTTGCACTGTCTGGACAGGTCCGCTCAAATTTGCGTGGTTATTTCCTCAAAAGAATACCACAGACATGAACCTACATGCTTCTCATATAAAAATACAAGTTGTCTGGACTTTAAAAGAGACTATGACCTCTGAGTTTGTTTCGGTGTTTCTTCTCAGAGTAGTCAGTTAGGAAATACCGGCCTCATCTAGCTAAACTTAACACGCAAAAAAACATGACGTGTAAAAGTGTTATTTATAACCAATTTACAAAATAAATATTTCATTTCATTTCAAACGATACCACGGCAAAAAAATTAAAAAAAACTTCTGTCTGTTTGTACACGATAATCTCCGGACCTACTGGATGGATTTTAATGAAATTTGGGAAGTAGGTAGTTGAAATCCTGAAAAAACACATAAAAATATTTTTTACCCGGAGTTCTCACGGGATCGGGATTTATGCGGGAAATTCTCCCACGCGAACGAAGTTTCGTGCGACAGCTGGTATACAATAAAGTCTAATTTCCATTCTACCTTCAAATATTGTTTTTATATTTTCATGAATTTATATGAGTCATTTCTAAATTAAACATTAATACTTAGCAAGCTTATTACACTTAGATACACAGCATTTAATATACTAGGAGTTTCAGCTTGCGATTCCATTAAGATAAATATTAATGAGTTAGTTAATTAGTTAATCTCTCTGGCTTTCATCACGCCCCAACCTTATCAAAACATAACATATAATTGGTCTTTATCTTTCTGCTTCAGAAAAATCAGCTTAAAATAACCCCAAACTTTAATAAAAATGAAACTAGGACTAACACCCCAGCATTCATCAACTATGATAGAACCAATTTATCTCAAACTGTGATTAATATTCATATTTCTAATTCTGTTATTATGATAAAGTGAGAGCGGCCATTAAAATCTCCATAACTAACGACGTTTCAGTTTAAATTGTAGACATTAAATTCATAAAGGTCGTTAATAAGAATAAAAGGTATTATGATATTACAGACGAAAGCTGGTTTACATGATAACAGAGTATTAACTTTATCAATTAATTTTAATATTACAAATCAATTCGTTTTTTGTAAGGTTTCTTGAAATTTTTATTTCATAGAAATGAAATTCACTCTATAAAAATAATATTATTATAAATACGAACCTTTAGATAGATGTATGTATGGGTGAACGGATCGGAATGAAATTTGGACAGATTATAGTCTAGAAAATTTTATAGACCATACTTTTTATGCCAGAGAAACGTACAGTCAGTCCCATGGGGTATATTTATCAAAATGTTCACGAGAACGTAGTGATGAATAATCATAAAAAAGTATGTGTAGAATAGTGGCTTGAGAGACGCCATGGCGTCCTCGCTTTCCGCCTGACGCAAGTACTGATCGAACATGGCTGTTTCGGGAGGTACCTGTTTCGGATACAGTGAGAGGATACGCCCGCGTGTCGTCAGTGTGAGAATCACTCGGAGGACACGGTGGAGCATACGGTGGAGATGTGCCCCGCTTGGGCAGAGTACCGCCGTGTCCTCGGGGAGGCGATCGGTGGCAGCGAACTCTCGCTCCCGTCCCTGGTCCAGACCATGGAGCGGGGCGAGCGGAAATGGGACGCAGTCGCCTCCTTCTGTAAAGCAGTCATGCTAACGAAGAAGGAGGCACAAGAACACGTGAGGAAGAGACTCCGTTCCAGGGCTACGGTATCTCGTTAGAACATTCCCGCAACTCCATGTCTAACGTGGTTGCGGGAACAGAAGGACAACTGAATGTGCAGGGTGGGTTTTTAGTCAGTAGTAGTCTAACATTCCCTTCCGCTCAACCTACAGCGGGAAGAGTAGTTTGATGATTTTCCCACACAGAAAAAAAACGGTTGTGGAGATCATATAGGCCGGGGGTGGCCAACCGGTCCATCGCGGCTATTAGTCGATTGCGGCAAGGCAAACAATAATTTAAATTTTTAAAAGTTGAAATATACAACCTAATAATAATATTTATATCTAAAAAAATATATGCAACTGATTGCGCAACGTAATTATCAGCAAATTACGATATAATTAGGTAATGATTACGATATTTACATACTCTCTGTTTCTCGCAATAGCTCTCTTTTATTTTCGATAAGAAATGACTAGCGCAAACGCGTGCTGTGTGGGATATGCGCGAGGGAGTGCCGGGTGTCTGTCAATCTCAGTCCGTCATTCGACAACACTAATAATATTAATGTGAGCTAATAATGTTAGTATAAGTATTATCATTACGCTATTATAATTAAGAAGTTAGTAAATAGTTGCTAAGAATTAAATGTTATGTTTTCACGTTTAATAAAAAAATACTCCATGAAAAACTATACTTTTTCCTTAAAAAAATCAAGAACTATGTAATTGGTAGATCCCACAGGGATTCGTTGATAAAAAGTCGATCTTAGCTCTGATCAAGTTGGCCACCCCTGATATAGACAGTTGCTTCAGGTGAAGCACTGATACTCAGCTGCTTCTAGTTAGACTAGAACCCAACTCCAAACATAGTCAGGAGAAGGCTAAGCCGATGATGATCTAACCACAGACCGACGCCGGTAAGTATTGAAGGTTAAGCAGCCTAAAGACTGGCCAGCGTGGCTGTTATTATTTTGCTTTTGGCTTTCCTATAACCATCTAACCGGAACAGATAATCAATCTCTATCAAGCGCAGGTTCGGTCGTTTATGGACACTGATTTGAAAACCACTTGATCGCACATACGTTGCCCCGACGCACGAAAACTATGCGAGCTTTTGCTCTTATATACTGGCTACGATACACGAACCATTTTAGTTGTGACCAAGTATTAGGCCTGTGTGCATGCTAAACAATTACAAATTTTAAATTTTTGTATCCAATTTATAACGCATAATAATGCTTTCATGCGCGTTGAAATGGTGTGGAAAACATTCCCAGACATCTAGATACCAAATGGATGACATAACTATTCATCAGTAATGAAATAATATGAAAATTATTTATCATTTACTCAGATTATAAGCTACCGCAGAGGTCCATTTAAAGTGGAGGTTTGGGTGGTTAAGGACAAAATTGTGTCGCGCGTTGATGTCTTTTGGAAATGTCTCTTTCTTACATGAAGAAATTCTAATTCTTTTATCCCTGTCTTTTCATCTGTATTTTTATCGTAAAAATCTGTGCTGTTACCTATAACGGCTGAATACGATATCGATAATTATAAAATTAAACTTTTTTTTTTTAATTCAATTCAGATAGTTGTTATAAAATACATATCTACATTAACCGACTTTAAAAAAAGGAGAAAGTTCTGATATTTTTTCTTCTGTGTGACATGCATGTTTTCATTTTAGATTTCCCAAGATTCCAGATTAAAAAGAAAAGTGGATGGATAAGGTTACTAGGGAATATTGGTTTCTAGTTTGGTTTTTATTGATATAATGTTGAGAAAAGTCAAAATAATATAAGATACCTATATCCAATCTTTCTAGGCTTCAAATAGTATGACGGAGTCTAATATTAATTAACTTGGACCTTTGCATTACAATATCGCCCTCGTAAGTTACTTTGGTTCCGGGGTTGCGGTAATGTTCTAATGAGATACCGCGGCTCCGGAACTTAAGGGCAGCTGAAGGAACAGGGTGGGTTTTTAGTCAGTAGAAGTCTGACACTCCCTTCCACTTTACCCAGAGCGGGAAAAGTCATTCGACGATTTTCCCACCCAGGAAAAAGAAACAGGTTACTTTGTTTCGATGTCGAGTCCACGGGTTAAGTGTATGTAGAAGGGAGGAGTCATTAGATAAATCATGTAATGACTCACCACCAAAAAAATAATTACTACCGAGTGCCTGCTGAAGCTACAGTTGTTGACACAACTGATTTTAATGAAAATATATTTATTATGGAATATAAAAAAATATAAAAAAATAAAATATAAAAATAATATATGGCCGGCTACATTGTCCATGCTCTAATAAAGCAAATAAAATGCCTAACTTGTACTGAAGCGTTGATTGGTGTTACAAATCAAAACACCTTACAATTTTAAAAAGACACTAAAACAAGTTATTGTACGGATCCACCACAGTAATAGAAATTTGTCGTCGTTGTGAAATTTATATTAAAAGGGCGATCAACGAGAGTGGTTTGAAAGTGCTGTCTAAGAAATATAATTCCAATTATTTTATGAGATCAGTTTTAAAATCACTGATTGGGTATAATTATTCCCGGATATTAATTTTCATCAATATGAAATAGAAACTACCAATCATTTGATTGAATTAGCAAGATGCATAATTCAGAAATATATAGACGCTCGATTATCATTTTTTAGCAAAAACAATCAGAACCCTAAAACTTTAATTCGAAAAAAAAAAATACCAAATTAATTCATTTTATAAATCAATAATAACAGCATACTTGTTTTTCTTTTTGTAATTGAGACTGATAATGATTAAATATTATTATGTGACTTTATTGAGTATTTTTATAATGTTAAACTTCATTTTATCGATATCGATAACTTTCCCTCAATCAAGTAGAGCAATCCCTAACTCGGCATATCTATGAAGCTTGACCTTGAACTGAACAATTGCAGTAGCGCATTTTTTCCTCGCCTCCCAACCCGTATTGGTGAGTTGTGTTCTTCAAAGAAATCGGCCTATAAGCTTTCTAGGCTAAATACTCTCTGTGTATGGAGTACCTACTGCTCTTATCCTTGGGATGGATCTGCCAAATACCAACTGGACGCGCTTGAGTCCATTGAAAGTGTACATAATCTTAAGTGGGCCAGTCTGATTCAACGCGAATGCAAACAAAGGGGCCTCGTAACAAAAACAAAGGGTTCAGCTTTCGTGTACTCAAGTATTGAGAGGAGCCAGAGTTGTTGACGTGCCGGTCTCGCGCTGTGGGAATGGCGCCGCGGCGTTGCGTCATACCTCGAATTCCGCTGATAATCGCTGACCCCTAGAAGTGCACTTCTGCGCATTGAATGACTCATGCTAGGCCCCTGGGACCCGGACCGTGGGAGGCGGTGGTTGAGAGGGAAGTTAGAGTATATATAAGCTAATGTTTGCGGGATTCGGGATAGAAAAGGAGAAACTCGTCGAAGGTGGACAGCGAAAGTCGATCTAAGTAATAAATATCAGTGATTGTGGTTTGAGTGATCAGAACTTGGTAAGTCAATATTCTTTATTTTTGAGAATCTTATTATGGTGATTAGAATTGGGTATTTAATTCGAAGTGTTATTAATTACGTGAAATAAACTCTATAACTCGTCATTTATGTTTGCAAAATAATTCTTCTGGAAGTTATGTTGGAGTCTAATTTTATTCTACTAAGTTATAATCCTATTTAAATAAACAGTGGTAGAATAGAGTAAATGAAAAGGTTAAATCAAATCATATTAATACAAATTAGATTACTTTCATTGCAGATGTACCTATGCTATTTAATTTAGTATATTAAATTAAGAAACCAAATAATATATTTTATTACAATAGAATTATTTTTAATATTGACTGATTGGTAAATTAATACACCATAGAGGGTTCTATACTAATGTTTTATGTGAATACTATTCAGTTTGATTTATGAGTAGTAAGATAATTTGTTTATTAAATTGTTCTTTGTATTTAATAAGTTAAAGATTTGGTAAGCAAATTATCTCTAAATTATATTAGGATGTGATATTACTGTTCTTAAAAGTGTGTGTCTTTTCATGTGTAGTATGTGGTATTATTCAAGTAAACTCGATAACATCAGTGATAGGTTATTTTATCGATCCGATCGATAAAATCACAGGGACGCTTTCAATATTAAATGATTTATCACTCCAGGCTAGATACGATAAATCATGAGGATTGTTAGGTTCAGCATTAAATAAATAAGTACACAATTAGTTATAAGTTAATATCTACACATCACTGCCTCAAATATACACGACACGTAGAATGAATGCATAGGAGAATTATTACATAACACATACAAATAAGAAACAAAATATTGATAAAACAAAATATAATTGGGTTATGGTAAGGGGTAGGTGAGTCCATTGGTCCTGACTAGTCGATTAAATTCGAGACTTTCTAGATGGGATCTGGTGTGATTCACAGCTGCTGGGGGTGAGTTTCTGGTCTATAGAAATTCAACATGTCATAATTATTAATACCATAACATAATTAAGAAAGAAAATAATAAGGAAGTAATAGGTTTATATATATATTGAACATTCACCATAACATAACTCAATTTCGCGAATTTGCAGAGGTATTGGTTGGAGTCATAGTATTGAGATAAATTGTAGATATCTCTCGAATTTTAGACTGTAAGGCTAGGGAGTACTTCAACCAATACTAGACTTATAACTCTCAATAATTTAGTAACACCTTACACCACCACCATTTACACCTTCTGTGTATTGTTTTCAAATATTTAACCTGAATAATACCACCTTTTCAGCTAGTTTTAATATGGGGAATTAGGATGGCTAGGCTGTGCTATATACTAAATACTTGAATTCATTGGAACTCTTTGATGAGAAAAGAAAAGGTACTAACAGGGGCGAAAGCTTTTCGAATGAAGTTTTCTCCTTTACAAGTAGAAGGCTATAACCTGGTGTTAAGCTTTCTATGTGTGAATGTACTAAGTAGTATAATATTATTCTTTAACTATATTTAATTGTTCCTTGGAAATGAGCACGGACGTGAATGTAAATACTTAGCTTCTAAAAATATTATTGTAAAATCTTGTTCGAAATTTATTACCAAATGAAATCATTACCTTTAGGTGTATTAAAAATATCCAAAATTTTAGGGATTCTAAGTAGTATAATATTATTCTTTAACTATATTTAATTGTTCCTTGGAAATGAGCACGGACGTGAATGTAAATACTTAGCTTCTAAAAATATTATTGTAAAATCTTGTTCGAAATTTATTACCAAATGAAATCATTACCTTTAGGTGTATTAAAAATATCCAAAATTTTAGGGATTAGTATTCCTTAAGGTAATAAAAAGGGAAGTGCGACAAAAGACAATCAATACTGTGGTTACTCAGAATCGTGTACCGGAGGTACATGTAGTTATAAGTTACTATGGAATTTTCTTTCAGCTTCTACGAGTAGATTTAATTTAATAAATAGTAGTTAGAAACGTGTACCACTTGTGATGGACATATATGAGAACCACTTCACCTCCTTCGCGATTCAGTAAAGTATTTTAATATTTATTACTTTGTAACACTTTATTATACGGCATGGGGAAGGTTAATTTTGCTTCTTACAGCAACAAAGGAGTTCAAGAAAGAGTACTGCATCACTGTGGGTTATCATGTACACCGGTTAGCTATTTTATATGGTTGCATTATATAATTAGATAATATATGATTTAGAAAGAAGAATAGATCTACAATATTTAATAAAAGTACCCTTTGCAAAGTAGGTGAGATTGATAGAATAGAAATTAGGGATATTTACAGGAGTTTAATTACATGATAATTCACAGTCCAAAGAAGACACCAAAAGTTAGTAGTATGATTTTCTTATATTCGCCATTTTGGTTTAATTACTTGAACAATTATTTTATATTTTGAATTTTATTTAAACCTAAAGTAAATTCTTTTATCAATTATCAATAGACATATTATTAGAGAGAAGTATTTGAAACCAACATAGCCTTCCTAGTTATTATAATCAGTGACTACTTGGAATTACTAATGTTTTACACAATTATTAAGAGATATTTATAAAGTCACTTATTGTATAACTAGAGTAAACTTTAATCACTTTATGGTTTATAATTGTTTATGGAATGTCAGTGGAAGCTTTTGACAGTTGCTTGATGTCAACTAATGATGTTTTTCTTATTGTGATTTTTCGGTTTTCCTTGATATTTTATAGTGCTATGTGAATTTTAACATAATTTAGGATGAATTATTTCTTCCAGGTTGTATTAGAAATATAAGCAGATACACCTCCATACTTATTGTAAATTTTCCTTGTTATTTTTATATTGTGTGAGTTTCAGATCTTCGAGTTAAGTTGTTTCTTCATATACCTAGTATTAGAAACTTAAGCAGATATGCGTAGTTAATCTATAGTAGGCCAAATCAGTTCACTTATGATTTGAAAACAGACAGAAACTGGTTATAACTTGTTATTGAAAGTAATTCATACTTAACCAGGTTGTGTTGGTTCATTTCTTAAGCTGAATAGTAGAGTTGTTTAGATAATAAGTGTAGTTAGTTCCGCGGAACTTCGTCGTGAGATTAGAGTTATTTCAAGAATATGAATATACTAATTATGCACCAGTTGACTTTACACAATCTGTAGTATTTTCATAAGTGAGTGTCATATTCAAGGAGTTGTTATGAATTTAAGGGACCTCACAAACCCCTTCTAAGTGTAGCCTCCTAAGAAGATACTCATTGGTGATTATATCCTACTGCAAGCAGGAACACTTCACATGCAGCAAAGATCTTTATGCACACTCTACAACTGTAATTGGTAAGCAATGTTTTGTAGGCCAACAAAACATTGTTTTATTGATTCAACTCACCACATCAATCTTACATAGTTAACTGGGACTAAATTAGTATTGCAAGTTAATTAGCTAGGCCCTACCTCTTCCTTATCCCTTCATTTCCAACTAATCATTTCCTTCCCGTTCCTTCTAACTTTAAACTCATTATAGGAAAATATTCCTGTGATACTATTTCACTTCAGCATGATTAATATAATTGTAACAGTTTAATTATGATAAATGAATTTAATAACCTAATTCTTGGAATTCCATGGGAGGAATAATATGGGAATGATTCTCATCATTTCAATGTATGTAGGCACCCGGCACTGATGGAATATCATGGGTGTTTCCGTTGATCCCCTATGAGGAGTAGGAGCACTTATGGGACCCCTTCGTGTAAATTCTGGCTCTGTCTGATACTAGACTGGTGTGACATTACCTGTTGACCCCTTGTGAAATTCTTGGATAAAGAGGTTGTGAAATAATTGTGATATATTAATGACTTGAGTACGTCTCAATCATTTATAAAAGAGTCTCAGTACCATTATAATTATAGGCTTAGTCCTATCATATACTAAGGTTTAACCTTCTACTAAGAATGAAAAGTAACATACTAATTGAAGTGTTCAATTATTATTGATTAATGTTGGACTGAATGGTTGTACCTAATTACTGTATAGGACTTAAAACCGTTTTGAATCCAATATCCCATCTGAAGGGGGTGCACATAGTGGTTGGCACTCATTTTAGTTGAGGCGTTTGGTGTGGGGCCTACTAACTTCTACAAAATACAAAATTTGTAGATGCAGATTTCCTAATTCCTTTATTCCTTATAGTCAAATATATATGTTAGCATCTTTAATTCAGGAAGAACTGAATTGTCTTCCTTAGGTTTAAGGTATTTAAGAATAACCTTTATTATGTTTAATCATCTGATCAAGACCTTTATTCAGCCACAGAAATAATTAATTTAAATTAAACAAAGTCATTTACCCATTTCTGTAAATAGTCTCTTTCCTCTAAAAGACTCGGGTTACTTATAAACATAACGTAGGAGAGACGATCATTGGCCAATCAAATCTTCAATTCAAGAGTTGCAAAGGGGGGGTTAGTTACAAAAGACGGGCCAAGAGACTCATTGGCAACGATTCACTAGTCGAATCAAAGCTCCAGAGCCTGGAACATCGACGACGAGTTGCAAATCTATCGGTATTCTATCGGTTACATTTCGGGGAGTGAGCGATGGAATTACACAATCTAATTCCGCCAAGCTCGTTCCATCATCGGAGAACAAGACGATGGTGCGTCCCACCCATTCGCATAAAACTAACAGGCTAAGGAGTGGAATTCCCTGTCGGAGCCTGTGTTTCCTGATCGCTATAACCTGGGAGTCTTTAAGTCAAGAGTGAATAGGTTACTTCTAGGCAAGCGTGCTCCATCTTAGACCGCATCATCACTTACCATCAGGTGAGATGGTGGTCAAACGCGAGCTTATTATCAACAAAAAAATCTAAATATTATTAACATTTTTTTTAATAGTGTGCACAGGTCGCTGCTCCCGGCCTAGCAAACCCTCCACAGCAAGGTTGTCGATAATTCAGCGAGCACTACATTACGCCGCGGAAGTACGCGATTGTTTCCGCTACAGTTGACTGCACAAATGTGTTACCTTTATGAAGGTACTTGTGGCAGGGATTCTACATGGGAACATGTTGGAACAGTTTGTTTTTGTGTTCAATCTAGTTTTGCTGACTAATGATTTAGTTTTTAAGTAAAAGTATTTAAGTTATTTAAGGTTATAGTAACAATTTTTTTACCATTGTGAATTTGTTAAAAATATTGGTTAATAAAATCTGTTGACGTTATACAGTGTGGTACAGGCATTAAAATTGTAAATTACGAATTAAGCTTAATTAAACTATGTAAGTTTAATCCATACTAATCCATACTAATATTATAAATGAGAAAGTAACTCTGTCTGTCTACCTGTGTTACCTTATCACGCCTAAACCGCTGAACCGATTTAGATGAAATTTGGCATGGGAATAGTTTAAAACCCTGGGACGGACATAGGATAGTTTTTATCCCGAAATTCCGACGGGATCGGGATTTACGCGAGAACCCACGCGAACGAAGTCGTGGCCAGAAGCTAGTAAAGAATCATTTTGTAATCTACCCATGATGATTATCGAATAAAGATTATTTATTTTTATAAAGATTTTAATCTACATAAGAAAATGGTTTACCGAGAGCAGTGTTCAGCTACTGCTCTCGGTAATTTATTGGCCATTTCCCTAATAGTAAGATCACCTACTTCATGTCGGCTTCTATTTTACAAATACATGTTAGGTATGTGTACAATGTGTGTTTTGTTGTTTTTTAAAATCGGTGCTGTAACAAAAGTATTTCTATGAATGTTCTAACGAGATACCGTGTTCCCGGAATGCAAGGGAAACTGAAGGAATACGGTGGATGTTTAATTAACCAGAGATTGATGATTTTTTGACTTATGGCCTTGAAATATCTAAGGTCGTGGACATCCTAAGATAGGAAGGTTTTGAGACAAGTTTTAGGGTGTCAAAATAAAGGTATATGCAAGTTTATAGCTGACTATCTCCGATTCGAGATTCTTGCCTTAACTAATTTTCCTGGACTATTTCTATCTATCTCTAGAAAGATAATGTCTTGATTTTTAATTAAAAAAAATCGATAATACGATCCGAATTCTATGTGAATTCATCAGGGGATGTCTCACACTAGCTTTAAAGACTGGCGAGTAGAGAATACGTGGGATGCGTGGTAGGAAACAGACGGAGAGAAATCTATCACTCGAACTCATAAATCTATCTGAAAAACTATCTACGTGAATGAATATCTAGGTATATATTCCCGCAGGAGATGCTCCGGGCGTCGGGAGTCGCAGGGTGACTCCCGGCCACCGTAGGCGCGGGCCTGCGGGCAGGCCCGTATAGACGGCGCCAAGTGTTCCACGCGCGCCTCGAAGATTGTCAGTACAATTGTCGGGGCCCACAAGAGGGCCGTTGCCTGCCGGGGTTGCGGAATTGTTCGAAAGAGTTACCGCGGCCTCGGAACACGAAGGGCAAATGATAGAACACGGATGGGTTTTAGTCAGTAAAAGTCTGACACACCCTCCCGCTTCGCCTAGATCGGGAGGCAGTCATTGGATAATTTGCCATCCTTAAAAAAAGGTATATACACACATCAAAAGTGTCTAGGGATCAACATATATTTTTGCAATAACTTTTCTCCTGATTGATATTTATTAAAATTTTCTTTAAGGATTCATCAAATAAAGTGTTTTCGTTTGTCACAGTAACGATAAACCAAGTCACCTTTGCATTAATAAAGAAATTTGCCATTTTCCTAATAAAGGGATTTTTGACATTTGAACCACTAACATTAAAGTTCGAAAAAAAGATTGAAATAACAGTTTTCTTTAAAATTTTATTGGGTAACTTAAACAATTAATAATCCGTGTTTCTACCGCGAACACTAACAACACAAGAACATCGGTTTGGCATACTCAAAATGAGTTCATCCAAATCACGCTGTGGAATGGCCGCCCATGTTCGTTGCAACAACAAAAAAAGGTCTTCTTGCGACTGGATACCCTCCATATTCGGCAGACCTCTTCTCTGTAGCATATCCCATGCATGCTCAATCGGGTTCAAGTCTGGCGACTGAGCAGGCCAGAGCAGGACATTGATGTTAGCTGCGGCGAGAGTCTGTCTTACAACTCTTACGGTGTGCGGTCGTGCATTATCATGCATTAACTGAAATAAGGGACCGATTTGCACTTGTAGAGGAACGATGACGTCAGATACAATCGTCTCAGCATAAATTTGAGCGTTGAGGTTGCCTCTGATCCAAATCAACTCAGTTCTTCCGCCGATCCAAATACCCGCCCATACCATGATGGTTCCACCACTATAAGAATGGACTTCCTGGCAGGATTTTAATCGCTGTTGGCGTCCAGGGTTTTTCCAGTGTCGTATACGTCTTGTATCCGGTCTCATACCAAAACGAGACTCATCAGAAAAGCACACGAAACGCCATTGTTCTTCTGCCCAATTTCTGTGTTCAAGAGCCCATTGATATCGAATCCTATGATTGTGCATTGCTATAGGTGGTACCCGTAGCGGTCTTCGGAAATGAAGGTTCACTTCATGCAAGCGGTTTCTGACTGTTTGGTCGCTAATTAAGTTCCCTGAAGAGTGATGAAGCCTCACGGCTAACATCATGGCGGTTATTGTTGGAGCTCTTCGAGTTAAGATTTGAATGTATCGGTCTTGTCTCCGTGTGGTGCAGCGATACCGTCCTCCATGGCACTCAGCCACGGTACCAGTGCTTCGGTAACGTGTCCAAAGTCGACTGATAACACTCTGACTTGTATTCAGAGCTAAAGCCACAGTACATTGCCGGGAACCAGCTTCTATCATTCCCACGGCTCTGAGCATTTCTTCCCTGCTTAAATGAGGTCGCCGCTCCATAATAACGTTGGTTTTAATCAGTAGTAGGGAAACAGTAGCACTAATAATGTCTTCAATGCGTTGTATGTTTTTATATGGAAAATATTGACAGCTGATTTTCATCTTTTACTCGAATTTGATTAACAGTTCCTGTTTCAAATTATGAAATGCACCAAAAAGGATCCATATAAATTTATAAAATCATAAATTTATTACAAAGCCACATCTCAATCTCAAGAAATCCGCATAAAAATGCTTGATCCCTAGACACTTTTGATGTGTGTATTTGCCAGCACTTATTATTTAATATTACAATATCTGAAACACATTACTGCGGTGTCAAACTATGTCAGCAACAATGGCACAAAATTTTATCGTCCGTAATTTAATCAGTATGATTCAATTAATAATGAAACTACTGAATAAATACATCGACAGCAGTCAATTAAGGAACCAGCGAGTGATTCAAAAATATAAATGTGCGATAAATTAACGGAATACATTCATATCAGATACCGTTAATTAGTCGGGATTGTTCATTAAAATTAGATGCAAATGTTTCGTTTAATCACAATTTGTTGTGAGATAGAAGGTAAATACATGGAATAACATGTAATCTCTTTCAAATAAATAATATAATAATATTATTTGTTGCTGCAGTTCATGAAATTTAATGTCATAACGATGTCATCATTCGACGCAATCTAAATTCCAACTGAACTCGATGTGGAATTTGATTAAACGAATTCCAGAATTGCATGGAGTGTGTAATACTGTTTCTCAAATAATTATTGTTTGGTATGGAACTGAACCGAAAACGGATATGTTCAATGAATATTTCTTGGGAGCTTATTATTATTTTCGTGATTTTCTTCTGTATAGAGATACATCTACATATAAATAAAAAAGTAAAAAAACTAAAACCCGACTACGACAAAAAAAATCGATGCTAAAAAGGATGAAACAAGATTTCGAGGATGCTGAAATAAACAAGGTTACTGGAAAAACAAAACAGAACAAAAATAAAAGCCGTAGTCACACGTCACGTTATTAATTGTTTTGTTACTGTTGATATCCTATATAACGTGTGACTACGGCTTTTATTTTTGTTCTGTTCTTGTTTTTCCAGTAACCTTGTTTATTTCAGCATCCTGAAAATCTTGTTTCATCCTTTTTAGCATCGATTTTTTTGTCGTAGTCGGGTTTTAGTTTTTTACTTTTTATTATTTAAAATATTTTGGTGTTACATCACTGTGCTTCTATACTATTTACTTTATTTTTTATAAGTTCAAGTGAAGCCCTTTCAAATGATACCAAACACGGTATATCTAACTTACTTTTATTTTTTACACATGACTTTTTGACCGTTAGAGGGCGCCATGTTTAATTTAAGCAATATTTTTGATAAGTACAAGTGAAGCCCTTTCAATTGATACCAAACACGGTGTATCTATCTTATTTTTATTTTTACACATGACTTTTTGTCCGTTAGAGGACGCCACGTTAAATTTAAGCAAGATTTTTGATAATTACAAGTGAAGCCCTTTCAAATGATACCAAACACGGTGTATCTATCTTATTTTTATTTTTTTGACATGATTTTTTGTCCACTAGAGGGCGCCACTTTCAATTTAAGCAATGTTTTGGAAATGTGCATGTCACGCCCTTTCAAATGATATCAAACACGATGTGTTTATCTTATTTTTATTTTTTTATACAACACATTTTGGGCCCTAGAGGGCGCCACATTGGGTTTTGTGACACGTCACGTAGCCTATGTTCAGCGGACGGTCAAGACGGTTCTAACGATACCTCATTTGTTGAGTTCCGATAAGCAGCTTTGGAGCTATGAGGGAACAGATGAACATACACACATACATACATACATACAAACATACATACATACCGTCGTTGCGCTTGCAAAAGGCGCTATGTGGTGAATAGTCAATTTTTGTTCTTTTAAGAAGTTTCAATCGTTATTTTAGTACACACATGCTGTAAAAACAGATATCTGATAAACGCAATATTGAAAGGTAACTCTTTAAATATTTCGTTTATTAGATAGCTGTTTTACAGCATGTGTGTATTAAAATAACGATTGAAACTGCATAAAAGAACGAAAACGAATATTTACCACATAGCGCCTTTTGCAAGCGCAACGACGATACATAGATACATAGCCTGTCAAAATCATAACCCTACTTTGGCTTTGCCGTAGTCGGGTAAAAACTCATGTGTGTCTGGGATTTCAAAATAATAGGAGTTTCTCAAGTGCTTAAAGCTATTTAAACGGTGCTAAAACATATACAAATATACAATCTATTTTTGTTTGCCTGTCTGTTTGTGTTTCTGTTTGTTTAAAGTCTGGAACGGCTGAACCGATTTTAGTAGCACTGACTGATAGAGGAGGTTATAGGGTAACATATAGACTATTTACATTCCCACGGGTCGTAGGTACTCGTATTACGGAGAGACGAAAAACAAACAAAATGGGAACGGGCTCGGATGAGCATTTCCTCCATATACCTTTTTTTTTTTTTTATACATATACCTAAGTCAGCCTTCCCATTCCCTCAAAATCAGAGCTCACGCTTGCACGTGTACTGAATTTTCTACGTGCAACTGTCTACTTATTGAACGAACGAACAACATTAAATATCTTGGAGTAGTCATCGACAATTTTCTAAAATGGAAGAAGCACATCGACTGTACAGTGGCGCGTGTGCAAAGATTAATTTATATATTTAAAAAACTCAGGGGGGCTGCTGACTTCAAATGTCTGATAACCGTCTACCTTGCTCTGGCACAATCAGTCCTCAGGTATTGCGTGACCACGTGGGGTCGAGCGCACAAAACTTCTATGCTTCGTATAGAAAGGGCACAGAGGGCTGTACTAAAGGTCCTATCAAAGAAACCAATCCGCTTTCCGACGTCCGACCTCTATTTACTTTGCAAGGTCCTCACAGTTAGGCAGCTCTTCGTACTACAGACTATACTTAGAAAACACAGGCAGATACACTACGATCCAAATTATAGCACTGCAAAACGCCTCGCTGACAGAGTTTGCAAAACTGTACCATGTGGAGCAGTGGTAGCGAGAAGACACTTCAGGTATATCGGCTCCAAGCTCTACAATAAAATAAATACAATAAAATACCAAATATTTATCATGTACCCCGTACCCCTTTGAGCAGGAAGCTGACTGATTGGCTGAAATCACTGTCATATGATGAAACTGAAAAAAATGTGGATACTTAAATAGCACAAACACTGACACACACACCCAAACTCTCACTCACAGACATTTCCTACATTTCACACAATGACCAAACATACTTACTTACACTCTACTCCCTCATACTCATCTACACACACATTCACACAGACACATACGGTCATTATTTATTTTATTTTTAATTTTTGTATTTTAATTACTTGTAGTTTTAGTCTGGAACAATTGTCTTCTTGTTTTTGTATGGGTGCTGATAGCTGCGACACAGTTGTAAACTTTTGTAGCTATCATCGTTTTCTTTGTAATGTAGTCAATTGTCTATGTTTCTAAAATAAAGATTTTTTTTACTTTTTTTATTTTATACCTTTTACCTCCATTTACCTCGCATACCCTTCCTTTGCAGTCGGGTAAAAAAAAACTGAACTTATTTATGTAGTAGAAAATCGCTTCCTTCGCGTAGGCTTCCTTGATTTCTTAGTATGGAACTTTAATTTTCTTTTAGCCACTGCTTCCTGCAGCTGACTGTACTTGGCACCTCACGCGATCCTGAGGTCAGCACTCATAGCATGCTACCGTCTACTAGGTACTACGTACTCAGTACTACGTACTCAGTACTACTACTGTGCAACTGTAGTTATTTTGTTTCAGCATTGCAATTACAGTCATTGCCCTATACATTACTGTTTTATGGTTTGAACCCCAAATTTTTTTACATCTCGGAAAATGCGACCGCAATAATTGATTATAAAGACTTAACATTCCAAACAACAAAATAAAAACTTCTGAAAAGTGAACTAAATACTCATACTTTAGTACTGTTCGACAAAATGTCAAGCTTCTTAAGTTCTAATTTAACCGTCAAATGTTGGCATTGTCTGGACAGGTCCACTTAAATGTGTAGAGCTTTACTTAAAGCCCACTTCAGACATTACCCTACACGGTACTCATATTATTGCACTTGTGTAAAAGAAATTGACCTCTTGAGTTTGTTTTAGTGTTTCTTCTCGTGGTATTCAGCTAGGAAACACCAGCCTCCTCTAGTTTAAAGTGACTAAAAAGATTGTCGAGTAAATGTTTATAGGTCAAGCAGAGCGCAGAAAATTTTCTGTATAAACACAAAAATATAGTCGAAAGTACCTATTCGACTTTCTTATTTCTTATCTAACGACCTATATCGCCAAGCTAAAACGCAGCAACTATACTACCAAGTACGGAATCTGCACTGAATACTTACACCCGGCTAATTGCACACAACACACCTATTATAGAGCTGATTGAACTTAAACGAAGGTAGGAAGGAACACAGTGGAGTGGGGATGGAGTAGGGAGGTCATTGACTCACACTTAAATTTGGATACATGAACAGTGTTAATCTTTGTATTTGTAATATAAATCTGGCTTCTCCGAACTAAATAGTTTCTTGGAGATTAAAATAGTTTCGGCAATATTTAGGCTTACGTAACTCGATTTAGCAGACTTGAGTAATGAAGTTTGTTAAAGTAAACTAAGAGATATAAGTTACTAGAAGTCGCAATATTTAGTATTTATCTTAAAATAACTAGCTGTAGGCCTTTGTGTAATTCTGATGTATCATAAAATTATATTTCTGTAAAGTTAGTTACATCTGGTTTTAGACCTACTTTTTGTGCAAAAGAGTAACAAACATCCACCACCAATATTGTGTAGATAGATGGATAGCAGGGTTGGGTACGCCGCAATTGCGGCGATAAGTCACCTCTTTGAGGAGTGGCTTGAGAGACGCCACGGCGTCCTCGCATCGCATCGCTCGCATCGCTGAGTAAGTATCATCTTTGATAGCTCTTGTCGCTCAGCGACAAACTAGTTGGCGAGTGTGTAATTCCAATAGTTTTATCGCTTGGCTATCATCTGGTAGGTCTCTCGGCGTAAGTTCTGACCGTCAAGCGTCAAGTCAAATACCATCCTGATTTTCAGGCTTCTGAATAACCATAAGGACGTCAAAGATGTACAAAGCCGTAATCAATAGCTTATCATACTTTCCGAGGCACGCGGAAATCTCAATATGTTAACATGGTCACCCATCCACGGATCAACCTCGGAGAACTTTGCTTAACCTTGAAGATCGACCCAGAGATGGTACGACCGTCGACCGTGCCGCTGTTTTTGCTCGACTTGGTGGGGGCACTGCCGTGCCCCCAGATCAACATCGATACATCTGAACTTTGTGTGTTACTAATATTATAAAGCGGAAAAGTTTGTTTGTTTGCTTGCTTGAACGCGCTAATCTTCGATAGTACTGGGTGAATTTGGATGCAATTTGGTATGGAAGTAGCTTGAAGCTTGAAGAAGGTACTTTTACGCGACTGCAATAGAATCCACGGGAGTGAAGCCCCGCATGAGTACTAGTTGACCAATAAATATCTATCTGATTAAAGTATTTACAAAACGGAGATATCTTCTTTGAAACACCGAAGTTACAAAAACAATTTCTCCAAACATATAACCCCAAAATTAAATGAAAGTTGACCTTGATCCCAAGGGCAACAAGGGTTCAATATTTCAGTAATATTTTAACCCTCACAACTTTATTTAGTAACTATATTGACCCCCCCCCACCCCATCTCTTCGTCTTGTTTACGGCATACAAAGTTATTACTCTGCGCAATCTATTTTTCATCGCGAAGTAACCGATTTGCATTTTGTTTTTTTTTTCACATTTTACAGCGAAACGTTTTACACTGGAAAACAAGCTTAATATCTTTGATAAAATTGTGGATGGAGTGCGGTTTATTAGTTCTAGAAGCTGGAGATTGCACGTGACTTTGTAGGTGAAGGGATGAAATGGCTTTTGTTGAAAATGCTATGTAAATCATAATACCCACATTGCTAGATATCCTTAAAAAATATATTTATAATATTATATTTAAAAGTAAATCGGACTGACCGATGCGATGGGTTATACGAACACTATGTTGAGACTTATCGAAATTGTGTAATTCCTATTTTGAAGTAACTTCACAGCTGATCACTCTGATCTGTGATTCAACATCAGTACGTACAGCTAGTGATAGATGATACAATACAAAAACATAAGTTTGCAGTACTCACCACTTGGGTACCTACGTGACCGACCAGTAGGCATTCATATAATACCTAATTAATTCAACATATAACATTTCCATTGCTAGGTCACAGGTCTCACCTCTACGAGTAGGAATGAGCCCTAAACTTGTGACAGCTACCAACTCGTTGGTGGCTGTCACAAGTTCGATTTCTGGTCCTAATACGTGCTGGTTTCCTCACGATGTTTCCCAAGACCGCTTTGAGAGTAGAGATGATGACACAATAACCCAAAGGGTCCACCACTGAGCAAAAATTCAGAGATAAAGATCTCACAGAATGATCAGCATTACTTCCGGATTTGATTTGCTGTAATGTTATACTGAATGATGGCATACATTACGGGCCACTGCACAAAGGCCTTTGCCAAAAACGGACGCAAGGACGGAAGGTGTAATTGTGACCGCAGAATCAATCCGTTTGCACTAAAGGATATCCCGACATTCGTTTAATCTGGCGTGTATTTTGAACACCTGTGATTGGGTATACGTCAATATTGCTGAATTGGTTTAATTGAGTGGTTGGGTAAAGAAAGTACTATCGAATTTCCATTTTAAGGTAGTTGTCCCACTGCCGACAATGAACGAGTAGCGAGTAAAGCTAGCATCTGTTGGCGAGTTGGCGAGCAGCGAGCGTGCCGTTTCGATAGTTTAATCGCTGAGCTATCATTTGGTTGGTCCCTCGGTACGTGCTTCACTTTGTATGAGACTACAACGGCTACGTTTAGAAATCGATGTTTTTCTAGCCACTGATTCTGATAATTTGTTAGATTCGTATTTAACACTTTGAACGCCAACGCGGTCAGTGCCGACCGACAGTGAGCTTTCCCTTCAGGCCAAGCAAAAATCATAGTTCTATCCAAATTTAACCAAATGTTTTTTTTAATTGTTGATTTGACGGAAAGCCAACCTCATAAAAAAATAGATACTTATATATAATGCCCAAATGTATGTTTTCATTAACAAAATTCAACTTTAGTCATTAATTATTTAATTATGGAGATATTAAACGCCGGGCAGCACTGACCGACGCGGTCCGAACAGCAAGTCTAGTTGTCGGTCAGCACTGACCGACGCGGCCTGAAGCAGATGCATTTTTTTTCTTGGCGTTCAACGTGTTAATTTTGTTTACAATGTTTCAATCACTTACCATCATGATCTGCTTGTAGCCTTTTCCTAACTATATTGGAGTTGACTTCTAGTCTATCCAGTAGCAGCTGACTGCCTATCTGACCTCGACAACCCAGAAGCTGATAAGTAAATAGTTTTTTTTTTTGCCGCAACACAATGGTTTTACACATTTTTAATATCTTCATTAAACATACATATTGCGCAAGACATCAGTCTAAGGTAGGCTCACGATCTGTATTACAGGTGTCCCGCCTCTAACTTCTATAATAATAGAGTGAAAAATCTAAAAGAAAATATATGTTGTAGAACTTAATATTAAATTTCAATGAAAATTAGTTTGAATGAGTTCGGGTTAGCAGTTTTTGAGATATAGCATATTTTCTGAAACCACAAATATAACTTAAACACTACAAAAAACAAGGTTATTTGGCGTAGTTACTACGGAACCCTTCATGGGTGAGTCTGACTCGCACTTGGCAATTTTTTAAATAGATTAAGTAGTAGATTAAGTATAGAATAAAGGAAGGAAAAGATTTTATTTATTTTTAAAAATAAAATCTACACAATTTAAACGCTATTTTCCAAGGAACATCAACCTCTGAGAATCTCTTATAGCTCTATTATGGTCTTGATTGAAAAGTCTGTATGTCACGCCGAGATCAGTAGAGCGTGTAGCGTGCTAAGCGAATACTCGAACGTCCTCCGACACGTGACGGCGTCCCTCCGAACTTAAGACTTGTTCACAATATACTGCAGATGATCGGAACTAAATACTACTAATTTTGATATCCTGCCAAATCAAATCAAATCATTTATTCAAATTTTTCTTACAACTAGATGTATACTTAAGGTCAGGATTAGCTTAAGGTAATTAAATACATGTGCCTGAACTAGGTAAACCTGTATTTCAGACGATATGTGCCAATGTTATCTTAAATATTCACCGTATAATAATACATTAATCTTTAATTGCGTGTAACGTTAAACATAAAATATAATTATAAATAAAATAAAACACTGGCTATAACTATAAAACAATTAGATAACTAGGTACATAATTATGAAGTCTAATAATTACATGATTATACTAAAATTCTTAATAGCTATTTTAGCACAATTAAAAACTTTTCTGTATCTTCGTAGTACAAACTTTGGAGGGCAGACTTTACAGCTTTCTTACATTTATTATATTCAAGTGGATATAATATGTTCGAAATTGCATTTAGTCTATTAGATGAAATTGAAAATTTAGACTCAGTTTTACTAACGCCATGCCATGGTTAATATTGTGATTAATGAAATAATAATGTTTTAATCACAAATATCACTATTTGCAAACGTAAACACACTCCTAGTTTTATTTGATTTGATAAATGTCCTTTGTTTCCAAGAGACAAAGGATTTCCTCCGTTCTATCCGATGTTCTCGACTATGCGCCTCTTCTTTTCAATTTTAAGGAAGCCATCCACGCCATCTCCTTCGGTTTACTTGTATTTCTTTAATTTGTATTTACTTTATGCATAACGTAATACAAAACTAGTGTTACAACACTAGCTTATTTAACTGGAGGGTTTTCCCGTGTAAATCCCGATACTGTGGAAATACCGGGATCAAAAGTAACATATGTGTTTTTTCAGGACGTCAACTATCTACTTATCAAATTTCATTCAAATCCATTTAGAAGTTTTTGCGTGAAAGAGTAATAAACATCTATTCATCTATACGTCCATCCTCACAAACATTCGCATTTATAATATTAGTGTATGCGCCACTCGCATATTTTGTCTATGCTTGTTATTATTAATATTTTATCACGAATGCATACTTGCAACATTATATTACACGCTCACTCATTCAATCACTCTTCCTTTCTCTTTCCTGTATCCGCTCGTTCATTGCGAACACTCTTTCAGTCAGTCCTTATCCAATCTCTTCTTATCTTTCTCCTCTCATGAACTTGGAGGATATATCGGCTGAACCGGCGCGCTGGGTACACCAATCGAAGGGACTCATAACCTACATCATTCCCATAAGTACCCTATCTTCCAATTAGTAAAATAAGATACAAATTACCACTACTTACCTTTAGTAGTCGTTCATTTAATACATATTAAACAGAAATTAAACTTAATTAAAGCAAAAAAGAACTACATAATGTAGTAAGAGATTAGACAAAGAATAATTCAACACAACCCACCTTTATGTGTCGAACAAAAATCCCAGCGGAGGATGTCTTGTAGTGCCCTCATCCCTCCCGCTACCTCTCCCTCTAATCTGACACTCTGGGAGTTCGAGTACCCGCCGCCATACATCACTACCTTGCCTGACTAGTAACAGGGACATGTATTTAAACTATCCTTATTTAATCTTAGTACCTAAGTAATATTTGGATGTTTGTGTTTCTGTTACACAAAAACGACTGAATGGCTCTGGATGAAGTTTGGCACAGCGATAGTTTATAGTCTGAAATCTATACTAATATTATAAAGCGGAAAAATTTGTTTGTTTGTTTGTTTGCTTGAACGCGCTAATCTTCGAAAGTACTAGGTGGATTTGGATGCAATTTGGTATGGAGTAGCTTGAAGCTTGAGAAAGGTTATACTTTTTACGCGACTGCAAAAAAGGGAGAGTTATGTTTTTACCGTGATAGAATCCACGGGAGCGAATCCCAGCGTGAGTACTAGTGTCTGATAATCTGACGGGCTACATTTTGTACTGCGAAGAAGTTAAAAAATTCTAGTAAAACGATTATGTATTCAAAAACAATAATAAATCGTACACTCAGAGTATCACATTGAATTAGTCACAGTCGAGTTTCCCATTTGTACCGAGTTTTACCCAAATCCTTTTAGCATTTTATACCCCACACACAAATAAACTAAAAAATGCAAAAAGTGCTAATCGAATCGAGAACCGTCTGTGTTTTAACCAACTTCAAAAAGGAGGCATTTTGAAGTTGGTTAAACACGACAACAGGAGTTACTTTCTCATTTATAGGTATAGGTAGGGATTAGGTAAACCGTTATCAAATCGAGTGTAAACGTCGGATCAACCGACAGAACAGTTTATAGACAAAAGATCCTCATGCCATCTATATTTAGCCAGCGCTGTCCCATTTCATGGATCATTTCTCGCAAAGATTAAGGCCGAGCCTTTACAGATTACAAACGTTCGTTGGAAAGCCTTCGCAACCAATATAAATATTTTTGCCTACTATTTCGAGCAGACTATTCAGGGAATGTATTTTGTGATTCTAGACATCCTATTTAATCTGCTTAGACTTTTCTCAACTATAGTGGCTTTCAGTCTTACCCAATACAGCTACTTACCAGTATTTTATATACAAGGACTGATCTGACTGATCTGACCTCCACAACCCAGTAACATAATACATTTTGGTAAGAAAGTTCAGTCTGCAAATTGTAACTATAATCTTGTTAGGATGAATGGATTTCCTAGGGTTCTTACTAAGTCTCATAACACGGGAATCCGTCGAGCATCACGAAGGAGTTCCGGTGTGTAACTGATGTTCACCCGTCCATAAAACGGTCAGCAAACGTTTAAGGTCGAAAATTTACTCGTATGCTTTTATTATTTAGCGACAAAGTTGTGCGCGCTCATGGCTAAATAATAAAAGCCGCAAATAAACGGTTTAAGAGACAACGTGGATTCTCTTCTTCATCTTCATAATCATTTATTGACAGTTTTGTAATACATTCAAGAATTCCCTGGCTCCTGCGTTAGTATTCACTGTATAACAGGAGCCAGTTTTTTCCCCATGACAATAGGTTACATTGTTATTTGAAGAGCTTAAACAGTAATAAAAATAATAAAAACTTTTTAACTATAAATTAAACCGACTACCAAAAAACACTGCAAAGTGAAAAATAACTTTAATTTCGGTAGTCGGTGTCTTTAGTTTTGTTTTTTCGTTTTTGGCACCGACTTCCGAAATTAAAGTTATTTTTCACTTTGCAGTGTTTTTTGGGAGTCGGTTTAATTTTTTGTTAAAAAGTTTTTATTTCACTCTTTTTAGTTGGATGATTTTTAATTTACCTAGATACAAGAGCCTAAATGTCAACTACTTATAACCTTTTACAAAATATTGCTTTTCCCAATGCTGGGCCGTTATTTGTTGAGGAGTTCTCCTGGTACTTCACCATCAGCTCTACATCACCATATGCATTGTGACGAGCATAAAGTGCTTAACATCTATATTCAAGTAATCGAATCGCAATCCACTCAATACTTATTATTGAGAAGTTTCGGCGGCCATCTGTGGTCTTCATCATCAGTTCCACTTCCCCAAATGGTACTTTTTGAGAGCAACTGCACAAGTTACTATAAGAAATACCCAAAACCCCATAGGTGTGCCTATAATATTTGAAGAGTTCCCTCGATTTCTCCAGGATTCCATCATCAGATCCTGACTTTGGTGATAATGGGACCAATTTCAAGGTATACCCATTCGAACAAAAAAAATATTTTCCAAATCGGTTCAGCCGTCTTCGAGTACTCGATGATCATACATAAAAAAAAATATATATATACGCGTCGAATTGATGACAACCTCCTCTTTTTGTCGTCGGTTGAAAATGAGATGAATTTAACAAAGCAAAAAACTCTTTTAGTCACAGAGGGTATATGTGGCACAGTTCTACAGTGGTATCTTGTGAGAATATCAAGTACGAAAAATTACCTTTTCGATAACACACTAGATTTTACATACAACAAAGTTGTGGGTTGTCTGATGGGGAGAAACAAAATAACCTTGAGTAACGGTCGTGGTTTTTCCGATGACGTGCGAGGAAAATAAGGTAAAAACGACATCAAGTTCAGTAACTATTTCATTTTCACTTTGAAGATGTTACATGTCCTACTAGTGTTGAAAATACTTCTTTCCACTCTTTCCAGTGTGGTCGTGGACATGTTGGGGTCAATTCCTGCGCTACCGTTGCCCTAGCAATGCGTCGCCATGTAAGTTCATGTTTGGCATAGCGAGAGAATAAAACAAGAGCGTTTACGGTTGATTGAACCACAGTCTTGATGAAGTCTGTCCACCGTCCCGGAGATCATCTGCGAGATCTTTCGCGCTCGACTTTTCCGTGCACCACCAGCCGTTCCAAGGAGTCTTCGTTACGCTTGATCTACCCGAAGAATTAGAAAATTTGTATATGTACAGTTGATGATAACCTCTCTTCGATTTTAAGCTCCTCCATGATAGAGACGGTGGTGCGATGCGTGGTCCACAGGATTCTGAGCAGGCATCCGTTTCGTCCGTTCCAAATACATAAATCTTGCGTCAGTCACCAGGTAAGTTTTGAAAGCAATAGGAAAGGTATGATGATTTTTTTAAGATTTCACAATTATATAAATTGTGCTAGGGTTGTTTCTCGATTAAAAAGTCTTGTAAGTATGATTCTAAAACTCAGTATTGCCCTTTTTGTGTGTACGAATTTTATAACAAACTTTATCTATAGACCTTCAAATTACGTCCTTTAAATAACGTTTAACCTTTAAACTACATCCCTTATGTAAAGGCACTCCGATTCAATTAATTTCCAAGAGAAATTTCGGCAAGCAACATTCTATACCAACGTAACGACATCACATTCCAGCCACCCTATCACCGACATCCCCAATAAACCATAAACCACAAGGACCCATCAACTAAACAGTGGCCCTTAATTAAAACGGGAGTACAGGCAAACTAGATTCATTTTAATTTAGCGCAGGCTTCTAAATCAAGAAGCACCGCAACACACTGTGTGCGGTCTATCGGGTAATTGTATCAGCCGCTGATAGCAGAGTTACGACCAAATTCAATTAGAGCCTTTATAGTAGGTATGTTTTTCTTTTGATGATGTTGAAGTTTGTAACAAGGGTCCTTGCTCGTACATGTTTGATGAGTGTGTCGCCAAAGGACCGTCTGTTTTTGTGTTTATTTTTTGGTTGAGTAATAAGACGTTGTTTTAAGTCAATTCGTTAGCTGTTTAAGGTGATACTGTTATCCAGTCAATGCAAACGTTTAATTAAAGCACTTAGTAATCAATACCTTAACAATATTATAAATTTTTACGTATCAATAGCCTAATAGCTAAGATGTCGGATTTGTGATCGAGAGTAAGTTCGAACTATTGCCGTGAACCCACTAGAGACACAAGCATATTTAACTTAGTTGGAGGGGTTAACATGGTCGCTAGTAATGTGAATTTCAACCCAAATTGCTAGTAACCATTTAAAAATGCTCATTCAATAATTGTTGTTATATTTTTTATTGTTGATAGACTCGTATTGCTTGACCAGGATGTCATCTGATGGTAAGCGATGATGTTGTTACATTCGCGATTTTGTCCTTCTAGAGGTAACGGAATCTAAATTCCAGATGCAAGGTGGTTGGTATTGAAACAATAAACGGTTTCAAACAACATTAATTTATTAATACAAGGAAAACTTAAATACATAAAAAAGTTATTTTCTTTACCAAACATTGGTTATTGCCAGCCAGCTTAAATTTCAGTCGGTGGATCTTCGGGTTGTGGGGGGTTGAGATAATACCAGTGCTGTTCTATTCTTTTAAAGTTCCCTTCGAAACTTCTGGACTAATGTCTATGATGAAAAAATAATTTCACTTCCGTTTATTAAGTATTTTAACGAAAAGCTGAAAACTATTAAGGATTGGTCTTTTCGATATTAGCTCGGTGTCTTTCAAACAATTTGCTAAAATTAATTAATATCGATCAGAACTAAAACTGTAAATCGGCCTCCGCCAGATGTCGCCACCAACTGTCAGAAACTGACATGACATTTAGAATGTAAACATAACCACAACTTGATTACGATTTAATCCCTATAATTTATTGTCATAGCTTATAAAAGAAGTGATTCAACGTCAGAAAGTGTTACCCACGAGTTCTAAAGTCCCTTGTACAAAATACAGGGAACAGTTCACTTGGAAACCTTACAATTTACAACGCAGGTATGCTTTTTATTTTTTTATTTTTTTTATCGTGGTAAAATTATCAAATAAGTCCTCCCACCCCGGGCAGGGTGGGAGGGACTGTCAGACTTTTACTGACTAAAATCCACGGTGTTCCTTCAATAACCCTTTATGTACCGGGGTCACGGTAACGGGATGGGTCCCACGACCCCGGCAGGCTTCGGCCCTCTACGGGGGGGCCTCGTCATATTGCTGATGCTCTTTGAGGCGCGCGTGGAACACGACGCGCCGTCGACCCGGGCATGGTCCATGGTCGGACAACGAGTTGCCCTTTACTCGCTGTCCGCATGCCCGCGCCTACGGTGGCCAGAGATCGTCGGCCGACGTCCGACGCCGTGGGCGTCTACCACTGCGGCTGGGCTGGAGGGAGGACGCCATCCTCTCCCTCTCGCGGCCCGCCTCCTCCTTCGGAAGCATGACTGCTTCGCAGAAGGAGGCGACCGCTTTCCACTCCCTCTCGCCCCGCAGCATGGCCTCGACCAAGGCCGGGCGCGAGAGGTCTCCGCCTATTGCCGCCGTGAAGACACGTCGGTGCTCTGCCCAAGCGGGGCAGTCCTGCACCGTGTGCTCGACTGTGTCCTCAGGGCGACCCTCGCAGTGGTGACACCCAGGCGTTTCCTCCTTTCCCATCAGACACAGGTACCTCCCGAAACTTCCGTGTCCGGTGAGGACCTGCGTCATACGGTAGGTCAGGACGCCGTGACGCCGATCTAGCCACTCCTCAAAGAGGGGTCTTACCGCCGCAATTGCGGCGTGCCCCAACGCAGGTATGCTAGGATAAAAAAACAACGTAACAATGTGATCGAAGATGAAGCACGCTTGCCTAGAGGTAACCTATTCACTTTTGACTTAAAGACCACCAGGTTATAGTTATCAGGAAACACAGACTCCAGCAGGGAATTGCACTTCTTAGCTGTTGCATAATAAAAGCATTCTCAACACGATTTTGTCATTATGTCACTAAAACCAAATGTTGAATTACGAGAGAGTAAAGGAGAAACCCCACACTGACGACCGAGTCACACATCTGTTTAGAATGTAATAAAGTAGATATTAAATTTTTTTAGACTTTAAGTCCGGGGGTATTAGACCCATGGACTTAAAGTCTATCAATAAAATATTAGAAGCTAATGCTAATACTTACTTCGAACAGAAACATGAAATAAAATATTTATTAATTACGCCACATTGGCATGTAAGCGTACCCAATGTCTCAGTATTGGGCTGTTCTACATGTCTGCTATTGTATTGAGGATGTTGTTGGGGCTAACACTATCCACAAACAGCAAAAAGCTACTCGTATGACTACAATGACGTTTGAATGTGGTTTGTATGGTAGGTCACTGATCAAAGGAACTGTCAAAATTTTAGCAGATTACCGCTTAAATCAGACATTCTTTTGTCATCATGTACGAGATTACCAATATAGGCCATTTCGTTCAATGTAGTGTCAGTGGTTGACCATTGGAAAGCCATTATATTAGTAGAATACCAAACTTGTCAAAATCAACAGTTTTGAAATCAATGATAGATCATTTTGACACTATTGTAGATAGATAGATAGAATATACTTTATTGTACACCAATAATTGAATCACACTTAAATAACAATTTTGTGGAATGCGTAGGCATCAAAAGTCTCATATTCTCTGATAATCTCAAATCTCTAACATGTATGTCATGAAGGAACTTAAAATGCTCTTTGAGGTAAAAGGGAGTCGTTGGATTGAAAAGAATACTGTAGAGTAATGATAAAATATGTGCATTCCGGCGAAGGCGAATAAGCAGCCACTTGAGTTTAGTGCGAAACTCAGAAACATGATCGTATTTGCGCAATCCAAATATGAATCTGATACAAAAATGTAATAATAATAGTAATAGCAGACTTGTGGCCCAGTGCATGATGAAAGCGCATCGCTTCTGCATGATAGCGTAGAAGTCGTCTATTTAATTGAGAACGTCTTTTATATTTAGCGGAGTGTCTCCGGAATGAAGCTAAAAGAAGTGAGCATTGGCAAAAATAATATTTGAATCCCAACAACATGGGAATTTAATTAACTTTATAAATCTGTAAATGTAGGTATAAAACGTAGGTAATAATGTTTAGAAAGATCCTATGACGGTGGCATGGTCATAGTAATCAAACTCTGTAAAAAATAAAGGGTAATAAAGAAAAAACCCATTTATTTATTTAAAGTTTATGTGGAATGGTGTTACATGGGCGGACTTAATGCAGCAAGGCATTCTCTACCATCAACCTTTGGGTTAAAAAAAAACACATACTTCTTCATTCAAAATGCCTGAATTTGGCTTTACAAAAAATATCGACCGAATATACTAATAACCATTTCTCTCGTACGTTACGCTCCAAGAAACCTTATATTACGTAAAAGTGGAACATTTCAGTGCTATCATCCCATTGATTCCCCATAAGTCGGCCGTTTACGGAGATCTTGGGAACCATCCAGATCGTTCGCTGGATATTCGAGATGGAGCTAAGAATTTATTTCACGACGTACAGATTATTTAGGGTTGAATGCATATTTTTATATGTACCTATATTGACAGATGTTTGCTTCTTAGATTGCCAAAATCTTTAGTAGGTAAGTCCAAATTCTGAACTTTTTAAATAATAATGGGTAATAAAAACAGATTGGAATCTATTTGCCTCTTTCCCCAAAATAGCATCATGGACATAGTGTACCTAAATGGCTCTGGGTGATCTTCATATGATATTTTGACCAGTACGGATTGTATGGGCTTCAAAGAGATGTTGGCCTCTGAGTTTGTTTTGGTGTTTCTTCTCAGAATAGTCAGCTAAGAAACAACGGTCTCATCATGATATAGTTTAAATGTACGAAAAAAAAAAGATGTGTAAAAGCATTATAGTTTAGATGAAATAGTCACATTTTTTTGTTAAGTGTTTGCAAAATAGATATCAGATATAATTATTTCATTTAATTACTGTTCAAAAATTATGACATACTTTCAGATATATAGAAGATACCTGAAAGTATGCATAAAGTAGCAAATATTTTGAGACTACGGTCGGAAGCTTATATACCAAAAATAGCTTGCTGTGTTTAGAAAACAACGGGACTATATTTTCCATAGATGCTATAGTTTTTTTTTTCAGTTAATACCTAAAGTCATCGGAAAACACTAAAAAATATACAAAAGCAGATCTTCAAAGGCACTAAAAAATTGCAATCCCAAACAAGGTTACTACTTAGAATCAATATCATAAATCCACTCGGTAGGGACCTAAGTACAGACTTCGCTCGAAGGAGATCTTATAAAATATTTAACGGGACCCTCCTCTGCCAAGCGTGAGCACAACTTTATTACGCTTTCTAACCATTTTATGGATTGTTTCACGTTTTGTTTTTATTGTTTTGGCTGTTGTTTGATTGAATGTTTATATGCTGAAGTTGGGTATAAATGAAACACGTTTTCTTTAAGTTATGGAGCAGATTTTTTATTTACCATATGGTCGCGTTTGATCACCATTTCATTTGATGGTAAGTGATGATGTCATAGAAAATGAAACACGCTTAGTTAGAAGTAACCTATTTTTTGTTGATTTAAAAACTCCTAAGTTAAAGCTATCAAGAGAAACAGATAGCAGGGAATAATTTGTTTCCGTAGCTGTACGCACGATGAAAGAATTCCCAAAACGTTTTGTGCGTATGGGTGGGATGATGAGGCATCGCCGTTCACCTTGTAGTCCGATGGTGGAACGGGCTTGGTGTAATATGATTGTGTAGTTATATCGCACACTCCCCAAAAATCCCCGAATCCTACCATATATAACCTATAGAAAAAAGGAGAAAAGTTCAAACTGTGTAAAACATTGCAGGCTGGTTATAGACTACGGTTAATTGATTGAACCACCTATCATAGTTTGATGGAAGCTAGAATCCAAATATAACAAAATAAACTACGCTAGAATCATTTTTAAAGGTGCCTATCAAATAAACGCCTTTAAAAATGATTCTGCAGAACTTACTATTCTTGATTAGACTAAAATAATTTAGAAAATCTTAGCTGGAAATGCAGCGAGAAACAAAAATAAATAAGCGTTTTCTGCAAGCAGGTTTGCAGTTGCAAATCCGAGCGCCAGTATTTCACGTTTATTAAATACGGAGCTCCAAAAATAACACAAACGCAATCACGCAAGAACATCGCACGACTAAATAAAGCGCGCTCTAAAAAGCAAAAATGTAAAATCTTAAGCATTTTTAAAGTTCACAAAGGAACGGAGGCGGGGGAACGAATAAATCTTCCAGCGCTGCACCGCTAACTTGATTTAGCACTGGATCCTACAAGCGTTATAAGAATTTTCTGCACGCGCTACAGCAAAAGCGATTAACGCTGCAAGCGCTTTACTGTAAAGAAATTGAATTTTGGTGTGGCTGTACTGTGGTTCTTAAGAGAGATGTAGACTTGTTTATTAGTGGCTTTGTTTTATTTTGATTATATAACGCAAAAGAGTTTCATTGTTATTGAAGCAACTGATACTTTTGTTAAAATCTGTGTTTATCTAACTTAAAGTTTTCTCAGTAAATAAAACAAATCCTCAGAAACGATTTCTTTTTAGTTGTGTCATTACTGGAAATCAGGGCCATTTTTAACCGACTTCAAAAAAAGGAGGTTTACAATTCGTCTTGAACTTTTTTTTTATGTATGTTACCTCATAACTCGGAGATGGCTGGACCGATTTGGAAAATTCTTTTTTTTGTTTAAAAGGGTATACTTTCTAGTTGGTCGCATTGTCGTAACGTTTGGATCTGATGATGGAATCATGGAGAAATCGAGGGAACTCTTCAAATTTTATAGGCACACCATTAGCGTTTTGGGTATTTCTTATAGTACCTTGTGCAGTTGCTCTTGAAAAGCACCATTTGAGGAAGTGGAACTGATGATGAAGACCCCAGATGGCCACCGAAACTACTCAATAATAAGTATTTCGTTTATTGCGATTAGATTACTTGAATATGGATGTTAAGCACTTAATGCTCATCACAATGCATATGGTGAAGTAGAGCTGATGGTGATGTACCAGGAGAACTCCTCAAAAATTAATGGCTCTGCACCGGGAAAAGCAATATTTTGTAAAAGGTGATAAGTAGTTGACATTTTGGCTTTTGTTACTAGATAAATTACAAACCGACCCACTAAAAAGCGTGAAAAAAACTTTTGCCTTTGTAGTATTTTTATATGGAAGTCGGTTCTATTTTTTGCTAAAAAGTTTTTTTAATCTTTCTTTTATGTAATACCTTGTATATAAAAGAGCCTAAGATACTAGATATCTACATTATGAGATTATTTTATAAGAATTCAGTAATTCTCAAAAATCTATGAATCTCTTATATTTTAGCATTTATCTTGAGTCCTTAATCACGATTTCCAATCTAGGGACCTTTGCTCCGAATAACCCTTTAGAATTTTTGCATTCTTTATCACCCTGAATTTGAAATAATTAAGGTACAATAAATTGATTGATTGAAACGTCTATAGCGTAACGGCTAAGATGTCCCACTTGTGATCGAGAGGTTACACTCCAGACACAAGCATATTCGGCTTTGTTGGAGGGGTTAACAAGATTGCTGGTAATGTGAATTCTACACAAATCAATACAGCTATAAAGCACATCATAGCAGATGACTCTCAGTGTGCTCTGTTCCTGTTTGAAGTGTGAAGGGCCGTGAAAGTTGGATGTCTCCGAACGACTGCAATGCCGGAGTCGAGCGAGACTGATTACATCACAATGAAGTTACCTGATCACCGGCCTCTTGCGACTGTCTGTTTGGAAATCTTGCTAGATGAGACGGGACTAGTAAATAGTGCTCGCCACTGCAGCTTGACAATTTTATTTGTATTGGCATTTATTTTTATTTAGATTACATATTTTTTACGTAATAAAAAAAAAAAAATTAAATTTCAAGTTACCTATGTCATGGCGCGGTGTGATTCTTTTTAGCACCATGTAATTTTGTACTTTGAAGCTTTTGATCTTTGTAATGCTTTTATTGGTTTGAAATGACAAAAAGTACAAGTAAAATGTTTTTTGAAAATGTATGTACCTATCGGACCTTATACCTAATTTTGAAACATAGAAAATTACCTTATTATTGGAGGTATTTAATTTGAGTAGAAAGACCAAATTTTGGTCTCGCAATAGTGAGTTTACGCTTACATAACAATACATGATCAGCATATAAAGTTTCCACTGCTGACACACAGGCCTCTCTACAAGGAAGTATGAGCCAGGTTGGTGGATGTTGCATGTCTTCCGATTTTCAATCTTGGAATGTGCCTGTTCTTGGGTTGCGAAATAGTTCTAACGAAATACCGCAGCCCCGAACGTAATGGCTACTGAAGGAACAGGGTGGGTTTTTTAGTCAGTAGAAGGCTGACACTCCCTTCCATTCCACCCAGAGCGGGAGAAGTCATTTGAAGGTATTTCCACAGAAAAAGTAAGGCTGTTTTCTTTCACCGTTTTAAGCGCTTTGAAGAACTAGTCACGATACATTGTCACTGTATTATATTTTTAAATATTATTTGCAGACAATAAACGAACAGACGTAGGTACAAATGACTATGAAGCGTGTGGTACAACCGATTTTGCTGTTGATTATCCATAAAATACGCTGGTTGTAAATCTATCCGGAAAGTCGAGTTGACAAATATGATTGATAACATAACGGCCATTTGTGCGGAATGGACACGATTCGGTTTTATTTTATCAGCGTTTCAAATGTGGCTTATTTTGACATAAGCAGAATTTTTCCAAAAACCTTCCTATTAATAACTCCGCCGTAATTTATGTGTGTTATTTCTTTATTTTTTGGTATAACATTTTTTTTCTTATATCAATAATGTCAGTCAATTTTTTATATAAGTACATTGCTTTAGTTTCCCTTCATCATAGTGAAATCTAATCTTGTCATTATAAAGTTATTTTTTAATGCGAATGCGAGAAGACTATAGACTCTTGAATGGTTTTTTAATAGTAATTGCATTGGACAATGTTAATTGGTCTATCCTGTCCACACATACCCGTAAAACTATTATGGACACATTGTGAAAATCAATTATGTATTTAAATGCCACCCAAACATGAAGTTTCTTGATAGTTCTACTCTATAGTAAACGACCAATTTGATCCATGCTCCATGATCCATGCTTTTGACGTTTTAGCAGTGTCCGTATAGGCATAAAGAACTAAAATATTGTATGATTTGATTGATTTATGATTCTAATTGTGGCAAACGCTACAGCTTGCGTAAGATTAACGTAAATGTGTTTCAGATGCTTAAAATATTGACTGTATAATATTTCTTTTTAACCGACTTCTAAAAAAAGAGGAGGTTCTCAATTCGGATATTTGTATTCTTTTTTGTTTGTCCGCGCATAATTCCGTCGCTTGCCAACCGATTTGATTTTTTTTATTTTTTTAGAAAAATTATACTTTCCAAATGGTCCCATGAAAATTTTATCGAAATCGGACAAGCCGTTTCTGAAAAATCAACCAAAGTCTAAACAAAATATTTACGTTGATGATCTTTTTGTTTATTCTGCATTGCGTTTTTTGTTCGCGCATAACTCCGTCATTTACAAACCGATTTGGATAATTCACTGACCCACTAAAAAGCACGAAAGTAGAAAATTTTTTGCGAAAAATAAAACCGACTTCGTTGTTGTTGTTTTTAATTTAAACTTTATGTACATACAATAGTGTTAAGTAGTACAATAACAGTCGACCTTTGGGTTAAAAAGACCACAATGTGGTAGATGTACAAGTAAAATAATTATCATTATCGAAAGAATATATGTATAAATATATAATAATAATAAAATAAATATATATGCCAAAATAATAGACTAATAAATACGGTGCTTTATAATAATCTTTCTGACTAAGAGAACTCACAATAATTATATTTATGGCGAAAACCAAACTAACAATGACGGGCTTTTAAGTAGTGGTTTCTCATTTAAAATATTATAAATTAGCTGCTGCCCGCGGCTTCAACGGTTTTTAAAAAATAAATATCGATTTTGTGTCTTGCTAATAATTTAGGTTTACATAAGTGGAAGACTTTCATTATAGCTTTAACCTTTAAGTCAAGAATGAAAAGGTTGCTTCTACATAAGCGTGCTTCATCATTAACTACAATTTTATATTCAACGTTTACAATCAATTGGGACGGTGGTCAAACGTGATTAACAATAAGAAGGAATGAAGTCAATCCAGTAGTTTTTGATTTTATCCATTACAAAAATTAAAACTTTTCTCTTTATTATATTATAGCGTAGGTAATGTTACGTCATGTAGCTAAAAATGCACCCAGAGAAGTGCATACATTCATATTTACAAGTATGCACACATACTATGTATGTGTGTCTGCATGTTTCAAAACTGTGTTTTGCTTTGTGAAACATGCAGATACAAATAAAATAAATCAGTATGTACGATAAAGAAGAACTCCTTTGCCGTTCAAGATTCGTTCAAAGATTGTCGAACTACGGACAGAGCAAGTCACAGAATGCTTGAAGCGCACGATTTCTTTTGAAACCTTCTAGTATTGACACAAATAAAAGCAGTTGCTTTTAATATTCAGTCTTCTTCGTAGCGCTAAGTTATATAGTCGATTCTTTAGATTTATTTTAAACTTAGTTAAAGAAAAGAGGACGTTAGGAACATGTATTCATGTGTTTTTTATTTGGATGAGCCGGCTCTTAAACTAGTAGAGTTTAAGAGCCAGGTGGTAAGCGCTTATGAAGTCTACCATGGACCAGCCAATGGCCAGAAGTTGTTCTCTATTGTGTGCACAAATTCTCCATGATTACTGGGCTGATAAACGTGATTCTTTTATTATTTGGAAGACGACGCCTGACTCTGACGTGATGACTAAGAGGCTCTCATGACCAGGTTTGGATGTAGGACACACGTATTGAAATGGCTGTTGAGTCTCAATTACATGGAAACAGAAAACACACACACACACTATTGCACACATCAACTCACCCTCACATCATGCAAATGTATTTATGTATTATATCTATTTTATTTATAATACAGAATTAACGAATGAATTCCTCTTCACACATTCTTCTTCTTTAACATTCTTCTGAACAGACATGATTAAAAATAAATGATGGCAATAACCATAGAATAATGGCAAGCAGTAAAAGTGACCACTTTTTTCTTCTACTAAGTGCGTCACTCACTCAAGGCCACGCGTTATACGCCCACCGCTTTGCGTATCGTCGTCGGTACATCCGACAGTGGGCTGCCGCACGCCTGCCTGAGCCTTTTTAAATAATTTTGACAACGTTATATTGGATCGACCTAAAAACAATTGATTTTCCTCCGCTTTGCTCCTGTTTCCCTTTTGATTAATTATTTGCGCGGAATTTTATTAAAATACAAATACGTTTATTATTTCACCATGGTAAACAATACAATATAAATACACTGTCACCTAAAATAGGATTCCCTGTGCTATAGGTGACAGTAGGAACCGCGGTTAACCTACTTACAAATAATTGCTTATCATCACGTTTCGTTTTATATGGAAAGAAAAAAAAAACAATTTTTTATAATAGAAAAAGAAAGCAAATTATCGAAAACAGTATTCAAAATAATAAATAAAGAGGAAACTAAGTAACATTATTTAAACATGCCAAAGTTATATTATGTACCATTAAATTAAATATGTATCAAATGTGTGCGAGTATGTTGTCTGAGTGTGTGTGTGTATGCGTATGTGTGTGTATGATGAAGGTATGTTTTGTGTGTGAGGAATTGATGAATAATGAAAGACATGGGTAGTAAAAGGACTGTGCGTGATTTGTAATTGGTGGACATGTTTTAGTTAGGAACGTAAAATAGGTTTTCAGTTTCTGTGTAATTTAATGCAGCAAGGAAGGCTTTTGCTACCGGTTTAAACTTGAGTTGTGTTAGATTATACAAAGGTACTTTTTTACTAATTTTGTTGTAAAGACTAGGAGCTGCAATATAGGGATGTCGTTTTGCAAAAATTGTACTATGCGGCGTAATTTGGAAAATGTTATCTTGCCTTCGTTTCTTATTAATAAGACATCCATGTTTTGGAATTATTAAGTGGGCATAATAAAGGTTTCGTAGGATAAATAATTGCCGTACAGTATGAACTCCTATTTCTTTATATAGCATAGCTGTAGGGTATAGTCGCGGTTTGCCAGTGAGGACTTTCAGTACTGCTCTCTGCGATCTTTCTACAGTTAAAAGGTGTGATTTATGAGTCCCGCCCCAGACGGATATGGAATATTCCAATATGGACTTACATAGCGAAGAGTAAATTACCTTCAAAATGTGCTCATCATCTATATGACGAACTTTTTTTTATAATGGGCATTAGCTTCCTTAAACGATTAGATAGGATCTCAGTATGTGCATGCCAGTTAAGGTTCTCGTCAACCCAGACACCTAAGTATTTGATTCGTGTAACTTGCTCTAAATAGGTACACATGCAAAGATTAGAATTATTTATATTTATATTATTACAGGTGTGAGCTTTAATTTTAATCGTTTCTAGTATAGGTAGTTTAGTTTTAGTAATAGAGAAAGTCATGTGTTTAGTTTTATTAATATTTATCGTAAGTTTATTTGCATTCAACCAATTAAGCATAGTTTGGAGTCCCGTTTGTGTAGAATTAGTCACTTCATCCCAGTTTTTTCCGTGAAAAACCACTGCTGTATCGTCAGCAAAACCTACAATTTTTGCATTATCAAGCTTCATCTCACAGAGTTCGTTCATATAAATGAGGAAGAGTTGGGGGCCAAGAATACTACCCTGAGGTATACCGTGGGTGATTTGGGCTGGCTTACTTACATAAGAACCGATCTTGATACGTTGCTGTCTGTTGGTTAAATAACTATTGAATAAATCCAATGCTTTGCCACGAAAACCTATATTTTCCATCTTATTTAATAGATCCGGGATAGAGACAGTGTCAAAAGCCTTTGCGAGATCCAAGAACACTCCGATACACTTAAGTTTGCTATCCAGTGACCTAACCACAGATTCAGTGAGAATTTTATATAAAAAAATTAAAATTATTTACGCGGTTTTGGATATTTTCGACACTCAAATTTAATAATCGGGAATTCAGGGAAGGAAAAATGCATCTATCATTTTATTAAACTGAAACATATTTGATCAGCAATTAAAAAATAATTGTTTTTCTGTATTCATTTTATTACAAATATCATCATATACAACCCTAGGACATTCGCTCGATGACGTGGGTCGCGCCGCGGGCAAAACAATCTCAACTCTCTGTGTGCGTACTATGGTACATTTCTTCTCGCTGCAAACAGCTGGTATTATTATTAAGATTTTGTAGGCTATTATAGCGTAGGTATTTTCGCTTTTGTATAAGAGTGATATATTTATTTATTTATTTTATTATTTATGTACACACAGTAAAATACAATAGGACAACATAATTATAATATTTGAGTACAAAGGTACTGCTTATTTCTTTAGAAATTTCTTCCAGCAGACCTGCGAAAGGAGAAGTGAAAAAGAAATGTAGACAATAGTGTGTGAGAACAAGAAGAGAAATGAAAATTAATATGTGAAGTCTAAAACTAAAATATTAAATATACCTACACATACTTATAATGCAATAAAAATAACATATACTTAAATAAATACATAATGTTAGAATATATAAACATATAAATATATACATAAATAATTAACACAGTTAAGAGGAAAGGTAATGCTCTTTTAATCGACATTTGAATAAAGATATAGTTTTTAAATCACGAATGCTAGGCGGAAGTGAGTTCCACAATCTTACAGCATGGACAGAGAAGGAATAAGAGTAGTAGCTAGTTTTATGAGGATGAGATTTAAGGAGGGATCTAAGGTGTGATCTACACGGTACGTCGCTAGAACGAGCGTAAGAAAAACGCTCACGCAGGTAGGAAGGGTAAGACGGGTTGTGTAAGATGTTGAAGAGGAGACACAAAATCCTAGTGTTCCTGCGAAGGCGGATTGGGAGCCACTTGAGTTCCTTGCGAAGGTGAGAAACATGGTCATACTTTCGAAGACCGAAAACAAAGCGAATGCACAGATTTTGCAAGCGCTCAAGCTTGTTTAATAGCTCCTCGGTAGCATCCAAATAGCAGGCATCGGCATAATCTATAATCGGCTGAATAAGTGTTTGTGCCAAAGAAACTTTAGTCTTCAAGGGCAGAAGACTTTGAAGGCATTTCAGCGAATGAAAGGAGAAATTTACCTTTCGGCTGACCTCATTGACCTGAGCACGCCACGAGAGATTGGAGTCAATAACCACACCCAGATCTTTAGCGGTTTCGGTATAGTCAATGCGAACACCGTCGAGATATAAAGGCATCAGAGATGCAACAACAGCCGCACTGCGAACGAATCTGCTGCCAATGATCATGGCCTGGGATTTAGTCGGGTTAATTTGCAAACCAAATGACTTAGCCCAAACGCTGATGCAAGCCAGGTCATGATTCATTGCAGCAATTGCAGAACCCGCGTCAACTACAGTAAAATGACGGTAAAGCTGCAAGTCATCTGCGTAGAGATGAAAACTAGAGGAGATTACTCTGGTAACAAAGTTTATGAAAATTGAAAAAAGAAGAGGAGAGAGAACGCTACCCTGAGGAACACCCTCAGTGAGGCTACACCAATCAGAGAAGGACTCCTCCAGGCGAACACACTGAGAGCGTCCCCGAAGATAAGATCCAAACCAGGCTAAAGTGGAAGGAAAAAAATTGATAGATTTGAGGATACCAAGTAAAATGTCGAAATCCACTGAGTTGAATGCGCTACTGAAGTCCAGCAATACCAGAACAGTAAGGGACTTATTCTCCATTGCCCAGCGGATGTCATCAGTCACTTTTAAAAGCGCGGTTACAGTACTGTGACCCGAGCGAAAACCGGATTGAAAAGGGGATATTATCGAGTTTGACGCCAAGAAAAATGATAATTGTCTATGAACTATGTGCTCAAAAACTTTAGAGAGAAAAGGGAGGATAGAAATAGGTCTAAAGTGGGTTAATAAAGTAGGATTGTTAGTTTTAGGTAAAGGTATTATGTGAGCCTGTTTCCAAACATACGGAAAGGAGCAAGAGGAAAATGAGTGGTTAAAGATGTGAGTGAGAACAGGAAGTAAAGAGGAAAGGATAAGAGTTATCATTCTTGAACACAACTTATCATTACCGACTGCTGAAGAAGTAATCGCAAGAATAGACTTCTTAGCGTCATCCTCAGTAACATCGCTAAACTTAAAGAGAGGACAAAGTGGTAACGGCAACCTAGAAACACTCTCTAGTGTCGCAGCTTTAACAGACGGATCAAGAGAAAAGGGAAGGAAAGAGAAATGCTTATTTAGATCATTCAGGTTGATATCCTTACACTGGTTGGTAGGTGACTTACCTATGCCTACAGATTTGAGAAATTTCCATACGTCGGAAGAACTGCGATTATTGAGTTGGTCGTGAAAATAGCGTCTCTTAGCATCTTGACACAGATGACTGCAGCGATTACGTAACGATTTGTAATAAGAGAGATTCAGTTCTGAAGGTCTGCGCTTATATCTGCTCTTAGCTTTATCCCTGCGAGCCATAATCTCTTTAATTTGTTGCGTTATCCATGGTGCAGGGTTATGTCTAACTTTGACACGTCTGATAGGGGCATACCGATCATATAACTCAAGAATGGTTGCATTAAAATAATTCACCTTATCGTTGATGTCATCGTTCTCAACCAGAGGGGTCCAGTCGAGATCGCTTGCATCACGCTGCAAAGCCTCCAGATCTATGCCCCCATCCAAGGACCGACCTCGAGAAGCGTAGCTTAACCTTGAAGATCGACTTGTGCGGCTGTTATTATTTAGCCACGACGTAAGGAGCAAGATACCTAATTTGGATGAAAAATAAGCCTGTCACATTATGCTAAGTTTTTAGTGACTCATGCCATTATGAGCAAAAGAGCAGCGTCAATTATTGGCCGGTTGCGTGGGAGTTCCAACGGCATCCTAAGCACATTAAGTAGCAAAGTAATAATAATATAATATAATAATATTCAACAACTTTCACACAACGCCATCTAGTCCAAAACTAAGCAGAGCTTGTGGTATGAGTACCAGACAACTGATAAACATACATATATATTTCTAAATACATACATATTATAGATAAATTACACCCAGACAAAGAACAAATGATCGTGCTCATCACACAAATATTTGTTCTGGGTGAGAATCGAACCCACGACCTTGCGCATAGCAGTCAGGGCCACTGACCACTATACCAACAGGCCTGTCGGTAAGCGGATAGTCCATTCGTAAAACACTGGGTGCAAAGGCACGTGCCTGTTTGTACGAGGCAGCGCCAGCGTGTGTATTGATAATGTATAATTTAAGTTTACTAACATAGTTTCTTAAGTAATTTTTGCTGCTAACACTATGGATTCTTTGTATTTGTTGATACGAAATAAAGAAAAAAACTCAACAGGTTTCTTAATTATCTTTAGCTAGTTGTATGGTGTTGACATACATACATATAAAGTATTTTATTTTTTACTAGTAGGCACGCCGCAATTGCGGCGGTAAGACCCCTCTTTGAGGAGTGGCTAGATCGGCGTCACGGCGTCCTGACCTACCGCATGACGCAGGTCCTCACCGGACACGGAAGTTTCGGGAGGTACCTGTGTCTGATGGGTAAGGAAGAGACGCCTGGGTGTCACCACTGCGAGGGTCGCCCTGAAGACACAGTCGAGCACACGGTGCAGGACTGCCCAGCTTGGGCAGAGCACCGACGTGTCCTCACGGCGACAATAGGCGGAGACCTCTCGCGCCCGGCCTTGGTCGAGGCCATGCTGCGGGGCGAGAGGGAGTGGGAAGCGGTCGCCTCCTTCTGCGAAGCAGTCATGCTTCCGAAGGAGGAGGCGGGCCGCGTGAGGGAGAGGATGGCGTCCTCCCTCCAGCCCAGCCGCAGTGGTAGACGCCCACGGCGTCGGACGTCGGCCGACGATCTCCGGCCACCGTAGGCGCGGGCATGCGGACAGCGAGTAAAGGGCAACTCGCTGTCCGACCATGGACCATGCCCGGGTCGACGGCGCGTTGTGTTCCACGCGCGCCTCAAAGAGCGTCAGCAACATGACGAGGCCCCCTCTGCAGAGGGCCGAAGCCCGCCGGGGTCGTGGGACTCATCCCGTTACCGTGGCCCCGGTATGTAAAGGGTTATTGAAGGAACACCGTGGATTTTAGTCAGTAAAAGTCTGACGGTCCCTCCCACCCTGCCCGGAGTGGGAGGACTTATTTGATAATTATACCACGTAAAAAAAAAAAAAAAAACAGTACTCACGCGGGGCTTCGCTCCCGTGGATTCTATCACGGTAAAAACATAACTCTCCTTTTTTGCAGTTGCTTAAAAAGTAGCCTTTAACCTTCCTCAAGCTTCAAGCTACTTCCATACCAAATTGCATCCAAATCCACCCAGTTTTTTCGAAGATTAGCGCGTTCAAGCAAACAAACAAACAAACTTTTCCGCTTTATAATATTAGTATAGATGTATAATTTAAGTTTACTAACATAGTTTTTTAAGTAATTTTTGCTACTAACACTATGGCTTCTTTGTATTTGTTGATCCGAAATAAAGAAAAATTACTGTTATTTATTAATACTCAACAGGTTTCTTAATTGTCTTTAGCTAGTTGTATGGTGTTGACATACATCTAAAGTATTTTTTTTTTCTGGCTGGGAAAAAGCCTTCCACTGTGGGTGGAGCGGAGGGGAGTGTCAGACTTCTACTGACTAAAAACCCACCTCGCTCCTTCAGTTGCCCTTACGTTCCGGGGCTGCGGTATCTCGTTTAAACATTCCCGCAACCCCGTACCTAAAGTATTTTACTGCGTAAAATTACTAAATACTCGATGATCGATCGGTGTCCAGTTTAAACGGTCATACCGAACAATATATATGAATATTTGCCAATATTGTTGTGTAAACTGCAGCGAGTTAGATTGATTGGTTTGTTAATCATATCAACAGATTGTGTCGTGTTCCAACAAGGTTTTATTCAATAAACTTTTACGGTGAATACCTGCATTTGTTTGCAAGCGTCATCGTAATTTTTTGCAGTAAATTCTAAGTAAAATGGTTATTTTGATGGAATAAATTGTTTTACACAAAAGCTCGTATATACGACTGAATAATAACAATTCAATTTGCGACGTTTAAAAAAGCTTTAGACTTTACTTTTAAAGCAAAAGTACTAGACATCTATACGGTTTTTAATTTCATAAAATATTAATACTGGTGAGGGATCGAATGTAATGCTGAATGTTTTCCGATATTCCTGTGTATTGGAGCATTCTCCGCATACATATGTGGATACCAGGCTTAAATAAAGCTTTATTATTTTCTCCTCTTGTTATTTTTAAATTTGAAACGCGGTGACGATAAAATTGTATCGTGTTTTGTTTTCAATTTCAACCATGATTTATGAATGCTTGTTTGTAGTCCTTTGGCTCAGGAAATTAAAATCCTGGGTTAGGGACACGCATGACTAAGTATATAATGGAAGCATAAATTTATAAATCGAATTTGAAATGTTTACATCAAAAGTTTGCTGTCTTTTTTGGAGCAGTTATTAAAAATTAATCACGTACGTTCTGTGATAAATCAGCTAATCTTATAAGCGACTTTTGAGTTTTTGGTGTTAATAAAGTTAATAAAGATATCTCCCTCTCTCTACTTAGTGATGGAAAGGAAACAAATGGATTTTATTTTTCAGGGTTTTTTAATTTAGCAGACCGAATGCCGTATCATTGAACTCTCACCGCCGTTTACATGAAACCATAAACAGAATTGGCAAACTGTGGGTTTAATGATTTCTTTTCGTGCAATTTAAGAAAACAAAAATCGTGTTATTTAGAAACTTAAATCGCATGATGTGTTCTCTGTAATTGGAGTAACATAAGTTATTATAGTTTCATAACATGTTTTAGCATGAATGTGTTCTCTTTGTTGGGAAACCTAAGTTAATTACCTAATTAAGTAATACTAAATTATTACTAGATAGATAGATATATTCTTTATTGTACACCAAACAAACAGTAAAACAAAATTATGGACTTAACAATTAAAAAGGGTGATACAAGGGGCGGTCTTATCACTAAAAGCGATCTTTTACAGACAACCTTTGGATGGATTTGACACAGAAGGAGAAAATAAATACGCAGGTAGTCCACGGTATTTATCTATATAAAATACAAAACAATAAATAACGTTCTCAAAACATATATATACATATAATATTTAAAAAAGAAAGAAACAAAGACATACGTAATAACAACAATTTAAGGAGAGAGATAAAGTTCTTTTACTAAGGTTTTGAAAGAAGATAGGGTTTGTGCTTGTCTTACTGACACGGGTAGAGCATTCCACAGCCGTACTGCTACTAGATACATCTCTAACTAAGTAACATAAAAACTTTTTACCAAAAAATTAAACCGACTCCCAAAAAACACTGCAAAGTAAAAAATAACATTAATTTCGGTAGTCGGTGTCTTTAGTTTTGTATTTTCGGTTTTGGCACCGACTTCCGAAATTAAAGTTATTTTTCACTTTGCAGTGTTTTTTGGGAGTCGGTTTAATTTTTTGGTAAAAAGTTTTTATTTCACTCTTTTTAGTTGGTTGATTTTTAATTTACCTAGTTACAAGAGCCTAAATGTCAACTACTTATAACATTTTATAAAATATTTCTTTTCCCAATGCTGGGCCGTTAATTTTTGAGGAGTTCTCCTGGTACTTCACCATCAGCTATACATCACCATGTGCATTGTGACGAGCATAAAGTGCTTAATATCCATATTCAAGTAATCGAATCACAATCCACGAAACATTTATTATTGAGTAGTTTCGGCGGCCATCTGTGGTCTTCATCATCAGTTCCACTTCCCCAAATGGTACTTTTTTAGAGCAACTGCACAAGTTACTATAAGAAATACCCAAAACGCCATAGGTGTGCCTATAATATTTGAAGATTTCCCTCGATTTCTCCAGGATCCCATTATTAGATCCTGACTTGGTGACAAATGGTACCAATTTCGAAGTAAACCCTATCAAACAAAAAAAGAATTTTCCAAATCGGTTCAGCCGTCTTCGAGTACTCGATGATCATACATAAAAAAAAAAAAGAAAGAATACGCGTCGAATTGATAACCTCCTCTTTTTGTCGTCGGTTGAAAACCATTTTCTATTACTATAACAATCTATTACGTGTTCGAGCGATTCAGGGCATTCCACCGGACGTATCTTGTCGTCCAATATTTAAAAAACTTGGCCTGCTACCACTACCCTCACTATATCTATATTTATGAAACATGTATGTTTGTACGGAAACACAGAGATCTATTCAGAACAGCAGCAGATGTCAGCTCTAGGAATCGGCGTGACAAATTTAGACTTGTTTTAGATGTAATCCCTCGATTAAAAAAATATAGTAAAAGCTGTTTAGCTATGGCTGTGCGTATATACAATAAATTACCATGTAAACGTAAACTACTAAATAGCAGACTGTTTAAAATTCACTTGTATAAATGGCTGAATGATAATAATTTTTATAGCATTAAGGAATACTTTGAACATAAGTTGTGTTAATCATTTTGCATGCTTTAATCTTAAGCAAAACATGTATGATCTCATCCCTAACTCATGTAACATCTTTGTATACCATGTTTTATGCAAATAAATAAATAAATAAGCAAAAGTCTATTGATTCGACTTTTATCAACAGATCCCATCCTCCAGAACGCGAGCACAAAATGAAGCTGTTACCGCACTACGCTCGGTCAAATCCGAATCATAACGACGCCCTACATCATAAAGTACACGCAGATTACTCAATCCTCTCAAATGGCTGACTTACGAGGGCAGTAAATGTCCTCTCAAGTGCCATTCGTTTTATGGCTACATATGTACGTAGGTAGGTGGGCACTGAAGAGGTGTGTGATGTAGCGGTCTACATTCGTGCAGAATTTGTAATGCAGCTGACATAGAACAGAATAAAGATACTCTGAAGTATTTTAATTTTTGCCTCACGTTTTGGTAAAAGTGTTGTCTAACATTTCAGTTTTAATAGCCTGTTCTTTTCAGGGTCAAAATTTTATAAAAGACTAGCTGTGCCCGCGACTTCGTCCGTGCGGAATAGTGACTTTCGGCAGCATTTTTAATTTTTCAGACTAATTATTTTGAAAATAAAACTCATACATAAATAAGCTATTTACAATATTTTACTGCTAATAGCTTATTTAAGTACATTTTTCTAACCAAAAGTCTAAAAAATATATTTTCATTGATAATGTGTGGGAATGGAATCGCCATCGTTACATGGTGGACATCCCACCCATACGCACAAAACGTTTTGGGAATACCTTCATTGTGCGTACGGCTAAGGAGTGGAATTCGCTGCCGGAGTCTATGTTTCCCGATAGCTATAACCTAGGAGACTTTAAGTCAAGAGTGAATAGGTTACTTTTAGGTAAGCGTGCTCCATCTTCGACCACATCCTCTGTTCGAGCACTCTCGACAATTTTATGCTGACGCCTGCGATCAGCACTTACGTTTTTATAGTATTAATACATACACATTATAACAATAAGGTTAGTTCAATAAAGCTGCTTGGTGAACATACACGTCGGTGTTCTCTTCCACAACACAAGTAGGAATTCCCGACACACATTGCACCTCAGCGGCTGGACTCCACATCTTTTTGGTCCTTCGAGCCGGATGCATCAGGTGAGATGGTGGTCAAACGTGAACCTATTTCTAATAAAAAAATGAAAGTAAAACCATTATCGAGAATCGATTAGAACTCAAAACGGGATATTTATCATGAATAATTTATAGTTCATCCTTGATCATGGCGCTTGCAACAATGGCGAAATATCTCAAATTGGAAACAATAAATAACTATAAACTATTCATGGTGAAATTGTATTTATCACATTGAAAATCTATACTAATATTAGAAAGAGTGAATGTTTGTTTGTTTGAAAGCGCTAATCTTCGAAATTACTGGGTGGATTTGGATGTAATTTGGTATGGAAGTAGTTTTAAGCTTGAGGAAGGTTACTGGCTTTTTATTCGACGGCATAAAAAGAAGGTAATGTTTTTATCGTGATAAATTCTGCGGAAGCGAAAGCGACCGCTAGTGTTATTATACAACGTGTAACGGAAACCCCATATCTATCCAAAAGGGCTGAAGACAGCATCTGGTATGGAGTCTCTATGCAAAGTTTCAGCTCAAAATAAGTGACTCACAGAATAGACCCCAAATTATCGGTTTCATATGTTTCTTGAATACCAATAATAACAAACGTGTCACATCACTATGAGGGTCATCACTTTCCACGTCACTTGCCAATAAAATGATAATTCTCTTCATTCTTCTTAATTTGAAAAATTTGGTCTCTGGTAACAATGTACCTATTGAAATTTCTAATAAGCTCCACTCATGTAGACATAGGATTAGCACATAGCATAGGATTAGAACAGGCATTTTTTGTAATGCGCTGAAACGATCTGTTATCACGCTTGTGCACAAGGGTGGGGACAAGAACGATGTCAATAATTACCGACCAATTTCCGTACTAACATCAATTTCCAAAATAATGGAAAAAATATTAAATAAAAGGCTTACAAATTACCTGAATAAATATAACATTATTTCTGACTCACAGTATGGTTTTAGACAGGGCAAGTCCACACAGGACGCAGTTATAGCGCTAACGTCAGAAATCACAGAGAAGGTAGATAAAGGATTTAAATGCATCACTGTGTTCCTAGACCTGAAAAAAGCTTTTGACACCGTATCTGTCCCCATCCTTTTGCAGAGACTTGAGGCTATAGGGATTAGAGGCAGGGCTCTTTCGCTTTTTGACAGTTATCTCCGGGGAATGAAACAACAAGTAAAGGTGGGCAATTTGTACAGTAGTGAGGAAAATGTTGTTTTCGGTGTTCCGCAGGGCTCTGTGCTCGGCTCGCCACTGTTTCTAGTATATATTAACGAACTCTGTAACCTACGAAACAGTGGCGGGAAAATCTTCTCATATGCGGACGATACGGCCATTGTCTACTTTGGCGATACCTGGGAAGGAGTGCGTAATAAGGCCGAACAAGGATTAGTTGTAATAGATAGGTGGCTCAAGGAGAATTTGCTAACCCTCAATACTGTCAAAACAAATTATATCTGTTTCTCTCCAAGTGCAAGGTCTAAAGCCTGCACTAATTTCAATATCCGCATCCATACATGTGCTAACAACGTAGAGGTAAATTGTAACTGCAAACCCATCGAACAAGTACCGTCTATTAGATATCTGGGAGTTATTGTCGACGGTTGTGTAGCGTGGCACTCACACATCGAGGTTATTATGTCGCGCGTTCGTAAATTTATATGGATTTTTAAAAATCTGCGCTATGTGATGCCTCAAAAGACACTCAACAATATTTATATAGCGCTTGCGCAGTCAGTAATCACATACTGCCTACCAGCTTGGGGAGGGGCCACAAAGACTAAACTTTTACAGTTGGAAAGAGCCCAAAGGTCACTTTTAAAAGTTATTTATTTTAAGCCATACAGATTTCCCACAATTGATCTATATAGAATTAGTGACATATTATCCGTCAGGAAACTATACTTTTTAAACATCGTTCTATATCTACACAAACACATACCAGTTAACCAGGAAATCCAGGCTAAGAGGCGAAAAGACACTGTGGTTCACTCCCAACGTGTACAAACGGTTTTCGCAAGGCGTCAGTATGTATGTATCCAATCAGCTTACATTTACAATAAAATAAATTCAAAACTAAGTTTTCACAACAAAGTGTCGCACCAATGCAAAAACCTTATAACCGAATGGTTAAAAACATTAACCTATGAAGAAACGGAGCAAATTCTAGCCAGACTTACCTGACACTAGCTACAATCTTTACCTCGTTTTTAACTTTGATTATAACGGCACTTCTGCGAACGCTTTAAAACAAATACACACGGACACACCATCACATCCACACACAAACTGAAACTCACATCCTACTATAAACACATGCACACATCATCACATCCATACACACTTAACTTCCACACTTCTATAGACACACCCATAATAACACACTATACAGAGCTGCAATTACATTACTTCATACTTTTAAGTCAATCTTTTTGTTCTTAAAATTAGTTCTAAGTTAAATTAAATCTACTGTCTTAATATTGTCAACTAACTTTCAAGGGGAGGAGCGAGACAACCCCGACACAAGTGTTATAAACTACTTACTGGGGTTGTTTCATCCACATTTGTTAATGTTACTGTTTGAGACATAATAAACAATTTATTATTATTTCCTTTATTTCATATACCTCTCAAAAATTACATTTTTAAATATTTTTCTATAAAAAAGTGACAATAAAAAAACATTTAAAAATATAAAAAATGGTAGTCCACTGGTATCGGGAGCGGGGTCCAAGCTACCGGTGGTTAGGTCTCCAGAGAAAGGAACCTCCTCACAATACGAGCTGTATCGAGGAGAACTGCCTTCTGTATCAGGCCCTTTATCCAGCTGTGCAAAGCCAGCTTCGACAGATGGTCGTCGAAGCTTTTAGCTATCAGCCCATTGACTGATATGACAATCGGCACAATGACAGCCGAGTCCACATCCCACATGTCAACAACCTCATGAGCTAAGTCGAGATACTTAATGTGTTTCTCTTTCTCAGCTTTCACGAGATTCTCGTCATGTGGGATGGTAACATCGATTATCATTGCGCGGCGCACTAATCGGTCTATCACCACTATATCAGGCTTATTGGCAACAATAGTCCTATCAGTGATGATAGACCGATCCCAGTACAACGTGACATGGTCATTTTCGAGAACTGGGTCGGGCACATACTTGTAATACGGTACCTCAGAATCGACAAGTTTGTATTTCAAAGCAAGTTGCTGGTGGATAATTCTGGCTACTTGATTGTGTCTATGCAAGTACTCGCCGTTAGCTAGACGTGAACAACCGGAGACAATATGTCTGATGGACTCACCAGGACGATAGCATGCCCGACATATGTCAATCGTCCCGTCCTTCATAATATGTCTCCGGTAATTATTCGTCAAGATAACTTCGTCCATAATTGCACAGACAAAACCTTCAGTTTCTCCGAAGAGATCCCCGAAGCGTAGCCAGGCAACGGAAGCTGTCAAATCTACATCGGACCCATAAAGAGCCCGATAGTAGCGACCATGAAGTTCCTTGCTTTTCCATACCTCCTTGCGGTCATCTGGGGTAAGTATAACAGGTTTGTGCCAGTTCTCTTTAGCCATGGTCAGCGGGGTGAGTCCCTTGTCCACTGCAATCACATCTCGGTGCATACCCACATCGGCTTTAAGGAAATATTCCCTGAGACTGCAAATCTCGCGGTTGTGGAGAGTTTTAGCATTTAAAAAGCCTCGACCTCCACATTTCCGCGGGATGTACAGTCTCATCACCGATGATCGTGGGTGATGCATCCGATTTGCGGTTAGCAGTGTACGGACCCTCCTATCCAGGGCGTCCAGTTCGGTTTGAGTCCATTTGAGTATGCCGAAAGAATACATCAACACCGGCATGACCCAACCGTTGAAAGCGCGCACCTTATTTCCTCCCGACAAAAGGCTGTTTAATACCTTTGTCAGGCGGCCAAAGAAGCGCTCCCTCAGCGATTGCTTCATGTCAGCAACATTAATGCCCAAAGCTTCCGACATACCCAAATACTTATAAGTTTCGGTTAAGCAGAGAGATCTAAGGTGTATGGAATCTGAAAGTTCAATTCCCTCAGATTCCATAATCTCTCCTCGTTTTACATGCATGATTGCACATTTGTCCACACCAAATTCCATCTTGATGGCGCTACTGAAAGTTTCAGTTACCTTCAGTAGTTCCATCAGTTGCAAGTTGTTGGGGGCAAAAAGTTTCAAATCATCCATGTAAAGGAGGTGGGATATACTTTGACCTCCTCTTCTCAACCGATAGCCCAGGCCTGACTCCTCTAGCATTGTACTTAGAGGATTCAGGGCCAAGCAAAACCAAAGTGGACTCAAACTGTCGCCCTGAAATATTCCCCGTCTGATCCATATAGGCTCATCGTTTCCTCGAATCGGTCGACATCCTGGATAGCAAAGTACCGTCTTCCATTGCCTCATACATGACTCAAGGAACGTGCGTAGAGTTGGATGTATTTTGTAAAGCTCTAGCACCTTGATGAGCCAGGTATGAGGAACAGAATCAAAGGCTTTTTTGTAGTCTATCCAGCATGTCGATAGATCTTTTCGGGATCGACGAGCCTGTTGGCTAATGGCCATGTCAATGAGGAGTAGCTCCTTAGTGCCACGGGACCCTTTCCTACATCCATTCTGAGAAGCGGACATAATTGAGTTGCACTCAATGTGCATATTTATTTTCACTCTCAGAATGGACGTAAGAACCTTATAGACCGTAGACAGACAGGTAATCGGTCTATAGTTTTTGGGTTCCGTGGGACTACCACTCTTATGAAGCAGGTGGGTACAACCTGTCGTTAAAAACTCTGGTAGAGACCCAGTCTCTAAGGATGCCTGGAATTGAGAAGCCAAAAGCGCGTGCGAGCTGCTATACCATTTGAGCCAGAAGTTGTGCAGTCCATCCGGTCCTGGAGACTTCCAGTTTGGTAACGGATGAACTGCTTTGGCTATATCAGAAGTGTTAATGATTATTTTATCCATTTGTGGTATAGCTTCACACACGCGTTCAACTTCACGCATCCAGTCACCCTCAACATGACAGACGGGTACCGACCAGATGTTGCGCCAGAATAAATTCGTGGCGGTATCATCCGGGCGGCACACGTCAGTCACATTTTGATTGGGTCGCTCCCAAGCTCTGTATACCCACCTCTCATCGCTCTGGAACATGCGATTCTGTGAGTACCGTTCAACCCGCCGCTTAAACCGTCGGATACGGCTTGCCCATGCATAAATTTTCTGCTTAAGGAAGTCCATGCGCTCCGTAATGTGGGGTGCGTATTCTCGAGGGCTGATTCCAGTCCCCGAGAAAGCCCGCCGTACAAAACGCATTACACGTGGACGTGCATTGCCTTCCTTGAAGCAGTATAGTTTGCCGATGAGTGCTCTGGCCTCATCGATACGCCTCTCGATCCTATACTGCCAGACTGGTACAGCAGGTTTTGGTCGAATAGCTTCGTCGTTATTAGCAAATTTGACGTTAGCTAAGCGACACGCCGCAACAGCCCCGCAATATAGGATTGAATGCGTATCAACAAGGTTTTCGCTGCTCTCAAAAATGTTCTCAAGCAGCGAATCCAAAGCACACACCAACGCCCTATTTTTTTTATGCATAGGTAACCGTGGTAACCGGGGTCTAAGTTCAGGCGGAACTGATCTATACTTGCGAAGCGCATCCTCCAGTGCGCTCCTCAGTCGATCGTTGCATTGGCTACTTACCGTGACAACCCTATCATCTAGCTCATTATTATGACTATTGAGCCGCGGTATCATTGCGCCACTAGCGGGCGCTTGTACCACGGCATGTGTCGGGGTCGAGATGATATGGTTGCTCAGTACCTCTGAGCGCAGCCTATCAAGTGTTGCATCATCCAGCCTGTGGCTACGCTGGATGACCCGCACCTGATCCGACAATCGTTGGGCCGAGACGTTGACAGCTGGTTCTAGGTCCTGAAACAGAGACAGCATCCTGACACGATACGCAGTGAGGTTAGTTCCCCCCTCTGTAGATCCATAATATGCGCGCATGACGTTTTCGTTTATGGACTGAGTCCATCTCATGCGCTGCACACCACCGGCAGCGGGGACCCGACTCGGAGCCAGTTGGCTCCTAAGCCCCAAGCTGTTCGGTGGCCGGCCTCTCCCCTGCCGACGCACAGGTGTTGGCGACGTCGGCGGAGAGAAATACTCGTCGCTCGAGCTCGACGCGGATGCAGCCGCCGGTGACGTTGGTAATCCTAAATCCGGTGGCGAGGCGGAGCTGAGCGACGGGTCCGGGGGTGGTGGGCGTGCACGTCGCGAAGCTGCTCTAGTAAGCATCATCAAGTTTTGTTTATTATCATCGTTATTTCTTGCATTTTTTAGTGATTGGTGTCATTGACAGACCACTTGACAGTTGTCGATGGATTATATATTATCTTCATTTTCGTTTTATTATCGGTTGCTTTTTAGATTTATGTTATTTTTCTTGGTCCAATCTGTCCTCTTTTCGTAAATATTGAGAAATTTGGATGGGAAAACTTATCACTATATTTGCAAATTTATTTGTAAGAGCAGAAAACAAAACTTGATTTGACGGCTAGTGTTGCCAGCTTATTACATTATTATTATTATTATTATTATTATCATCCAAAGAAGCCGTGCACTCGGTATGTATATACCCTTTAAATTACACGTTGTATACACGTAGATAAATGAAAGTCTTATAATACATAGATCTAAAAAAACTTTTTAGAAAAAAATAGAACCGACTTCCATATATAAAAACACTACAAAGGCAAAAATAACTTTAATTTCGGAAGGCGGTGTCAAAAACGAAAATATATACAAAACTAAAGACACCGCCTTCCGAAATTAAAGTTATTTTTGCCTTTGTAGTGTTTTTATATGGAAGTCGGTTCTATTTTTTGCTAAAAAGTTTTTTTTCACGCTTTTTAGTGGGTCGGTTTGTAATTTATCTAGTTACAAAAGCCAAAATGTCAACTACTTATCACCTTTTACACAATATTGCTTTTCCCGGTGCAGAGCCGTTAATTTTTGAGGAGTTCTCCTGGTACATCACCATCAGCTCTACTTCACCATATGCATTGTGACGAGCATAAAGTGCTTAACATCCATATTCAAGTAATCTAATCGCAATCAACGAAATACTTATTATTGAGTAGTTTCGGTGGCCATCTGGGGTCTTCATCATCAGTTCCACTTCCTCAAATGGTGCTTTTCGAGAGCAACTGCACAAGGTAATATAAGAAATACCCAAAACGCTATAGGTGTGCCTATAATATTTCAAGTGTTCCCTCGATTTCTCCATGATCCCATCATCAGATCCAAACGTGACGACAATGGGACCAACTAAAAAGTATATACTCTTTCAAACAAAAACAGAATTTTCCAAATCGGTCCAGCCATCTCCGAGTTATGAGGTAACAAACATTAAAAAAAAAAGTTCAAGACGAATTGTAAACCTCCTTTTTTTTAAGTCGGTTAAAAATAACCTTATTTTATTTTAAAATCCTGAGTTTTCATGTCTTATTTTGTACCTATCCGTCATTTTCAACACGAAATATAGCTGTCAAAACTAATAATATCGGTGTCCAATTCCCACCAGCCACAGTACTACGCTCACGCGGAACCAGCAACTATGTAAAATTTATTACGCGTAAAATAATAATGTTTGCTATTTGAATTTCAAATGGCTATTGTTATAGCAAACATGTCGTTCTAAATAATGAATACATAATTAAATATTCAGTAACGGTTTACAGTAAATAATAATTATTACGTTTAATCCTCTCACTGAAGGGATGCCGTGATTCCGGTAAAGATTCCGTCCGACTAACACGATGTGACAATGACAAGTTTTACCCCTCTTCTTGCTGATGTTTATTATATCCTTAGAAGTATGTCTATAAGACAAATCCCTTGCATAATCAAGATACTTAAAAATTATGGCTACGTTTTTTGCTGGGTAGGAAAATCATCGAATGACTTCTCCCGCTCTGGGTTAAGCGGAAGGGTGTGTCAGACTTCTACTGACTAAAAACCCACCCTGTTCCTTCAGCTGCCCTTAAGTTCCGGGGCCGCGGTATCTCGTTGGAACATTCTCGCAACCCCGGTGGGCAATGGCCTTATGGGGCTCCGTCACTGCTGCTGACAGCTCTTTGAGGCTTCCTTTGCTAGCATGACTGCTTCGCAGAAGGAGGTGACTGCATCCCATCTCCTCTCGCTCTGGACCATGCTCTGAACCAGGGCCGGGCGCAAGAGGTCACCGCCGCCGATCGCCTCAACGAAGACACGGAGAAGCTCTGCACAAGCGACTATACATATATTTGTTCCGGTACGGAATCGAACCCGTGACACGCAGTACGGCAACCGATCGCTTAACCAGGGCGCCAAACATGTAGTATTTTTCTTTTACTATTATTTGATTCACTTCCAATATATATTAAAACTGATATATAGAATGGAAACAGCTGTTACTTGCGAAAGTTCATAACAAGCAAATATTACGAAAAATCGCTAGCGTTAATTGAAATTTATTAATAAAATATAAACTGAAAAAAAAATTATTAACGATTGTCTAATAAACAAACAACTATCTCTTACAACGACCCCACACCACACAACAACCCAATCGTGAGCAAAGAGTGAAGAACCAAGCAATCACTTTAGCGTCTGGTCAGACTCCCACTGAATAAAACATGGCGGCCAGTGGAGTAATGAACCTATCGTAAAACATTGAGCGACATGTCGCTTCCATTAATTAATGATGCACTGTACCTCCTAAATGGCAGGTCACAATGGATATTGCGTGTTAAGACTTGGTTTTATAGGTTAGTACCTACGTGTTTGCACATTTATACATATGTCCGCCAAGGAAATAGAAAGTTTCTTACATCCAGAGATGTTGAACACAAAAAATGTTATACAGGATCCATTCTGTATAACATTTTTTTTTGTTCAAGCGTTTCTTTGCGAAAATCCATACCAAACTAATACTTTAGGAAAATGTCTAGTGTTAATTTATACCAAATATTAATACTAATATTACTTCAGGAAAATATCTAGTGTTAATTCCGCCAATAATTAAATGATCAATCTTGCATGCAGTATGCAGAACCACCCTCGCGCTCGTAAATGTATGCACAAACATATGCATGTGGTATGCATGTGCGTATATTTGCGGGCAGTAGGGTGGTGCTGCATACTGCATGCAAGATTAACTACCTAGATTTTTCCTGAAGAATAAGTATGAAAAATGTTTTAATATCGGAATATATATTGTGCAGAAGGATAGTGATAATTACTGCGTAAGCGATAGAACAAGCTCTGTCGTGTAAACAAAATTGAAGTATGTGTGTGTGATTTCAAATAATTTGGTTTCTCAAATGCTTATAGTTATTAACACAATACTAGACAGTACTATAACTCGTTTTTTTATTCTTGTCTGTTTGTCTTTCTGTTTAACTGGGCGATATGTCTGGAACGACTTAACTGATTTTAGTGGGAATTTTACTGGAAGTTAAAGAAGTTTATAGGGCAAAATAAAAGCTACCTTTTATCCCGAAAATCCCACGTGATCAGAATTTACGTGGAAAAAAACACGTGTAAATAATAATTCTCGAGGGATCGAGAACGAAGTTGCGGGCAGATACATAGGTAATATAATTATTATATAGATAATAATTTTGTGAAAATTGTCAAATAATGTCTCACAGATCTAACGTAATTTCATTGGTAAAAACTAATGAAATTACGTTCGATCTGTGAGACATTATTTGACCCTGTTAGACGTAATATCTCGTAGCAAATTATTGAGAAAATGCTTCAGCATAAAATTTATTTTTACATAAATTACGAGTTGCCGTCAAGAAGTCCTGCTCAATTTAAAAACATTCAAACTCATTTATAGGCCTCTCAAGAAGTGAACAAATGAATCTTGGTTATCGTAATGTGCATTAGGTACTCTAAGAACTATTACTACGTAATCATTGAGTGAACTATGACAAACAATTACCCTAAATTTCGTTATAAAAGTTTCAGTAAAACCAAAAAATACGGTTATTTTTATAAGCTTCGAAGACATTTTACATTCTCCACAGCGCGAGATAAGATACCGGCCCTCCGAGAGTGCGAAAATATACTAGACCCTCTTCTAAAAATAAAGGCATTTTACGGTTCAATATAAAAGAGCTTGATAACGAAGAATGAGGGAATATTGCACCAAAAAAGAAATCTTTCCTCCCTCTTAGCATCGGCACTGAAGCGTTTGTGTCTAGGCATATTAAGTTTGTATTTAAAATATAATCAGTTACAAAAGTTCTTTATTCTTTATTAATATCTAATTCAAATTTTAAAGTATGAATATTTTTTTTATGTTTAGGGTTTTTTAACGAAGTACAAATTATATAAAAGTAGATTAAGCGATCGAATTAAATTAAAAAGATTTTATTTCATATAGGCCTATACGTGCACTTCTAAAAAAGACTGCAAAGTGAAAAATAACTTTAATTACGGAAGTCGGTGCCAAAAACGAAAATACAAAACTAAAGACACCGACTACCGAAATTAAAGTTATTTTCACTTTGCAGTGTTTTTTTGGAGTCGGTTTAATTTTTTGGTAAAAAGTTTTTATAATAAAAAAGAACCGGCAAGAAACTCCACGTTTACTCTATTAAAAACATATTAATTGATTTTTACAATGCTTCCATAATACAGTTTTAGTAGCTATGAGAGGATAGTATCTATAGACTAACAATTAATGGTAGCAATTGACCAAGTAACTGTCAAAGCTATCATATTTTTTTTTTTACATTTAAAACACAATTATTTCAACTGAACATACCTCATTAACCTGAAAAAGTAACCTCAAGTCCATAACGCAAACAACTCACCATGATATTGCAGTTTACTTTCAATAACAACTTGATAGCACAATATTTGCCACAATCTCGTGCCCTGGTGCCGTCTATCTCGTACTCGTACTGGTACGTTTGTGCAAACCGGGGCGCAAGGAGCACAAAAATAGTTGTATTTGTCAGCTATCGAGTTATGGTGCACGCCGCAATCTTCCATCTTGAGGATACTTTTGATTTTTATGCCGGAAATATTGCAGTTCGGATGTGTGAAATGTTTTCGGGACATGTTTTGAGGTTAAAGTGGATAAATCTACGGTTCAAACATTTTATTTCTCATAAGAATTACAATAGATTTTCATTTACATCAGAAACTTGATTTTAATATTAACAGTAAGATAATTAAGGAGCGTAGTATTTAGATTCGAAGCAATATAATATGGTGTTACAAACTTAAAGCCTTATTTTTTTTCTGATGATCCGGTCTTGGCTTCAATCACGCCTGATGGTAAGTGATAGATGAGGTCTACGATGGAACGAGCGAGACCAGGAAATGCCTGTTCAGTCTTGTTTTAAAGGCTGTCGGGTCATATGTGGCAGGGAATACAGAAGCCGGCAGCAAATTCCACACGTTGGCTGTACGTACAATTAATGTGGAGGCGAAGCGCATGGTACAACAAGATGGTAAGTACCTGCAGTATCTCTAGTAATTCGGTAGTGAAAGAGAGATGAAGGTCGTGGAGCTCCAGTACACAAACCTCAAAGTACGATCTATTCTGTTTACTTATCAAGCAAGCATTCATTTGGTAGATTTTTGTTGCGTGAGACGACTTGCACCCTGTTGGTAAAGATTATCGACGCGTCACAAACTAACCACAAGTTAAGTGCTGTGATTAGCTTTTATAAAATCCTTCTTCTTCAGTGTCAAGTCATCTAATTAATCGTAGCCATATAACTCAGTCTTGGGTTGACGGGTTTGTTAGATTTCCTTTTTAGGTCCGCGATATAGATGGAGCTTTTATAAAATTATACGCTTGACACTGAAGAAGAAGGATTTTGGAAAACGGATTTCCGTGTTTGACAATTTGTCACATTAATTTTGTCATAATACGCGTTCCAAAAATAAGATAATCGGATTTACACTTAATAATTCTTTCTTCAAATATAGTATTTTTTTCATCATTTCTCTTTATTTTTCTCATAGTTTTCCTCATTACGATGTTCCTGGAATTTTGATTCCGCCAAGGACATAATTTTTCCGTCCAATTGCCTTATTTTGTAAGCAAGCGCGCTCCAACCTAGTTTCGCCTTGCGATTACACAATTTCTATTTAAATATTGTTTGAGCCTTCGCTCAAACTCTTATAAAAGCAGTCTTCAAGTAACTCTTAGTTTATAAGTAAAACAAATCCAAGACTGTCTTCTGTCCTACCTAATAACATTAATGGGGAAGATTGTCAACAGTGTTGATAGCTGAGTAAGTTTTCAGGAAGCTGCAGAATTGCAGAGCTGCGACTCAATTCAAATGAAACTATCACCAAGATGAACCACTTACGGGATTAAAAGAGAATACTCGAAGACGTGAAGCCATTTTCCTTTTTTGTTTTTGCACTTACTTAAAAGTGAGTGAATTAAAATCTGGAGGTTTCTTTAGAGAAGTTCTAGACTACACTGTTGTAGTGTTTTTTTTTTACATTTCTGCATCCAAACTGCTGCAACGTTTCTCTTTCTATTTTGTTTTCGATCACGCCTCGAATGTTAAGTGAAAGTAGAGATCTACAATTATTTCAGCAAACCCTGATCTCAACATACCTATTTTATTTCGTTTGTAAAGTACGTTGAGGTGTACATACTTTTGTTGGTGACATAAATGACACAGTCGTTCAAGTGCATATATTTGTGAGCGGGCGGGTGGTGACGTATGCTGTAAATTGAACCTTGATCAACGAAATTTAAGCTAATTTACCATTGAATATTGCCCTCACAATATAAATACATAAAAATTAAATAGAATGTCTTGTCTATGATTTCGAAATTACTATTTTCTCAAGTGCTCACAATTTTTATCTGTCTATCGGTTAACCGGTTTCTCTGTTTGTCTAGGCTAATCTCAGGAACACCTGACCCGATTTTTAACGAGACTTTCACTGGAATGTAGAAATTATTATAGTCTATAATATGATATAGGCTTTTTATTCCAGAATTCCCACTGGAATCGGGATTGATGCGGAAAACACCCACGACGTGGAAAGATTCACGGGTACAGCTAGTAAGTAACAATTTGAGAGTGAGTTTATTTATTCATTGCCTTCAGAGTCTATTTATTAATGAAGTAAGTAAGTTTAGAGTGCTTTATTAAAGGTATAAAGTCTTAGCTAACCACAAATACAAGCAACAAAAGCGTATTGTTGTTATATTATAGGTTATCTTCAAAAGGTTACAATAACTCGTCCTCGACCCATGCTTAAACAAGTTCGGAGATATTTTTTAGAAAGAAATAATTTAATTTCAAAGTTTTGATCAGGACATCTTTGTTTGAAGTTTAGAACTTTAGGGACTGTACCCATACTACGTTATCCGTTCACAGGAGGAGGGAGGCCTATGTGACTGACCGTAGTGTTTTGAAACACCATGCTTGATCAATGATCACACTGGTCTTAGGACTTCGTCACGTAGTTAATACCTATCTAATATTTAAATCTCGCAGATTTAAAGTATGGTCCGGCGTTTGATTTCCACTGGTTTAATTCATAAAGTAAATAATTGAGTCATACGAAAATACAAATTTTCTTTTAAGTACTTCTCCTGATAAAGAACATGATCTCGTTCAGTAGAAGCCTAATTCATAATACACTATTTTGTATATTCGTATTCCATTTATTTAAGCTATGTACATATTAATTACATTTTTAAACATGAATATAAAAAATATAAATTTAAAAATAGTAGCCCACTGGTTTCGGGAACAGGCTCCAAGCTTCCGGTGGTCAGGGCTTCAGAGAGAGGAACCTCCTAACAATACGCGCCCTTTTCAAGCGTACTGATTTTTGGTTGAAGCCCTTGATCCAGCTGCCCAAAGAGAGCCTCCTAAGATGTAGGTCGAGGCTCGTGGAAAATTATTATTATTCTTATAGGGTAAAGTTGAGAGCATCAGGCGCCGGGTAGATCGCCTATGCAATAGAACGATTAAATCATGTTTGCTGTAGGCGGCCCATTTCATAAGTATTCTAAGATAACCGCTAACAGAAAAATGGCGAAACATCGTGAAAATGATCAAAGCAGCCCGCAAAACTACATTACAACTACGACCGCTCTGATAAGAGCATAACGATTGAGAAGATAGATAGATGGATAGAATATACTTTAATGTATACCAAAAATTGAAACACACCTAATTAAACATATTGCTTAAAACTATGGTTACAATGGCGGTCTTAACGCTGAGAGCGATATCTTCCAGATAACCTTTGGAAGGAAGAGAAAGAAAGAAGAGATTACGAATTAACCATGAAACCCTGGAACAGGCATGTAGGTACGTCATACACCTCCAGGAAGGTGCTCTGACAAGCTTTGAACAGAGAGCTCCAAAGCAGTCTCCTAAGAGGATCTGGGATTTCTCTTTAGGTGACTGCCGGTTTAAGTAAATAAAATAAAAATGTCCTTTATTCTATTACATGCATAATACTGCCAGGGCTTAATCAGGTAAAAATCCCACAGTCCTCGATCCCTCTAAAGACTGAGCACGTTTTAAAGGTTTGTTGTATCATACAAATTCATGCTTTTTAAAATGGTTTCATAGAGATGTAAAAAAATAGGTCACGTAGTGTAGGTACGTTCCCTCTTAGCTTCTATTCTTCATAAAACGTGATTGGGTACAAAAGTTAGAACATTTGGATACTGTCTGGATGTAAGAATTGGAATATAACAATGAATCTTGAAAATCTTGATGGTATTATTACATAGCTATTTGATTTTAAAATGAAAGTAAAATACTGGTGACGAATCGATAAAATGTTTTAACCAGACGCCCATTCTTTGTCTACACTTTAATAAAATGAAAAGGAAAGTTTCTTTTTGTAATAATGCACTAACTCAAAAACTACTGGGCTGATTTCTAAACTTCTTTCACCAATCTTCTTCTTCTATACTTATAATAAATCTGTAGAGAGGTCAATTCTGTACATGAAATATATTTCCAAAATAACTATCAGGGGGTGATTAAGGATCGATACTGATGCCAAAAATGCAATCAGTTAAATTTTTGTCTGTCTGTCTGTCTGTCTGTCTGTCTGTCTGTATAACCGTTATAGAAACAAAAACTACTCGACGGATTTTAACGAAACTTGGTACAATTATTTTTCATACTCCTGAGCGGGTTATAGTATACTTTTCATCACGCTACAATCAATAGGAGCAGAGCAGTGAAGGGAAATGTTGGGAAAACGGGAGAAGTTACTCCATTTTTTAAGCTTCTGTCGCGTGTGCAACCTTAATGGTTAAAGCTACACAAATCATTTCATGACGGAAATGTTCTCCTTAAAATTATATAAAAAATATCCCACGACAGCATATGTCTAACTTTTATGGTTGACTCACAATAACACGTGTAACTCCCGATAGCTTAGCAGTTCGAAGCTTTCTGATTATAATATTTGTCTACTCTTACGTTTATAACACTCTTAGTCACCCCTAATTGAAAAAGTTAACATTATTAACTATTCCATAAAAAAATTGGCCAAGTGCGAGTCAGACTCGCCCATGAAGGGTTCCGTAGTAACTATAATATAATATGCAAATGTATTTGACGAAAAAAAAAAACCTTACAAACTTCTTAAAACTAGCTTATTTACATTTTTTACAACTGCGCCAAATAAATTTGTTTTGAAAAAAAAAAACCTTACAAATTTCTTAAAACTGGCTTTTTTACATTTTTCACAACTGCGCCGAATAAATTTGTTTTTCATAGTGTTTGTATGAATTACAAAGTTATATTTGCGGTTTTAGAAAATATGCTGTATCTCAAAAACTGTTGAACTGATTTCGTTCAAACTAATTTTGGTTGAAAGTTTATATTAATATCTACAGACATATATTTTTTTTAGATTTTTCACTTCATTATTATAGAAGTTAGAGGTTGTGTCCGCCACACACACATTTTACCACTTTGGAAGCTTATATCTTTTAAAGGATTGACTTTATGGAAAAGTGGTTTTAGCAACCCCGATGTCGTTTTTAAAGAACTGTCTATAGATACCACACATGCATCGATTTCATGAAAAAAAATATTTTTAGGTTTAGTTCCATATATGGGGAGCCCCCCTTTATTTTAAATATTTTTTAATTTTTTTCTCAAAATCGGAAAGCGGTTCACAGAATACATCTACCTATCAAGTTTCACATGTATAGTCCTAATAGTTTCGGAATAAAATTGCTGTGACAGACGGACGGACGGACAGACAGACAGACAGACAGACGGACAGACATGTCGAAACTATAAAGATTCCGTTTTTTGCCATTCGGCTACGAAACCGTAAAAAGAATCATATAAATTGGTATAGAAACACCAAAGTTATACATGAAATACGCTTATAATAATAAGCCATCGCGCGTGAATACTGAATCATGCTATAAGGATTATTTTTGAGAATCGGTCGCCGCGCTCGACGCGTCTCGCGGTCGAAGCGTTCTCTAGGTACTTAAGCCTCGCTGGCAGAGACCGAAAACTGGAAGAAAGTAGCCTCCTTCTGTGAAACAGTGATGGTCCAGAAGGAGGCCGCTGAGCGCGATCGTGAGAGGGCCGATCCCGCTCGCAGAAGGAGGCGTCGAGGAGGCAACCGCCTCGATGCTTAAAACGCCGAAACCCTGCCTGCTTTATTTAAGGCAGGTGGGACTCCGGGATCGCAGGCGTTCAGTGTGGGGTCTCTGTCCGCCTACCAAGGATCCCTGGAAAGACGGTGGCACAGTGACCACGTGCCACCATGCACAGCGAGACTCAGGAGAGATCTCTTTACAGTCTCCCCAGAGATGTGCCTTAACAGGCGTTGCACAGAGGAGGCACCGGTGTGGTCTTTTTAGAGGTAACGGGGTCTTTTATATGTGCTGATGGTGATCACCGGGGTGGTTTTAGTGAGGTAAGAATCCCACACTCCCTGGTCTTTACCCCGAAAGTCCAGGCGCCTTTTGAAGGTTTCCCCACGACAACAAAAAAAAAAAAAAAAAAAAAGGTACTTAAGCCTCATGTGAACGTGATCTAAACAATATTACCAATACATTAACTTACGCTGACGGAGTCGCGGGCACAGCTATATTGTATCATTACGCTAAGACTGAAGAGTTTGTTTGTTTGTTTGAACGCGATAATCTTAGAAACTAAGTACTGGTTCGAATAGAAAAAAAAATTTTTAATTAAATAGTCAAGTTATAGAGAAAGGCTATAGGCTATATATCATTACGCTAAGGCCAATAGGAGCGGAGCGCCAATGAAGAATGCTTCAAAATCGGGGTTAAATTTAACGTTAGCCCAAAGTAACTATTCTACGCGGACGAAGTCGCGGGCAAAAGCTAGTATAGAATAATATTATCAGCAAGTATTATCAGTAAGTAACATAGGTTATATTATTCTTTTCCTTATTTCTACGCTGTCGTATTGGGTTAGTACCTGTAATAATAGTTGTGTGAGAATGTGTAAATAAATAAACATTTTTAATTGTAAGTATATTTAAGATCCTTACGTCATTTCAAATTGTATAGTAAAACGCTAAATAGTCTTGTATTGTTATTTGTTTAAATACTATCTCTCTAGCTCATTTTACAAGCGTATGTCGAATAAAGTTAACTATGCACAATCATGAATTATATGTACGAACGATTGCTGGGATTTGTGTATAAAATGAAAATCCTTGTGAATATATTTGTTTGTAAAACATTTTGCGTTTTATTAAAACCTTGCATGCTTACTTATATGATAAGTGCGAAAGTGTTTGTTTGTTTGTCCTTCTTTTACTTCAAAACGGATCCACGGTTCTATGTTTTTGATGTGAAGATAGTTTAAAGGCTGGAGAGTGATAGGGAACATTAAAGTCGCTGAAAATAAAAAAAAAACACAAGAGCGACTCCGCGAAATGAAGCTAGTCCTTTTATAAATATCTCACATCTTCATCTTCACACTGTAACCGATATTTATCATTTATTTATTTATTATTATTTATTTTATTTTTCCTGGCATTGAAGCAATTACACCAATGGAGAGCTGATTTCGTTAGAATCCAACATTCTGCGCGCTGTGGTCTTGCTTGAATCCAATATATGATGGATGGCTTGTGGGTCACACGCTCACTTGCATGGTATGATATATACTGATATGTCTCAACACGGACCGATCTTGGAAAACGTTGGTTAACCTTGAAGATTGTGATTTGTTCTTATTATTTAGGCACGAGCTTCTCATTATTAATATTACAAACTAAACCTATGATTCCAAATGGTGATGTTTGGCGGGAACTTTTAAGCCCACCTGATGGCTTCATTGAACCGTCTGAGATTCTTCCTCCTGGGCACGTGTTGCCGTTGCCGACTTGGGAATGCCTTAACATATTGCGAACCCAAGTCGGCCGTAGCAAAGATAATCTGCACAGATGTGGATTTACAGATGGCTCAGATATATATATCAGTATATGCGGCGTGACCCCACAGACAATGGCCCACTTTCTTTCTTTTTCCACATGCCTTGTCGCCTGTACTATTGAAGATCTTGTCTGCATCAGCAAGCAGAGTTTACGTAGCTGAGTTTTAGGCCAAACTTATATAAAACATTATTGCCATCGGTGAGAAGAATTGTGATGAAACAGAATTTCAATAAAAGCAGTTTTAGTTGCTTAAAAGACAACCATTCCTCTTAATTAGATGCTATAAAGAAATATCATCGAAAATTCCAGCGCATTGCAGTGTCATTACTATGCGAACATTAAAATTTATGCATTTCATAAAATTTATGCGGATTCACTCTATTATTGTGCTGGTTTTAATGAGACTTTAAGTTGGCTGTATAATTGGTTGATGGCTGATATTAACATCGCTGTTTCTATATTTTATGACGCTTTTACGAACCGTTCGATTGTTCTATTTAGATTACGAGGTTGTGTCGATATAGTTTTGATTACAGGCTATGTAAATGCAGTTACATTAAGGGTATAGCAATAAATACTAGCTGTGAGTAGGGTTGCCATCACCAAATTTGCCGGCCCCAGACAAAGACTTATAAACCCCGGACATTTGGGTAAAATCACAATTTTTCCCGGACACTGTAGAAAAATAAATTTTTGAACTTGAAACTAAAAATAACGATGTTTGATTATGGTTTTTATTTACTGATAAAGTGATAACATTGTAGAGCTTTAGAACTTTTTTAATAACAGTCTCTTTCTTTTCATTTAATCAACGTAACATAAACAATGAGATGAAATACCATAGGAAAATAATAACAGAGATCGTGCTGTTTAGTACCCGTAAGACCAATGTGTGTCCGGGTTTTACGTGGACGCTTATTGGGAAAATTCCCCCGGACGCCCCCGGATGCTCCCCAAACTAGGATAAATCCGGGACACAAATGTTATCTTCATAGTTGTATTTTGTATTTTTCTTGTAAAGATAGATAGATAGAATATACTTTATTGTACACCAATAATTGAATCACACTTAAATAACAATATTGTAAAAAATTGGTTACAATGGCGGTCTTATCGCTGAGAGCGATATCTTCCAGACAACCTTTGGAAGGACTTTATAAGCTAGAATTGAAATGGGTAGGGCTATATTAGTGTACTACTGTACAAGTATTCATTAATAACGGAAAAAATAATAAAAATACAACACATAAGTACATAAAATAAATAAATATTTAATGTGTTCTTTAACATCGTGTGGAGAAAGCAAAGGAATAATCATAAGTTTGAAATAAAATGATTGACAACCGAGCTTTTAAAAACAGCAAGTGACTGAGCTTGTCTTACTGACACCGGCAATCCATTCCACAACCGAATGGCCTGCACTGTAAACGACTGGTCGTAAAATTTTGTGGAATGCGTAGGCATCAAGTCTCAAATTCTCTGATGATCTCAAATCTCTAACATGTGTGTCATGAAGGAACTTAAAACGTTCTTTGACCTCAAAGATTTTTTTTTTACCTAAAAGGGAGTCGTTGGATTGAAAAGAATAATGTAGAGTAATGATAAAATATTTGCATTCCGGCGATGGCGAATAGGCAGCCACTTGAGTTTAGTGCGAAACTCAGAAACATGATCATATTTGCGCAATCCAAATATGAATCTGATACAAAAATTTTGGAGTCGCTCAAGCTTATCTAGCTGCACTTCAGTTAGATCTGGATAACTTGCATCAGCATAGTCAAGGATAGGGAGAAGAAGAGATTGGGCAAGCGCAGTTTTAGTAGCAGTCAGTAGGAAATTGCGCAATCTGCGTAAAAACCCTGCAGAGGCGAACAGTTTGCGGCTCACTTCTTGCAACTGGGGACCCCAAGACAAATCTTTATCAATATAAATACCAAGGTCTTTTACTGTCTTTAACAGCTCCATCAAAAATGATTTGGGGAAGGGTCGTCCAGTCAATCTTGGAACGTAGCCTAGGGCTGCCAACAATAATGACTTGTATATAACTTATTATTAAATGTATCTTCAACACAATGTAAATTGATAAGGAATAAATAAATGAATGAATGAAATGAAAACCCGGACGGATGGCAACCCTAGCTGTGAGTAACGAGATATAAATTAAAATAATAAGCCTGTATCTAAATATATTGCTATATATTTCCTCTATCCGCCAGTGAAAGTCACTTGTAAGAAGTCGCCCCATGTAAACCTTTAGTAGTCAGCTGCATCCGGAGAGCCTGAAACCTACTCCAACATTGTTAGAAACTTGCTTCTTTTAAAAAAGGAAACCAGCAATGTGGGTAGAATTCACATTACTACAAATCTTGTTAACCCCTCCAACTAAGCTAAATATGCGTGTCTTGAGTGGGTTAATAGGTAGGGTTTGAATCCGCGACCTTTTAATCACAAGGCCGACACCTTAGCCACTATGTCTAGGATTGTCGCTTGATAAAAATAATTATAAGTCGACGCTGGAAAGGAAAAATGATCCAAGCGACATTTTTGGCGATTTTGAGTTATATACATTGTTGGAATCGCCCGATTTTTCTGCGTCGTTTGGTCTTACTCACGTCCTTATACGACAACTTTTCATGTCGCTTCGACATTTTGAAGTTCGTGAGAGTTCACTTTTTTTTTCCTTACTAAACGACAAAATTTTCGAGCATTTTTAAAATTTGGTGGTTGTCGTAATTGTGAAATGCTAAATTTGCCTTTGGTCAAGTTTGACATTTCTGTTCGTACGGTAATTACTCCACTTAGTTAATTTTTCCAGTATCTGGCAATATAGTGTTAGGCGCTTAGGTAATTTTGAGTTATTTGGTTTTTTTCCTACATGCATTGAGGTAATATAAAAAAATATATTAAATTAATATTTAGGTTGTTTTGCCTCAACTTCCACATGTTTTTTATTTTGGTAAGGCAAATTTTACTCTGATATAAATTCTAAAAGATATATATTACATTTTTACCGTACCTTCCTTAATCAAAGCTTGTCGGTTAGTAAATTTTTCCCGTTTCTACTTTTAGGGAAAATTTTACTAAGCGACACTAACTTTAAAACTAAGCATTATTTTTAATAGTTACGTATACTATAATGTAGATAAAAAAATATCCAAATAAATTTCTAAGAATCAGGCTTTTTGGACCATTACAAGAATATACACGATTTTTTTTCTGAAAATTCAAACTTTAAACTGCTCTACTGTAAAGTTAGTCTGATGTCGCTTGGATAATTTTTCCTTTACAGCGTCGAAGTAACCAATGATTCTGTATTATTATAGTTGTGTATACATACATAAGAATCACCAAATGTACCATAAAGACACAAAGGTAAATAGTCTTATAAATACTTATAATCCTGTGTAATAGCTAAGATCTTCTTATTGCCTTTAATCCTGTATCGTACGTAATCATTTCATATCTAGCTGATCGAGTAACACAAGTTGTTGCAGTCACGTGCGGACGTGAGGCGAGGGTGGTCGTGTGCGCGCCTGATCCCCGCTGTTTACAACGCATTACATCTGAAGATAGATGAGCTAATATTTGCGGATAGCTAACAATTCCGAAGAAATCTTTATTTGTTTAGGAGTCTGATTTGTTATTTGTTGTAGTTTGATTTACTGCTTTGAAAAATACTTGTGTATTTTGGAGATTTGGCACGCTCATCTACTCAGATTAAGGACGAAAATGATTGCTTCGTCCATGTATGTCCGCGTACTATCAGGTAAAATGGTGGACAAACGCGAGCCAATCAAAAAAAAGCCCAGGAAATTTTCGCCCAGGGTTGGGGAAATGTTCTAACAAAATACCGTGGCCCCGGAACGCAAAAGCAACTGAAGGAATGCGATGGATTTTAGTCAGTCGAAGTCGGATTCTACCTTACGCTCTACTCAGAATGGGAGAAGTAATTTAGACATTTTTTTTTTAGACATTAGATGATTTTTCCCCCAAAATAAATTAGTGGCTTCCATGGATAGTATTTCAAATGTTTGTAACCGGCGTGGCGTCCCTAATGCACACTATGTGATCCATTGTAGGCTCTACACGGGTAGTTAGCTTTTCAATTAAATTTCCTAAAATAAGAAAAATATTAAATGCTGTTCTCTTTGCCTTGTATGTTCTGAATTTCTTATTCTTTTTACTTTAATAAGCAAAGTTTAGCAACATTTTGAATGCAAAGTTTCGTCTTTTACGTTATACAACCGACTTCTTTACTGTATCCTCTTCTGGATTTTACTTTGCCGCACTATTTGAAAAGTTCTTCATCTAAGCAAAAAAATCTAGAACATGAAGTTGCATGAAACAAACTAAAACAAATATAAAAGTACCTGAAGACTTCCAAGTCCATCCATAAAGTTTGGATTCTTAATGAAAATCTTAATTTAAAACTAAATAGGACATCGGAGAGTTGCAGTAATGGGAACAGTAATCAGTGAGAAAGTAATTAAAGTTGATATCTAGTTTACTGTTTATTTTAGAGCTTACTGACTCTGTTGTTGTGTTTATGGACTGCTCGACTTGGATATTTATGTAAGCAAGAGCAGGAAAATAATTATAATACTACTCGCGACTTGGTTCGCGTGGAAAGGTTTTAATCCGCATAAATCCCGATCACTTGGGAATTTCGGGATAAAGTGTAGCTTTAAATGGATTTCTGGATCTCTGGATGGATCTATGGATGTTCCAGGATCTCTTTAAACTATTTAAAAACTTCATTCATTCAACTTTACTTATAGAAATTCAGTTTTGGTCACCATCTGACTCAGTGAAGATCATTTGATCCAGTGGAAGGTAATCGTTCGTTTGCATTCGTAGCCATGAGTATTTTAGTTTGCATACACAATTCGATTGTCAAAATCTACAATACAATTTCTAGGCACACAAACACCTAAACCTCTCTTAAATTGAAACATACATATTCATCCTCCACTAACGAATAGATTCGAAATGCACAAAGCAAGGCTTTTGGACCAACTGTTTATGAATTTGTACTCTGTGGTAGCATATGATGGATCGGTGCGTACTTGCGTAGGCTGTGGCCACGCGGTCGCAACGTATTGGCTTCCAAAGGAAGGATTAGGTCCCAACCCATATATTGGATATTAGCAATTTGCATATATGTTACATCTCTCTGAATAGGAGAATTCGGTTTATATTAGGCAGAGGGAATTGACGTATGAGTAATTGCGGATTAGTGAGGTAAGGCTTGAGGGATATTGTCGGGAAGATATTAAAAATGATTCATTGGTTTCTATGTACTTTGGTACTTTATTATGTACTGGGAAAAATTATAGGGAGTCGAGTTGGCAACTAAATTAATATTTGAGTATGGTTTGGTTTTTATTTAGATTGTAATATTTTTCTGGTAGTCTCTTTTAAATTACACCATGAGATAATTAACCAATGTCCACTTATTAAGTCTTTGCAGACTAATTCAACTGTACAATCGATGATTAAATCAAGCATAATGTGGAGTCCAGCCACTAAGGTGCCATGTGTATCGGGAATTCCTACTTGTGTTGTTGAAGAAAACACTGACGTGTGTGTTCACCAAGCAGCTTTATTGAACTGAACCTTATTGTTATAATTTGTATGTACCCACTGAATAAAAAGCACAGACAAGGTCGACCTCAAATGAAATGGAGCGAAGATATTACAAAAATAGTAGGTAAAATTTGGAGTAGAGTTGCTAGAGACAGAATAGCATGGAAACCAATGGAGGCTTTCATAATTATATAAAATATAAATTAAGAAACATACTATTACTACACTCTAAGTTAAATTTGTAACACTTCATTAGATAAGTTGAACAAAACTGTATAAGGAAAATAAAGCTATTTTATTATTAACTAGTACTCACGCGGGGCTTCGCTCCCGTGGATTCTATCACGGTAAAAACATAACTCTCCTTTTTTGCAGTCACGTAAAAAGTAGCCTACAACCTTCCTCAAGCCTCAAGCTACTTCCATACCAAATTGCATCCTAATCCACCCAGTACTTTCGAAGATTAGCGCGTTCAAGCAAACAAACAAACAAACTTTTCCGCTTTATAATTTTAGTATAGATATTATAAAATCGTAAGTGCGTATCGCGGGCGTCAGCATAAAATTGTCGAGCGTGCTCGAACACGTAAACAAACAGAAAATCACAAAACAATTAGTTGAAAAAGCCGAACTAATTAAAATAAAAGCTCCACTTCCAAATCACTTAAATTAACAACCAAACAAGAGAGTGATATAAATAGGCCAAAATGCCCCAAACTATTGAGTAGGGGCGGGTTAAATGGTTCCATTGACATCTCTTCTATTTGCCCCAAAACGGCAACAGGTCTTCACGTCCCCTCGCTTCGGATTAAATACGTCAACTCTACCCTTCAATTGTGTAAACGGGGAGAATGAATATGTATTTTGAATCCCGCTGCTTTCAGATATGAGTCTGAATGATTAAATAGGAATACAGGTTTTGCAATAACAAATGTTGGATTGGTTGAGGTTCTGCTTATATTCGGTATGTGTTTAGATTGGACGACGACATGTCTATACACGGTACCACGGCATTCCTTTCCATTCAGAAGATTGATTGTTTTGACATCGCTACCGAATTAATTAGTATATATATATATATATTTGTTTTTAAGCTAACATGATCACTAACAGTATTATTAGAACTTAAAACGGAATATTTGCCATGTGTACTTTTTGTTTTGAGTTTCCGATATTTCGGCACTGTTGCAAGCGCCATGATCACGGATGAACTGAAGTAATTGCGGGTGGACGTTTATGAGCAGACGAATCGGTCTACTCTCTTTCTCGTTCGTTTTTTGTGATCGCCACTGCTACCACTGTCACAAGTGTCACTCAAAACTCGATTCTGTTCCCGACACACAAAACTCACCGTGTCCGCTTGCGAACTTTCTTGAACACTTTTACGGGGTTTCCAGCGGTTCAATTGTGAAAACCCGGTAAAAGTGTTCAAAAAAGTTTACGGGTAGTCAGAAGCCTTAAAATCTGACTTTAGTCTCGTTGCATCGTGTTTCCCAATTACTAAGAGATAGGTAATAAGTAGTCTCTACATGTAAAACAGTTCTCAGCAGCTTCCGATTACAATAGAAACCGACCCTCATAGCCTAGAAAAGGCTAAAGAGATAATAATGAAGTGAACCCGTTGTTGGGTGTAATGCAAAGTTTTGCGAATCGGAGAAACCATTATCATCGTTTTACTGTCTAGTTTAGTCACAATTTAATCACTTAATCTGCTTTGCAGCTCGCCTGCCAAATGCATTACCCCAAACTTTCTGAATAACTAAAACAACTTTATAACAACCTAATTCGGTGTCTGAGAGTGACTCCGAAATCCTTTTCCAAGCCAAAAACGCATAAAGCCGTGCCCAGACAAGCCCAGGACGCCGACAATTCGTTTTCAGTTCAGCCAACTCTCTAACTTGCATAACTTTATTCACCTCTAAACTGGCTTAAACAAGCGAAGTTGGTACACAAACAATGCTTGGAGCATTTTGTTGAATACGAGTTTATTGCAGACGCCATTTATCCGCTAAGTTGGGACGTAACTCATGGCAAAGAGTGTTTCTTTCCTGGTGTGTACTTGGCATGGCGTCGGAGTAAGGTGCTGATGGCAAACTTAACACTAACAACGCTGTCGTTTTTTGGGCAGTCCCGCCTTCCTTTGTGAAAGTTTGTTGAAGTAATTTCGTGCAATATGTCTTTGAAGTTTTGGATTTTTGAAACATTGTAAAGTTTTTTTATGAATGGTGCTTAAGCTGAGATTAAAAAATACAGCCCTTGACACGTAGTTGGTCTTTTGGGTTCACTTTTTTTTTACTAGGTTTGGTTTGGTGTCTTATCTCACAGCTTTCTACTGAAGTTATTTTATTTCATTAGAGGTATCTAGTCACAGTTTATATCTGCGCAACATTAAGACGCACATACGCCCTACGACACCTAAATTTACAATTCTGCCAGCCAGCTCTACTGCTCTGTTGTGACTATGAAATTAAACTAAATATTGATTTTGTAAATTGGTTATAAATAACACTTATATACTAGCCTTAATGAAGCTAGATGAGGCCGGTGTTTCCTAACTGACTACTCTGAAGAGAAACACCGAAACAAACTTAGAGCTCAGTCTCTTTTAAAGTCCATACAATTCGTATTGGTGAAATTTTATACAACGTGTAACAGAATAAACGCAATTTCTGGAAGTAGTTGGTTCAGAATCGGCTTCTGAATCGATTTTCGTCATAAAAACAAGATGTTAAATTTTGACGGAAAAATGTTTCATTTAACTTAAAAATGGAAACACAGTATCATGACAAATGAATACAATCCTTATAAATTAATAATACAATTCAAGGAAATGCGCTCGTGTGCGTGTCGGTCGTTAATATTGCATGAGTGTAATCGGCTGCGTAAGGATATTGTATAACGTACATACGTTTTGCGCTTAGTAAGGATAACTATCTTATAAAAAATGTCTAGGTTTGGTTTCAATTTATTTAGTTACGGGTGTTGTTATAGACTTATAATTTAATATTATTATAATTGGGGTGTCTGAGGTATTGCGCTTAATCTGTTACACCTTGTATTAGGTAGGTCTTCAACAGCGAAGTCGGTTTGAATAACTAGAAAGGTTCCCCGTTACCGAATTATATAACTACGCTAGTTATGTTACTTGCTTTAAATTATTATTTCAGTCTACACCGCAAACCACTGCACTAGTTTGCTCCTACTTCCAAAAACAAAACAACAAAATTTAAACATACCTGGGAGGTCCATAATTTTTGGCATAGCGACCGGAACAGGGCAGTAACTGGTCCAATCTGGGTACTAGCCACCTGCTCCGCAATTTATCGCCAACTTTACAACGATCTGGCGAGTTGCCACTCTCCTGTTACCTTGCCGTCCAATTGTGTATTCTTGGCTTAAGCAGCCGTGCTAATCTGAGCCATTTGTGTTGCTTAGCTTCTTGAGCTGAAGTAGTGAATAGAATGCAGTGACGTGGCTGTTGGTAGCCACAATAATGTGGCCATTTAATATGTGTATGATATTTTAGGCAATCAACCCTCACAAAATTCCTACCGGTTGATACAGACCGAAAGGCGGGTTTTGAAATATATGTAATAGGTTTATATAACATTGTGTATTATTGTATCTAATATTAGGTGTACATAAGCTTCATTATTATGTAGAAGATCGCGTCTCGTCTTCAAAATTAAAAGTTTGCCGAGTTTAGAATTAAGAAACACTTCTGTATTATATTGTCTAAAATTAAATAAAGAATACCTAAAAATGAGATATGCTTTTCAGTTCATATTATTATTTAAGCTTCACTAATTCGATTAGAAATCTTTCTTTGTGACCCAGAAATCTCGACAAACAAAATCACTGTCTATTTCTCTGCTTATTCTAAACCGACTATGCTGTGCACACGACATCGCTCGCGTGATTATCGATGTTACCTACGCAGTTTTTTTCGCGTATTGATTGATCCCATGAGATTATCCGAAAAATCAGTTTAGCAGTTCCAAAAACTAGCCTGGACAAACAGAAGGACCGACCGAATACCGATAGACCTCCCTCCTTATTGCTGAGAGTTGTGATTGCCACCATGATACAGCTTGCTGTATCTGTTCTGATTTTCGGAAGGTTTTTTGTGAATAAACCAAAAAGTGTGACAGATAGACCTACAAAACATATAGATTAATTGTCAAAGTCAAAGTCAAAGTATTTTATTTGTTGAACATAGGTAGTATAGTACATGGTATAAAATTTGCGTTGTATCACTATGTTTTGCCTTGCAAGGCGTACAAATTATGCGTAAAAACTACAAACTAAATAAAACTGTTTCAAATAAGTAACATCATAAGCAAGATACAAGTGGATCGGACATTTTTTATTTTATGCTTCTATCATCTAAAAACTCATTGATAGAGTAGTAAGCCTTTTCAATCAAAATTTTTTTAAGTTGCGATTTAAAGTGGTTTATGTTGGTCATGCTTAAAGTTTTTGGTAGTTTATTGTAAATCTTTGGACCCATGCCGAGACAACTCTTTGAGAAAAGTGCAGTATTGTGTTTTTTTGATTTTAGTGTGCTTTGGTGACGTCTAGTATTAAGTTTTTCAAATTTAGATAGATTCTCCTTAACAAATATTGAAATTTCATAAATATAGAGGGATGGAAGCGTAAGGATTTTTAAACTAATGAAAAATGGTTTGCAACTTTCGGTGGTTTTTAACAAACATATGGCTCGAAGACATTGTTTTTGGGCCTTAAATGCCATTTCTCTATTGGTAGAGTTGCCCCAAAATATTATGCCATAACGAAGAGTTGTGGAGACATATGCATGATATGCAGTAAGGACAGTATTACGATTTGCAACCTTATTCAAATTGTGTAGAGCATAGCAAAATTGATGAATTTTTTTTATCATAGTCTCCATGTGTATATTCCATGTCATGTTTTCGTCTAACCAAATACCTAGAAATTTGATTCGTTCCGTTTTAATAATCTTGTTTTGGTCATAATTAATGTCAAGAGTTTTAGGATTAGTTCTTTGTTTAAATGTCATTATTTGAGTTTTATTAAAATTAATCTGTAAGTTGTTATTATTTAGCCTTTGAATTATTAGACTTAAGCTACTGTTTATGTCATTTTCATATGAGTCACTATTTTTACCAGAAAATACTATAGTACCTTATTAATTGGTAAGACTTGTTAAATTATGTTTATAATCTACGTAGATACATCATTTAAAGTTTACGGACATAATATCGGAATCGTTGTAGGTAATATGAACAATAAATTCTCATTTTCATTATAATAATTCGGCTCCAAAGAAAATAAGTACAACGTAATCGGATATTAAATATCTAGCTGAACTGTTATCATGGATCTCGACGTTCCAGTGTGTTTAAGTAGTGTACGAGTATTTTACTTTACTTCATAAAGACGTTTTAGTGCCGCGTCATATTATTTGACTAGTCTCATGAAATTGTTATCATTATATGGTTACCCTCATATTATTATGTAAACTGTGAAACACAACGGTAACAAATGTTTAAAAATAAAAGTCAAAACATATACAATGGATCTGAATTAAATTAATGTTATTTTTTATTTATTTATTAAAACTCTTTGTATTTTAGTATCGTTTAAGTTACTACCTATAACTTGAGAATTATTTTGAAATAACAGACATAGTGTATTCATTTGGATGTTTAGATCATCGGGTTTTAATAGTTTTTCGCCATTAGAAAGAATGATAACCAACAAAAGCTTGTGTGTTTAATTTGAACTCGTGTTAAACTGGGCGGGTCGTTACTAAGTTTAATTAGATACTTAAAAAAACAATTTAGTAAATAACTGGCCTGAATCACGACATACTAGCACAGACCATAGAGATACCTACGTAACTAAACATAAACAAACCATCATGGACTCAGTGAAAGGAGTTACTAACTTAATTCAAATTAAACCACAATATTGTTTACCCAAACTCTTGTTATCCTTCCGGATTTATCCAATTATCTAAACAGAAGTACCTTTTGTATTAATATTATAATCATTTGAACAGAAACTGTTCAACATTTGCATAGATTCTCACAGCGGGTATCTTTAGAATAATTCTATTCAGTTACCAACTAACGTGGAAATTTTGTTAAAGTATAATATAGTGAGGCTGAAAGCGTGAAAAAAACATTTGGAGATTTTTATGCTTGTTTGAAGATTTTATTTCACTGTATTTAATTAATGTTCTCGTAACAATTGATCATAATCCTAGTCTTTTCCCAAATATGTCAGGGTTCGTTTCCAGTATAACCAAATGCAGCTAAGTACTAGTGTTTTACACGGAGCGACTGCTTATCTGACCGCAAACCCAGTTACTGGGTAACACGATACCCCTTGGAAGTACGGTGTCAGACTTTCTAGCTTCTCACTACCCGTAACGTCTGTGAAACAAAGATGTAAAAATAAAAGCCGGGATCATTTAATTTAATTTAATTTATGATGTATAAATAATTCGATTTTTATTTAATGACAACATTTAACGATATTTATAATTTATTTTAACATTATTTGTAATTAGAATCTGGCAACATTTAATTTAATTTAAATCGATAGTGTTTTGTTTAAATAATTCGATTCTTTATTTTATGTAACAACTAGCTTTTGCCCGCGACTTCGTCCGCGTGGAATAGTAACTTTGGGCTAACGTTAAATTTAACCCCGATTTTGAAGCATTCTTCATTGGCGCTCCGCTCCTATTGGCCTTAGCGTAATGATATATAGCCTTTCTCTATAAATTGACTATTTAATTAAAAAATAATTTTTCAATTCGAACCAGTAGTTCCTGAGATTATCACGTTCAAACAAACAAACAAACTCTTCAGCCTTATATTATTAGTAGAGAGTATAGCTGTTGCCCGCGACTTCGTCCACATTTCCGTCGTTTTTCGTAAAAAAAAGTAGCCTATGTCCTTCCTCACGGTTCAGTGATTTTGATGTAACAGACAGATTAACCTTCGTAATTTAGTAGGGAAATATAATATGTCAATCTATAATACTGTTGAAAAATATCGCAATACCGAACCGCACAATATTATTGTTAATAGCTGTGCCCGCGACTCCGTCAGCGTGTAAGGCCGTGCGCGCACTGCGTTGCGTTTTGGAAACGCAAAATCTGTGAAGTATGGAGTGTAATAGAAGTGCGCGCACTGCGGTGGAATAAACGCGTGCCCCCGTGGCCCCGGTCATTCTACCGGTGCGGTAGAGCTACCGCAATTGCGGCCACCGCAAGGCAGTGCGCGCACGGCCAACACCTTGTGTGTTATTAAGTTAATGTATGTATTGGTAATATTGTTTAGATCACGTTCACATGAGGCTTAAGTACCTATAGAACGAAAATACTTCAGCGCAAAGCTTCCGGGTAACTTATGTTGAAAGTTGACCCGTCCGGCACGTGAACATAAAGATTTCTAGAAATGCTAACCCGGGAAAGAGCGACGTACAACTGACCATGCGAGAAACAACTGACACCGAGATCTACTCCAGCAACACGAAAAGTCTGCCTTATTAATTGTCATTGCATAACACACCGATACTGGGAATTGCGTTCTTTTAAATTGGAATGGAAAATTATTTGGTATTATGGGAATTCTGGGAATAAAGACGGTTTCTCCTGCACCACAACCTGTTAAAATTTGAGCCTCGATTATATTTTGTTGCAACTGGGTTACTTTTAGCCGAGTTCCATTGCAAAGTTGTGTTGGTTTTAAATTTCGGAGCAGAATATTAATCAGAAAGCTTCGAACTGCTAAGCTATCGGAAGTTACACGTGTTATTGTGAGTCAACCATAAAAGATAGATATTATATGCTGTCGTGGGATATTTTTTATATAAATTTAAGGAGAACATTTCCGTCATAAATGATTTCTGTGTAGCTTTAACCATTAAGGTTGCACTCGCGACGGAAGCTTAAAAAATGGAGTAACTTCTCCCGTTTTCCCAACATTTCCCTTCACTGCTCTGCTCCTATTGATTGTAGCGTGATGAAAAGTATACTATAACCAGCTCAGGAGTATGAAAAATAATTGTACCAAGTTTCGTTAAAATCCGTCGAGTAGTTTTTGTTTCTATAACGGTTATACAGACAGACAGACAGACAGACAGACATACAGACAGACCGACAGACAGACAAAAATTTTACTGATTGCATTTTTGCAATATATTTCATGTACAGAATTAACCTCTCTACAGATTTATTATAAGTATAGATTTGATAATGTTTTAGCTTCGTGTCAAAACCTTCGTGTCAAAATCACTTCTTGTATATTTGTATGCTACAAAGGCCAAACATGACAGATATTTGATTTCTTCTCTTTGTGACCAACTTGCATACATTGTATGTGTACTCATGTTTAACAAATAAATGTCTTGAACATTGAAAAAAATTCTTGTAACGTGCCTTTTGAGGCACGAAGGTATATCGGTATGTTAGACCTCGTTAAGCAAGTGTTAGTATCTGCAAGGCAGAGCAGATGATGAAGTGAACTAAAAATTTGTGCTGGCAATCTGTCCAATCAAAATGAAGTTCACAACTCTTAGTGTCCAAAGTTCTGATGTTAGAGGTGCTGGCTTTCACCCTCGTGTCCTCGTAGAGGCGGTCGGCGGCGGCGACCTCTCGCGCCCTGCTCTGGTTCAGACTATGGTGCGGAGCGAGAGGGAATGGGATGCGATCGCCTCCTTTTGCGAAGCAGTCATGCTAGCGAAGGAGGAGGCCGAACGCGCGAGGGAGAGGCAACTCTCTTCCTCGCGCCCCAGCCGCCACGGTAGACGCCCCGGGCGTCGGGGATCACGAGCCGATTTCCGGCCACCGTAGGCGCGGGCCTGCGGACGGCGAGCAGGGGTCGCTCACCGTCCGGTAAGGACCAGGCCCGAGTCGGCGGCGCGTCGTGTTCCACGCGCGCCTCAAAGAGCTGTCAAGACCAGTGACGGGGCCTCATAGGGCCATTGCCTGCCGGGGTTTGCGGGAAAGTTCTACCGAGTTACCGCGGCCCCGGAAATTTAGGGCAGCCGAAGGAACAGGGTGGGTTTTTAGTCAGTAGAAATCTGACACACCCTTCCGCTTGACCCAGAGCGGAAGAAGTCATTCGATGATTTTCCCACCACAAAAAAAAAAAAAAAAAAAAAAGTGGTGCTGGCTTTGATACCAGACGTGCGGGCCTACCTGTACTTACTATAGGATAATATTCGTCATGCATTTAGGTCATGTTAGCTCACAGTTCTAGAGTTAATATTTACTTATATAGGTTTGTTGGAAGTTTATAGGCCGTTATGTGGGTAGATTAAGTGAATCATTTTCTGTTTGGCGTCTTGGAAGAACTGTTGCGGGATAATTCTGTATTTCTATTACTTGACATAGGGAGTAAATGGTGATTATAAAGTGGAAATATCTCAAATAAATGACTGTGTGGAAATCTATGCCTTGAGATTTCGTGAAATATTTTGTGTATTGGTACGGAAGAAAACAAATAGCTGACTGACCCAAGATAAATCGGGATAAAGGTCAATACTTTGTTAGAGGTTTAGAAAAAATAAGAAAACTTCTTTGTCAACAAGACCTATAAATATGTTTTAGGTACCGTAAAGTTGGGCCTCATCATTCACTCTTAGAGTAAGGAGACCTGTGTCATAGCAGTAGAAAAATTATGGGGTGCTTATCCAAGGTTACTGGTAGCTCGACGTATTCCTTTCTATAAAACCTAAACATAATATTAACTTATTAACATAATAACTAAGTTCATATTTTAGTAAGTGAAACTCATTTTTGCACTGGTTTCTTTTTTATTGGTAATAGGTTCGCGTTTGACCACCATCTCACCTAATGGTAAGTGATGATATGGTCGAAGATGGAGCACGCTTACCTAGAAGTAACCTATTCACTCTTGACTGAAGACCCCTAGGTTATAACTATCGGGAAACACAGACTCCGGCAGGGAATTCCACTCCGGAACTTCTAGGGGTTCCTGATATAGATGCCAATTCCAGTTTTAGTTCGTCTGTGCACAAAAATAAGCTACAATTTTATTTGCAAATATCTTTATTCATAAGGATAAGGTTAGAGTCTTGGTCTTGTACTTTACTTTTCACTTAGTTTAACAATTAAATGTTGAATAATGTTTCCTTGAGTTCTACAGAAATTAGGCACATTCTCAAAATAGGACTTGTATGTGATGTTATCAGTAATTGACCATATTCTATGTAGTTATTAAAGAAATTATTGCATCAGTTTAACAGTAAGTTTTCCAGATAAAATAAAATTTCCTAAAACATACACATTAGGGACTGTGGATATTTATTGTCCCACCTACCCTCTCCAGTCTTAAGATATAAACCACGAAACTTCCTCTCTTACCGACGACGTAGATACACATAAACTAAGCTTCAGTATTTCAGGTCGATCACATCGAACCGCCTCGTCCGCCCCGAAGAGTTACGGAGGTTATCACTGAACATATGGGCCATCTCCACCGATTTATGACGGGTCAATACCTGCTAACTTACTCACATACGTTACTAACCCCTATATAGCTACCCATAAAAGAGATTACTGCTTGGAGAGTAACGTAAAAGAAAATGTTGAGGGAAAGTTTGTGGAAGGAAGTTTAGATTTTAATGTTTAGTGGATATTACTTGTGTGAAGGCTTGAATGATGCTGGAAACTTGCAATGATTAACATAAAAACTGATAAACATACATATATATTTCTAAATACATACATATTATAGATAAATTACACCCAGACAATACAACAATTACATACAATAATTATGGCACAGACACGTTTAGCTAGTATAAAACATAGCATGCAAAATTTTTGAGTTTGTTGAAGAAGGCATCAACTATCAAAGAACAAAGAACAAATGATCGTGCTCATCACACAAACATTTGTCCTGGGTGGGAATCGAACCCACGACCTTGCGCATAGCAGTCAGGGCCACTGACCACTAGACTAACAGGCCTGTCCTTTGAGTTTATATAATTATTATGACTGCTATGATTTTTTTATTTAATTTCTTTTTATGCTCAATAAATTCGGAGACAATAGGGAAATCATAGCCTAAGACAGAACATAAGGGAACGTTGCGGCGTTGTTCATATTTTGTTAAATCATTTTCGTAGTTTTTCTTGAATCTTTTATAAATAATAAAACATAACATGTTTTCTTAGTAATTATCAATTTTTATACAACTAAACATACGTTTTTATGGGCAAACTAGCTTGTGCCAGCGGCTTCGCCCGCGTGGGAAGTTTTTCCCGTGTAAATCCTGATCCCGTGGGAATTTCGCAAAATCCTTTCTTAGCGGATGCTTACGTCATAACATGTATTTATTTATTTATGTACACACATGACACTTATAAAGGAAAAAATTAAATACAGACAAAAGAGCACAAAGGTGCTGCTTATTTCCGAAGAAATTTCTTCCAGCAGACCTGCGACAGGAGAGTTGAAGAGGAGATGATAGACACAGTGTGTATAAATACTAATTACGATATAAAACATACTTAGCTATAAATTAAACTAAAATGATATATTTAATAAATATATTTATACATAGAATTAAAATACATGCTGTAAAAATATATACCTATAATAAATATATAAAATTACGGGATGTTAGATAGGTAATGATCTGTGAGCGCTCAAGCTTACATAAGAGCTCCTCAGTGGCATCCAAATAGCAGGCATCAGCATAATCAATAATCGGCTGGATTAAAGTTTGAGCTAAAGAGATTTTAGTTTTGAAAGGCAAGAAGCTTTGAAGGGATTTTAAAGAGTGGAAGGAAATGTGCACCTTACGACTAACCTCACTTACTTGCGCTCGCCAAGAAAGATTGCTGTCAAGTAATACACCAAGATTCTTTGCCATATCCGTGTACGCAATGACCGAGCCGTTAAGGGATAATGGCCTCAAAGAGGAAGTGTCAAATGCAGAGCGGTAGTATCGACTACCTAAGATCATAGCCTGGGACTTGGACGGATTAATCTTTAATCCTTATGATTTAGCCCACTGACTAATATTCTCCAAGTCACAATTCATGTCACTAATCGCCGAGTCCGCGTCAGCCAGCAAGAAGTGTCGGTATAGCTGCAAATCGTCTGCATAGAGATGGAAGTTCGAGGTGATGATCTGAGTAACTGTATTAATAAAGACAGAGAAAAGAAGAGGAGAAAGAACGCCACCCTGAGGCACACCAGCAGTGAGATCACACCAATCAGAAAATTTTTCATCAAGGTGGACACACTGAGAGCGACCCCGAAGATACGAGTCAAACAAGGATAGTGCAGAAGGCGAGAAGTTAAATGAACGAAGGACTCCAAGAAGTATGTCAAAATCTACTGAGTTGAACGCGCAACTGAAGTCAAGTAGGACTAATACGGTGAGTGAACATCTACCTGCATGTCAAATTTCAGCCCGATCCGTCCAGTGGTTTGGGCTGTGTGTTGATAGATCACTATGTCAGTCAGTCAGTCAGTCACCTTTGAGTTATATATATTTAGATTATCAAATGACTCCTTCTGCTCAAGGTGGTGCGAAGGGAGTGTACTTCCTCTGTTGCCTCAGTTGCTCTTGTTATCCGGGGCCGAGGTATCTCGTTAGGATATTCCCGCGACCCCGTAAGGCAATGGCCCTATCTAGCCCCGGCAATGCCGCTGACTAATCTTTGAGGCGCGCGCGGAACACGGCGCACCGCCGACCCGGGCCAGGTCCTTACCGGACGGTGAGCTAACCAGCTCGCCGTCCAGAATTAAACATACCTAAAACTCGAATACTCATACGAAATTCTGAAAATAATTGTTTGTAAAACTCTTTGCCAACAAACGGCTGGAGAGGAACAATGAAATTGAGAGGAATAATTTCCCAAGTCAAATGGGAAACTAGCCGTATTTTTAACATTCACAATTACTCATCTGTAAATAATGATTAATCTGTATATCAATACGAGCAGCAATAACTTTGAACCCATTTAAAAAAAAATATGCGAGCTGAGTATGAAAGTTGGAACAGTTAATGTTTATATGAAGAAAGAGTGCAAGAAATATATTATGTTATACTAAAATGAATTATAGTTGAATTTTGATCACTGGGCGACCGATAGTTTGAATAAAAGTTTGCACCAGGACTTACATTTAAATATTTTACAAACCGTCTATCGTACTCAAACAGTAACATTTTAAATATCAACACAACAATGTTATTTATTTAACTATCATTTCGTATTCAAGTATTAATTTATTTTCTAAGAATTTAGTGTTGTAGTTGTAGTATACAACTACATCACTAAATTCTAAAACAAGTAGTTTTCTTTGAAGATTGTCTTCAGTTTCATCACTACTTTGGACAGAAATTAATAACACAGCTTCTGATTTATAAAGTTTCTAGAAATGGTTCTTAAGAGACGATAGTACAACTGGATCATTTTTACTCTAGTTTTAATATTTTCTTTTTATGGCAAAGACAAGCAAATACCAGTTCAATCTACATATATTACAGCAAAATATAAATTTATTCACTGTAACATAGATTTTAAAAGGTTCAACGGCCCTATTTATTGTTTCAAATATTTGGGAAAATCCCAAATTGATTTTACGAGGCACAAGTTGGTACTTTGTTAACGGAAATGAAAGGGACGAAGTTTCATAAAAAAACTGGCCACACGTGAAAAGATTAATAGGTTTGCGTTTGATCACCTTCTCACCTGATGGCAAGTGATGATATGGTCGAATATGAAGCATGCTTATCTAGAAGTAACATATTTACAACTGCCTTAAAGACTCCAAGGCTATCAAGAAACACAGACTCGGGCAGGGAATCCCAATCCTTGCTGTACGCACAATGATAGAAAAAAACTTAAAATACGAATATAATATATTTCTGACTCTCCCCACATACACCAGGAGCCCAAGACAAATTGAAACGGTCAAGTTGAAAAGTAAGCAATTGACCACGACGCATGTCGATCACATGGTGCATATCAATCCCATGAACTGGATTTCTTATCAGTCGTTATCGCCAACCGAATGTCACGTATTGAGCCTAAACACGCATAAGGTTCAAAATCGCATGACACTTTCCCATTCCATCTAACATTGACTTATGGCACGACACCCCCTGGTATCATTCCTATCATATTGAATAATGTTGGCTTGACGTTTGGTGCCGTGGAATCAACCCTTGTCAATTTCTCACACGAGCGGATACCTTTATGATGTAAATAACGTTACTGATGTTCAGGGGTAAAAAACTGTCAATCAGTTTATATTTGCATGACTTTGAAGCTGGTTCCAACATGAAGGTGATGCTAGACCTAACTTTATGATTCCCGAGTTTATTTTCATCCAATATTTATATAAATAAATTTTATTTTGGAAATACAATAAAATTTCAAATTTTTTGGAATTTTTTTTTGTCTACAGTGACTCTCTATGGGCAATGATAGCTGCGCACAGTTTTATACCCGTGCAGCTATCATCGTTTTATTTCAACATGTGTGAAATTATTTAATATTTTTATTCCAAACAAATGTTTATGTGTTTTAAGAGCTTTGGATTTTGTTATAAATTTTATAAATAAATATTCCTGCTTTAATGTAACTTTACAAGGAACCACACAAAATTTATGTTTCGTTTTAATTTATCTTGTATCTTGCCTAATTTGTATTCTTATTAATTAACTTTATACGTTGTATTTTCTATCTGTATGTATTGCAATTTGTGTATGTAAATAAATACATAAAATCCCGTCACCAATTTCAATGCCTCCACGACACCATTCATCCTGTAGAAACTTCTGCCCAGAGCTTTTCATGCATTCGGCCCGCGTGAACCGCATATACCTACGAGTGTTATTATAATTTATTATGAATCAATACTAAGTTTTTTATCGTATAATACCATTACTTCAAATTGGTTGTATGTCAGGAAGAAGTAATCTCTGAAATTACTGTTTCATTTACAATACATAAAAAGAAAAAGAAATATTTGAGTACATTTCAATATTTTTTGTACGTAACAAAAATTTTATAACTAACATGTTGTAATGAAATTGTAACTTGTAACAAATAAGTAATTGTTAAGCTTTATACACACATTGTTCAATATTTTTGTTTCTTCTTATTTATTTATGTATTATCATTACAATGTACACAGGACGTGATGTGTGCAGTAGTGGATTGCTTAATCAATTCATATTACTTTAACAATAAAAAGAAAACGAAATATTATAAACGTTTTATTAGAATAATTAGTAACAAAATTAGGTTTACTTTGGATGGTTGCAGATAAAGTTATGATGTACCTACCTTATAAAAGAATGTAAAAATACAATATAAAGATAATGAAATAAAGGTTAATCCTTAAAAATACACCAATCATTCATCAACTCATAAACTTTATTTTCTTGTTCTGTCATTTCTGCTATAATTTTTAGATTTTTCTTTATTTTTTCTAGATGTTTAATCCTAAATTCTTCGTGGTTTTCCGGTTTTTCAACTTTTAATCGCTCCCTGTATCGCTTTTGCCTTTCGGCATTAGATATCTGAAAAACAAAAAATAAACTAACAATTGCTTCTGTTAATAAATCCCATTACAAATCATTTCTCAACTTTTCTGGTACAGATCAGATAAAAACAGTATTACAAATACAGGCTACCAATTAAGTTACCTGCATCTGTCGCAAGGGTGATTCTAACCATCATACTGGATAACAGCATTGATTCCTGAAAAAAGAAAAAACATCTTGCTACATGCCTACATTGTGTTCAGTCTACTTTGGTATAGGAAGATGTATTCATTTATACAAATTAAAATATGGATTTCGTATAAAAAGTGGTTCAGTACGACCGCGACGGGTAGAATCACCCCTATAATAGGTGCAGGTGACTAAACTAGCAGCTTGTATACTATCAATAATTTGGTATAAATCAGTAAAAACAGCTGTGAAATCATATTTATTAATTTTGTCGTTATTCAACTTTGAATATTTACCCATCTCTACTTAGGATCAATAACAAATTCATTTTTTTTTATTGATCTGATCACGATTTACCTCCTTTTTAGATAAAGTTAGTTAAAATGTTCATGTACATGCAGCTTTACATTCATCATTTTTGTTACGTAACATTTTAGTTATGAAATGCAAATAAAAAGAAAACCTTTTTGTTACATAACGAAATGTCACTAAAATGTAAGACCAAAATAACCTCAACAATTAATTTACTGTAAAAAACAATATTTAACGTTCACAAGAAGAACTAAGTAAAAAGATAATATTCTACTAATTAACATATTAAATCCACAATCATGCATCTAAATTACTTACCGCAATACCGTGTTGTAAATTAATGATAACGAAAATGTTTCTTCGGAGCTCCGTTCACAACTTTCACAAGAAAATTGTTGATCGTTGCGTTTGACAGTTTTGTAACAGCCAATCAGGTTCAGGCTAGTACGGCCAATATAAAAATTTAAGATTGCGGTCAGAAATACCAAGAAACCAGTGTAAAAGTTGGTAACGAAGCTGCTTGTAACTAACTTGTAAAATATCGAGACACGGTAATAAAACTATTTATAATGAATTATATTATTATGAAAGCCCCAAATAAACAGAGATTTAAATACTAGGGGATACGTATAACACATTAAATACTAATCTCGCGTAATAAATCGAAGTTAAAAGCCATTTTTACGAATCCAAATATTTGAAAGCTGATAGTGACTCTACGTTTTTTTTTGTATGGAACCAAAATTTTGAGTGGTATTATTTTAAATATTTTTGTAATAAAAACTTTTTAACAAAAAATTAAACCGACTCCCAAAAAACACTGCAAAGTGAAAAATAACTTTAATTTCGGAAGTCGGTGTCATTAGTTTTGTTTTTTCGTTTTTGGCACCGACTTCCGAAATTAAAGTTATTTTTCACTTTGCAGTGTTTTTTGGGAGTCGGTTTAATTTTTTGTTAAAAAGTTTTTATTTCAATCTTTTTAGTTAGATTTTTAATTTACCTAGTTACAAGAGCCTAAATGTCAACTACTTATAACCTTTTACAAAATATTGCTTTTCCCAATGCTGGGCCGTTAATTGTTGAGGAGTTCTCCTGGTACTTCACCATCAGCTCTACATCACCATATGCATTGTGACGAGCATAAAGTGCTTAACATCCATATTCAATTAATCGAATCGCAATCCACTCAATACTTATTATTGAGTAGTTTCGGCGGCCATCTGTGGTCTTCATCATCAGTTCCACTTCCCCAAATGGTACTTTTTGAGAGCAACTAACAAAAAGCACAAGTTACAATAAGAAATACCCAAAACGCCATAGGTGTGTCTATAATATTTGAAGAGTTCCCTCGATTTCTCCAGGATCCCATCATCAGATCCTGACTTTGGTCATAATGGGACCAATTTCGAAGTATACCCATTCGAACAAAAAAAGAATTTTCCAAATCGGTTCAGCCGTCTTTGAGTACTCGATGATCATACTTAAAAAAAAAAAAATCTATACGCGTCGAATTGATAACCTCCTCTTTTTGTCGTCGGTTGAAAAATGCATAGAATAGTAAGGCATGAGACTGTTTACGAATTAATTTAGTATATTACTGTCAAATACAATACGAAGATTAAAAGTTACAAGATGTATTTATTGACTTTTTAGGGTTCCGTAGTCAACAAGGAACCCTTATAGTTTCGCCATGTCCGTCTGTCTGTCCGTCTGTCCGCGGTTTAGCTCAAAAACTATTGGTACTAGAAAGTTGTACTTTGGCATGAGTATACACGTTAATGACGCCGAAAAAGTGGTAAAATAAAATTTTGAAAAAAAAAACAATTATTTAGAGTAGGTACCTCCGGTAAAGTGGGATGATAATTTTTTTTTCTTTCTTCCCATAGTGTGAGATATCGTTGGATAGGTCTTTCAAAAATATAAGGGGTTTGCTGCAACCGTTTTTTGATTAAGTAAACCGTTCGTGACTTATCAAGGTTTAAAGTACCAATTTTCGTTAGAGTCAAGTCTCCCCCCCCTCTATCAACTAAATGGTTATAATTAGAAATTCAAATGTCACGGCAGTAGTACCTATATATAACGAAATTTAAAGAAAAACTATCACACAAGCCCACTTAGCTTTACAAGTTTACGAGTAATAGTCGACCAATTGTATTTGACTCGAAAATTTCGAACAACTCTATAGAAATGTCGATAGATGGCGCTAAGCGCCAGTTGTGCTAGCTTCTTGTGACGATTGAGTAGTGTAGCTCTGTGTCCGTATTTAAATTCAAAACACCGGCTATGACAAGTTTTATACAAATCTCTAAAAAAAATTGAAACTTTCCGTGCAAAATTGTCGGATCAGGTGAGGATTTGTATAGGAGGTCAAATTAGTTAGGTAGTCATGTTTGGCTTTAAGTTAGAGCATGGTACGAAACGATCAGCCAGCGAATACGACACGCACTTGGCTGTTATAAAAACTACGGAACCCTACACTGCGCGTGGCCCGACACGCACTTGACCGGTTTTTTAGTTTTCAAATTAACGACATAATTTTTTTCACAAATGTACACTTTTTAACCGACTTCAAAAAAAGGAGGTTTACAATTCGTCTTGAACTTTCTTTTTTTTTATGTATGTTACCTCATAACTCGGAGACGGCTGGACCGATTTGAAAAATTCTTTTTGCGTTTGAAACGTTCTAGTTGGTCCCATTGTTACAAAATCATGACCTGATTATGGGATCCTGGAGAAATCGAGGGAACTCTTCAAATATTATAGGCACACCTATAGCGTTTTGAGTATTTTTTATAGTTTCTTGAGCAGTTGCTTTTGAAAAGTACCATTTGGGGAAGTTGAACTGATGATGAAGACCACAGATGGCCACCGAAACTACTCAATAATAAGTTTATTCGTGGATTGCGATTCGATTACTTGAATGTAGATGTTAAGCCTTTATGTTCGTCACAATGCATATGGTGAAGTAGAGCTGATGGTGATGTACCAGGAGAACTCCTCAAACATTAACGGCTCTTCACCGGGAAAAGCAATATTTTGTAAAAGGTGATAAGTAGTTGACATATTGGCTTTTGTAACTAGATAAATTACAAACCGACCCACTAAAAAGCGTGAAAAAAAACTTTTTAGCAAAAAATAAAACTGACTTCCATATAAAAACACAACAAAGGCAAAAATAACAAATTTCGGAAGGCGGTGTCGAAAAACAAAGAAAATACGAAACAAATGACACCGACCACCGAAATTTAAGTTATTTTTGCCTTTGTAGTGTTTTTATATGGAAGTCGGTTTTATTTTTTGCTAAAAAGTTTTTTTTTTTTAAATACTCGTTTATATATACTTTATTCAAGTAATAGAAAAGGCACAAGTAATAAAAAAAAATGAGACATCCATATTGTAGGTAATGGTATTAAAACAACTTATATTTTAAAATACATGATTTTTAAAAACACACTTCAAACCGAGAATGACCAGACATGAAAACATGTTTCCTATCTAATCAGCCTCTGCTCCAGATGCCTGCTGTTCAGAGTATAGCCATAGCTCACAGGACATAGTGAATAAATAAATTAAAAAATACTATAAAAAGGAGTCAGGAAAGAAAACGGTCTATACCTTACGGCTGTGCCAAGCAGGATAAAGAAATTACACTTATATCTGGGAAACTATCAGTATTTTGCTTAGGGTTATTATGTTGCAGCATCAATAGCCTTATTTTGTGTCGGGGGGAAACCTTCAAAAGACGCCTGGACTTTCGGGGAGCAGACCAGTGAGTGTGGGATTCTTAACTTACTAAAATCACCCTGGTAATCACCATCAAATAGAAAGGGCCCCCTTTCTATTTGAAAAGAAATCTATTTAAAAATGCCACTCCGGAGCCCCCTCTGTGCAACGCCTGTTACGGCACATCTTGGGGAGTCTGTAAAGTCTCACATGAGTATAGCTGTGCACGGCGGCACGTGATCACTGTGCCACCGTCTTTCCAGGTATCACTTGGCAGGCGATCAAAGTATCCACAACATCAGAAGCATAATGGCTAACGTGTCCGACTTGTGATCAAGAGATCATGGGTTTAAACCCCATCCATTAGCTTAAAAAAAATGCATATCTTTTCAATACAATTATAATAAAAAATAGCTTCTGTATAATGCCACAATGATACCAGCTGCTGACAGGACCTTAACTACTAAAGTTTAGTAATATTAAACACCAAGCAGTTTATAGCTTTTTGCGGCTTCAAAATTACTTTTCTTGCTTCGTACCCGTGTTAATATAGAAAGAAATATCAAAGTAAGTAATATAAAATCTAGCGTATTCTTATTACTCTGAATAATGTTGATAACATTTTTACGATGTACTTGAGGCGCATACTCTTAACATCATTCTTTGCTCTTAAGTAGTTGTAGATTTTAGATAGTTTTAGTTAAAAATGACTACTAGAAACTATAACATAAGCATAATTTGATTATGTCTCGAATATGAGGTGGTTGGACAACTAAAGCCCTTTTAAGTATTTAGAACACACAGGTACAATAAGTGATTTTATTTGTTTTTAATATAAATATGTACAGTAACAGAAAGTTCTAAGATGTCATACAGTAACTAGCGAGTGTCGTGTGTCATGATGTTTTACTTCTTGAACTTGATTACTTCTGACAGAGCGCACCAATTGCTATGACACTATTTTCAGTGATGTCTGAACAACTAAAGTGACAAACAAACAAAAATTCCAAAAAGGCTAGAAATGGGTTCTGTTGGGTATCTTTAACCACCTTTTGAAATATTTTCGATGTACAGAAATGACTTTTCCAGATTTATTATATGTATAGATGTGAATGTAACTCTATCCGTCTGTTACACTTTCACGTCTGAAGCTTATTATTTTTTTTTTAATTTGGTACAGAGATAAATTAGACCCTGGGGAAGGACCAAAGACTTCTCTGGGAAGGACAAAAGATTTCTCTCAAAAGATCTTTTGCTGAAAAAAAAACATACTATTTAGGCGAGCGAAAACGCGGGTAGTACGCACATCTCAATCCGAGTGCGCTAAACATTATTTTTATCCTTCTCAGTCGGTAAGCTCTTGTGAGAGCGGTCATAGTCGTCATGTACATGTACCAGTTTTCATGTATAGTTAGAGTCCTTGAAGCATTATCTAATGACGTCCAAGAATATTCATTTCCATTTGACATACAAGACTGGTGATTTATATCAGTATATTATGCGAGTCCTGAACACAATCTCGCGTGCCACGCAATAGTTTGTAATGTTTCCTGAACAAAACGCAAAAAACACATATTACCTCGAATGTGGACTGTGTATTAGAGGAATTTATGGCTGACGGCTTAACGCACGTATTTTAGTGTTTCAGAGTTCGTAATGTATGGCGCGTTTGACGGGTGATAGTAGGTAGGTTTAGTTTGTCTTTTTAGTTTTTCAAAAGGTTCGTGAATAAGCCTTTTCAAGCGAGCAGTTGGCGGTATTTATTTTTGCTCAGATTTGATACGATTTATTTGTTTATGTATGTCTTTACTAGCCCTCCTAAGATTTTAACAAATCTATAGTAGACGTAAGAATCATCAGAATTGACCCTATTTTTTAAAATTCTTATTGATGATATGCTCGCGTTTGACCGCCATCTCACCTGATGTTTAGCGATGATGTGGTCGAAGATGAAGCACGTATGCCTAGAAGAAGAAACACAGAATCCGGCAGGGAATTCCACTCCTTAGCTGTACGCACAATGAAGCTATTCCCAAAACGTTCTGTGCGTATGGGTGGGATGTCCACCATGTAACGATGGCGCATCGCGGTTTGTCGTGTAGTCCGATGATGGAAGGGGCTTGATAGAATTAGACTCTACAATTCCAATGCACACTCCCCGAAATGTAACCCGAAATAAAACGTTTGATCTCTAAAACAGTCAACAAGAAACAGACATACCACTCTATCTCTTCAACACCCTTGGTGGACTGATAGAGAATGCCTACGGCATTAAATCCGCCTTTGTACCTATGTGCATGAAGTGTTAACAAATAAAATACATAAATAAGCTGAAAAAGACACTACTTTTTGTAGCGCTGTCGGGTAAAAACAGCTTCTTTCCATTTATGTTCTCATAACTCGACGCCGAGTAGATGTCTGTGTTGTCATTTGTCGTTACTTCAGGTTTCATAGCATAGTAAAAAAAATATTATGATGAGAACAATAACCCCTTAAGAAGTAAGTACTTAAACTGTTTTAAATTTTTAAAAACTTGTATTGTACGTTGAAAACATTCACACTAACAGAGTAGGTACATAACTAGTACGAGTAAAAATATATAATTATATATTATCTATATATCTAGCGATTGTACGGTTACTTATAAGGGCTAAAACGAAGTCCAAGTGACAGTAGAACACTGCCTCCTAAGACACAGTGTATCCTAGTTTAGGAGGTAGGGTCGAAATATTTATGTATGCCTTCCACAAATTGTAAATAAGCCAGTTTTAAGAAATTTGAAAGGTTTTTTGTCAAATAAATATATTATTATTAAATATTATAAATACAATTCACCATCATCTGGTTAGTTTTTTCAACTATGTTGCTATGGGCTTGTAGTCTAATCGGATACATACTGATGTTTTACAAAGAGCGACTTCATATCTGATCTGCACATCCCAGCAGCTGGGTAACAATGGGTAGCGAGTCTGATTGACCTGTTTTCCGAGACACGGAGAAGTCTCGATATGTTAGGATGGTCACCATCCAGGAACCGACCTCGGGAAATGTTGTTTAACCTTGGTGATCGACTGATGTGGCTGTTTTCATTTAGCGAGTCAGTCTACGGCTATGATCATAATTGTATGAGACTCTTTTGTAGAACTACCTGTAGTCCTATCCTATTGATAACTTTTGTAGATTTCTTTTTTGTATTATGCTGGTAAGAATCATCAAAACAGCTAAGCTGAAATGAGAGTGGGCAGGCCACGTTCCACAAGAACGTCCGGAGAGGTGGCCAAATATCATCACCCATTGGACGCCTAAAGGTGGACAATGCTGTCGAGGTCGACCATGGCACAGGTGGGGTGTAGATCTGATCGTGTTAAAACATCTGAAATCACACAAGATAGAGAGGTTTGGAAGGATAAATTTTGATATATACCTACTGTCCTCTCATAGATAATCTTCTACTGACTGCTCCTGAGTGAAGCCGACGAGAGTGTCAAACTTCTACTGGCTAAAAACACAAACTGTTCCATCACTATCCTTATGCTCCGGGGCCGTAGAACCTTCTTAGAAAATTTCCGTAACCCCGGTCCTCTTATAAATCAATTAAGTTTTGAAAAGAGTAACCGTGGAGTTCCTTGCCGGTTCTTTGCCATAAGAAACGACCAATTTCGAACCATGCACTACCTTCTATGGTTTTATAATTTCCCTTGTACGCCTAGGTGAAATGAAATGTTTTGAGTTTGAGTAAGAGGAGGCCTTTGCTCAGTAGCAGAACATAGGCTGTGAAAAATAAAATATCATCACATGATCATCACAGATCAATAAATATGGTCCTGAAAAGCGAAAACTATTAAATAAAACTATCAATTGATAAAAATTGTAACACCGCCATCTACCAATACAAGTGTGCACTACTTAGTAAATACCACGTGACGTCACATTCTATTAGCGCCTATATGTAGCCTGAAATCCAATGAAACACCAGCTAATGAACTCGTAATTTGAAATCAAGCTGCTAATTGGCTTAGCATTTGTAATGACATGTGCGCTGATGACGTGTGCAGGTCAGGTACCACAGATTATTGTGTTCATTATTACCCTTTGCTTTGGCCTAGAATATAGTGAGGATAGCATAGTAGCGAAAGAGCACCGGCGCTCGCTATAAAGAAACTGCCTTCGTCCTTTAATACAAGCTCACACACCGTACAGCTCAGACCTGAAACTTGAAAGATATCTACAAATACGTTTATTATTTGATCATAATAAAACAATACAACGTATCACAATATGTATGTAAATACATTTGTGTCTTTTAAGTTCTGCACATCCAAAGGTTGTCTGTAAGAGATCGCACTGCGCAATAAGACCGCCCATTGAACACTTGGTTTTACTTTTTATTTACATAGAAATATTGCAAGGTGTACAAAAAAGTATGTAATAAATAAATAAATAATGATAATACACTTTCACCTAAAATAGGATTCCCTGTACTATATGGTGATAGAAGGAATCATGGTTAACCTAGTTACAAATAATTGTTTATCATCACGTTGTTTTAATTTACATGAAATAAAATATTATAGAATAAAAACAAATATAATTTGAGAAAAATATTAAATTTGGTAAAACTAAATCCCACCAAAACATCCTGTAAGAAATTAGCCAAGCCATCGCCTAAGCTGCTTGTTTCTCTATAAAAAGTAATGTAATCTCTAAGCAAAGCGAAGCCAATTCTAAGGATCTTTACTGCGATTTCCTTAGTAATATAGTTAGATTTTATGTATCCGGCCGTTGAACATACTCTATGCATTTTTACTAGTTAATACATCGAAGTCAACGGCCAAGTCACATAAAATCTACCTATATTAATAAGGAAATCGCAGTAAAGATCCTTAGACTTGGCTTCGCTTTGCTTAGAGATTTCATTACTTTTTATAGAGAAACAAGCAGCTTAGGCGAGGCTTGGCAAATTTTTTACAGGATGTTTTGGTGGGATTTCACTTCTTTTTGCAGAAAGCTATTTTTTACTTGATTAGTTTCGTAATTATTCAGACTCCAGTTTCATATTCATTTATAAGAAGGGGTTCGTCACATTGAATAACTTTTGTCAAGGCGCATTTCCATATCTCCCATAGTTCAGCTAAGTTCTAAGGGTTCTTCATCAGATAATTCAGACCTTTAATTTTTTATACACATCAGTAGAAGGGATTCGTCACTCTGAATAACTTTTGTGAAGGCGCATTTCCATATCTCTCATAGTTCAGCTGAGCTCTTAGGGATTATATATATCAGATACTTCAGACCTTCAATTTTTTAATTTCAAAAGAAAGGGCTTTTTTTAACGTGGTAAAATCATCAGATGAGTCCTCCCACCCCAGGCAGGGCCGGAGGGACTGTCAGACTTGTACTGACTAAAATCCACGGTATTCCTTCAATAGCCCTTTACATACCGGGGTCACGGTAATGGGATAAGTCCCACGACCCCGGCAGGCTTCGGCCCTCTACAGGGGGGGGCCTCGTCATCTTGCTGACGCTCTTTGAGGCGCGCGTGGAACACAACGCGCCGTCGACCCGGGCATGGTCCATGGTCGGACAGCGAGTTGCCCTTTACTCGCTGTCCGCATGCCCGCGCCTACGGTGGCCGGAGATCGTCGGCCGACGTCCGACGCCGTGGGCGTCTACCACTGCGAAAAAGAAAGGGCTAACCACGCTTAATAAACTTTGTGAACATAGCATGTCGATAATTTCAATAGTTAGGCTGGTCTGTTACGGTTTCTACTCAGGGTCGTAAGGTACTCCAGATCTTCCATGATCCTAGGTTTGATAGTTTCCCTTCATATAGGCACTTAACCCTACCTCTATGCCAAATTTCAGCTCTCTAGGTTTATGGGAAGTACTAGTTCTATTTTGATGATCAGTGAGTCTATACATGTCGAAATAGTATAACTTTGCTTTTGCATAACTTAGGAAATAAACAAGCTACAAACATGAAATTTTCTGGTTTAAGTGTGTGCTGGTTACTGCTTACTAGATAACGATAATTTCAGCGTTCTAAATCTATCCAGAGGTCCCCAAATAGGGGCCTGAAAATACGCCGAAATGGTTCCAGAAAAGGATGGTACGGCAGTGTTTGCTTTGCGCTCGACTTGGCGGGGGCACAGTAGTGCCCCCGCCAAGTCACATTTAAGCATGCAAATCTTGTCTATGTATCATTAAATGAAAAACGTACCAAATATGTGTGAGTGTGTCAGAGTAGTGTGTAGAATTGTGAGTGTCATTTGTGTGTGAGTAATTGATGAATAATGGAAGACATGGATAATGAAAGGAGTATGCGTGAATTGTAATCGGTGGACTTGTTTGAGTTAGGAACGTAAAATAGGTTTTAGTTTCTGTGTAATTTTATGTAGCGAGGAAGGCTTTTACTATTGATTTAAACTTGAAATGTGTTAGATTGTGCAGGGTCACTTCCCAACGAGCACATTAGTGGAAATAGCAGCCTATTTTGTTACTTTGGGCTGTAAAATAGTGGTTTAAGGGTTCAAAAAGCAGTTCAAAGTTGCATATCTGCATCCGTAAACGTCTATAGCTATAAAAGTTACTTAAGGTGCTAAAAGCTGAATCAAATACTACCCTAGCCTTCACAGTAGTCCACGGTAGAACTCATTTACCACTTACACCTGTATATGAGAGTTACGAAGGTCATTCTGCCACTCACAGCTGCACAGTGGTTTCCATTGTAACTTTTATAGGTTATAGTTATAGTAACCACTATTATACTACTATAAGTTTCATTATAGAAATAATAGAAACTCTGATGCATACTATAGTTACAAAAAAAACATTTTTTCAAAAAATAAATCGACTTCCATATCAAAACACTTCAAAGCCAAAAATAATTTTAATTTCGGTAGTCGGTGTTATTGGTTTTGTATTTTCTTTTTTTTTCACACCGCCTTCCGAAATTAAAATTATTTTTGGCTTTGTAGTGTTTTGATATGGAAGTCGGTTTTACTTTTTGAAAAAAAGTTTTAATTTTCGTGCTTTTTAGTAGGTCAGTGAATTTTCCAAATCGGTTCGTAAATGACGGAGTTATGCGCGAACAAAAAACGCAATGCAGAGTAAACGAAAAGATCATCAACGTAAATATTTTTTTAGACTTTTGTTGATTTTTCAGAAACAGCTTCTCCGATTTCGATAAAATTTTCATGGGACCAGTTTGAAAGTATACCCTTTCGAACAAGATAAGAATTTTTTAAATCGGTTGGCAAGCGACGGAGTTCTGCGCGGACAAACATAAAAAAAAAAATACAAACATCCGAATTGAAAACCTCCTCCTTTTTTAGAAGTCGGTTAAAAAATCATCAGTGTAACTAAAGCCTTTAGTAGCAATAGTCATGCCTTGCAGGCTCAATCCATTCGCCATTTTACAGCCGCTTTTGTAACTATTATAAAACACTGGTACTCACGCGGGGCTTCGCTCCCGTGGATTCTATCACGGTAAAAACATAACTCTTCTTTTTGCAGCCTATAACCTTCCTCAAGCTTAAAGCTACTTCCATACTAAATTTCATCCGAATCCACCCTGTACTTTCGAAGATTAGCGTGTTCAAGCAAACAAACAAACAAACAAACTTTTCCGCTTTATAATATTAGTATAGATGTAATAAAAATGGATGCTAAACGAATAAGTACGTAACTAGATCTTATAACCTCAAAAGCAGGAAAATAGGAGCTTTTTGTGGCTGTGAGTTGCACTAGGGGAACAAAAATCACTGGAAGCGTTAGAAGGGTGAAAATTAGCGCTATGATTCTCAAAAGGGAGTTATTAGAGCGAAAACTGCAGGTTATGACTACATTACAATGACGCCATGATTTTTTAAGAAAACTTATAATTCACTTGCTAAATTGAGTTGATATACATTGGTTTTTCAGTTAAATGTGCATTAAATGTACCGGTAAACAATCGGCCACTTGCGAATAGTAAGTTATCGACACGTAAAAATACGGAAATAAAATTTATTCTGTATAACAAATAAAAAATATCACATATCTTTTGTTAATTTTTTAAATATCATAAAAGCGCGTTAAAATTACTCGAAAATTATCTTATAGTAAACTGGACAGCGTTTTAAGTATCTTTATACATCTTGCTAATACAGAATACAAACTTTTACTTCTTTTTGTTTTATTTTCATGATGGCGACGAAAACACTTTAGCAAAATATTACAAATAATGTCAACTGAAGATATACAATAAAGAACTATAATCAATTCATTCGTTCAAAATAGTTCAAAATCATTCAAAAGTAGCGCTACGAGAGCTTTAGTATAGCGTTAATAAATCGTTATAGCTATTAAGGAACCTTTATGCAACCGTTGTGCAGGTTAAATGGAACTTTAGGTTGCATAAAATGGCGCCCAAATAGCGCTAAAGCGGCTGCTTTAAGTCTGTAGTAGACGCTCTAGCTTATGTCTATTACCATAAGTAATAATCGGATACGCTCCAAAGCCCTAATGCAGCCCATTTGTGCTAGTTGGGTTCTTTTACTAATTTTATTAAAAATATGATGGCCATATTATTCCAGGTTATGGTCAGACTTATTCCTACTAGTTATTCTTATTTCTTATAAGTTATTCTATATAAAGAGCATACGCATTTATAACACAAGTTGCCAAAGTCTGTGACAGAACTTAGCGAGGGAAAGTCCCTGGTTTATTGCGTAACTGCGTTGTTTTAGAAAGATCTGTTAAAAGACATTTCCTCCTCCTCCTTAAGTCGGTCCCTCAGTGCTGAGGATAGTAGCTACGATAGAAACGTTGCAACAGGCTCCTCAATCTACTATGGTCTTCAGCTTGATGGAGAGCCTGGGGCATCGGCATTACTTCGGACACTTAGTCAGCCCATGGTCTAGACGACAATACACCTTTAGTCGAAAGTATTTATAATTTCCATTCGTCCTTACTGTAATATTTTTCAAAATACTGATTTAAGAAGGATAGATCACCGTCCTCCAATCTTTTTTTTTTTGAATATTTGGAATAACCTCTCAATTTCAAAGGGAATTCAGGGAAAATTGTTAAGGCTAGATTACAAACTAAGGTAAATATATAAGAGCGTCTCAGTTTGATAGTCCCATACCTTCAAAAAGCACCATTGATTATATTATTCAAATTGAGGATGCGGTTTACCCGCAGGGACTGAGGGATCACTTATCAAAACTGGAATTGAATGTTGGGATATTTTAGGGCTTTGACGTAAATATTTGTTTATGTGCCCTTTGTAAGCCTTCCATATACACAGATACCCTTCCGTGTCACCTTGGGAACCTACATCTATATTCTCTTGGCGAAGAATGTTTATATTAAGAGCTTTTGTTGGGACCCATAGGTTTATTGAATTGGCGAATGGAAAATTTCCGGAATGGTTGAGGATGTATAGATTGGCGAAAGTTTGCAAATAAAAAAGATATATCAGGTTCCTACTTTTTTACAAATAGAGTAGTGTTTTCTTTTCAGGTGTGCTTGTATAATTGAAATAGGGACGGTTAGTGCTATTCCAGGAGTTTTTTCGGCCTGCCGTATAGCCAGAATATTAGGTTATAATTTGAAATCTTCTGTATGTAGTATTGCACGATAATTCAAAATAAAATTGAAGTGGCTATCTGTGTGGTGTGAATAAACTTAAAAAAAAATGTTGAATCGATTTTACTGGACTTCCTTTACTCTCTACCTCTCACTTTTATACCGGAATTTCTATGGGATCGGGATTTAAGAAAGAAAAAGCTCCCAAGTGAGCGAATTCCGTATATTTCAATCCTAAAACTATCACCATCTCAATTATCATAAAAGTTATGAGTAAGTGAAAAGCGAACTGGTATTTAAAACGTTTTACATGCTCGGAAGGAGGTCAGAACTCAAGCGCAATAGATCGCCGGGCTTGTGACAACGGGCTGATCGTATTACGATCTTGGGTACATCGGGAAAACTATAAGGGTGCGGTTTATTCGGTATTTAGGTCAGGTAAGTTAAAACCTTTTGTTTATCATAGGGCTAGCTAGAAAATAATCTCAATGAAGACAAGTTCTAAAAACAACAAGCTACAAATATGACTATTACTTAAAATAAAATTCATTGTTGATTTAAATCGCAAATAGAAAGAAAGCTGTACTTATATTTTGGGACGATTTTAAATTATTGTAAAAAAATATAGATAGATAGATAGATGGATAGAATATACTTTATTGTACACGAAAAATTGAAATACTCTTACATAACCTTCTTTCTAAAACTTTGGTTACAATGGCGGTCTTTTCACTGAGAGCGATATCTTCCAGACAACCTTTAAAAGCTTTAATTGAATTGAATATACTACAATGAAGGCCGTCATCTGGTTAGCCTTTTACCAACTATGTCATAGGTCCATCCAGTAGTCCTGACATAGTTGGTAAAAGGCTGTTGGTAAAGCTTTTCCTGATCAGTTTCCAGTTTAACTGGAGGCAACGTACTCGTATTTTACATGAAACGACTATCTAACGTATTCAACCTAGTACCTGCATAACACGTTATGATAAGACTGGTATCAGACTACCTATAATAATAATAATTTATTTATAAAAATATTAGGTACAACTCATCTATCTCAATTACAAACACAATTGCAAAGATAACAATGAAAGTTTCTACAGATAGAGTGAAACGTCGATGTCCGTGCTAGCTTGCACTGTGTGACAGACATCGGCGCCTTCCTCCTACACTTTAAGTAATAGGTTATCCCGTAAGACAATACAATTGATTATAAAGATTTAAACAACTAACAATATAAAATTGCCTACATTACGTTTTGCTTTTTAAAACAGTAGAATTTTCATTTTATATTTTATATGTACAGACGCCAGCGCATGAAGCTACCCGAAACTGTCAAATTTTCCCAATCAACTTTGAACCTAATTGCTTTAACAATAAAGTTGAAAATCTATTAAAGAAATTTGACAGATTGTTGTAGCTTGATGTGTACGTAAGATGTATAAATGACAGCCGACTTAGTGTGCTTTCCCAGGCACGGAGAATGACGATATTGTATTAAGGTAATTCATCCACGAACCGACCTTGGCAAACGGTATAACCTCGAAGACCCGTACCAGCCGTATGCTGTTATTATTAGGTCATGAGTATTTTTTTTTTCATTTATTATTTAAAACATGCGAATACATTTATTATCACAAACATAACATACCACAAAAACCATAGTGATTTTACCCGTGGTATGCTAGCCGTGGTAACTTGATGTTGATGTGACCACACTATCATTTAAAGTGACACTTGAACTTTGGAGCAACTTTAAAGTTATATTGCCTCACGCGTTGTAAAAAAAAATGCTTGCGCACGAAGGGTTCCGTAACATTAAACAGCAAAAAAATCATGTCTGTTGTATTGGAGCCCTCCTTAAATATTTCTTGTATTTTAATTTAATTACACACATCAAAAGTGTCTAGGGATCAACATATATTTTTGCAATAACTTTTCTCCTGATTGATATTAATTAAAATTTTCTTTAAGGATTCATCAAATAAAGTGTTTTCGTTTGTCACAGTAACGATAAACCAAGTCACCTTTGCATTAGTAAAGAAATTTGCCATTTTCCTAATAAAGGGATTTTTGACATTTGAACCACTAACATTAAAGTTCGAAAAAAAGACTGAAATAACAGTTTTCTTTAAAATTTTATTGGGTAACTTAAACAATTAATAATCCGTGTTTCTACCGCGAACACTAACAACACAAGAACATCGGTTTGGCATACTCAAAATGAGTTCATCCAAATCACGCTGTGGAATGGCCGCCCATGTTCGTTGCAACAACAAAAAAAGGTCTTCTTGCGACTGGATACCCTCCATATTCGGCAGAGCTCTTCTCTGTAGCATATCCCATGCATGCTCAATCGGGTTCAAGTCTGGCGACTGAGCAGGCCAGAGCAGGACATTGATGTTAGCTGCGGCGAGAGTCTGTCTTACAACTCTTGCGGTGTGCGGTCGTGCATTATCATGCATTAACTGAAATAAGGGACCGATTTGCACTTGTAAAGGAACGATGACGTCAGATACAATCATCTCAGCATAAATTTGAGCGTTGAGGTTGCCTCTGATCCAAATCAACTCAGTTCTTCCGCCGATCCAAATACCCGCCCATACTATGATGGTTCCACCACTATAAGGATGGACTTCCTGGCAGGATTTTAATCGCTGTTGGCGTCCAGGGGTTCTCCAGTGTCGTATACGTCTTGTATCCGGTCTCATACCAAAATGAGACTCATCAGAAAAGCACACGAAACGCCATTGTTCTTCTGCCCAATTTCTGTGTTCAAGAGCCCATTGATATCGAATCCTACGATTGTGCATTGCTATAGGTGGTACCCGTAGCGGTCTTCGGGAATGAAGGTTCACTTCATGCAAGCGGTTTCTGACTGTTTGGTCGCTAATTAAGTTCCCTGAAGAGTGATGAAGCCTCACGGCTAACATCATGGCGGTTATTGTTGGAGCTCTTCGAGTTAAGATTTGAATGTATCGGTCTTGTCTCCGTGTGGTGCAGCGATACCGTCCTCCATGGCACTCAGCCACGGTACCAGTGCTTCGGTAACGTGTCCAAAGTCGACTGATAACACTCTGACTTGTATTCAGAGCTAAAGCCACAGTACGTTGCCGGGAACCAGCTTCTATCATTCCCACGGCTCTGAGCATTTCTTCCCTGCTTAAATGACGTCGCCGCTCCATAATAACGTTGGTTTTAATCAGTAGTAGGGAAACAGTAGCACTAATAATGTCTTCAATTCGTTGTATGTTTTTATAGGGAAAATATTGACAGCTGATTTTCATCTTTTACTCGAATTTGATTAACAGTTCCTGTTTCAAATTATGAAATGCACCAAAAAGGATCCATATAAATTTATAAAATCATAAATTTATTACAAAGCCACATCTCAATCTCAAGAAATCCGCATAAAAATGCTTGATCCCTAGACACTTTTGATGTGTGTATTTATTTTAAAGTGAACATATAACTAAATATTCTGTGGATATTGCAAGCGTCTACCTGTTGTCGTTGTCAATATCGAAAAAACACGAAATAATTATTTTATTCTGTTTTTTAGTATTTGTTGTTATAGTGGCAACAGAAATACATCATCTGTGAAAATTTCAACTGTCTAACTATCACGGTTCACGAGATACAGCCTGGTGACAGACGGATGGACAGCGGAGTCTAGGGACCCGTTTTACCCTTCGGGTACGGAACCCTGAAAAACAGCTCTTAAATGGACTTTTACAATTAATATGTCAAAGTTTTAAAGGAAACTATTCATACACGAAATAAAGCAACAATTCTTGGAGAGGGCACGGCAGGCATTCTAGGACACAAGTGACAATCCTGAGCTCACAAGCTACCCTCATTAGCTTCCTAATAGCTGCAGCGCCTTCACTTACACCTCAGCTATTCTCAAACTTTAAAACGTTAATAGTTTTGTCTTTAAAATATCTAGCGTGTTAGATCTTTTTAATGGTAGTTTTTAATTTTAAGGTCTTCATCTGTAGCAACTGCTGAAAAAGTCGATGGACAACATAGCAGATAAAATAAATCTAATATCTTCTGACTTACATAATATTACAGATTACTAAATGCGAAAAGGTGCATGAATGGATGGATATTTATTATGCTATCACGCAAAATTTTTTGGATGAAGACTCACCCAGACAGGCGCGATGGGACTGGGCAACAAGGACGCCAAATCAAATTATCATTTTCATATTTCACGAATAAAAACCATTTTAGAAAACGCTCATCGTCATCGCTTACTTAGGTGAGATGGTGGTTAAACTCGACCCTATGTAAAATAAATAAAAAACTGCTCACGTACCGTTCTCACATTGTCGAATCACACATTTATATCGGCTGTTAAAACATCCCGCTTTTAATGGCTCACGATATTTTATGTAAGGTAAGATATTATTCAAAAATAAAAGTGTGGATTATCCTAGTAAATATACAACGTGTAACGGAAACCCCATATCTATCCAAAAGGACTGAAGACAACATTTGGTATGGAGTCTCTATGCAAAGTTTCAGCTCAAAATAAGTGACTCACAGAATTGACCCCAAATTATTGGTTTCATATGTTTCTTGAATACCAGTAATAACAAACGTGTCATAGCACTATGAGGGTCATCACTTTCCACGTCACTTGCCAACAAAACGATAATTCTCTTCGTTCTTCAATTCGGCCTCTGGTATCAATGTATTGAAATTTCTAATATGCTTCACACATAATATAATAATAATAATAAATAAATTTATTTCATCAAAAAGTACAACAAGTAAATATGTAACAAAATTATATGGCAAACAGTATATGGTTAAATCATTGTCCTACAGTGTAGCAACCAGACATAGCACACTGATTCCCAAACTGAGACGAACTCGTATTTCGGGATTCGGTGGCTCTCCACTCTAATGTCATTACAATAATTATGATCCCAACATTTGCAACATTTAAATCCCCTAATTAAACACATGTACACATAGGATTAGAAAACCCTTGCCATATCGTTTATTATCATCCAAAGAAGCCGTGCACTTGGTATGTATATACCCTTTAAATTACACATTGTATAAAAAGCTTGACTGTAATATATTATGTTCGTTACTAATCAAACCTGTTAATGCATATATCAGAATTTCTCCGTGCCTTGGTAAGTAAGTTAAGCTGTTGGTGCCGACTGTAATTTTTATGATTACCTGTAGAAGGGGCACCATTTTTAATCGACTTCAAAAAAAGGAGGAGGTTCTCAACTTTTTTTTATGTATATATCCTCATAACTCGAAGACGGCTGGACCGATTCAGAAAATTATTTTTTCGTTTGAAAGGGTATACTTTCTAGTTAGTCCCATCGTCATCGCGTTATGATCTGATGGAGAAATCGAGGGAACTCTTCAAATATTATAGGCACACCTATAGCGTTTACATTGTACAGGTGCTCTCGAAAAGCACCATTTGGGGAAGTGGAATTGATGATGAAGACCACCGATGGCCACCGAAACTACTCAATAATAGATATTTCGTGGATTGATGTTAAGCACTTTATGCTCTTCACAATGCATATGATTAAGTATAGCTGATAGTGATGTACCAGGAGAACTTCTCAAAAATTAACGGCTCCGTATCGGGAAACAAAATATTTTGTAAAACACAGTGACATTTTGGCTTTTGTAACTAGATAAATTAAAAACCAAACCACTAAAAAGCGTGAAAAAAACCTTTTTAGCAAAAAATAGAATCGACGAAAATACAAAACCAATAACACCGATTACCTAAATTAAAGTTATTTTTGGCTTTGTATTGTTTTGATATGGAAGTCGATTTTATTTTTTGCTAAAAAGTTTTTTTAACATATCTAGATTCCACATTGCCTAGAAAAGCACGTAAAGCCCTTGTTCCCGGCTGTCAAAAGTACATTATTGACAGTTGTCAGGTAGCCAGAACTGTCTGGCCAAGGGGTTTGTATTACCCAGCTACTGGGTTTAGGAGGTCAAATAGGCAGTCACCTGGTTAGACTGGAACTCTGGAAGCCAAAACCAAGATAGTTGGGAATAGGCTAAGAACTTTTATTCATCGTGTCACTTAATTTCACTTTGAGAACCACTGCCTTAAGATGGTCGGAAAGCTTGCCAATTTCCTTACCGGCGCGACGAACTACTAATGGAGTTACAAAGTTAAAATATAGCGCTATTTATTAATCGTCGCAGCTCTGGTCACATCTGTTCCGCTGCTATTTTATTTATTTATGTTACTTTAATGACTTTCGGTTAATTGATTTACTACATTTTAGAGGTGAGGGGCTCGTGGCTAATTACAGCCAACGGATTGATCTTTAAGGTTAAGCAACACTTGTTGAGGTCGATCTTTGGATGGGTGGCTATCTTAGCATATGGAGATACGTCCGTGGCTAGGAAAGTACGTTTAGGCTAAATTTGAGTACTAGTATTTTACATGGAGCGATAATGTATCCGAACTCCACAGTCCACTAGTTGGATAGTACAATACAACTTGACTAAACTAGTACAGGTACATAGAAAATATTAAAAATTGGCCAAGGGCGAGTCAGACTCGCCCATGAAGAGTTCCGTAGTAACTACGCCAAATAACTTTGTTTTTCATAGTGTTTGTATGAATTACAAAGTTATATTTGTGGTTTTAGAAAATATATTGTATCTCAAAAACTGCTGACCCGATCTCATTCAAAACAATTTTCATTGAAAGTTTACATTAAGATCTATAGCATATATTTTTTTAGATTTTCCCTCTAGTATTATAGAAGTTAGAGGGGGGGACATTTTACCACTTTGGAAGTTTTAAACGATTTCTTTTAAACGACTGACTTTATGAAAAAGTGGTTTTAAAAACCTCAATGTCATTTTTAAAGAACTTTCTATAGATACCACACACGCATAGGTTTCAATAAAAAAAATATTTTTAGTTTCAGTTCCATGTATGAGGAGCCCCCCTTAATCTTAAATATTTTTTTCTTAAAATCGGAAATCGGTTCACAGAATACATCTACTTACTAAGTTTTATGTGTATAGTCCTAATAGTTTCAGAATAAAATGGCTATGACATACGGACGGACGGACAGAGAGACAGACAGACATGACGAAACTATAAGGGTTCCGTTTTTTGCCATTCCGCTACGGAACCCTAAAAAGTAATTTTACCTAACAATACCTATGAAGTCTATTCAATATTTATGTGTGGTAATGTTAACCTGTTGTTTGTATGCATTTTGCAAGGAATAGGAAATGTTAATATAAATAAGTATATAGGTACAGTAGTGTGCTGCTGTTTCTCGCACCGTAAAAACATGAATTATATTTATCTAATATATAAAAATCTATTGTCAAACTGTTTGTTATGGAACTCTTCCAAAACAGCCTGATTGATTTTAATTATTTTATTTTTGAGTATAATTGATAGGTCTGGGAATAAGTCGTAGGCATTTTTTTTTTACTAGGATTGACCTATATTGTAAAAAAACATTTGCCAGGATAGCTATTAATGTAGTCGGAACGTGATGAATTGACGTGATCTCTAGATCACGGTTCGAGCCTAGGTTCGAACCCCACCCATTACACTATAGCCGTGAACCCACTCCAGATACATGCATATTTAGCTTAGTTGACGGGTTAAACAAGATTGCTAGTAGGTAATGTGAATTCTATTCACTAGTCACCCAAAAGTCTCACAACGGAAATAATTAACTAAGAGATAACAGCTAATTCATTCCGTTGTGAGACTTTTAACAATCCAGCAGACTTTCTAGGTCTACTGAAACTTAAAGCCTACTTTCATTATCGCCGGATCTACGTGTAGTTGCTCGTGTAGATTGGAATCTAAACGAATGGATTGTTCTGGCGTCGTTAAAGGCTATCAGGCTTCATTAGTTAATGCCAGGCATTCTACTCTGCCCGTCCAGGACTTTACGGGAGTTTGTCACGCTTACTTATTTTTTCTTACTTTTTGTTTCTGTTGAAATATATTAAGCAAAATGGTTTTGTTGCGGCGTGAATTGGCGCTACGTGATTTGGTATGAAATATAACTCATAAGGTATTGGTAAACGTGAACTAAAAGGTTTTTTTTTATATATTTAAATAAATAAACACGATCATTCTTCTAGTTCATCGGAACGTCTTCAGGCAGAATAAGGACTCTATGGAAAGACTCTTTTTAATAAAAACTTTTTACCAAAAAATTAAACCGACTCCCAAAAAACACTACAAAGTGAAAAATAACTTTAATTTCGGTAGTCGGTGTCTTTAGTCTTGTATTTTCGTTTTTGGCATCGACTTCCGAAATTAAAGTTATTTTTCACTTTGTAGTGTTTTTTGGGAGTCGGTTTAATTTTTTGGTAAAAAGTTTTTATTTCACTCTTTTTAGTTGGTTGATTTTTAATTTACCTAGTTACAAGAGCCTAAATGTCAACTACTTATAACATTTTACAAAATATTGCTTTTCCCAATGCTGGAGTTCTCCTGGTACTTCACCATCAGCTATACATCACCATATGCATTGTGACGAGCACCAAGTGCTTAATATCCATATTCAAGTAATCGAATCGCAATCCACGAAATACTTATTATTGAGTAGTTTCGGCGGCCATTTGTGGTCTTCATCAGCAGTTCCACTTCCCCAAATGGTACTTTTTGAGAGCAACTGCACAAGTTACTATAAGAAATACCCAAAACGCCATAGGTGTACCTATAATATTTGAAGAATTACCTCGATTTCTCCAGGATCCCATCATCAGATCCTGACTTGGTGACAAATGGTACCAATTTCAAAGTATACCCTATCAAACAAAAAAAGAATTTTCCAAATCGGTTCAGCCGTCTTCGAGTACTCGGTGACCATAAATAAAAAAATAAAAAAAAATATATGCGTCGAATTGATAACCTCCTCTTTTGGTCGTCGGTTGAAAATTTAAGGCGAAGGCACCAGGCCACGCGGTAGATACCCATGCATTAGACTGACCGAATCAAGACTGCTATTTATATATTAACATTGACATAAGTTTTACAATAACATCATAGGAATCTGTAACACTTGCGCTAGTATACAATGTGTTGCAGGTGTTACTGTCTTCCCCTTAAAATATAGTGATAATACTTATATCATAGAGAAAATTTTAGAAAATAAAAATTAAAGCTAGAGAAAATAATATAAACTAATAATTTAATAAATTTAATTTAACAATCGTATTGTTATGCGAGTTTATGTTTGTGTGTATATCTGTGAATGCATTTGTGTGTTTGTGTGTGTATGTTTGTGTGTATGTCTGCATATATATGGGTGTATATCTTTATATGCTTGTGTGCATGACCTTGTAAACGTGTGTGTGTTTTGCAGAATAGATTTAATATGTTTTTAGAAGTTTCTCTACATCATTATTATCCATTGTCTTTAGCCAGGTATTTAAGACTTGTTTACATTTATTCTTACTCAATTTGCTGATTTCCTGGTCTTTATTTAATTTATTATAGACGTGCGGAGCTAGATAACTATAGTCCCTTTTTGCAAATTTTGATCTGAAACGAGGGACAGGGTAGCATTCTGCGCGCTTTTGTGTAATGGGTAAGTTCGGAACAATTATTTTGTGGTATCTGCGTAGCATTTCGTATACGAATATCGCTATGGGTCGTCAAGATGGTCACGCTTCCACGAACAAATCTCTACAGGCGTTGCATAACACTAGAGATCGACGTTAATAATAAATGTCAATATTATAAATGCGAAAGACACAAAACGGCTGAACGAATCATGAAATTTGGTTCGTAGATAGCTGTAATCCTGAGCTCGTGGCTAAACAATCGACAGATCAATATTCAAGGTTAAGCAACAAGGTCGGTCTGCATGGGTGACCATTTTTGATATTCCTTTGTGCCTCAGAAAGCACATCTTTGACCGTTGTGAGGGTAATCAGAAGCCACAAATCGGTATCGTGTTACCCAGTTACTGGGTTGTGCAGGTCAGATAGGCAGATGGTTCATGTAAAATACTAATACTCAGCTGTATCCAGTTAGACTAGAAGTCGGCCCAACATAGTTCGGCACAACAAGTCTAGAAAGAGTACTGTTACGCCAGTCGCTTAGTGAAATACGTCGAGAAACTTCGACATAAATCTAGAATGTTCGAGACGCTAACGCCATCTAGCGGCGAATAGCGGTAATTTGTATATCTAGTCGAGACACTAGCGCCATCTAGCGACGAATAGTGGTACTATGTATCTCGAATAGCTTCATGGAATTTTCTAGACAGTATAAACAGTGAGTCGATTTTATAAGAATGTTCTCGAACTCATAGACTGGGGTATAAATAGAGCGCAAAGGGGCGCAGAGAGCCAGTCTTATTACGAGGCGAACACGAGATATAATCGAAGCTTTGTCAGTGAATTTCAGTGCGATTTAAGTGTGATCTAAGTGTTAAGTGACAAGTTTTGTGGTGCGAATAATTGTGTTAAATTTTGGTTTAATTGGCGTTAATTACTTCTATCCCGAACCCCAGCTCGTAACAGTACTTTCATTGTGCGTACGGCTAAGGAGTGGAATTCCTTGCAGGAGTCTGTGTTACCCGATAGCTAAATTTAAAACCCACGTCAAACGTGTTCTTATCAAAAAAGCGCATTATAAGATTCGGAACTACGTTGAAGACATGACTGCTTGGCGAAGATTCCTTTCTTCTGCACATAAGCCAGAGATTATTGTAATTGCGTTATCGACTAGTGTATTAACAAGTCCACTTTCGTGAGTGTCTTTTTATTTATTTTTTCCCTACGATAATCCATCCGATTTGACAGATTTTCTTTTTGCTTCATTTTTATTATTAATTTATACTTCATTATTGAAGTCTAATGTTGTCACTTCTCAAATTTATTTTAATATAATATAAAGCATTTTGTGAATGGGAGAACACTGTAGACTCTTAGATTTGTTTAACAATTTTTATTTATAATTCCATTGTGCTGTATTAATTGGTATATACTGTCCTCTCATACCTAATTAACCTGTATTATGGATACATTGTAAGAATGATATTTTAAAAGAGTAACTGTGGAGTTTCTTGTCGGTTCTTCTCCATAGAAAACGACAAATTTCGAACCGTGCCCTAACTGCTGATGTTTTGTTAGTGACCATGTAGGCCTATGTGAAATAAAACATTTTGGGTTTGAGTTTGAGTAAATAGATTACTTCTAGGTAAGCGTGCTCCGTCTTCGACCACATCATCACTTACCACCAACACGAGCTTATTCTCAATTAGAAAAAAAAAACAGATCATGATGACGACCTAGCGCAAATCCTGGAATAACTCATAAGTGAATTTTATCCTGGAATAAAACCCTCCTAGGCGATTGAAGTCGCGGGCTTAGTTAGAACCTTATATATTTAGCCACGAGCCCCTTTTCTTTTAACATGCATCATTATTGTGTCAAAATGTCGTTCGCGCAAATTTCAAAACACAAGCAATCAAAAGGGGATTATTGTGGAGGAGGTTTGCTAAGCACCACTCCACACCCTTTCAGGAAAATATCTTCCTTTTATGTAACACTCTTCAAGGCCCGAGGCTGTTCGCTGTCTGTCATTTACAAAATCCTTTTTTTAATACAGCTATAGGTACAGATATTGAAGGGAGTGTAATCTCAGTATAGGTATTTCCGTATTCTATATCACAATACTAGTTTATCTTACTATAATATAATTTAAGAAACATGTATTATAATTTATTTCAATAGTGGTCTCTACTGTAAAAATAACTTTAATTTCGGTAGTCGGTGTCTTTAGTTTTGTACATATTTTCGTTTTTGACACCGCCTTCCAAATTTAAAGTTATTTTTAACTTTTTAGTGTTTTTTGGGACATCAGTTTTTTTTTTACCTATTTACAAAAGCCTAAATATCACCTTCTTATCACCTTCTGCTAAATATTACTTTTCCCTATTAGCTATTAATTGTTGAGGAATTCTCCTGGTATTCATCATCAGCTCCACATTACCATATGTATTGTGACGAGCATAAAGTGCTTAACAACCATATCGAAGTAATCGAATCGCAACCAATGAAATACTTATTATTGAGTAGTTCCAGTAGCCATCTGTGGTCTTCATCATCAGTTCACCTTTACCAAATCTCCCGCCAAAGTCGAGCGCAGAGCAAACACTGCTGTACAATCTTTTTTTGGAACCATTTCCCTCTGGACCTCTGGATAGGTTTCCAATGCTGACATTATCATCATCTAGTAAACTATAAGCGCACACCTAAACTACAAAATTTCATGTTTGTGGCGTATTTATTTCCTAAGTTATGCAAAAGCAAAGTTGTGCTAATTCGACAATCACTGACTCACTGATTCACTGATAATCAAAATAGAACTAGTACTTCCCATAAAACTAGAGAGCTGAAATTTGGCACAGAGGTAGGGAAAACTATCAAAACTAGGATCATGGAAGATCTGGAGTACCTGATGACCCTGAGGAGAAACCGTAACAGACCAGCCAAATTACTATTAAAGTTATCGACATGCTATTTTCACAAAATTTCTGAAGCGTGGTTAGTTTTTTGAAATTAAAAAAAAATTAAGGACTGGAGTATCTGATGTAAACCAAAAAGCTCAGCTGAACTATGGGAGATATGGAAATGCGCCTTGACAAAAATTATTCAGTGTGATGAGCCCCTTGTATTGATGTATATAAAACTTAGAAAAAAAAAAAACAATGTTTAATAAGAAAACCTCATAATTAAAGGTCTGGAGTGTATAACTAAGAAACTTATAAAATAAAAAAAAAAGTTATTTAAAAAATCTAAAAAACCCGACTGCTCAACTGAAATGCAAGAAACAAGCAAATTTTTATTTTAAAAAGTGGCAAGCAGGCTGGACCCAATTGAACGTATTTTTTTTTTTTAATTTGACGGGTCTGAATTTGACTGCTTGTCACTTTTTAGGGTTCCGTAGCCGAATGGCAAAAAACGGAACCCTTATAGTTTCGACATGTCTGTCCGTCTGTCTGTCTGTCCGTCCGTCCGTATGTCACAGCCATTTTATTCCAAAACTATTAGGACTATACATGTAAAACTTGGTAGGTAGATGTATTCTGTGAACCGCTTTCCGATTTTAAGAGAAAAATTTAAAAATATTTAAAATAAAGGGGGCTCCCCATACATAGAACCGAAACTGAAAATATTTTTTTTCATGAAACTTATACGTGTGTGGTATCTATAGACAGGTTTTTAAAAATGACATTAAGGTTTCTGAAATTAATTTTTCATAAAGTTAATCGTTTAAAAGATATTCGCTTCCAAAATGGTAAAATGTGTGTCCTCCTCTAACTTCTATAATAATGAAGTGAAACATCTAAAAAAACCATATGTTGTAGATCTTAATGTAAACTTTCAACCAAAATTAGTTTGAACGAGATCGAATATGCAGTTTTTGAGATACAGTATATTTTCTAAAACCGCAAATATAACTTTGTAATTCATACAAATGCTATGAAAAACAAAGTTATTTGGCGTAGTTGTAAAAATTGTAAATAAGCTAGTTTTAAGAAATTTGTAAGGTTTTTTTGTTCTTTTTTTTCAAATAAATATATTAAGTATATTATATTTATTATAGTTACTACGGAACCCTTCATGGGCGAGTCCGACTCGCACTTGGCCAATTTTTTAAATAAAAATTTGCTTGTTTCTTGCATTTCAGTTGAGCAGTCGGGTTTTTTTAGATTTTTAAATAACTTTTTTTTTCAACTTTTCAGTTGAAATATTAATTAACATTTTTTTAATTTTCCCGGTCATGTCACATTGGCACCCCACCGGATTAAGAAAGTGAAAGAGCTCTAAGTCCATATTTTTAAACTTTCTCTTTGTATTAAATTTACTAGTATTACACTAATTATAAATATGATATACCTTTTTGAAATCCTTGCTATAAGCCCTTTAATTTGATGCCCATATTGTGGTATTCGAAACAAAACATTCTTTTTTTCACTATGTATAATGGCTTCGCACAGACGCCATATTTGATTTTTTCAAATGTCACCTATCTAAGAACACTTGGGCTGCTAAGACGAATCTAACACAACCTCAAGTATGTAAATCCGTTCAGCGGTTCTGGAGATATGAGGTAATAAATAATATTACAAACATACATACATACAAGATACGCGCGAAAAACATAGCCCTTCCTTTGCAGTCAGCTTCCTGCAAAAAGAAGTCAAATCCCACTGAAAAACTAGCCAAGACTTGATGGAGCTGCTTGTTTCTCTATAAAGAGTAATGAAATCTCTAAGCAAAAAATAACTCTCTTACGCAGAACAATCTGAAACAAATTATTAAAAAACTGGCTTCAGTCGCTTGACTAAAATTACACTTAAAATAACATATCAGACACCTACATATTTCCCATCCACACTCACACACACAGGTAAAGCATGCATAATTATAGATTTTTATGTTTAACTTTTTACTTTAACTTTAATTTAGTTTTAAATATTTTTATTGTACATTAGCGACTATAAAGAGCAAAGATACTGACTTCTGAAACACAGGCTTTGCCTAGCTCAGACGTTAGAGTTACAATATACAGCGTCATTATATTGATGTCAATAAAAAAAATTATATATATTGATGTTGATGATCTATATAGAAATGACCCAAATGTCAATTAGAAATCACCTCAGACATTAACTTACATGCTTCTCTTAAGATTTTACCAATACTGATTAGACTTTGACCAGTTAGTTTTGGTGTTCCTTCTCATGATAGTCAGGAAAACACTTGCCACATAAACTTTAAATTTCCAAAAAGAAATGACGTGTAAAAGTGTTATTCACTTAATAAGTTGCAAAAAAGTGCTTATCCTGTATTTACAAAGTTTTCAAATTGAACTCGGAAATCATATGTGACAATCAATGTCACAATTTTGTACGGGATATAGAGGGGTTTTGACATAATGCGAATGCCATAGGACTTGGGACGCTTATTAAAAATAAGAAAAATATTCAAGTACTTGACATTTAAAATTCGTGTCAAAACAAATAATCCTAAAACTACCTAGGGAGTGACATCCTTAGAGAAGCAGATAGAATGTAAATTTTACATGAATTTCATACATATTTCGGCAACTTAATGAATAAAATCAGCATCTTGATGAGTAGTTTTTCACGTGGGATTGGTTTGACAAAACAATAGTTGATTCTCAGCTATTTCACGAGATCGGGCAGTTATTTGTGAAAAAAATATATCTCACACAGAGATAGTATTTTTTTATGTCCCTTAGGAAGCTGAAGTATCAAGGCAGGATTTTTAGTCGTGTCAAATTATGCCTCTTCATCTCGCATCACTCTGGGTAGAGTGGTAAAGAGTGTGAGACTTATACAGCCTTAAAAACCCTGTAAAAATAATCTAACACTCCTTTCCGCTCCACCCAGAACGGAAAAGTAATTTGATGGTTTTCCCCCGAACTAAAAGAGGTCCAATATCCGACAATGAATATACATTGTGGATTATATTACTATTTAACGACTACTAAGGTCTACAACCAAAACATTTTCATGTGAAAACACATAATTTCGGACTACGGACTACAAAATCCACCATAAAAGCCATCATAGCAGGTAATAGCTTGCCATAAATATTCAAATCTCTCGTCTATACACCCCCCCTTCAATTGTTATGCAAATATTGATGAATAACAATCATCTCAGAGACGCATCGACCGACATTGTCAACAAAGGGCCGACGTCTAGGGCACACTCCTTTCATTTAATAGCTAATCAAATTATTGAATAGCAACAGCTTCAATGAATGTTTTTCTTAGAATTTTGGAATAATAAGATTCGGTGTATTTTTGCTCGGAGGATGTTAACGTCAGACCCTTTTAATGTTATGGAAGTCAGTAACAGATATTGTAAATAATGTAGAAAAGAGTTTACGAATGAAATGTTGTAATGTAGGTCGCTATTTGGAACGGTTATTTTGTCTGTCGCAGCGTTGAAGAGTTATTTCTTTCTATCATTTATTGCGGTTTACCTACTATAATTTACTATAGTATTCGTAAAACAGGATATACACCGTGACTTTTTAAATGTCTGACAACGGCAGCCTACTTCATGTATGCAATGACTATTAAACGTTTATGAAAAAGAAAATGCGATTTGAATAATTTAAAAATTAAAATATCATTCACTAGTACTCACGCGGGGCTTCGCTCCCGTGGATTCTGTCACGGTAAAAACATAACTCTCCTTTTTTGCAGTCGCGTAAAAAGTAGCCTATAACCTTCCTCAAGCTTCAAGCTACTTCCATACCAAATTGCATCCAAATCCACCTAGTACTTTCGAAGATTAGCGCGTTCAAGCAAACAAACAAACAAACTTTTCCGCTTTATAATATTAGCATAGATTATTATGATGCATGACATATTTAGAAACACCCTGTTTCGAGCCTTGTATCACTGAACCATGCAGCGCGGGCCTAGCGTCTTCATCTGAGTTCATTCACCCTAACGCAAAATGCGTTTTGCTTTAGGATGAATGAAGTAAAATATTTTTCTTTTAGGTACAAAGAAAAATATTTCAATAATAAATAAATTTAATTTTATCTTAATTAATGGAAAAAAAAATCATGCCTAGAGGTACTTTATGTCGGATATAGAGTGGGCCAGCTTTGTAAGACGATTAAAATTGTCACCGTGTATAATCGTGCGTAACTTCGGTTACGCACGATTATACACGGTGACAATTTTATATGTCTTGAGTATGTCCATTTCCAGTGCTTTTCACTAACGATATAACTGCTTAGCGTTTTTCTAACTGTATTGGGGTTGGTTTCTAGTCTAACTGTATGCAGCTAAGAACTAGTATTTTACACGAAGCAACTGCCAAGCTGATTTCCACAATCGAGTGGCTGGGTAATACGATACCCCTGGCAAGACTAGTGTCATTTTTGGGTTCCGTAGCTGAATAGCAAAAAAAGGGACCTTTATAGTTTCGTCATGTCTGTCTGTCTGTCTGTCCGTCCATTCGTATGTAACAGCCATTTTATTCCGAAACTACATGAAACTTGGTAGGTGGATGTATTCTGTAAACAGTTTCCCGATTTAAAAAAAATCGGTTGTCTGTAAAGTCGGTTTACTGACGATAGTTGAACGTGACAAAGTCATAAGAAAATACTGATGGAATGGTTGCATTTTTCAAAATAAAATTTTAATTTTACATCACTATTACTGCACTTCTCATGACAATGGGAGAATCCCTACACAGTGACGTCATCTCTTAGCGTTTTATGATAGCCTAGTACTTGACTCGTTGAGTCATACATAAATGTCAACTTGTAGATCCAATTTGATTTGCTTTGGAACGCCTCAGAGCGATGGAACGCCTCAGAGCGAGGTAACGCCGCATGAGTCATGTATTTTCGTGCGTGCAGCCAGCTTCATCGAATTATAAGACGTTGTCACGTCGATAAAATAAAAAATGTTTAAAATAAAGGGGGGCTCCCACGATAGATAACACCTTAAGTGAAAAACTATTAATTTATTATTTTATTGGGTGCAATCGCGACACACACACTGCACTCTTGATATGTCATTTTAAATATTTTTTTATGTATGTATGTATGTAAGTGTTACTTACTGATGTTCAAGCTGCAAGTTATATATTTTTGTTTTGTTATTTTTTTGTTTTGAGTCATTATTGTTTCTTTTTATGTGAATTGAATTTTGTGTCTTGTATACCAAATAAACGTATTTTTTTTATCTTATCTTAGTAAGGCCAATTGAAAGGATTAGCTTAGGCATAGTAAACTACTTAATACATAGACAAATGTATCCCAATAGAAGCAGCAAGTCATTCCCTCATCAACCCTAACCTTTATAATAAAGTAAGTAACCAAATTATTCCATAAACGCCTAAAATGACTTTGTTGTGATTTTCCGAAGCAAAATTAACCCGGGCTGTTTTCTCGGGGGCGTTAGCGTCCGTCATATAATTTGAGCGCGTCAGGGGTCCAATGTGGCCCCATCGGCGGTTATTGTTTCTTGCGATAACGTCAAAATAAAATTAATGAGGGCACCGTTGTACCGGTGGGAGGCGTAATATTACTGTGAAATAAATGTCCCCTAGTTTGGTAAATTGTTATATTTTTCTGTTAAATATGGATAGGCGGGGTAATTGCTGGCTTTCTAGCGTCGCGTGGAAATGTTTTGGTGGGGACACGATTGTTATAAAAGCATTTTTAGGCCATATTATCTTAGTATTATGGAGGAATTACAGCTAGTAAAAACATAATCAACATATTGCCGCATTATCGCGCGGTCGGGTAAAAAGGAAAACATAGATATCAGACAGCCAATTACAAGTCCTCACGACTTATAAATATTATTCACGATGTGAAGATACATAGCCGCATACTACTATCAATTAAATTTACCTAAGTATAGATAATAAACATGTTGTCTCTTCACCACTCATGGTTGACTGGTAGAGATAGTCTAAGGCATTAAGTCCGCCATTGTACCTTTTATGTTACATAAAGTTTTAATAAATAAACGTGCTTGCTATATGACAATATACCGCTCGTATCAAAAATTTGAGAAAACCTTACAGTTGACACGTGTATCGTTGTCAAGGCCTTTGGCCAAGGTGCATTCTGTGTACGTTTCCGCTCTGCATACTCATAAACAGATCAAACAAGGTCACATGATGTACAAACACCGTCCCATATAGTCCTAGGGTGAAAAACCAATGACATTGTACAAACAGTACGATGACATGGCAAACACTCACTTGCGTAGAGCGAAGGGAAATTCCATGGCTAAAATATATTTTTGTTTTATTTCCAAAAACAGGTACTTACCGTATTTTTTAGGGTTCCGTAGTTGAATAGATAAAACGGAACCCTTATAGATTCGTCGTGTCTATCTGTCTGTACGTTTGTCCATCCGTATGTCACAGTCATTTTATTCCGAATCTATTTGGACTACAAAGTTGTAACTTGGTAGGTAGATGTATTCTGTGAACCGGTTTACGATTTTTATACAAAAAATAAATTTAAAAATATATAAAGAGGGGCTATGTGTCAGTCCGACTCGCACTTGGTCAATATTTTTGTTAGTGCCTTAGGCAACAATAAAGGATTAAGAAAAACGAAACTATTTTTTTCTGAGTGACAAAAAGGAAATGTGTAGGAGTCATTGCGAAGTTCAATTATTTTGTAACCTTTTTAATTCAGACATTTTTTTTACAAACTCATTTTCTAAGATTATTTTTAACCAGACAACGCTCGCTATTTTCTAAATAACAATAACATTAAAGCGTAACGTTTTTAAGCATTTGTTTTGACTAAGATTTTAAGTAATAAGTAAGAAATGTTTTTTTTTCGACGAACCACAAAAAAATAACAATTCCAACTTACATTCAAAAGAAAATCACTTTGACCCGAAAACTAGATTAATAAAGGGTCGCGTTTTCAGTTTAGAACAATGTCGTTAACACGAGGCCTTTGAAGCAACAAACAGGCCCGAAAATAAATTAATTATGTAGTTAAAACACGCCTAAAAGAGAACTATTGACAAACTAATGAACAATTTATTCGCTCAATGGTCTAACTTGTTGAAAGAGTGGATTAATTTTATAAAATCTAGTTATGTCTTTATGATCGGATTAATTACGTATCTTGTTTGTGTCAAAAGTATTCAGTCTGTATTTTTGTATAATTAGGTTTGGACTGATCTGTAGATAGATGTGCTCTTTATTTTACTACATAACAGAATTAAATCAGATATAACAATATTAAAGTGACTCGGTACCTCTAGCCTTATGTTTTCCGACGATCTCAGAAATGGAGTATAGAAGATTTTGTTTGGTAGATTGAAATATTAAAAATGAACTTAATAAGTCTTTTCTTACAGGCATTCTTCGTACAAGAAACACTAGTGCAACTTTTCAGAACTACATTGCTACTACATTTAAAACGTGTAACGGAAACCCTATATCTATCCAAAACGGGCTGAAGACAACATCTGTATAGAGTCTCTATGCACAGTTTCAGCTCAAAATAAGTGACTCAAAGAATTGATACCAAATTATTAGTTTCATATGTTTCTAGAATACCAGTCACAGCACTACGAGGGCAATGATTATTACGTCACTTGCCAATAACGCGACAATTCTCTTCGTTCTTCTCAATTTGAAAAAATCGGTAATAATATATACTGAAATTATATAAAACTAGCTGACCCGCCACGACTTCGTTCGCGTGGTATCCTACTCCTACCCAACCGATACCCTACCCCTCGATCCCGTGGGAATTTCGCAAAATCCCGTCTTAGCGAGCATCTACGTACTAAAAGGAAATCCCATGCAAAACAGAGCCCAAAACAGAGAGTTTCTGAGATTTCGTGATTAATCATTGAGTGGTATTTCGCTTTTATATATATAGATGTAACATAATTAATGCACATCCTGAAATTAGTTTGTTTAGAATCGTTTACTGAATCGATTTTTATCGCTTTTAATATTGATAATTTTTATCCCAAAGCAATTAAATCTATGTAAATTACAAATTACACTTTCGCCGTATAGTAAAAACCAACTAGCTATGGACCGTAAATTAAAGTAGTACCTAACTTTTTAAATGCAGTTTTATATAAATGCCGTCATTCAGTACACATTACAGGAAAATAAAACTCATTTAAAGGAAGTTAAAGTCTTAAAAAAACTGTTTAAACAGGTAAAACTAAAAATTCAGAGTATGTATTATGATAATAACATAATTTTCTGATTGGGGTGTTTGAGGGTGTGCGTTAATTACGATACATGTTGTATATAGATTAGCGCCCAGTTACTACACACATTGCTATTAATCCTAAAAAAAAACTGTCAAATTAATGTGTATTAATTTTGTAAAACTGGATATATAGCGTTCAGAGCATTCATTTGTATACTTAAGTACTTATTCGGTAGATGGTTGCCCTTTGAAGTGTGGATTAAATCTCAAATCACAAAGGTTTCACAAATTAGCAACCACTCTATTATATTTCTATTGACTACATTATACATCTACCTGAAGTATGGTCCTCGTAAAATTCATGGTTACATGCCGTTCTGATTTCAGTATTTCTATTCACATTACTATTCATATACATTATTGTTAACCCCTTCAAGCTAAATATGCTTGTGTCTGGTGTGGGCTCACGGCAATAGTGTATTGTGTGGGCTTCAAACCCGCGATCTCTCGATCACACATCCGACACTTTAGCCATTAGGCTTTACGTCCTGTAATAGCTACTACGTTACTTCAATTATTATTTGCTTGAAAGTTATTAAATACAACAATTTCATACCTGCGTTCTCGTCCTTGGGAACTGGGCCATATTGTACCAGGATAATATAGGCCCAAACAACCGTACCCTTTGTTTGTATTCGCCATGCCCGTATGTACGGAGTGAAATAGCCTCTTGGGTCATATTTCGTCGGGTCGGTCTGTCCATCAATTTCTGTCTTGACTTAAGAACTGGATCAAGGCTGAGGAAATATCATACAGTTTCTTATGGTTAATACAAATATTGTATGGTAAAGAAGAAATTGGTGACTATTTTTTCTTAAAACATAGCAAATATAGATGGATAGAATATACTTTATTGTACAGCAAAATTTTAACAATAATTATTATTTATATTATTTTTTTTCCTTAAATAGGTGTTAAGGAAAAAAAAAAGAAAAAAATTGAAATTGAAATAAATAACAATATTGTTTAAGCTATGCTACATTATATGTATATTATTTCAAATATTTTTTTAATAAAATATAATTAAATAATTCATATTTATATAATACTAGGTGTTGCCCGCAACGTCGTTCAGGTGGGAGATTTTCCCCCCGCATATACCGACCCCTTGGAAATTCGAGATAAAAGTAGACTATATATTACAGAATTCAACTATTTAAATTCCAAATTTAATTCAGATCCGTTGAGTAGTTCTTGCGTCAACGGGTTACAAACATCCATCCATCATTCACATACTTTTGCATTTAAATTGGACGTAGTTACGCAAAAAGGATCCAATCCACACTTTTTCCGAAATGTAGTTATATTGATATCTTTAATAATATCACCCTGAAGATGCGTTTGGTATATATAACTCAACTTCGGAAAAAGTGTGGATTGGATCCTTTTTGCGTAACTACGTCCAATTATTAATTAAGATTTAATAATAGTTGTAACAGAAAGGTTTGACTGATGCGGTTGTCTTTCCAACCTTTCTATAAACTTGGATATCGGCCCGCGATGGCAACTGAGGGACATGTGGGGTTTTAGTCTGATACTCCTTTCTACTTACTCAGTACGGGATGGATTTCCTCTAGGAAATAGCTTTATTCGTAATTGTTATAGTTTGAGCTGATTCTTACTAGTCATATACACCTAGTGGAAAGATTCAGAAACAATTTGCAAGAATCAGAAATCAGACCAGGATCTCATTCTCAGTAATAGCACAAAAGTAAGTGCTCAACTCAATCCACTAACCAGCTTAAACTACAAACGTATTTATCAAAATTATACCACGGAATTTAAGTTTCAAGAAATCTCAACATAAGCGAAGTCTGTGGCTAACGACTGTGGCTAACAATTTTATACCCCTAAACCCCAAAATTCTAACATCAACTACTTACTACCCTCAACACATTTCACTGAGAGCCCACAATACATCACGTAAACAACCTTAAACCTCCAGAATCTAAGCTTAAGCCCGGTCTGAACCTGAGTCGAGCCTGTCATTACTTTTTCCAACCTCACTACACATTTATCACTGGAAGTATAAAAAGACTAGCTGTTGCCCGCGTTTTCGTTGACGTGGCGCATATTTTATTTTCTAGAATTCCTTAGTCGACAAGGAACTCTTATGGTTTCACCATGTCCGTCTGTTCGCGGCTTAGCTCAGAAACTAGTGGAACTAGAAAATTGAAATTTGACGCATGCATATTAATCACGCCGGCTGTGGTAAAATAAATTCATGAAAAAATATGCTTTTTGTTATTCACAAACATCCAGGGGCGTGCATAGGATTATGACAGGGCATGCGGCGGAGTAAAAACACACAAAAACTTCTTCTTTTATAGATTTTTAGCATAGCCACAGCCACGCATCGTAGCATGGTGGCGATGCGTGGCTGTGGCTATGCTAAAAATCTATAAAAGAAGAAATTTTTGTGAGTAATCTGTCACAAAAACTTCTTCTTTTATAGATTTTTAGCATAGACACAGCCACGCATCGTAGCATGGTGGCGATGCGTGGCTGTGGCTATGCTAAAAATCTATAAAAGAAGAAGTTTTTGTGTGTTTTTACTCCGCCGCATGCCCTGTCATAATCCTATGCACGCGCCTGCAAACATCCACCCATTCATCCATATACAACGTGTAATTTAAAGGGTACTAGCTTCTTGCCCGCGATTTCGTCCGCAAACCTTAATAAATTATACATCTAAACCTCCCTCTTTAATCATTCTATCTATTAAAAAAACCGCATCAAAATCTGTCACGTAGTTTTAAAGATCTAAGCATACATAGGGACAGACAGCGGGAAGCGACTTTGTTTTATCACTATGTAGTGATATACATACCAAGTGCATGGCTTCTTTGTATGTTAACAAACGATATGGCAAGGGTTTTGTAATCCTAAGTCTACGTGTGTAGAACTTATTACAAATTCCAATACACAATACCAGAGACCGAATTTTTCAAATTAAGAAGAACGAAAAGAATTATCGTGTTATTGGCAAGTGACGTGGAAAGTTATTGACCGTCGTAGTGCTGTGACACGTTTGTTATGATTGGTATTCAAGAAATATATGAAACCAATAATTTGGTATCAATTCTTTGAGTCAGTTATTTTGTGCTGAAACTGTGCATAGAGACTCCATACCAGATGTTGTCTTCAGTCCTTTTGGATAGATATGGGGTTTCCGTTACACGTTGTATAATATTAAGTAGGATTGTAGTAAATAGCAGGAGCTAAATAATAACAGCCTCTTCTGGGTTAAGGAACGCTTGCCGAGGTCCGTCTATAGATGGGTGACCATCTCAACATATCGTTGGTCCTGGCTGACATTTCAACATCTTTGAATGACGTTACGAAGCCGAAACCACTGATCTTTCCACACAAGAGGTGTCGTGATACCCAGGTACTTGTTCGTGGAGGTCAGATGTGCAGTCGCTGTATGTAAAAACTGCACGCGATTAGACTGGAAGCTGTCCCAAACATCGTTCAGAAAAGGCTTAACAGATGATGATGAGTAGGAAATAAGATAACAAAACACCAGTGTGCAATAGAAATTTGTGAAATTGCAAACAAAACATCGGTGTGCAATAGAAACTTGTGAAATTTGTAAACAAAACATCAGTGTGCAATAGAAATTTGTGAAATTTGTAAACAAAACATCAGTGTGCCATAGAAATTTGTGAAATTGCAAACAAAACATCGGTGTGCAATAGAAACTTGTGAAATTTGTAAACAAAACATCAGTGTGCAATAGAAACTTGTGAAATTTGTAAACAAAACATCAGTGTGCCATAGAAATTTGTGAAATTGCAAACAAAACATCGGTGTGCAATAGAAACTTGTGAAATTTGTAAACAAAACATCAGTGTGCAATAGAAACTTGTGAAATTTGTAAACAAAACATCAGTGTGCCATAGAAATTTGTGAAATTGCAAACAAAACATCGGTGTGCAATAGAAACTTGTGAAATTGCAAACAAAACATCGGTGTGCAATAGAAACTTGTGAAATTTGTAAACAAAACATCAGTGTGCAATAGAAACTTGTGAAATTGCAAACAAAACATCAGTGTGCAATAGAAACTTGTGAAATTGCAAACAAGTGTATTTATTTGTTAGAAAGAGGTGTGGAAATGCCTTTCCCCTATCAGTAGTAATTTTAAAGCTTGAGATAATTCCGAACTGTTTTCTGCTAATGTTTTTGGGACTGTAGTTTTTCTTATCTTCAAACTCATTTTAAGAAGCGTGTTAAAGATAGTTTTCGCTCCTAATCTACTGTTTTAAAGTTTATCGTAGAGTAGTCACGACTTTTTATTTCACACTAACCTAAGCAGTTACGACTGTCGTTCGACTTTGCAAAAGAATAATTTTATTTTCATGATAACTACATACGCTACGCGTGTGAAATTCTGTATGTGGATAAGAAGAGATTTTTCAAAAACAATCTTAAACCACTGACAATATTAAGTCTTAATATGAAAGGGGGAGGATTTTCCCGCCTAAATCCCGATCCCGTGGGAATTCTGTGATAAAAAGTAGACTATGTAACCTCCAAGATATCAGCTATCTACTCATCAAATTTAATTTAGATCCGATCAGTAGAGTGACGAAGTGAAAAAGTAAATCGATCGTCACAAACTTTCGCATTTTTCATATTAGTAAGAAGTAAGATGGTGTTATTGCCAATTAAAACATATAGGTAGTAGATTGGCATCACTCAGTCCACTTGTCCTTAATAAGAGACTTGAATCAAAGTGCCTCAAGAGATCAGTCACTCAAGGACACGTTCACGCATCTACACAAGTGGGAGAGAAATAAGTGGAACGGAGAATGGTATGGAGTAATGGAGTACGTATATAAAGGCAAAGGCGTTTTGGTTAATTTTGGTATGATAGAAATGTGCACATACGACCTTTGATTTTTAAGGTGAGGTCTGGCGTAGCGGCTACGCCGTAGAACTGCTACGCATGCTACGCTGTTTGCGTAGCTTAATAAAGCTACCACCTACCTAACTCATAAAACTTTTCAAATATACTTATAGTCTGTTGTTCGAGTAATACTGTTATTGTCTACGTTACATTTTTTTGGCATACTAACTTATTCACTCTTTATTAAATACATACAGGCAATAGTTATCAGGAAACACAGACTCCGGCATGGAACTCCACTCCTTAGCTGTACGTACAATGAAAGTATTCCTAAAACCTTTTTTGCGTATGTGTGGGATGTCCACCATGTTAAAAGCCTCAATAGTGTCATGGCTAAGGTGTCGGAATTGTGATCGAGAGGTCGCGAGTTCGAACCTCTACCAATATACTATTGCCATGAATCCAGTTCAGACACGAGCATATTTAGCTTACTTAGAGGGGTTAACAAGATTTCTAGTAAATTTTGGAATAATATTCCCCCACCTATAAAATACTGTGGAAGTAGGCCAATATATTTTAAGTTAAAACTAAAACAGTATTTACTAGAACATCAAAAACAATATGAGAATATTAAAATGAATTCATCTGCAATTTGAGTACCGACTGCCGTCACCGTGTTTTGAAACATGCTGGTCATTATTTAATTATTAAATTTTTGTAATTTCTACAATTTTAATGATTAATATTCCGATTTCATTTAATTTTAATTTATTGATTATATTGATATTAATATATATGCATATTATTAACGCGTAATTCAATTTTTTATCGTTCAAGCGGTGTTAACTAAAATGTTTATGTGTGTGCGTTGCACGTTCGAGCGTGTGGCATCCGTGGGCTGCGGCTGCAAATCAGCGTTAGGCGGTAATATTTAGGATTGCCACCTGACATTATGCTGAGCTGAAGCCCTTTTGGCACAACGATGTCATTTTTTTTATTTTTAATGTTGTCTATAATGTGTTTTCTTTGTGCCAATAAACGCAATTTTCTTTCTTTCTAAAATTTTTTTTTAGTTCTCTTAAAAAAAAGACAATTGCATCGCCGTTCGTCTTGTTAATTGGACTCAAATTTTTGAGGCTACAAGTTTTAATAACAACAGTTCTCCTCCCTTTCATGACTGATCATCCTGCCTTCACCCTTATTCCTTCAATCCACACTCAAGCTTCAAAGCTAATGACACGCTGTAGGCAAATGCACACTTTGTCACGACCAAAGTCTGTTTGTTTTAGCAATGGTGGGTGCGTGCGATTCGAGCTTGTTTTTACCCAAAAGGGTGACGATTTGTCAAGCGAATGTAGGGGAGCGCGTAGAATTGTGATTTGTATAAATGAGAATCGCTTTGGGTGCATAATTTTTTGGTGACATTTTTGCGGGTTATTTGGGAAACGAGACGTCGCACGGTGGGCTGAAAATCGGCTTTCATAGACTTAGGCATTTTATTTTGCAAGTGCGAGTTTTTTTGCCGGATATCACTTCTATTAGTTATAACAATATACAAAAATGACACCAGAATTGATTCTGCACAGAAACGAAGGAATTATAATTTTTTTACGAAAATTTTGTATGGAGCTAGTATGAAAAATCGAAATATCTCTAAAACGGCAGCGATAACCGTAATATCCTTATAGGGGGTTATAGTACTAATTATTTATGATTTTTTGACATACGTTACATAATGGTTGTAGATGCCTTTTTTTAAAAAAAATCGTCAAAATATTTTTATTTATTTTTACATATTTAAACGTTCCTTTTAGTGTTTAAGTTGAAGAATTCAGAGCTTTAACAACTCTTATCATAAAATAGCATCACCCCTATAGACCTGAAGGACTAGACAGAGGTGTGTAGTGTCTTGTTGATCTTGTAAGATTTCCAACAATACCAAATAGTTGAATATCAGTGTCAAAGTGCCCATGCTGTCGCTTCTTTTTGAAAGATAGGGGAATGAAATTGTTAATTGATCATACCCTAAAAGTATGATTACAACATAACCGGACACATAATAATAATAATATCCTTATAGGGGATTATAGTACTAACATTATTTATTTTAACATATGAAACTGTTCAAAACGATCCATGAACTGTGTCAAAGTTAAGAACATCGTTAGGAAGCATGCTTTTTCCCCAAATATTAAGAATATGTGAAAAAAAAAGACTGTATATAAACTTTTTATTGATAGGTAATTTAAATAAAACAGAAGTAACAAAAATAATATCTAATAAATTCAATTATACAAAATACATATTTGAAACTATAATTTATGAAATTATTAACTAAACATATTGGTACAATAAACTAACATAAATAACAAAAGAACATAAAGAAAAATAATTAAATTTTACAAATTTTCTTTACAACTTTCGTTGTCGGACTCCAATTCCGAGTCAGAATCCAGATCGGATATACCTACAAACTCGAACTCAGTTTCCGGAAACTGTATTAGGTCGAGAGTTTCAGCAAAAAAGGTTGTCTTCCTTTTGGCATCTAACTTCGGCCTTTGTGCACTTAGAAAAGGATCCGAAGAAACAACAAGCATATTTAGGATATCTTGATTAGAATCTTGCCTGCTTCTTTTCCGCGAATGATGTTCCCGGAACCTCCTAAAATCTTTGTTTCGAGACTCTGAGGCTTCTTCCGAGAGAGTCCCAATCGGGACAATATCATTTTTTTCGATTATGTCAGCTCCGTGTATTAATAGTTTATGTACGGTTGATGACATGTAGTACCAGTCGTATAATTCCACGTACTTTTCTGCTGTTTTGCGAGCAAAATCTTTAAATTTGATGACATCGATCTTCTCACCAGATGTTATTGCTTGCAAAATAACAGCAAATCTTTTTATCAGGTTTTGATCCAACCCAGTAATAGCTGCAGTTTTATTGGGAAACTCGAAAAACTTCCTTGCGGTATTCCCGTCATTGGTAGTTCCCGAGCCTTGTTTTACTATATCAATTAACAGATTGAGCTCCTCTTTAAATTTATTTTGAATGTTTTTTTTTCTGTTTTGTAACATATCTTTATGCTCATTACTTCTTGCTGCCCACTGTTTGAAGTCAAGTCTGTACGCAATGTGTAACAGACATTCCATGCAATTTATACGGGCATGTAGGGATGATAGGCCAAATTCATATATGTCAGAACACACAGTTTTTGATGTTACAGCATCTAAGTGGTTCATTTCTGTTGGTTTTGCTAAGCACAGGTAGCATGATGCATTTGATCTAGCTTCAGAAAGGTACGTGCAGACTTTTGCGTCGATCATTGTCATCATTAGTTTATGAGTCACCCTGTTACTATTAATGCACTCTGTGGGGTTAAGGGCCTCAATTTCCTCATCCATTTTTCTTTTGTTATCAATGACAACTGCATGGCTTTCTTTTACAAAAGTGAACTGAACCGGACGACAATAAAAAGTTGAGCATGGTTTCGGGTTTGTCCATATAGTATTATCTCCATCTGTCAGTTTCAGTGGCACCAAGGAGGTCATGAAAATGCTTGAATCATCATGCTCGCCGTCCATTTTCTGCTTGTATCGGCTTTGATTGGAAGCACCATCAAATCCCCACTTCGATATCAGCTTTAACTGCTTATTTTCCACATTATCAGAAAGACTTTGAAGAACCCGCTTCACCGTGATGTCAAGTAAAGCTTGAAGTGTAATTCTAGCTGATGAATCCGTAACTGATACTGATTGATTAGGAGGGTAGCATGCAAGCTTAGTTTGTTGCAGTTTATAGTAGGATGGGTAAATATCCTTAGCACCTTCCCGAATGGCAGTCTCTCGCAACGTAATATATTGCCACTTTGAAAGCTTAAGTGAAAGAAGCAATCCAAGTGCTTTCTCTGGTGTAAATATTACTGTTTTCTTAATGCTTTCCTTGATTTTAACGGCAGCTTCTGGATTTTTGATCATATAATTGATTACAGATGCGATATCTTCATAACCTTCTTCTTTTAAACGTGCTGCAGCTGCATATGCCAATTCACAGGAATCCTCGCCTATGTGCTCACTAGATCTTCTCTTTTTCTGTTTGCTTCCCAGATCTTTGAATGGTTTTCGGGACCTTTTTGTCATTGTTCCAACAGTCGATGATGTCGAAGGTTCTGGAGAGACTGAGCGTGCTCTTGGTATCTCATCAACAGTTGGTTCTTGATTTATTAAAGTTTGCACGCAACTCGGCCAATCAATATTTGCTTGCAACCACTCTCCGTACGTATTTCTAAACTTATCAAAGAATCGTTTAGATTTCTGCCACCTGTTTAAAGCAGCTCGCGTGAATCTCCGGCAAAATTCTTTGAGAGTTACTTGATCTTCGGCAGAAAGGCAATCGCCTATGCGGGACACAATTGCACTAAACAATACTTCATGATTAAATGAAGGACACTCACTTTTTAGAAGAACAAACAAATCTAAGTTGGTGATTAAACTTTCCATTCTAAGATTTTGTAGTCGCAAAGCAAATAGTTTTAGTGTTAGCAGTTACACGGTTGTGAACAATCTAAATTATGGAACAAAATTATAGCCCTTTTATTGCATAAAGTCAATAATTAGTTAACTACCCTCATTAAAGTTATAAAAGATATGATAATAAAAATTTATAATCGTCAAAAACATTTCGTAGAACTCATAGTAGAACTAATCAACATTAGCAAATCACATTAGCTCACTAATTATAAAAAGGTGAATGCAGTTCTTAGTTGGTATTGTTGCGAGATATTTCAAATCATTTAATCACTTAATAGGCTCATTAGAATCAGAAGACTACAACCATCATTCTAATTACTTAATTACTTGTCATCAGACTCATTAGATGACTACACAATATGTTATTTTGTATTTTGAACGTATGCAAGGTTTTAAAATTCCTTTTGTGTCGATATTATTATGTGTCCGGTTATGTTGTAATCATACTTTTAGGGTATGATCAATTAACAATTTCATTCCCCTATCTTTCTAAAAGAAGCGACAGCATGGGCACTTTGACACTGATATTCAACTATTTGGTATTGTTGGAAATCTTACAAGATCAACAAGATACTACACACCTCTGTCTAGTCCTTCAGGTCTATAGGGGTGATGCTATTTTATGTTAAGAGTTGTTAAAGCTCTGAATTCTTCAACTTAAACACTAAAAGGAACGTTTAATATGTAAAAATAAATAAAAATATTTTGACGATTTAAAAAAAAAAAAAGGCATCTACAACCATTATGTAACGTATGTCAAAAAATCATAAATAATTAGTACTAAAACCTCCTATAAGGATATTACGGTTATCGCTGCCTTTTCAGAGATATTTCGATTTTTCATACTAGCTCCATACAAAATTTTCGTAAAAAAATTATAATTCCTTCGTTTTTGTGCAGAATCAATTCTGGTGTCATTTTTGTATATTGTTATAACAAATAGAAGTGATATCCGGCACAAAAACTGGCACTTGCAAAATAAAATGCCTAAGTCTATGAAAGCCGTTTTTCAGCCCACCGTGCGTCGGGAATGAGTATTTATTACTAGACTAGCTGCTGTGCTCGCTACGTAGGGTAAGAGTCTATTTTAACTACAGATTTTTCGGGAAAAATACTACGAGAATTTTGGCATAAAAAGCCTATATGTTAGATAGACAACAAACAGAAGACACGAAAGCACATACATAATTTAAGGTACAATTTATAGGAAAAAATATTATACTTTAATCTTTTCTACGTTAGAATGTAAGTTCCATTAAAATCAACTAAGCCTTTCCCAACATAATCCTGAATAAGCACTTGAGAAAACACAGATTTTGAAACCATAGACAGACAATTTTATTGTATATGTAGGTAGACAAGGACAAGCAAAAAATATCTCTAACCACGTAATCTTAATACCCATAAATAATACCTGTTCTCCATAAAACATTTTCTACCCTTTAAATGATACCAAGAGCTACCGTTATCTCGTCAACGATAAATATTAATAAAATAATTGTATTATTACAATATCTTCGTAATTTATTATTGCTTGCTCAGCGATAATAAATTATCTGGTCCTAGATGATTTGTATTACGTCGTCTTATTACGAATTATGATCTAAATATTTAAAGGAATATTTTGGAATCAAATATTATTGTTTAATACTTTCCCCTTTATAAATTATAGCCAGTATATTTCTTATTCTGATGTTATATCCCTACTTAATATTATAATGCGGAAGAAATTCCGTCTATCTGTTACGTTTTCACGTCTTTTGCTGCAGAGATAGATTATACCTTAGGGGATATAGTACTTTATTGCCGAAACAAAATCTTTTCAGGCAAGTAAAGCCACATCACCATTAGGACTTTATATTATTTCAAAATTAACATTTTTTTTTAAATTTTATTTAGAACTAGTACTTTGCCCGTGACTTCGTCTTACTTCTTCACTCACAAAGAACGCACCTTACTATCAATGAAAAAAGAGAGAGATTTACGGAGATTACCCCTTACATACAAATTTATAAACAAATTTTAACTCTATATAATTTTAGTATAGACTAAATACAATATATAACACTTACCTATTTTTTTTGTCAAATTAATACCGTCAGGAGTGAGGAACGTGAGCGTCACGCATACGACGTCATTTTAAACCAAATGAGTGTTCCTGCTTCTCGCAAATCCCTTGGTACCTGAGAAAGTCAGTATGTTTCCCCATATAAAAACGAAACACTATTTAGTTTGTCGTTGTTTGCCTTATAACCAACTTCTAAAAGCAAGTGACTGGTTTTAAATTCTAACATCCTTCATCATCGTTTGTTAAGTTAACCTTTTCTAAGTAGTGTTCTTTAAAAAGCCCACCAATAGCCTTTTTTTCACACGATAGAGAAATCTGTAACGGGCTTAATAAGTCCGATGAGACTGCTTGTTATTTTAGAGACATATTTCATCATCACTTTGTTAGGGTTCCGTAGCCGAATGGTTGGAAAATAGTTTCGTCATGCAGTCTGTCTGTCTGTCGGTCCGTCCATCCGTATATCCCAGACATTTTATTCTGAAACTATTAGAACTACACATATGAAACTTGGTAAATAGATGTCTTCTGTTAACTGCTTTCCAATTTTTACTGAAAACTAAAAAAAAAATAAGGGGGCTCCCTATGCATAGAATTGAAACTAGAAATATTTTTTTTCATTAAACCTATACGTCTGTGATATCTATAGACAGGTCTTTAAAAATGACATCGAGGTTTCTAAAATCACTTTTTCTTAAAGTCAATCGTTTAAAAGATATATGCTTCCAAAGTGGTAAATGTAGATAGCAGCGACTTGTTTTTACTTCAGAAAAATTGATAGTTTAAAAATCACTAGAAAAACACGCTTTTATAAATGCACGTAATAACAAAAATTTATTCGCGCTCTTTCTTTTTTGTGTAGTCTCCGTTTTCTTTGTGCTGCTGTTTTTTTTGTAGTTTTTGCCATATTATTCCCACGAGTAGTGAACAATTAAACGGTCGATCACCCCAGAGGATTTGAAAGTGACATCTATAAAAAAAAATCTATGGATTACGCGGTAATTCAAAAAGGTTAAGAAAACCGATAACGGATTTTCTTTAGGTTTGTTATAACCTTGAAACCTGATCGTGTTTAAAGTCCATTACGTGGCTTTTCTCCCAAGTGCAAACACGACTATGATACGGTATTCCATCATGAAATGCCAGTGCCTATCTTCCAGCTTCATCATCAGACCTTGAAACCTAATCGTGGTCAAAGTTCATTACATGGCTTTTCTCACAAGTGCAAACACGACTATGATACGGTATTCCATCATGGAATGCCAGTGTCTATCTTCCGGCTTCATCATCAGACCTTGAAACCCAATCGTGGTCAAAGTTTATTACGTGGCTTTTCTCACACGTTCAAACACGACTATGATACGGTATTCCATCATGGAATGCCAGTGCCTATCTTCCGGCTTCATCATCAGACCTTGAAACCTAATCGTGGTCAAAGTTCATTACAATACTTTTCTAAGAAATCCAAAACAGCTATGATAAGATTTTCCATCATGAAGTTCCAGTTCGTATCTTCCGGCTCCATCATCAGACCAATTCGACAGTACTACATTATTGTATTGTCATCAAAACTTCATACAGCTGACAATTTTCATTACGCTACAACCCTTGGAAGATGGTTAAATTAGTTACCTTAGATTTCATTACAAAGTTAGTTACATACAGGTCGACCTAGTAAAAGCGTGTTAAAAAATATGTCAGAATAATCGTAAACATTCACACTGACGAAAGTTGTAGACCGCATTTCAAGGAACAAGAAATTCTTACTCTAGCATCTATCTATAAAGGGCAACTCGTTGTCTGACCATGGACCATGCCCGGGTCGACGGCGCGTCGTGTTCCACGCGCGCCTCAAAGAGCGTCAGCAATATGACGAGGCCCCCCCGTAGAGGGCCGAAGCCTGCCGGGGTCGTGGGACTCATCCCGTTACCGTGACCCCGGTACGTAAAGGGTTATTGAAGGAACACCGTGGATTTTAGCCAGTAAAAGTCTGACAGTCCCTCCCACCCTGCCCGGGGTGGGAGGACTTATTTGATAATTTTACCACGATAAAAAAAAAAAGCATCTATCTATATTCTAGAAAACTGTAAATTTGTACGACAGAACTCAAACTTTTACCAAAAAACTATAGATCTACCTCGCAGATACGCACAACGTTCACGATTTAAACATACGCTTGTAATACCCCCATCAAAATTAAAGTTACACAGCACGAGCCTTCTTGTGTCATCCATTAGAATATACAATAAACTACCGAATGACATGAAATCCGAGCAAAACGACAAAATATTTATAAAACGCGTTAAAAAACTACTCATCGATAAATGCTATTATACATTGAATAAATTTTTTGACTCTGACTTTATAACGTAGTACCGAAAGACATTTGAATAAAAATGAATTGAATTGAATTGAATTAAAATGTGAGCCCCCCCCTCTAACTTCTATAATAATAGACTGAAAGATCTAAAAAAATATACGCGTAGATATTAACAAAAACTTTCAAGGAAAATTGGTTTGAACGTAATCGGGTGAGTAGTTTTTGAGATACAGCATATTTTCTAAAACCGCAAATATAACTTTGTATTTCATACAAACACTATGAAAAACAAAGATATTTTGGATAGTTACTACGGAACCCTTCATGGACGAGTCTGACTCGCACTTGGGCAATTTTTTTGTGTGCCCAGTGCGAATGGTGATTGTCACATGCCTTCAGATTTTTGTTTCTGGGATATGCCGGTTACCTCTCAATGAAATGAAACGAAATATTTATTTTTGTAAATTGGTTATAAATAACACTTTTACACGTCATTTTCTGTGTTTTAGTATAAGCTAGATGAGGCCGGTGTATCCTATCTGACTACTCTGAGAAGAAACACTGAAACAAATTCAGAGGTCAATGTCTCTTTTAAAGTCTGTACTATTCGTATTGGTTAAATCATATGAGAAGCATGAAGGTTCATGTCTGATGTTTTCCATCACCGGTTTAAGAGTAATGGCGATGATATAAATTACACTAAATAATCTGACTGAGGTCGAACCCACAACCCGCAACTCGCAAGCAACCCGACCACCACTGCTCTTTTAAATCAATATTCAACTCTCATTTATTCAACGTTCTTGTAGGCGTTATTGTTGTAAAGCAATTTTTATGTTCAACTAGCTTGTGCCAGCGGCTTCGCCCGCGTGGGAAGTTTTTCCCGTGTAAATCCCGATCCCGTGGGAATTTCGCAAAATCCTTTCTTAGCGGATGCCTACGTCATAACATCTACCTGCATGCCAAATTTCAGCCCGATCCGTCCAGTGGTTTGGGCTGTGCGTTGATAGATCACTATGTCAGTCAGTCACCTTTGATTTATATATATTTAGATGTGAAAACAGATAAATGGGTTTAAATATTCTTTATTTATTCTAAAAGAACATACATTGTTCACTTAGCGAATAAATACATAACTAAGGTGGGTTTAGTTCAGTAACTAACAGTTTTTTCATTTAGAGTAGGTAGGTATGATGTCGACATATTATTGTGCGTAAGATTAAGTTATTTTGGTTTAGTGTTGTTAATGATATACTGTTTGAGTTTCATTTTAAATATGTTAAAAGAAAATGTGCTCCTGATATCTGCCGGTAAATTATTAGAAGGTTGGACACCATCGTACATTATGTTTTTCTTGCCATTTTGCGTTCAGGGTGGGCGCGTCTTTAATTGGTTAGGGTTTCTTTGGCTGCATTTGGATGTTTTTGTGTTAAAGGATAACTGTGTGTGTATGGTTTTGTTAAGAATTTTCCTTATGAGTATGCAAGAATTGAAATGAAAATATAAATATTATCAGTTTCTTTGAAGATTATTGTGGTAGGTTTATTTATGTTGAAAACTCCTGTAAAAACATCGCTTCCTCATCTTAACCTACAGAATAATAAACGAGCAATTTCCGCCAACAAACTGAAAGTTAGGCAAATAATTAAACAAAACAAAAGAAATACTACTGGATATTTAATATTAATACAGAAAAAATGGCCAAATGCGAGTCAGACTCGCCCATAGTGGGTTCCGTAGTACTTAGCTAGTATAGACTACGGATTTTATATCGATAGTAGTAAGTAATAGTTTGTTTTTCATATAATTTATATAAATGACTATGTTTTATTTGCGGTTTTTGAAAATGTACTAGATCTAAAAACGGAAGAACTGTTTGAACATTTTCATCCTCTTCTTCTTTCTTTTCTTTCATCTGACTTTAATAAAAATTGGTTTTAGTAACCTCAATATCATTTCTAAAGTCCTATCCTATCAATCTATACTAATATTATAAAACGGAAAAGTTTGTTTGTTTGTTTGCTTGAACGCGCTAATCTTCGAAAGTACTAAGTGGATTTGGATGAAATTTGGTATGGAAGTAGCTTAAAGATTAAGGAAGGTTATAGGCTACTTTTTACGCGACTGCAAAAAAGGAGAGTAATGTTTTTACCGTGATAGAATCCACGGGAGCGAAGCCCCGCGTGAATACTAGTATCCTATATATACGATTATTTTTAAGTTTTAGTTATATGTATGATGCGCCCATTTTCGTTTTGTATGAAAATATTAAAGAGGTTCACAGAATTCATCTGCCTGCCAAGTTTAATAAAGTGGCTGTGACAATCGGATGGACAGACAAGACGAATCTATAAGGGTTTTGTTCTTTTGTCATTCGGCTACGAGATTTAAAAGGGAAAGGACGAGTACAGGTCCAGGGCCACCCAACGCACGGAATTGGTCTCGCGAACCAACACCTAATTACGACAAACAAAGCACGCAATATAAAGCTTTAGCAAGACACAAACAATCACAGCTACAAATTAATCCTTTCTGGATTACAATATCTTTACAAGTGCCAAAAGCGTGGACCAAAGGATGCGTATGAAAGGGATACGATATTAATTAAAACTTGAGCTCCCGCGGGGCTCGCAGTAACAATTAGTGGAGCTGAGGACGCCTCGTACGTCCAGCGGTTCGTTTCTAAAGCTGGACAGGCTTCTGTGAATAGATTAGCCCCGAGGGTGTCTTTATTTAAGACACCCTCGGGGGATTTAAGATTTCAGATGCACGGTAAGGTCTCGATCACTTCGAGTAGGCAGGGCCGGATTAACCATTAGGCGGAGTAGGCAACTGCCTAGGAGCCCCGCATCAACTAGGGGCCCAGGCCCAGTGCACGCACCAAGAAAACATGTTTCCTCGAACGAGAATTTGATGTGCGTGTGAACTTAAGGACCTCACTGTTATCTCACAAAATACAAATCGTTAGATTTAGTAGTAGAATTAAAACAATTTTAGAACAAATCTGGGAATAAGTAAACAAATATATTAAAAACCACAGCCCTTAATGTGCGTTTCCTCAATTCACACACGATTTGGTCAGTCAAAGTAAGAAAAGGGGCCCCAAGAATGCCATTGCCTTAGGGCCTCTGATAGGATTAATCCGGCTCTGCGAGTAGGTCTCAGTGAATGGGACCTGAAGGATCTATTAATTTTGATTGTGGATTTCCAAGCGTGGGTTATTAATATGCTAACATGCAAGTTTACTTCTAAATTATTAATATTTAAAATACTTTGATTATCCCGTCGTGTTCCACGCGCCTCTCATAGAGCAATCAGCAGTAATGACGAGTTCTAAGAAAGTAAAGAATCTTTTCCATAAAATGCGAGTCTGGCCATCAATACTATAATAATCCCATGCGCGTTACGGATAGCCTAACTTATATTTTGCCCAATAACCTTCTTTATCCTGGAATGAAAGTCCCATTAAAATCTATTTAAACGTTCCAGATATTAGCTCGGAAAAAAAGAAAAGACTGATGAAACATTTGAAAAATTTGCTTGTGAGTAGGTATCGAGTAGATCTATGTATGTAAAAGCATTGGGGAAATCACATTAATTTTTTGATAACAGACAAACTCTTCAGTTCTCTTTATATGTATAGATGGAAGGCACAATTTCCGAGCCGAGACGAAAAACAATTAGGAGACCCAATTGCTGTTTAATGAAATGGGCAAGCCATAAAATACCTGATTAGAAAACCAATTTTGTATGAATGTAACCCAATCAGAAACGTTATCATCGTTTAGAAAGAGAAACAAATAATAATAGAACAGGACAGTCCCCGGAAGGCAGGATGTTTGTCCACAACACAGAAACCTTACTTAAAATGAATCCGGGTATTTATTTATCTGGACACAACCTCCCACGTTTTCATTATAACTAAAGTTTCATTTTATTCATTTTATTTCCAACGTGTCTTCAGTGTTTCAATTAACTTTTATATCAAGACAAACAGGAAGTTGTAAAATGGATTTCTAATAACCGTATTGTTCGCTTATTGCGAATCATGTGAAATAAGAGTGAGTGTGTGTTTCTTGATAGCAGGCTATGGCTATATAACCTGGGGGTCTTTAAGTCAAGAGTGAATAGGATAAAGTAAGCGTGCTTTATCTTCGACCACATCATCACCTACCCTCAGGAGAGATGCTGGTCAAACGCGAGACGTTAGTTTTATTGTACACCTAACATAAACAGAATTAAATAAGGATTGAAAAATGAAAAGGGTGTTTCAATGGGCCGTGTGGAGGATGGGAGCCACTAGATCTAGAATTACCTACTCAATAAAATAATAAAATACGGACTTTTCATAAATGCTTTAGCTTTACTTCATTCTTACATAATTCCCTTTTCTTTCTTCTTTGTTTTAAGTTGACAAAAAAGTATAAAAAGATTATTATAATAAAAAACATATACATACTGCCAATTCCAAAATATTATAAAAAGGTTGGTCGGTCCACAACAGGCCGTCTTATCTTTAAACAATCTTTTACAGCAACTTTTGAATGGATTTGATACATATATATCGCGGGTACATCTACATATTAAAAACTAAGGTTTCACCTTGCATTTTAATAAGAAGAAATGTTTTAAATTCTTATAAAAACTTAAAGATCGGAATTTGAGATATTTGATGTTTATATATATTATTATTAGAGTATTAATTTATACTTGGAGTCCTTAATTACATTTATCCCTAAATTGCGACCCTGCCAGGATTCGCACCCGGAATCATTTGGTCAACAGAAGATCTCTAAAAGTTGTTACCAAACCACAAAAAAAAGCTAATAGATACAAGGTTTTATTTTGGTTGACGATAAGTATGCGTTTCACGATAACTATAATATGGGGGTCTTTAAGTCAAGAGTGAATAGGTTACTTCTAGGTAAGCGTGTTTCATCTTAGACCACATTGTCACCAACCATCAGGTGAGATGGTGGTCAAACGCGAGCTTATAATGAATATTAAAACACAGTTGCTGGTAAGTAGAGGTTCGAATCCTGGCAGGTTCGCCACTGCAATATTGCACGATTTCGATTGATTTATTTATTTACAATGTTCTCCAACAAAATATGTAAGTACACAAAACATGACATATGAAAGTATTCTAACAATACGAACAATACGAATTGGGTTAATGTACTCCCTTACCTACAGCAAACCACAGCTTGCATAAAAAAAAACTAAGCTAACAATAATGATGAAGCTGTTACTAACACTGCAATATAACTACGAGTGTTAATTCTACTGCATTCGTCAGCATTACTGGGTTAACACTAGCAATGCTCGTGGGCCCCACGGGCTCGCACCGCGCATTACAGCGGAGCGAAGGCGGACCACAGATATCGTGGCAGAATGACCGAGAGAGGGTTAATTATGAGGATAACTGGTAGGATGTTTGCGCAACATTTTGCTCCAACATTTCATTATAAGACAACGTTCTATCTCAACATAATTATGTCTCTAGTTGTTATTCTGTCCTAGACTGAACTATTTTTCGAACGTACGTTTTTAAGCAAAATAAATTGTGATTTATTGTCTTGTACCGAAACAACATTTCCGACCAGTTATTGTTTTTTTTTAGTTTATAAAAATAATACTACGAAAAGTAATATTATTGGTGTGTAATTTTATCAGCACTATTATATTGCGTCACTACCTTTTCGGGCCTAGCCATAAAATCTGCAAAGAATATACGTTTTCCGCTTACTTAACAACAAAACACGATCGTAAACAATATTACGTAAAAAAGCAATCGCAATTTCAGCGACAATTTACTGTCCAATATCGGATTGACTAGGATTTTATTTGACAACACGCGGGGCTAGTTGTAACTCAGCCGACTGGTAACAATTGCTATGAGGAGCGTGAAATGGTCAATTGTACCCGCGCGGCGTGAGGGGGTTTCGGGATGAGCCTTTTATGACAGCCGTGTTTTGTGTATATGCAATAATTTAAATAAATACTATCAGATATGAATTTAAATATCATCCGAATTTTTAAACATCTACACTTAAATCATAAAGAGAAAAGTTTAGATTGTTTGTAATGGATAAACACAAAAACACTAAACTGATTTCTGAAATTCCAATTAAAACTGACATAAGCCATATTTTAGTATGAAAAATGTTTTGGTAAGGATCTTGGCAACCGTACCATAAAGCTGTTATTATTAACCTACCCACCAGCATAGTAAAACACTAAATAGACGCATGTTAGTACTTGTTTAAAGTTACTCATTTTGATTATACTAACATTTTAAAAGTAAATGATAACAATGCAAATAATTGTATGTAGGAACTAGGAACGATAGCTGTGTTTGTTTGTTTGCTCTTATTACAGTCAGAGATAGCAAGTGTTTTGGTGTGAAGATAGTTGATGGGCCAGAAAGTGACAAATAAGCTTCTATAATGCCTATAAAAATAACCTTGTCACATCAACGAAGCGGCAGACATAAGCTAGCGTTTTTTTAAACAAACTGACAAAGTAGTTTGTGTAGTATTTACTACAATGTGACTTAGAACACAGCAATGTTGCTCATCGTTAGAAACAAAACTACAATTGAAAAGTTCGCAAGCCGTGGCGAGTATATCTGGGTTATATGGGAATATCCTCAGTAATGTTGTCCTGTGCGAGTTAGCGACGTCGTTCAATGAGCTCGTGTTTGTTCGCCGATGCTTGTGTAAAGCGACGGAAATGCCGCGACAGTCGCGGACTCGATTCCTATACAGTTTTTGTATGGTCCAAGTTATGAGATGAAGCGAGTGGGATAATCATTTCACTCATGTAAGTTTTTGACACAGTTTCATTATTCATATTAAAGATTTCGGAGCAAGTTAATTTCCCATGGCAACAGGTTACAATAGGTATGCCAACTACATAAAAAAGTTAATAAATGGCACCAGAACAGCTTAAACAATAATAGTAGAAAATAACAAACACTACTATTTACCAATGTAATACTATGTAATTTACGTGTATGGAGTACTGCTCTCATCTCTGGGACGGAACTGCCAAATACCAGCTTGATGCACTTGAGTCTATAGAGAAACGGGCCAGAAGGCTCATCGGCAACGAGAAACTGGTCGAGACAAGGCTCCAGAGCCTAGAGCATCGGCGACGTGTTGCAAGCCTGTCAGTTTTCTATCGGTTACATTTCGGGGAGTGTGCGATGGAATTGCAAAGTCTTATTCCGCCAAGCCCGTTCCATCATCGGACTACAAGACAAACGGCGATGCGCCATCGTTACATGGTGGACATCCCACCCATACGCACGAAACATTTTGGGAATACTTTCATTGTGCGTACGGCTAAGGAGTGGAATTCCCTGCCGGAGTCTGTATTTCCTGATAGTTATAACCTGGGAGTCTTTAAGTCAAGAGTGAATAGGTTACTTCTAGGTAAGCGTGCTTCATCTTCGACCACATCATCGCTTAAGATCAGGTGAGATTGTGGTCAAACGCAAGCCTATCAACTATAAAAAAAGCCAATGTAACTTACAAGTAGGAATAAAATACTATGTTAAGAATCTTAAGATTTAATTGCATTTATTTTATAAATTATTGATAAAAGGCTCGTGTTTGACCACAAATATCATGAGATAGGTCGTTAAAGAAATAAATGATCTTTATTTTGCAAATTGGTTCTTAAATAACACTTTTACTTGTCATTGTGTCGTAAATTTAAACTAGATGAAGACGGATTTTCCTAACTGACTACCCTGAGAATAAACACAGAAACAAACTCATAGGTCAAAGTCTCTTTTAAAATCCATACAATCTGTACTGGTCAAATTATATGGGACAGCTGCACTGCTTCAAACATTATGGTTAATTTGCCGTGATTAGTTAGTTCAGTTTCTGTTTTATGACTTTTTGTTACGTACACTTTTTATTTTACATAATTTCTTTACTAACAAATAAATTGTACTTATTATTATTTTCCTTCCCATTTTGTTTAATTTTATACTACTTATTTCACACACACACACTTGCACTCAAACGCAAATTAACACTAAAAAGCTGCCTTACATCTGTAGCACGTCCTCGCTACATAAGGTCCAGTTGAAAACCAGCGTCAGGCACTTGCAGGTGTCTAGCATTTTGCTGAACTGGGCCTATTTGACACAGCCGTGAGACACACACAATGCTATTTTTTATTTAACCAATTTTTTTATTTAATTTTATTTCTTGTATTTTTGTGTGCCCTGGGTCAAATAAATTTACTTTATTTCTTTTCTTTCTTTCTTTTCTTTGGTTTTTCTTCGTATTTACTATGGTTGAACCCGCTACCGCCTGTACCTTGTCCCATCCACACAACGGCTAGTTAAAGGCAGACCAGAGCGTATCCTGGCGCACAGCAGCAGGCGTTTGTTCTGCACTCATTGTTCAGCGCTTCATTCACAAAGTTGGTTCTCCTGCAATGAGAGCAGGCGCCAGTTTGTGCTACGTACGATTGGCTTCGTTTGCCGCCCCGTCAAGTTACCGTGGCCGCAACAATAGCAGGCTTTCATACTTACTTTGCTTGTTTGTGATCGGGTTTGTAGTTACGATGTCGAATAGATTTGTACATATGGATACACGAATATCGAGAATTAAATAGGTATGATTGTTTGTCGGAAGGTGCACAGGTGGATGTATAAAATTGACTGGAATTGGAGGCCGGTTGCGGTTTTCAGACTGCTTTTTGCTGACTAACATTTTTGGTATCACCTTCTTCAGCCCTTTATTTTTTATATATCAAATAATTAGGCGTTTTTTAAGAATACTAGCAATGTGGGTAGAATTCCTATTACTAGCAATCTTAAAAACCCCTCCTACTAAGCTATATAGTAGGAGGGGTTTTTAAGATTGATAGCAATCACCTTGCTTGCTTGTGTTTAGAATGAGTTCATGGCAATAGTGTAATGGGTGGCGTTCGAAACCATGACCTCTCGATCAAAAGACCGACAGCTCAGCCACTAGGATACTGCCGCTTAAAAAAATACCTATAATTAGTCTTATTATTATATAACTCTCCTTAACATCGCAGAGTCGGATAATAAATGCTCCATCGATGTATTTTGTTCAATATAAATAGCTATGTAGCTAGGTTGTTTTTAGAAACAATGAAACACGAAACCAAAAAGACATATTTCTTATTTTTCAAATATTTGTAAAAGTGTCAGGTCTTTTAATATAATATTTTACAAGTCATAACAATTCAAATAGTAACTACTCCAAAAAAAATTGCTTATCGAAATAACTGTTAAAAGTATCAAACGAAAAACGAATTGTTAATTAATGGTTGTTTTTATTTACTTTGTTTTAAAAAGTAATAACTTAGTTTCATTGTTTAAATAGCTTAAAGTATAGAAGGCCATAAAGTTACTATTATTTTTAAGTTTGTCAATATTTTTCAACCGTCTACCATTAATAAAAGGTTGCTTACTTACTCGTTTTATTGCAAAACATTTGTATTCGAAGAAATATAGTTTTGTGAAGTTATTTTTAGCCACATCAGAATATATGGAATACATCATATACATACATCACTTAATCGGATTTATTTTTCGTACTCTTTAACATAATTATAATGTATAACAAGTGTAACATAGCATTCGTTTTAGTTAAGTAATATGTATTAGTTTATTTATAGTTATTGTTAAAGTGTGTATTTTATTTGTCTGGGCCAAACTTGCCTGAAATAAATGGATTGATTGATTGATAACGGTGTATTTTTCTATTTTCAAATTGCTTATTCATGTTGTGCTGAACACGTGAAATTGATGTCCCATGGTCATTGGTGCTATTTCAATGCGTCTGATAAAATAGATATTTTGATAATACTTTCATTATATGTATATCTATGTAGTGAAGAAACCTGCTGACTTGCAAGAAGATCCACGCACATCTTCACGCAATCATGTTGGTAGCCAAAGTTTATTTTCTCTGCCAGCTTCTCTGTTCCCTATCACATAAGAACGTTCTTCTGTTAAATCCTACAAGGTGCCCGTGGCCACGGGCACTGTTCGAGACTACAATAGGCCAGTGCAACGATACTGGTGTGTCCGAACTTGTCCACGGTTCGTGGAGCCCTACCGTTGCTCTCAATAATAGTACTTACACAATAATCTACAGGCTCTCCGGCCGACATAACAATATATAGTAAATAACACTTACCTGAGCTGTAGACGGCAAGCCAGGATCTGTTTTGATCACGTCCAAAGTGTGTGTGTATAAGGATGAGTAATTGAAAGTATAGTGAAAGTCAAGTGTAGATGGACGGAGGTTCTCAAATGCAGGTCCTCCTAACGCGGTCTATCAGCAATCGCAGCACAAACTTCGCACCAGATTGAAGCAGCCATTTATCACTATTTTCAGCACAGTCCGCGTGTCAGACCGGGCTGACGACAATACGGCGATATATTCCAAAATATCCCAGGGTTTTCATCAAATGGGGATTACAAATTCCAACAATCGTTATTCACGACCCAATTATCGGTTACATCAGGCGATTGCACACGATATTTAACCAATTACAATTAAATCAAAGTCCCAAGGGCGGACATTTTCCAACAACGGAACCAAAGTCTATCTGTCAAGTGAAAAAGTTATGTCAAGATCAAATTTCTTTATGTCAAAAGGTACGTTCGGAAACGATCGGTACTAAACAGGCACCTTGTAGGATTTAACGTACGATGGGCATGATAAGAGGTAGACCATACTGATATTGCGCTTGTGATGGTTCCAGGATGTCCCATTTGACAAGATTTACTTTTTTTAAAAATTCACACTTGGAATTTCTCCTGTATCATGGGTGCATTTTTACAAACACCCAGACCCAGAATAACTATTCATAGGCCATTTAAACATTTGACCTATGCGTGCGGGAATTAAACCCACAGCGCAGCAGTCAAACTCTCAATAACTGCGCCCACCGTGACATCAGAATATAGAAGACACAACAATATATTAACTCTCCAATAAACCTTAACGTACATTTGTATATTCAAAGTCGAAATATATTCCCTTACCATTTGTTTCACAGCTTCAATAATAATTTTGTGTTAGCAACTGTGGAGAGGAAAAAGTTTGAAAAAATCATCGTAACGTACTGCCAACGAAAAACTAATTATTTTTAACGTTTTCTCTCCATGCTATTTATCTTGTACGTAGGTACGAGTTCATTTGTTTTCGTGTTTGAGGCCGTTATAAATTTGTGTTTATGTTGTGTTATAAGTATAACAGAAGCATTATTTTTTTAACACAGTATATTGAAAGATTTGTTTTTTAATTCCAGCTGATTTAAATGAGAAATTTCAGTTTAATACCTACCATTAAAGTATCATGCTTTTGGTACAGATTTATTGGCGTTTGTTATTGTTGATAGGCTCGCGTTCACCATGTCACCGGAAGTTAAGCAATCATATAGTCGAGTATGAAGCACGCTTACCCAGAAGTAATCTATTCACTCTTGACTTAAACATTCTTAGGCCGTGCGCGCACTGCGATGCGTTTTGGAAACGCAAAATCTGTGAAGTATGGAGTGTCATAGAAGTGCGCGCACTGCGGTGGAATAAAGGCGTGCGGTAGAGTCACCGGTGGCCCCTCGCTGCAAAATTGCGGTGAGTCTACCGCAAATATTTTGTATTGCATAGGAATGTATGTAGTACCGCGCACTGCGGTGAAACAAACGCACGTTTTGTCTGATAATGTTGCCATACATACAGATTTCTTTGTATTTATACATATTTTTGATGTGTGATACAGATTAGCACTCAATACAGATTTTTATCTAAATTTCACACTGTATTGATAGATAGACAACCTTTGGAAGGACTTTAAAAACTTTAATTAAAGTGGGGAGGGCAAAATTAGTGTACTTACTACTCATAAAAACAGAGAAAAAATTATTATTAAAATACATATGCAGATAACTGTTACAACTAAAACAGAACTTAGCAAAATAAATTACCTAGATACCGCATTTATTACGTTACACACACCGGTGAACGAATCTATTCTTTATGGTTATTTTTTATTTTTTTAACACAACGTTAATATAATATTCTCATTATTTTAATTTATTATTTTAATTAATTTCCGTAGTACATTATTTTAACATAGGCTGGTGTCTATTGACGTAGTACTTGCAATGTAAGAGCTTGAAATCGGTTTTTTTGGCAGCATCATCATAAAATATATGGAATTTTCTCTATAATACAAATACTTAATTAGAATGTTTAAATTAACGTTGTTTATAAAAAATAAAAAATAACTATAAAGAAAAGAATCATACAATGGTGTGTGTAACGTAATAAATGCGGTATCTAGGTAATTTATTTTGCCAAGTTCTGTCTTTAGTTGTACCAGTTAATTTTATCAATACAGTGTGAAATTTGTATAAAAATCTGTATCGAGTGCTAATCTGAATCACACATCGAAAATATGTATAAATACGAAGAAATCTGTATGTATGGCAACATTGTCAGACAATAGGTGCGGTTTTCTCGCCGCAGTGCGCGCACCTTAGATTGCGGTCATTCTACCGGTGTACCGGTAGACTGACCGCAGTGCGCGCACTTCTATGACGCTCCATACTTCACAGATTTTGCGGTGCGGTAGAACTACAGGAATTGCGGCCACCGCAAGGCAGTGCGCGCACGGCCTTAGGTTCACACTGCGGCCGTGAATTCCACTCCTTAGTTTTTTGTTTTATTGGATTGGATAGTCAGTTTTCATTCACTTTGGTTTCGTTATAATTTGTTTAAAAGTTAAACATTTTTGAAATACCTATTGACCTACCTAAGTGTTTTGATTGCGCTGTACCACAATTATAAAAATAATCTAATATTTTTATGGAGTTGAGCTAGCTTCATCATTCGAAACAATTTAAATACAAGGTGAATATACCATTTTTAACCGACTTTAAAAAAGGAGGTTCTGTATTCGACCAGTATGTATGTATGTAGGTTTGTTTGTATATCCGTGATTTTCTCAGAAACTACTGATGCGATTTCGATCGCGTTGTCGTTATTTGAAAGCATATTTTACAAGAAAGGTTTTAATATATAACACATCAGGTTCTGATGAAGACTTTCGGAGATAAGTGATGGAACTCTTCAATTTAAAACAGCATATCTCCCGCGATTGCTGCCCTCCACCGATTTCAGCCATGTGAACCTAGCCCTTCTTTTTAACGGAATTAGACATCAAATAAAAAATATTTAAGGTTATTTCTCTCTTTGTAGTGCAAGTCTTTTTGTCAGTTTAGAAGTCGGTTAATTTTTTTGTAAAAAAGAGTTTTTTAAGTTCTTCTGATACTAGTAGTGACCTTGTCATTTTAACAACTTATACTGGAGCTCAAAAAGTATAAATATTCAACGAACACTAATCAAATCAAATCACTAATCAAAATCAAAATATCTGAACGCTAAACTATCGCATATCTATAAAGATCCACCAGCAATTTTCACCTTAAAATAACAAAATTATAAATCCAAATGCAATCACAGAAGAAAATCCATTAAAAAAGGAGAAAAATATATAACAGAGCAAGCCGGACAACGGAGGGGAAATCACGAAGCAGGGAAAAAAGTGTCCCCCAGCACTTGTTTCAATACTACCTTCATTTTGTTACTTTTATAATTTTATACAGCTTTAAGTTGGACTGTAGAAAGGTGAAGAGCTCTAGTTGAATTTTTATAGCTGTGTTAATGGAAGGAGATTTTTCATAGTTTTTTCTTTCTTGAACAGTGACCTAAGACTCGAAGAAAAACGTGGAATTCTAGGTACTTATTATCCTTGCGATCTATAAGTCCACTGAGGAAGGGCTTGAACAGACTCAGACGAGATTTGAAAATGCTATTTAATATTTCCTTTAGTGTTTCTTTTAAGTAAGAAAAACTTTGCTTTCGTTTTTATAGAATACTAGCTTTTGCCCGCGGCTTCGCTCGCGTTAATTTACACTTTGTCAATCATTCTTGTTACCAATCGGTACACCTTTTTGGGTGGTTAAAAACGCATATAATATTAAAAAAAAAACCATTACCAGGATCCATCCATCCACAAAAACAGACAGACAGTATTTAAAATCTATCTTTTTGAAACCAAAAACGTAGTTAACAATATATTTTTGTAAACTACGTTTTTGGTTTTCCCATCCTTGGCTAAAACGTGTAGATTTTGTGGGCTTGATACTCGTAAGCACGCCACAAACAGTTTCCCATGAGAAAAGCAAAGCAGTGTTTTTCTAAATGTACACCTGCGACTTTCAGTGTCTGTCCTTGAGCTTTGAAAAATAGCTTTGGAATGCTGCTAAGGGAAATTAGAGTCTTTTGAACTGGAATGGCAAATTTGTTGGGATTATTGGAATGCGAGAAATAAATACGTTTTCACTTTGCGTCCAAGGTGTGTAATTTGTAGTCGCGTACCATCACAGAGTCTTGGTGCGTCCAGATTACGCATCACCAGGACTGGGACACCAAGTTTAGGCCCCAACTTATGTGATGGTACCGCTGACAATTCCAGAGAGTTGAGAAACTCTACAGGGTACAACGTCACCTGCTCTAGATATCCATGACATTTCGACGGACAGATACTTGACAACATCACCATCCACATGAGACATATTCTTTTCGTTGATCTGCCCTACAATTTCGTTAGTCGGTGCCAAAATTTACCTTTTACGCAGCCATTCTCTATCACTTATATTTGTTTTCAAATCCGAATAAACGTGGTTTATTTTTACGCAGTAGGCGGCCGGCCTCGCTATGATTAGGTCCTTTACGTACGTAAAAATTGATATTGTACCTATATATTTATGTCTCTGAGATACATACTTACATATTTGTCTACTATTAATCTGCAAGTATATTATAGACTAATACCTAGATATGATATACAAAAGTAGATAAAAGAGTGAGTACCTACTTACTTAAAAAAAAATAGAAATCATTCGAATATTAACTTGATTGGTTAAAATTTAAACAACACGGTTGGCGGAATGGTTGACTGGTCCATGACATGGGTTCGACCCCAGCTCTAAACAAAGATTTGTATAGCCTACATGTAGTTGTATACTTTAAAAAAAAATGTTTCAAGTGGTTCTTGAATACGCGATTTGAATGAATTGGGAGGGGGAATTTTTTAGTTCCAATACCCTTTTTACATCCTTAAGGGATGATTTCCGGGATAAAACTATCCTGTCATTTCCAAGGTCGAAAACTATCTTCATACCAAATTTCATCTATATCGGTTCAGCGGTTTAGGCGTGAAAAGGTAAACAGACGGACAGAGTTACTTTCGCATTTATATTTTTAATAATTATGGATATTAAGTAAGTATTGTATGTTATTGATTCCCTATACGAAATTCCAAAACCTTTTTTTACATCCTTTAGGGAAGACTTTCGGGATAAAAACTATCTTATGTCTTTCGCAGGAACCAAAACTATTCCCATACCAATTTTAATAAAAACTTTTTAACAAAAAATTAAACCGAGTCCCAAAAAACACTGCAAAGTGAAAAATAACTTTAATTTTGGTAGTCGGTGTCTTTAGTTTTGGTTTTTTTGTTTTTGGCACCGACTTCCGAAATTAAAGTTATTTTTCACTTTGCAGTGTTTATTGGGAGTCGGTTTAATTTTTTGTTAAAAAGTTTTTATTTCACTCTTTTTAGTTGGTCTATTTTTAATTTACCTAGTTACAAGAGCCTAAATGTCAACTACTATTAACCTTTTACAAAATATTGCTTTTCCCAATGCTGGGCCGTTAATTGTTGAGGAGTTCTCCTGGTACTTCACCATCAGCTCTACATCACCATATGCATTGTGACAAGCATAAAGTGCTTAATATCCATATTCAAGTAATCGAATCGCAATCCACTCAATACTTATTATTGAGTAGTTTCGGCGGCCATCTGTGGTCTTCATCATCAGTTCCACTTCCTCAAATGGTACTTTTTAGAGCAACTGCACAAGTTACTATAATAAATACCCAAAACGTCATAGGTTGTCTCGATTTCTCCAGGATCACATCATCAGATCCTGACTTTTATGAAAATGGGACCAATTTCGAAGTATACCCTTTCAATCAAAAAAATAATTTTTCAAATCGGTTCAGCCGTCTTCGAGTAATCGTTTATGGGTCATTCTACACAGACAGTAAAATTGTGTTTGCTTAAAACATGTCCTAGCTCCTCAGTTTTTTTTTCTTCTTAATAATTGGACGTAGTTAAGCAGAAAGGACTCAATCCACACTTTGGCCTAAATTGAGTTAAGTATGCCATCGTACACCTGAAAGTCGAATCTATCATGTAGTGAAAACCTTTTTTTTTAAATGTACACGAAAACTAGTTTTTCTCTCTACCCCGACTCAACCCACACTATGAAGAGCATACAAAATGTATTTGCTGAAAGAACTCACTCCGCTTGAATTGTTTCTGAGTAATGACATTCCTATGAGTATGTTCTTAAGATCCATAAATCAGAATAAACTCAAACAGTTTGGATCCTGTCTGAGAATTCGTTTTGATTGGAAATATAATATTATCAAATAACTGAATCAACTCAAACAGTTTGGGTCGTTTCTGTGATATAGGTTTACTGACATATATATTTATTTTTGTTTATCAGAAACGACTCAAAACACGAAATATTTCAGAAATACAGCTTTTGAAGAACAGCACATTAGGACATAGCTGAGCAAAAATTACTCAATCTACAATAATTCACTTTTGACATAATTATGGGCTTTCCAAGTTTTAGCTGTAATTTCTCAAACAAAAAGTTTAATTTTTGCCCCTTATTATTAAGAAGATAGTTTGTATGATATTATCTGTAAATAGTATATACACTTGAGAGCAATAGAATCGCACACCCCAGATATTTACAAAAAAGCTGAACATTCTTAATAAAATTGATAAAACATTAAAAAGTAGCAATGTCAACTTAAAAGTTCATTAATTACCTTTTCAATTATACCAAGTATGCAAAATGCTTAAAAGGATCTTTTAGGAGATGAAATGAAACTTAGAAGTAAAATTGCCACTATTGCGTTTAGGGTAGCGGTGTCGCTAATAGAAAACGAACGAGAAAGAGGGTGGACCGATTTGTCTGCTCCTAAACTTCCACCCGCAATTACTTCAGTTCATACGGATGAACTGAAGTAATTGCGGGTGGAGATCACGGGATCATGGCGCTTGCAACAGTGCCGAAATATCGGAAACTCAAAACATTAAATACTCATGGTAAATATCCCATTTTAAGTTCTAATGATACTGTTAGTGACCATGTTAGCTTAAAAACTTATATTACAATAATTATGTTTATTTTGCAAATACCTAAGTTATAAATAACACATTCACACGTCATTTTTTTTGTAAATGTAAACTAGAAGAGACCAATGTTTCCTAACTAAGAAACACTGAAACAAACTCAGCGGTTAACGTCTCTTTTAAAGTCCATACAATCTGTAGTGATTAAATCATATGACAGCCATGTAGGTTTAAGTCTGTTGAGCCTTTAAGAGGACAGAATCTCACAGATTTGAGCAGGCCCGTCTAAACAGTGCAAGCTTGTTGCGTAGCTCAACTTAGAACCTTAAGAAGCTCGATCACTTTGACGAATAATACCAAAGTAGGGACATTTGGGTAGGCCAGCGTTCCAATACTGCCGTTGGAGTTGTGTAGGAGCTGGATTTCTTTTACCCTCCTTTTAAGATTTCAATTTTATTTTATTTAATTTCACATGTGCAGTCAATCATGCCTCAGCTAATTTTCTGACTGTCCACCGACTTATGCTGACATTGCGTACTTCTCGAATCAGTTGTCCCAGCTCAACCGCGTTCAGCAGTCGATTTCACATAGATCTCGCCACAAGAAAGCAGTCGTTGCGCTCTGACATTGTATATTCATATATTCTTCTACGGCGTAAATTCACTCGTGAAATCAGTGTCGTTAGGCAAAAAGAATGAAAACAAAATGGATTTAATCCAATTTTCAGAAGAAGATTTTGAAAATAGTTTTAATTCAATTTTCAGAAGAAGATTTTGAAGTCCTTTGGCCCCAGAGAAATGTCATTCCTCAAGCAAAGATCGAAGATTTCAGATCTATATTTACTTTAATACCCAAAGACTGTCATACATTTCATAATAACCATAATGGAAACAGCTGTATTGACTAGGATTTTGATGGATACGGGCCAAATCTTGACTTTGACTGAGGATGAGGGAAATAGATATGAGTGCTCATTTTCGCGCTGTTTTTTTCAATTATTTTAATTTTAATTATGGGGGTTTTTTACGTGTTTTTGGTAACTTGATGATTAATGTTACAAAATTTATAACTTTTATGTAATAATACTCGTTCAATTCTTTTAAATAACTTATTTTCTAGTCGATAGGTAGTTTTGAGTCAGTTCTGAGAAAATAAAAAAAATACCTGTCTTTACAAATTTAGGTTTAATTGTAAGGACTCAACCCACATTTCATCTAATATCTCGAAATCTATTGCAAAATATATCACTATTTTGATAGACAAATATAATATAAACTATCATCTTAATAATAAAGTGCAAAATTTTTAAAAAATATAACTTTTTGTTACAGCAATTACAGCTGAAACTTCAAACGCCCGTATCTCAAAAGTGACTTTTTGTGGATTGAGTCCTTTCTGCTTAACTACGTCCAATTATTTTATTAACTTTGTGGCATTATCTAACAGTTTACATAGGAATTACATCGATTATTATTTTATTTTATTGTGGTACAGTACGTGATTGCTCACGTCCTGTCGAATGTTCGTAACGCAGGTTACAGCATTTAGGTGTCTCTACAAATTATTTTAAAATATTCCATGCACATATCACATGAAAAACAAGTAGAGCATATAATAAAAAAAGCAGTCACTTAAATGTTAATAATTATTAAACGATATTTTTAACTTTATTTAACATTCTACAATGTTCGTAAAAAATAATCACTCCTGTAGAAATAAATGGCAAAAATGGTAAATTATTTATTTTTTAAGTTGCAACATTATTTTATATCTCTGGCAACCCTTTATCGTGCTCTATTCGTATCAGTGTCAGCTATATTTCGGCCAGTGATTACGGTGCCGAGAAAAATAAAGTTCCAACGGCGTTCTACAATAGTGTCAAAGTTGATACATCACCACTGTACTCAACTAACCAAAGCAAGTAAGTGATTTATGAATGTGAATTCCTTATAGCTTTATTAATTAATCGGTTAATTACCGAAGTCAAGTGGATTAAATTCTCATAACCTCAAATTTTGTACAGGATACGTATTTTTATGTTAAAACTCACTTATGTAGAACTCACTTCTGTCTATATAGTTTTCTACAGAAATGATGTTTAGTGATATGTTAATGTATGTGGTATTGATATTTGATAGTTGTGGGTAGAAGGCAAATAAAATAGTCTTTACCTTTGAGTTCAATATAATCCAATATATCCACAATTACACAAATCACAAACACAATAGTTACAGAAGGAAACGACAGTTAACACATACACACTAGAGTTCCACAGTTCAGGACTCGAAACAATAAAAACACTCAGAAACAGTTAAAACAATATTAGGATTAGCGCGGGCGCAAACAGCTGTCGTGTGCGTCACCGAACGACTAAGCTTCACCGCGGTTACCTGTCGCGCGCTACTCACAACGAGCGCTCGTACCTACATCGACAGGATATAAATATATATACATATTATAAGGTGCCGTGAATGATTGTGTGTAGATAGATGTATGTCTGTATGTTGTGTAATAATAACATAAACGTAAATAATACTATGCATTAGTTGGGGTGTAACTGTACCTGTCTATGTTGTAATAATTATGTGTTATAAACTTACATAAATTATGTAGTAGGTATGTACCCTACATCACCCCCCTCCAGAGACCGTCAAGGGCGATAAAAATCAGGGAATCTGACTTGACGACCAGAGCGAGTGGTAAACTGTTTGCTACTGCTAGGAAGAGATGATTCTTGCGGGTCAGCTTCGTCAGCCAATATGTAGGCTGGCTTTAGGCGGTCTATGGAGACCGTGACCTCTTTGCCCTTAAATTGAATTTTAAAAGCCTTGTCACCCCTTTGCAGAACTTTGTGAGGACCTGTGTACGCTGGTTGAAGCGAGCCACGTAATGCGTCTTCACGAAGGAACACGTGATCAGAGGCCTGCAGATCCTTAAAGACAAAAATGCTGGGCTTGCTGTGACGGGAAGCTGGAGTTGGCCGCAACTTTTGTGCGAAGTTGCGTATGCGCGCAGTAAATTCAGTGATGTCGGTTGTCCCTTCATCACTGGGAGCAAAGAATTCTCCCGGGAGCCTTAGCGGTTCGCCGTAAATTAGTTCGGCTGAAGACGCTTGGGCATCCTTTTTGAATGCGCTCCGTATGCCAAGCAATACCCACGGCAAAGACTCTGTCCACTTGCCGTTAGCATGGCACATGATGGACGCCTTGAGTTGTCGGTGGAACCGTTCCACCATGCCATTGCATTGTGGGTGGTATGCTGATGTCCGTTTGTGCTGGAAACCAGCCAATCTTGATAATTGTTCGAACAGAGCTGACTCAAACTGACGACCCCTGTCCGTAACAATATCAGTCGGACAGCCAAAACGGGCAATCCATCCAGACAGCAGGGCTTTAGCTACTGTCTCGGCAGTTATGTCGACAATAGGTACGACCTCTGGCCACCTAGTGAATCGGTCGACTGCCGTGAGACAGTACCTGAAGCCTTGTGAAATTGGGAGCGGACCTACAAGGTCAATGTGGACAGTGGTGAACCTTGCACGTGGGAGATTAAATGATGCTAAAGGCGCTGAGACGTGTCGGCTCACTTTGGCACGCTGGCACTCAAGACAAGCTCGAGCCCATTCCCTGCAATCCTTCCTAATGCCTGGCCAAACGAAGCGCTCTGCGACTAATTTGGCAGACGCTGAGACACCAGGGTGACTGAGAGAATGTAAGCTGTCAAAGACTTGTTTTCGTAGCATTTTGGGCACGTATGGTCTGGGAGGCGATGTACTGACATCACAGTATACAGCTGTACGCACTCCAGGGATCTGTATCTTATCCAGTACTAGAGATGAGCCTTCCTGGATAAGTTTGGTTAGCTCTGGATCCGAAGTTTGCGATTCTCCGAGAGTATCGAAGCGGACCGGTACCTGTAGTTCCTCCACGCGAGATAAGGGATCAGCAACGACATTGTCTTTGCCGGAAATGTGCCTTATGTCGGTGGTGAACTGGGCAATGAAGTCGAGGTACCGGAACTGCCTAGGCGAGCAGTTTTTCTTCCTCTCGTGGAATGCGAAACTGATCGGCTTGTGGTCCGTGTACACGACAAAGTGTCTAGCCTCCAGCATGTGGCGAAAGTATTTGATGGCCTCGTAAATGGCCAGCAGTTCCCTGTCATAGGGAGAATACTTTGTTTGCGGAGGGCTGAGCTTCCTGGAAAAGAAAGCAAGTGGCTGCCACCCATCATTGCTAAGCTGCTGTAGCACCGCGCCGATTGCAGTATCCGACGCATCGGTAACCAATGCGAGTTTGGCATTACAATCGGGGTGTGCCAATAGAGCAGCGTTGGCTAGGCTTTCCTTGCATTCCTCGAATGCTTGCAAAGTATTATCCGCAAGACATATGGGATGCGAGCCCTTTACGTTGCCAATCAAGAGGTCATGAAGAGGCGCCTGCACTTGAGCTGCGTGGGGCATGAATCGCCTATAAAAGTTTATCATGCCCAAGAAACGGCGCAGCTGGCGGACGTCTTTGGGGGGAGGGAAGTTTCTGATGGCGTCGACCTTGGAGTCAAGAGGTTTGGTGCCTTTCTCGGAGATGTGGTAACCTAGGAAAGTTACCTCCGAGACACCGAAAACACACTTGGACGTATTTACCAGCATGCCGAAGTCATTCATTTTCCCAAAGATTATGCGAAGGTGTTCCTCATGTTCTGCTTCTGTTCTTGAAAAAATTAAGAAATCGTCTAAATAACAGTAGCAAAAGTCCAAACCTCTGGTCATTTCGTCGACAAAACGCTGAAAAGTTTGAGCTGCGTTGCGTAAACCAAATGTCATGTACGGAAATTCGTACAGGCCGAACGGTGTGGTGATCGCCGTCTTCGGAATGTCATCTGGACTGACAGGGATCAAATTAAAGGCTTTCACGAGATCTATAGTGCTGAAAACGCGGCAGCCTGAAATGCTGTGAGCAAAATCGTGAATGTGCCTAATTGGATACCTGTCAGGGATGGTTCGCGCGTTGAGCATGCGATAATCACCACAAGGTCGCCAACTGTTGTCCTTTTTAGGAGCGAGGTGAAGTGGCGATGACCAGGGACTCTCTGAGGGTCTGGCAGTACCGTTGGCCAGCATCAGCTGGAACTCCTGCTGAGAAATTTTCAATTTGTCTGGCGCTAAACGCCTAAATGATGAAGAAACTGGAGGGCCTGGGGTCGTGCGGATATGGTGTACAGTGTTGTGTGGTGTAATGCGTAGTGTACCGGCGGGTCGGGTGATATCAGGGAAGCAGGTTAAGATTTTGTGATACTTCGTATCGCCAGATATAATCTTTACAGAACATAATGATGAATCTAAGCTATTCGAAGCGATAGCGTGCAAATTAGTATTACTATCGACTAGTCGTTGGTTTCTACAGTCAACGACTAGCGAGTAAAATGACAAAAAGTCCACGCCGATAATCGGCTTGGTTACCTCTGCAACCACAAATCGCCACTTAAAGTCTCTACGCAGGCCTAAGTTTAGGTTAAGGTCCACAAAACCGTACGTGCGAATGGGCGTCCCATTCGCAGCCACGAGCTGGTAGTTCACGGCGGCACGACGCTCGCTGAGCAGACGACGAGGGTAGACACAGAGGTCGCTTCCAGTATCGACCAGAAACTGCGTCTTTGTACGCCGGTCTGTGACGAACAGGCGACCAGTTGAAGGTGGGCAATCGTCAGTCGCCATTATCGACTGCCCTCTGCGTTTCCCGCCTTGTAGTCGCAGGGCTTGATGCAGTGCTTTGCGTTCGAGCCATACCTCGAGTGGTACCAGCACTCAGGGTGCTGCCGGTAGCTGGAGTCCGAGCGGGTTGAAGAGCGGTGGCGTGAGTTACGTATCGCGTCACGGCCACGGCTGTGGGAGCGGTTCCGCGATCGACTATCGCGCAGCTCTAGCGTCAAGTCTTTCATAGCGCGCTTCAGCTCGGCGATCTCGGCTGCCATCTCGCTTACCGAAGGTCCTGCAGCTGAAGTTGAAGCTACCTGGCATGCAGGTGCGGCGATGTCCTGGACGCGGTCGGCCAGCTCGGCCAAGGCTTCCAGCGTGCTGTATTGCTGCGATGCCAGGAGGGGCTGGATGCTGGTGGGGAGTCGGCTGCACCAGATGGTGCGCACGAAGTCCTCAGGCACGGTTGGTCCCGCCAGACCTTGCAGGTGGCGTAGGAACTGTGACGGCTTTCGGTCACCAAGCTCCTCGTGCATCAGAAGCTGCTTCACCTTGCCTTCCTGGGAGGCCGAGAGTCGCTTGACTAGCTCAGCCCTTAGTTTCTCGTACCGGGCGGTAGGAGGAGGGGCCATAATTATATCTTTCACCTCCTTCGATATCTGTGGGTCGAGATGACCAATGACATAATTGTACTTGGTGACGTCACTTGTCACCCCAGCTATCTCAAACTGAGCCTCAACTTGAGCAAACCATATATCAGGCTCCTCCGGCCAAAACGGCGGCAAACGTAGGGCAACGCGGCAAACATCATGAGCCACGGTAGCTTGTTTCGCCTTGCGCGGCCTTTGTGTCACACGATCTGTACGCTGTGACGAGGCCGTATGTGCTGATTCACTGTCACTCATTGTTCTTTCTCGGGGTCACCAGTTTAGTGATATGTTAATGTATGTGGTATTGATATTTGATAGTTGTGGGTAGAAGGCAAATAAAATAGTCTTTACCTTTGAGTTCAATATAATCCAATATATCCACAATTACACAAATCACAAACACAATAGTTACAGAAGGAAACGACAGTTAACACATACACACTAGAGTTCCACAGTTCAGGACTCGAAACAATAAAAACACTCAGAAACAGTTAAAACAATATTAGGATTAGCGCGGGCGCAAACAGCTGTCGTGTGCGTCACCGAACGACTAAGCTTCACCGCGGTTACCTGTCGCGCGCTACTCACAACGAGCGCTCGTACCTACATCGACAGGATATAAATATATATACATATTATAAGGTGCCGTGAATGATTGTGTGTAGATAGATGTATGTCTGTATGTTGTGTAATAATAACATAAACGTAAATAATACTATGCATTAGTTGGGGTGTAACTGTACCTGTCTATGTTGTAATAATTATGTGTTATAAACTTACATAAATTATGTAGTAGGTATGTACCCTACAGATGTTTTTCATTAGAAGTGATGGTTTGCGCTTGTACTTATTAGATGTGATCTTTAATATTAAATATATACTGACAATAAAACCTAACAAACTTAAAATGCTGTTTTTTATTGTGGTTTGATAATTTCATGCACTGTGTCGCTATTTGATTGTCTTTACCGACAGAAGTGTCTGGTTTTCTACGAAAGTGATGGCATGGCTATTTCAATTTTTATTTGCAGGTATGGCGGGTGAAAAGCGGTCTGGGAAAGAAAAAAAGAACGATTAAGGGAGCAAAAGAGGGCATGGATACGAAAGAAGAAAGAAAACATGACTGGGCTGAACTACAAGAAAGACGTCAAAAAGATAGAGAGAGATACAAAAAAAGAACGAAACTGGTAAAATAAAATCAATTAAAGAATATACACCAAGAATGCAAAAAGCGATCCGAAAAAGTTAGCGTGAGCGAGCAAAAACCTATCGTAATATAATAAATTGAAACGGCTGAAAGCTACTGAGCAAAGAAATGTGAATGATGAGACTCCTCCTCCAAGTCCGACTTCACAAAGTTCAACAATATAATTCTAGTAGAGCTTCCTTAGGCAGAAGACTTGCCGAAACAAATAAGCGAAGGCTAAAAATAGAAAATATGCGTCTAAAGCAGCGAATTTTGCATTTAGAAAACTTATTGGCTAATAAAAGAACGCAATTATTACGTACAAGACAACCTCGCAATTTAACAACTGATGAACTACCAGAAACAATTGTGATAATGTAAAACGAAAAAAAAAAAAAAAACGGATGAAATGATTTTGGAAACAGATGAATGTAGTCGAATCACGTCTGGGAAAAAAGAGACTATTACAAAAAAATAAAAAAAGAAGCAAATTGAAAGCAGATTGAAGCTAAATGATACAATGCTTACTCATGTTGATAACATCATCATCATTATCAGAATGTCTTGTAGAGTACTACAAGACCATTTACTGGTACTCTATCAATTCATCAACTTACATTGAATAAGACCAATCCTCATATCTTGCACGCCAGACGATTAAGCTGCAGTGTTTGTAAATCAAATCAGATTTGGTCACATCATGAAATTGGGCTTATTTACGTAACCTCTAAACAACAAAAATGGATGATATACCAGTTTTGAGAACATCAACTCATTCACTATCGGAGTATCATCAGAGAGAGGAGATCAGAGTATGACGTATACAAGAACCCAATAGCAACAACCTCACATACATCTATCGATTTTATCGAAAATGCTATGGATCTGATAGTTCATCTGATGAAGAGATTTTTGAAAGCAAGAAGCAGACACCTCTTAGAGAAAACGTTATTAATACTAAATGTTCAGATAGTAATCTACAAAGTCTGTCAAATAATACGTCTTTGGATGAAGAAATTATTTTCTAACGGTCCTTTTAATTATTGCCTCTTTATATTCTACAGGAATGTAATGATAACGTCACTTCTGTAGAAAATTATTGTTTATTTTTTAGAGTGTTTGTTTACTTAATTTGATTATGTGTTTTAGTCGTATTGAGAAATTATTACCAAAAGCAGTTAAGACTGATTGTTAATTTTATTTAACTATTAAAGTTCATTCGTTTTATGAAAGATTCTGTCACTCATGTTGAAATTAAAAACACTCCTGTCGAAGTGATAATACTAAAATGTACAATTATTTCTCATAATTTTAATGATTGATCTCTGAGTTTATTTTTTAGAAGATAATTACATAATAACTCTATACAATAATACAATAAGAAGCTGATTTGGTGAATTTTAAAAAGTATTTTATTTTTTTATCACTCAGTAGAATTACCCTTATCATACATAAAAAAATATATATATATATACGCGTCGAATTGATAACCTTTTCTTTTTGTCGTCGGTTGAAATTGATTTAATTTAGGTTTTGCCAGCGGCTGCATCCGCGTGCAATTCGAAAACTAACCCACGGGAGCCTTATATCAGGATAAAAAACTATCCTATGTCCATCTCAGGGTCTTAAACTATTCCCATGCCAATTTTCATCTAAATCGGTTCAGCGACTTAGGCGTGACAGGTAACAGACAGATAGACAGAGTTAATTTCGCATTTATAATATTAGTAAGTATGAAGTATGGATATGGACTAGCTCCTGTCCGCGACTTTGTCCACGTGGAATTATTGCATATTTTAGCGAGATAAATAGCCATTGTGTTATTCCAGATTATAATCTACTAGTACTCACGCGGGGCTTCGTTCCCGTGGATTCTATCACGGTAAAAACATAACTCTCCTTTTTTGCAGTCGCGTAACGTACCTTCCTTCAAGCTACTTCCATACCAAATTGCATCCAAATCCACCCAGTACTTTTGAAGATTAGCGCGTTCAAGCAAACAAACAAACAAACAAACAAACTTTTCCGCTTTATAATATTAGTATAGATATCTGTGCCAAATATCATTCAGATGCGTTGAGTAGTTTTGTGTCCTCACAAACTTTCACATTTATAATAGTAGCGTTACCTGAGACCGAGTTGAAATTGCGTTCATTTTCTCGGGATGAAACGTAACCTATGTATTATCCAGACTATAATCTATTTCTGTGCCCGATTACATACAGATCCGTTGTTATAGTTTTTGCGTGAAAGAGTAACAAACATCTATTCATGCTTGCAAACTTTTAGAATAAATTTGATACAGCAAAAGAGAAGCTTGTGAATCGAAAATCTTATCTATAACATTATTTAATTAACTAGTTAAATGTACCTCAAAGTTTCCTTAAACAAAAATATCTCGCTACCAAAAAACCCCAGGTAAAATTTACAGAATATTAAACTACTAATAACATTGTTATATTACTTGGTAAATGTAAGCAAAAACTAAGTTTGCTTTGTAAGCGTTCATCTTGTGCACAAAGTGTAGCTTTCTAACGCAAGAAGCTTGCTAACCTCGATGTTATTAATTGAATTAAAACTTTCATAAAAATGGCTTAACCTGGTAAGCTGCTTTAAAATGCGTATCTTGGAGTAAATCGCTTTTTAAAATGGTTTTCTCACATGATCGGACATGAGGAAAGCTTTATCCTTTTTTTTGGTTTGAGTAATATTAAGTAACTTTTCCATTATAATTAATGGTATCGGCATTACCACTGAATGTTGATCCTATAATAAACGTACGTTCTAGTGGCTTTTAATTGGTTTTCTGACATATAATACAGCGAAGCCTTTGATTCGTTGCTACAGATAAATTATGAATAATTAAGTAGAGCTTAAACATACATAACTTGACCAAAATTAAAGCCCACGATGTAATTACGCGCATGATCGCCAAAGGACCAATTTGACGTCGTACTTAATGTGGATTGAAATGCAATCATATGCAATGTGGTGTAAAACCAAACATTGTGCCAATTACACGTCTCTTTGTGGCGTAAAATATCTGTCCGATATTAACGGTAAATAATTCGTCAATAATGCTCAATAGAAAAAAAATGTAAGGAAAAAATTATCGCCTGTGTGTGTATAGTATTTTAATCAATTCCAATTAATCTAACTCTGTTATAATTATCAACAAACTCGCTGGAAGCTTATCCTAACTAAATATTAGCGTGTTCATTTATAAATGAACTAGCGACCCACGTACAAAAAAAGTAAATAAATTGAACACTTAAACCTTTTTAATCAATCACTTTCTCCATTAGTGAAAACTGCAAGAAAATCTGTTGAGTAGTTTTTGAGTTTATCGCAAACAGACAGGCAGACATGGCGGGAAATTTCGTTTTATAATATGTAAAGATTGTGTGGTTTCCTTGGTTTACTACATTAAGTACCTACTTTTCAGTAAATAAGCAAAAATCTATTACACATTTTAAGTTATTATGTTTAAGAAAATAATAAGGTAATTATTATTTACTAGTACCTACGAGTATTTTCATGGCTGACGAACTCAACAAGGGCCCCACAATGCCGCCTTCCTTCCCCAAAAACAAAATACAAAAAATATAATGAAAGCACTCGAAATATATCATTGTTGTCGGCGAATATAACTTCCCAACGAAGTAAATCACTGGGTACAAGGAAAACTAAAGGGCTCGCAAACTGCGACATAACTGTATTTTTATAATATCTCCAATTATTCCGGAAAAACGCGGCATACTGCTGTGATATTGAAAAAAAAAAATACGTTTTGATAACAAGCTTGGCAAGAAAACAATTGAATGTTCACAAAACCTTCTTTTTTAGGGTTCCGTAGTCAACAAGGAACACTTATAGTTTCGCCATGTCCGTCTGTCTGTCCGCGGTTTAGCTCAAAAACTATTGCTACTAGAAAGTTGTAATTTAGCATGAGTATACACGTTAATGACGCCGAAAAAGTGGTAAAATAAAATTTTGAAAAAAAACAATTATTTTGGGTACCTCCCCTACATGTAAAGTGGGATAATAATTTTTTTTCGTCCTTCCCATAGTGTGGGATATCGTTGGATAGGTCTTTGCTAAATATTACGGGTTTGGGAAGACCGTTGTTTGATTAAGTAAACCGTTCGTGATTTATCAAGCTTTAAAGTACCAATTTTCGTTAGAGTCAAGTGTTCCTCCCCTTCCCTCTCTACCAACTAAAGGGTTGTAGTTAGAAATTCAAATGTCACGGTAGTAGTACCTATATATAACGAAGTTTAAAGGAAAACTATCACACATAAGTGGGCTTTACAAGTTTACGAGTAATAGTCGACCAATTGTATTTGACTCGAAAATTTCGAACAACTCCATAGAAATGTCAATAGATGGCGCTGAGCGTCAGTTGCATCGCGCTGGTTTCATATTTAAATAAGTTTTATAAAAAAAAAACTTTTTACCAAAAAAAAAACCGTCTTCCAAAAAACCACTAGGTACAATGTGAAAAATAACTTAAAATTCAGAACATGGTGTCTTTGGATCTGTATTTTAGTTTTTTGCCACCGACTCCCGAAATTAAAGTCATTATTCACATTGTAGTGTTTTTTTAGAAGTCGGTCGGATTAGGTGAGGATTTGTATAGGAAGTCAAATTAGTTAGGTAGTCATGTTTGGCTTTTAGTTAGAGCATGGTACGAAACGATCAGTCAGCGAATACGACACGCACTTGGCTGTTATAAAAACTACGGAACCCTACACTGCGCGTGGCCCGACACGCACTTAACCGGTTTTTTAATATAGTTAAGCTCTCGTTTGATCACAATTTCACCGAATGGTAAGCGATGACGGTGGTCGAAGATGAAGCACGTTTACCTAGAAGTACCGTATTAACTCTTGACTTAATTACCCCCGGGTGATAGCTATCAGGAAACACAGACTCCGGCAGGGAATTCCACTCTTTAGCTGTAAACACAAATTAATTAATATTCCCACAATTTTATAATAATAATTTACTTATTTTCAGGTTAACACGTTCGCTGGCGTTATGACAATACGTCGAAAGACGGGCCCCATATTTTTAAGAGTACGTCGTCTCACGATAATTTTTCATATAAGTATTATGAAGAGCAGTATCCACTGTCATATTATGAGCAATTTCATATTTCTTACTGCCGTGACACGAGTATTTTGTGGGTAGTTTCATATTACTTGCTTGTGCACGAGTACTACGTTGATTTGTCATTTAGTATGGAAAATTTAATGTCGTAATGTGGTGTCAGGGTAAGTGCTCACTGTCAGCGAACGTGTTAAGGAAAAAATTTATACAGTTAAAACAACGCGGATCAAGAAATATGAATTTTGGGATAGTTAAAGCAAATAATGTGGGGAAGGAATTGCAGAAAACTAATATTTTTGTAGTAAACTTGTAACTTAAAATTTAAACGATTCTTATTAAATTTCGACCATTCGTTCTATTTTCATGTGCCATAATATAGATCACGTCTCCTAGTACCAGTTGCAACCAGCAATAAAAAGCGGTTATAATAGCCAGAGTATACCTAACAAGACCAAAGATTTTCAATAGCAAAATTGATACTAAAATGCAAATACACCATTAAGGGTGTTACTGCCAAAAATTTACAAAATGTTATTACAGTATATCGTAACATAATATGCCTAATAAAGTATCGTTATCAAAGTGAGGGTGTTTCGCAAAGTGAACGCTGCATTTTCATAATAGGTGCAATTTGGTGCGAGGCGATGTGGGTCGGTGCGAGGCGAAGCGGGGCGTTGCGGGGCGATACGGAGCGGTGCGGAGCCGTGCAATCTAGCCACTTTATGTTCCTAACGTGTGATTCTTCCGCCCCATAATGTAAAGGAAAATGGTGCACCGTTTTGTTCTTTTATATTTTTTCAAGATTTTGTTTTCCCTTTAGTTTGCGAGTTTAAACTGTATCAAAGGCTTATGCTTGTTTTATAGGGTGTATTAACTTACTTGCACTTCCTGAATGTTTCAAACATAAGTGTATTTATGTGAGTTAAGGTTTCTCATTTTGTTAAGCTGCAACCAACTGGCTTTGAATATTGTTGCATTTTTTTCTTTGAGCGCCACTTACTATGTCTTTAATGATAACTTTAGTGAAACTACATTTATCCATTTAACATATCGATAACTAACCCTTTTTATACACCCAAAGGCAGTCAAACTACGTGTTCGATAAGTTTGCGACTGAACGGTTATTCACAGTAGCCCAAAAATATATACTTCTTTACTCAATATTATAAAGAGGTAAAGTTTGTAAGTTTGTAGGAAGTAATCTTTGTATTTACTAAACCGATTTTGAAAATTCTTTCATCAATAGAATGCTAATTCTTTTCTTATATTTAGGCTCAGCCAGTGACGTAGGGCATTCAAGCTTGAAATAACTTTTTACGCAAGCAAAGTCGCGAGCAGAAGCTATCTGTTCGGTCCGACGTGAAACAGAACGCACCCTTTTGACATAAAGAATTTGATCTTGACATTACTTGACTTTGACAGATAGACTTGGCTCGCTTGGAAAAAATGTCCGCGGCGGACCTGTTGAGTTAAATATAATTGGTAAAATATCGTTGGATTCGCCTGTTGAAACCGATAATTGGGTCGCGAATTATTTATTGTTGAACTTTGTACTCCCGGATTGACGAGAATCCAGGGATATTTCTCGGAACATATCGCCTTATTGCGTCACCTCGTGGCACGCGCTTGGTGGAAACGAGTTGGGTGTGATGCTGAGTTGGAACCGCGCCATCTGGAGACGGCGCCTTGTGAACGTCCACACACTTGACTTACATTACACTTTACAATTACTCATCTCATATTACATACATACCACACTTGGGGCGTGGCCTTGGGAAGGTCGAAGCTTGGAGAACCCAGCACAGAAGGTTAGTGGTTAGACCTGTAATTTGTATGGTTTGTAGGCCGAAGCCTAGTAGAAGTAGGCCTTTGTTTATTGTAAGCAACGTTAAGCTCCACGTATCGTGGACAAGTTCAGACCGTCCAGTTACCGTTGGCTGGCCTATTGCAGTCTTGAACACTATCCATGGTAATATTATAAATGCGAAAGTCTCTCTGTCTGTCTATAATGTTTCCATGTCTAAAGAGCACCTATTTGGATAAAATTTGGAATGAAAATAGTTGAAGACACCTGGTCAAACATAAATAAGTAAGCCATGTAGTTTACATTTATAAAAAAATATAACGGGTGAATGTGGTATATTTATAACCTGTTCGCAAAATAAACATCATTGTCATCATCATTTCAAAAATCATCCCCTAAAGACTTGAAATAAATGAAAGTTTGTATGAGAAATCTAAACCGCTTTACCGATTTTAGTGAATTCTGTTTTTTTCCTGAAATTAATGCGGGTGATACCGCTGGTCATAGCTAGTAATGCATAAACCAAGAATTTTATAATTTTCGCTTAAAAACCGTCAATTCAAAAACTGGAACATCACCCCTGCCACTTATCTAACATTATTAAGTAATCACGAGAATCTGTTCAACTAATATTAAACTCATAAATTCTCTTTATGTCTACGAAAAAGGTTAACGAGCGGTTTATACCAGTTTAAGAGCTAGCCTTCTTAAAAGTCTTCTGTTATCGTTACGTCACCATTTCAAGTTAATTTATGAAGTTAAAAATTCAAGAGAAGAGGATTACGCAAAGCATTACGTACCTACCTGCCTTAAGGAGCAGAATAAGATCAGCGGTTACGAGCCCGACTCACGAGTTTGAACCCAGGCAGGCACATTATTTTATATAATTAACTAGCTTCCGCCCGCGACTTCGTCCCCGTGGAAAAAAAATTCCCCCGATTTTGAAACATTCTTCATTACTGCTCCGCTCCTATTGGTGTTAGCGTGATGATATATAGCCTATAGCCTTCCTCGATAAATGAACTATCTAACACAGAAAGAATTTTTCAAATCAGAACGGTAGTTCCTGAGATTAGCGCGTTCAAGCAAACAAACAAACAAACAAACTCTTCAGCTTTATAATATTAGTATAGATTTAATCACTACTGCATTAAATTGATGAAATAAAACGTGTCCGCTCTGGCTGAAGCGAAAGAGATGTCAGATCTTACTGACTAAAACACATACATATATATATATATATATAAACATATAAATATAAAAAAAAAACAAAGACATACACAATAACAACAATTTAAGAAGAGAGATAAAGATCCTTTACCAAGTTTTTGAAAGATGATAGGGTTTGTGCTTGTCTTACTGACACTGGTAGAGCATTCCACAGCCGTACTGCTTGAGCTGCGAACGACTTACCATAGTAATTAATGGCGTTACTCGGTACCGCAAACCTTACGTTTTCTGATGACCTCAGAGATTTTGCATGTATGTCATGAAGGAACTTGAATCGATCTTTAAGATAAGTGGGGGTTTTAGGATTAAACAGAACACTGTAAAGCAGAAACAAGATGTGTAAATTCCGGCAAAGACGTATTGGAAGCCACTTGAGTTTCGTACGACCTTTGTCCTATCAATGGGAACAAAATAGGCTGAATTATTAGTATTTTTAGATTACCTATTTATGAATATAATAAAGTGTAGAACATAAGACAACACATTTAATAGAATCTCCTTGATACCAATTCCCAAGAACATAACAAACTCGTTATAATTTACCTCGATCGCGATCTTCATTGTATCTCCAATTAAATTAATACGTAAACTAGCAAACCACTTGTTCAATTTAGAGGAACATAGTCGTAACAGAGACTACAAATTTATGAAGGTGTTCCTCTGTTGTGAGAATGGGGAACCACGAACCAGGTGCGTGCAGAAGGCCCGGAAAATACATTGAACGAATATAGGCGCAAGTACCTTCATTGTGCATACAGCTAAAGAGTGGAATTCCCTGTCAGAGTCTGTGTTTCCTGATAGCTATAACTTGGGGGTCTCTAAGTCAAGAGTGAATGGGTTGCTTCTAGGCAAGCGTGTTTCATTTTCGACCACATCATCCCTTACCATCAGGTGAGATGGTGGTCAAACGCGAACCTATCAATAATAATAAAGGAAAAGTTCTTAAATGACTCGTGCGTTTGGCGAGCAACGGAGGAGTCCGTGACGCTTCAGCAGCCACTGCTCTTTAAAGTCCTGATAAACTCATGTCGAGACAAGTTGACAAGTTGACGGCCCGTAAACATCCTCACTGTTGCTATGGCAACCAAAATTGGTGCAACTATCAGCTTTCATTAGGCACAATATAAAGCTATATACGACTGTTGACCGGCGATTCTGACGCTGACGTTCCGAGTCGGTGCTCCGGTTACAAAACTACAGTTCAATCAAGTTGTAGATACCGATTGAAGAATTTAAATAAGGGACATTTTTCAAATAGCGAAAACCTAATTTGAACTATATATTCAAGTACTAACATGCAGAAAATGTGTAAAAATGATTCAATTTCATGGTAAGAGTAACTTTATACATATTTATTAGATTGTACCGATTTTTGTTTATGCGTCCATGCCTAAAAATATGCATATATGCATTCCCGCTTTTGCGTGCGTGACCTTTTGTTCCTAGTTAAAATACTGTGTGTTTGTAACATCCATTAAACAACATTAAAATTTAAAAAATAACCTTATCCTCACAAAGTCACCCGCTACGTCTGTCTGTATGTTTGCGATAAACTCAAAAACTATTGATTACATTTTAGAGATACATAGAGATGAGAAAAGTTTTAGTGTATGAAAAATGAAAATATTTTGACACCAAAAAATTAATAAACTGATTAATATTGGGAGCCTTTAATAATGCCTGTGTTAGGAAACTCCGACTACATATCTTAGATACTGCTTTATTAATGACATATATTAATGTTTTGTGTGAATTACCAAAATCAGTCAGGTTGCTAGTAATGTGATATAATTACCAGTCGGGAGTACGTTTGTAATCTCTGTACTTGCAGTGCGTCTGTGTGCCCACTCTTTCACTAGTTCAAATGAAATGAAATATTTATTTTGTAAATTGGTTGTAAATAACATTTTACACGTCATGTTTTTTTTTGCGTGTTATGTTTAGCTTGATGAAGCCGGTATTTCCTAACTGACTGCTCTGAGTAGAAACACCGAAACTAACTCAGAGGTCAACAACTCTGTTAAAAGTTGAAAAGAGTTAGCCTTCTGTCCCTCTTTATTTCCCTATGTAATCAGCCATAATGGCCGCGCCGGCTCGTTTGATACCGACCCTTTTTTATTTGTTACTGTATGGTTTTACTTGTTCCCTGTTTGGTGTATCGTCCAACTTTTCCACTTTAACGGTTACAAATAGCTGCAGTTTAACGTGTGTGTTAGTGTTGGCGGCAGTGAGACGGTTATAAAATATAATGGATTTATTGTGTTGATATAAGAGACCTAGAGGAGCTCGTGGCTAAATAATATTTGCTGCATGGGTTGGTCATCAAGGTGAAGTTAAGCTAGACGAGGTTGGTTTGTAGATGGGTGAACATCTTCAAAATTCTATCGAGAGGACCGTGCCTTGGAAAGCACACAGAGCCGTTGTTTTCGGCTGTCATTTGTTTATCTTTAAGAGGAGGCTCCCTTTTTTTTAGGGGGGGAAAACCATCCTATGACTGCCTCCCGATCTGAGTGAAGCGGGAGGGTGTGACTAAAACCCATCCGTGTTCCATCATATGCCCTTCGTGTTCCGAGCCCGCGGTAACTCTTTCGAACTATTCCGCAACCCCGACAGGCAACGGCCCTCTTATGGGCCCCGACAATTTGCTGACACTCTTTGAGGCGTGCGTGGAACATGACGCGCTGTCTACAAGGGCCTGGTTTCACTCCCGAAACAACCGTGTCCGGTGAGGTCCTGCGTTAGGCGGAAGGTGAGGACGCCATGACGCCTCTTCAGCCACTCCTCAAAGAGGGGACTTACCGCAATTATTGTGGCTTGCCCAGAGAGGAGGCTCCCTAAATTGTATGTAACTTTGCATTTTGTTTAAGAATATTAATTCTGAAACAATCACGCACACAAACAAAATGGAACTTTAGTATATGATTTATTGGATCATTTTCTTTACATGTCTAGACCAGTTACGTAATTGGAACATTTTCGCTTGATTAATTTTGTAATCGAAAGTCATGTCTGTTTTAAAGGTTGTTCATAATTTAATCAAGATTACTCGGCTTTTATGTCTAAAATTAATATTGACAGTAAGAAAAGTATAGTTTATTATCCAAATGTAGGACATTTTTCTCTAGATCAATTATTACAATAGTTATAAACGAAATAAGAATTGAGACTTACGACATTTAGTTTCGAACATGGTAAAAGAGCGTACGCGATATTCAACTTTTTTACTGCTGCGTTAGCATTTAGCATACAACGGCAGTTTCGAAAGCGAACATGGTGAAAGAGCGCACGCGATATTCAACTTTATTACTGCTGCGTTAGCGTTTAGCACGAACGGCAGTTTCGAAAGCGAACGTGGTGAAAGAGCGCACGCGATATTCAACTTTATTACTGCTGCGTTAGCGTTTAGCATACAACAGCCTATCTGGAGTGCATAGGGGGCGGAGCTTGCGTGAAAATTATTTTAGACTGCCTGGTCTTAACAATCATTGCGAGTAGCCAGAAGACAAAAAACCTGACAATGTCTTGCGTATCGTGTTACCCAAGTATGGGTTGTTTTATTTTTGTTTGTTTATTCAGGATGAACCCACTTTTGATCTCGATCTCGCCTGATGGTAAGCGTTAAATGAGATCTATGATGGAACGTCAGAACCCAGAAGATGTTCACTGCATAGTACAGAAGGAAGGAAGAAGGCAAACCCAACGTAATTAGAAAAAGGCTAAACCGATGATGATATCGTGTTGATAAAACATTTTCAACCTGATTCAAAGTTTTATTGTAAGTTTGGAAATATTATCTGAAATCGTGCTCATAAAGATTTTTCTCAGAATTATGACCGGGAACCGAATTTCGGGTCTGGAGTTGAGATCGTATCAACCCTACTTTAATACCAAAGTTCGACAGAATCTTGGCATAAACTTTGACAAATACTTTGTTCTAATTATTTACAACATGCTGGTGTGCAAATATATAACAAAAAGAGAACTAGCGATGTTGGTATAATTCACATTAGGGACTAGCAATCTTGTTAAACTCTCCAGCTAAATATCTGATTGAGTCTTGTGAACCCGCTACCTTTTGATCACAAGTCCGACACCTTATCCATTAAGCTATTGATCCTTCGTATTGAGTTATTAAGTTAAGTATATACAGTATGTTAATTAACAGAGGGCGTGCCCGTTAACCCGCAATAGTATAGCATCTATACATGCTAAAAAAATAGTACCATTCGAAAACAAAATGTTTTTTTTTAATATTAAAATATTCACTAAAAATGTTAAATTGATACGTAAAAGAAACACTCTGTACACGCGTACTTGAAGGACGGCAACGTCGCAATTTATTTATGAATGACGGGCCAGTTGTGCGGCGATCTAATTGATGTCTGTGAATAACGCCCTCTGTTAGTTAACATACTGTATAAATATTAAGAATCCAAAAATCAGTTTTCCATTTTCCTACGAGTTACCTTTTTAGTTTTATGGAAGGAAATGGAACCTAAAGGCACTCCTCTCAAAATGTAGATACGTCGGCGTAGCTCGGAGTGCACTCTGCGACTAATCGCTGAAACGACTCCGTAACGAAGGTAGGGAGAACTGGTTTATGGGCAGAATACACGAGAGCGGTAATGGAGGGTAGTGAAAGCGTAGGTGACAGAGTCCTCGGCTGTACGCCATCAAACCGAAGGAAACTCGGTATGTTACTTTCATAAGCCGGTGTGGTTATGGAAACTAACTACCAAGTATATTTTGTGTTCTTTCAGTTTCCTTCAAACCGTGAAAATGTTTGAAAAGCATAATAATTGGTGGATGTTACATGTCTTGGTATCTTTAGTTCTAGGAATTGAAGATTTAAAAAGTAAAGAAACTAGGTAACACTTCGACTGAACCTAAAAACAAAACGCTTGAAACTTCTAGAATATTTTGTCAAGGCAAAAAAAATCACATAAGCTGTTTTATCTTGCCCTTTCTAAAACTACTATCTTCAGCAATGTCACCTCAAAAGTAACTTATACCCCAATCTCCATAACCACTTGCCTAGAAAAACCAAAGTGCGACTTTTAGACAAACATTCATAAATTGTAAACAAGAGCTATAACTCTCTCCACCGAAAGACAATTTATGTTCTGTGTATCTGTGACGTCATTCATCTTACTTGCTTTTAGTTTCGGCTAAGACTCGGTGTGTATAGGATTACAGTTTGTATGTGAGTATGTGTGTGTGATTCAAATACATTACTGTTGAGGTTACAGTTCTATGCGAGTGTGAATGTGCATTCTATTAAGGACTAGCTTGTGCCAGCGGCTTCGCCCACGTGGGAAGTTTTTCCCGTGTAAATCCCGATCCCGTGGGAATTTCGCAAAATCCTTTCTTAGCGGATGCCTACGTCATAACATCTACCTGCATGACAAATTTCAGCCTGATCCGTCCAGTGGTTTGGGCTGTGCGTTGATAGATCACTATGTCAGTCAGTCAGTCAGTCACCTTTGAGTTATATATATTTAGATAGCCATGTAGAATTTGAAAATCGACTTTGGATTATTTTTTTACTAGCAATCGGCTACTTTCCACGGATGCAATGTACTAATAATATGCATGTATTATACATAAAAACCTTCCTCTTAAATCACTCTATGTATTGCTGAAAATTGCATTAAAATCCGTTGGGTAGTTTAAAAGATCTAAGCGTTCAGACGGCTGGAGCAACTTTGTTTATACTATGTAAAGATTGGAAGAAACAGCTAATAGTTATATTATAGTAATTTAAGACTAAATTAACGAAATAGACTTTTAGTTATAATATAACAAACCACGCTGTCTTTACATATGAGTTAAATACGCCCGAAAGCAAGGGTTTCTAATCGCTAGGCACAACTTTAATGGCTTCGGCTTAGTTAATATTAGGTGGAATAATAATGACTAATTAGATATACAAAGGAATAGTTAAAATATAACATAGTTTTAATGATAACCAAAATCTAAATAAACATAGCTAAAAATATATATAACGCATCCCATATACATATTAGAGAAAAAAATACAAACAAATACAAATTTAAATTAAAAAACTACTTGGCACTCTACCTTAATATTATTATTGTGTTTCTTAGTTTATTAATTATACAAGGTGTAACAGATTAAGGGTCTCTCACCTCAGACACCCCAATCAGAATATTAAATTATAAGTCTAAAACAACATTCGTAACTAAATAAATTGAAACCAAACCTAGACATTTTTTATAAAATAGTTATCCTCACACAACGCAAAACGTATGTGCGTCACACGATATCCTTACGGAGACTTATAGAGACATGCAATGTTAGCAGCCGACACGCACACGAGTGCATTTATTTGAATTAAGGATCGTATTAATTTGTCTTGATACTGTGTTTCCATTTTAACTTAAATGGAATATTTTTCCGTCAAAATTTAACGACTATTTTTTATAGCGGAAATCATTTCAGTAGCCGATTCTAAACCAACCACTTTCAGGAATTACGTTTAGTCTGTTACATGTTGTATACATAATTTAAAAATTTATTATAATTTGATCCCACAGTCAAACTGTCTATTCATTTTTGTGGGACATCGTTGTATATATAGAACTACATTGTACCTTATGAACAATAAATAAACAAATAATAATCTATACCCATCGCAGATGCAATGCCAGTGTGTAGCCCCTGTACAAGATATGGCCCACCTCTTGTCATGTGCACGGCCACCTGCACGTTGCAGAATCTGAACGAAGCCAATGAGAGAGCTGTGCAGGTAGCTGCATATTGGTCCATGGATATCTGAGCATCGACTCGAAAAGAAGAAGAAGTGATATCTAAACGTACTGCAAAGGAGTGGAGTTCCCTGCCGGAGTCTATGTTTCCCGACAGTTACAACCTTGGGATCTTTAAATCGAGAGTGAATAGGTTACTTCTAGGTAAGCGTGCTCCATCTTCGACCACATCATCACTTACCATCAGGTGAGATGGTCAAACAAGAGCCTATTCTCAATTTTTTTAAGTTTTCAAATTACACTAAAAAGGAAATTGCGTGCTAGTTAAGAAATACAAGTTTTCAACCCTAATTTGACCAGAAACTGAAATCATCTGGGAACCAGTCAAATGTGTTTTTTTATTTTTCAAAGTGTTAATGGATATTTTTTGGTGTCAATGTAACGAGCTTAAAGTTTGACAATTTAAGTAAAACGAGAGAAGATGATTTAGAAAGGGATAATTTTAAAAGATATGGCGTTTAAAGTTACGAAATACAGGCTATGCCTATTAATTTATTATTTTGTGAGAGTAATTAAAACACCACAATTAGAATTTTCACTTAATATTTAAACGTTTATTAATCGTTTAATTTATTTGGAAGGAATGTGTCTAGCTCCTAACACACAGGCGGGATGAATGAATAGAACGATAGAGGGCAGGCGAGTACAGAGCTTTGTTGTGTTGAAGCTTGTTTATATTAATTTTTGTAACTAATTTATGTAGAAATTCAACACGCCCCCTCAAAAATTAATCGATAGTTATACAAACAAAAATAGATTTAAATCGACTACCTAACTAAATCACATTAACTTCCAAATACTTGCTGGGGAATTACAATTTGGTCCAACATTCGTTCGAGGGTTGAGGAAAACCCAGTAAAACCTTCAACCAGACCAATTCAAATAAAATTAATACTTATTATAAATGACGTGTGTTCTTAAAATTAATTCGTTCATTACACACTTCTTTACACTGCACTGTTATTGTACACCCATTTTATATCTCATCATTTGAAATGTACTTGCAGGCAGGGCTTTTGTTAATGCGTCGGCCAGCTGTTCACCTGTGGGAATGTAATTTAATTTTATTACATTTTTCTCAACTTGTTCCCGAGAAAAGTGATATTTTATATCAATATGTTTTGACCGTTTATGACTTGACGGGTTATTGGATATGCTTATACATCCATTATTGTCTTCATAAATGACAATTGGTGTAGCAATAGGTATATTTATACTGGCCGCTAAAGACTTTAGCCACAATGCTTCTCTAACTGCCTCGAACAATGCCATATACTCAGCTTCAGTTGAGGAAGCTGCGACTGACAATTGTTTTCGAGTACACCAGGAGATCGTGCACTGGTCAAAGAGTTTAAATAAATACCCAGTTGTACTCTTTCTATCATGTGTATCATTGCCACCCCAGTCTGAGTCTACGTATCCACATAAAATCTCATTGTATTTACACCTTTTGTATTACAATTTAAGATCAGTTGTGCCTTTTAAGTACCTTAGTACCTTTTTTAAACATTGCCATAGTTCTTTATTATTTTTGTGTGTGTACCTGCTCAGTATGTTTACACTGACGCTTAAATCGGGCCTAGTACATAGCATAATATACATAAGGCATCCTATGACGTTTCGACAGGGTGTGTCATATCTTTCCTCGGAATTCAACGCGTCATAGTTTAACTTATTTTCTAAGGGTGTAGACACAGGTTTACACTCATGCATATTAAACTTAGTCAAGACTGTTTTTATGTATGCACTTTGGTCTAAATACACTTGATCACCTTCTCTAGTGATTTTTATGCCTAGAAACAGTTTTATTTCTTTTAAATCGGTCATTTCGAATTTTCTCATCAAATATCTTTTCAAATTAGTCATAGTATTTATGTCAGCGCATACTACTACTAGATCATCAACGTATAACACTACGTATATATTTTTACATATATATCCTTTATCTAGTATATATATACATCTGTCAACTGATGAATTCTGAAACCCTATTTCTTTCAAAGCATGTTGGAATACTTCGAACCAACACCTGGCGGCTTGTTTAAGCCCATATAACGCCTTTTGTAATTTACAAACATAGCCTTCTTTACACGATACACCTTCAGGAACCCTTAAATAGATTTCCTCTTTTAATTCGCCATTTAGGAAGGCGGTCTTAACGTCCAAGTGATGAACTAATAAATTAAATTGATTGGCAAGGCTAATAATGAATCTAAAACTGGCTATTCTGGCGACAGGTGCAAATGTTTCATTATAGCCTGTAAGATATAGATACTCTTGACTAAAACCACGTGCCACTAAACGCGCCTTATATCTTTGAGGATTTCCAAACTCATAATTTTTGACAGTAAATATCCATTTACAATCTACGATGTTTTTGTTTGGCGGTTGTGGTACTAAAGTCCACGTTTCATTTTTATGTAATGAACTAAGTTCCTCTTTAATCGCGCTTTCCCATTTACTTCTATCATTTCTATACTTAATTTCTGCAAATGATTTTGGTAAATTGCATAAAACAGTTTGAGCACATATCAAATAGTCTTGGTCATCAATTTCATTATATGAAACAGGGGGTTTGTCTTTAATCCTATCACTCCTCCTAAGTTCAGTATTTTTGTTTACATTTTGCGTATCATGGTTCAATTTGCAAACTTTAGTAGGACATTCACCGTTCTCACTAGATTTTGAACCATCTAGTTTCGTTTCGAGATAGTTTCGGGACTTACTTGACACTGATTTTGACACACTATCATTATCAGTTTTGTCATGAGAATTTCCAATATTCTCTTCAGGCTTCCAAGAAGGCCTGGACCTCAAAAAGTTAATTTCGTCCACGATAACATCTCTAACCACTACGAAGTTTTCGCAGTCTGGGTTCCAAACTTTATAACCGTTTGGTTCATACCCCACCAAAATACATTTCCATGATTTATCATCAAATTTTGCTTTAGTCGTTTTGTTATGCACATAAACTGTCGATCCAAAAACCTTTAAATATTTTATTTCCGGTTTCCTATCGTGCCACATCTCATATGGTGTTTTTAAAAGTTTGAGGGCTTTAGTCGGTGTTATATTTATCAAATAAACTGCAGTCAAAACTGCCTGACCCCAAAAAACTTTATCTAATTGAGCACCGTTTAAGATAGAACGAGCTTTCTCAGTAATGGTTCTTACCATCCGTTCTGAAACACCATTTTGCTGTGGAGTTCTAGGAACTGTTAAATGGTATGAAATACCCTTTTCAGCACAGAACCTCTTCATTTCGGCAGATAAGTATTCACCACCGTTATCGCAAAACAAGTTTGTTACTTTTAAATTAAAGTTAGCTTCACTTTTTGCGACAAAGTCTTTGAACGCAGCATATACGTCAGACTTGTATGTTATTAAGTATGTAACACAATGATGGGTATACTGATCAACAAACAACACGAAATAATTTTTATTATCAACTGTCATTGGAGTGATAGGACCACAGACATCAGAACTGACAGCAAATAGAGGTCGATTTACGTGACTTCTGTCTTTGGCGTAATTAAACGGCAGGCGGCTCTGCTTCCCATTAATGCAAGCTTCACATAATTCATTATCCGGCACTACAGTGCTTAACTCACTTATGTCCTTAAACAACTCAAGTCGTTTTATTTCAATAAATTTGTTTTTACTCATGTGACCAAGGCGCTGATGCCATAATTTGTAATTAGTTTTGTCACTAGTGCATGCTTGGGAAACAGGACGACTCTCGCTTACAGACGCCACAAAATCTACAGCAATTAAATTGTTAAAGAGCATACCTTTCATCACTGTTTTACCATTTTTGCATATTTGCGCACCATCAGTACTGAAAATGACAGTGTATCCAGCTCGCTGCATTTTGGAAACCGACAGCAAATTGTACGGAACCTCAGGGCAGTACAGAACACCGTCCAAACAGCCCTGGATACCCATGTTGCTGGTAACCTGCAGTGTACCTCTTTTTGTAGCTGAAATAAATTCACCATTTTTAGCAACTGAAATTTTCAGTGGTGTATCTAAAACGACAAAGTTAGTAAACAAGTCTTCTCTATTGATAATGTGATGCGAGGCGCCGGAATCCAGAAGAAAGGTAACTTTGTTATCACAGTCTTGCGTTTCATATTCTCCGGTCATAAAAGCAAATCCTGAGAACTCATTCAATGCTGATTGTTTATTCTGGCTTATCTCAATTGAGTGTACTGTTCTTGGCCGGTTATTGTTTATATTATTGCCCATTTGTTGATTCATTTGTTTGAAATAGAAACAATCATTTCGTTTATGTCCTCTACGCCCACAATGATGACATTTTATTAATTGAGAGTTCTCATTCATTCGTTTTATATACTTATTTGACTCGACTTGTCACTTTTCATTTCAATTTGCAACACTTTTGCGCTCATATCGCCTGACTCGTTTTTCAGCTTCACTTCATGATCCAATAGCCGTGTTTTAATGCCGTGTCATATTATCTTCCGATAACGTCTCGATCGCTGTTATCACTCCGTCGTAAGTTGAGGGTAAACTTAGCAATAAATGAGCAACTTTATCGGTTTCTTCTAACTTCGCACCAGCTGCAAGTAGCTCTGTGATGAGGTCATCGATCGTTGCAAAGTGTTTTATGAGCGACACTTCACTTTTTAACTTTAACGACAACAACTTTTTTCTTAAAGCCAATTGAGTTGCAATGCTCTTACGCTCGTACAACGTATCTAAATTCTTCAAAATGTCTTTTGCCGATACACCCTCCTTAGCGAAACCGAGATAAGAATCCGATAGATATTCGATGATTACATTTTTAGCTGTACTATTATTTTTTTTTCCCACGTTTCGTTGCGAGGTAATGAGTCGTCGTCAATAACTTTTATCACATCCATTTCGTTAAGCAACGCACGAATACGAAACTTCCATACACTATACTTCTCACCGTCGAACGGCTTGATATTTCGTTTTATCTTGGAATGGTCCATTTTTTTTTTTTTTTTTTTTTGTTATTGTTCAACACAGCGGATTTTCACTCGCGCACAACTGGTTCCATAACCTATTAATTTATTATTTTGTGAGAGTAATTAAAACACCACAATTAGAATTTTCACTTAATATTTAAACGTTTATTAATCGTTTAATTTATTTGGAAGGAATGTGTCTAGCTCCTAACACACAGGCGGGATGAATGAATAGAACGATAGAGGGCAGGCGAGTACAGAGCTTTGTTGTGTTGAAGCTTGTTTATATTAATTTTTGTAACTAATTTATGTAGCAATTCAACAATGCCTAGTTTGGAACAAACGCTAAAATTAATGCTGTAGGAACTACAGTTATAATGCAAACGAGGCAAGATGCAATACGCCCCACGCATACAGTCGAGAGTAGTCGTCTCCGCCACGCCGTAGCATAAACGTGTGTGCTATTAATTTATAATAAGAAATGTCACTGTAACATAACTCCGGATCTATAAATAGACTTTATATTGAACTCATTACTTTTCATTATATCCTTCTCCAACCAACTACCAAAGGTTCCTGAGGCTACCCGATATTGAAACCAGCTGAATTACAAACTTTGCTAATTAAAATATACGGCACTTTGTTACCTGATGGAATTTTGTCTTTAACCAAGTAAATAAGGGTTGTACTCATAAATTCTCGGTAACGAGAAGTATCGGTGTTATAATTACATTACCTTTTACCTACACCATCTTAATAAAAACAGTTTGTTTTATTGAAGGTGTCTCAATGTGAAATGGTTTATGATAATACTTTTAATTTGTGTGACTATGATTTTGATTACCTACAGTTCTTTTAGACTTACCCCAAAATGTCCACAGGATTTATTGTACTTTATACAAGCTGTATTCACCCCTTTTTTGTGGTGAGAAGTTTCTCCCGCGAAAATCCCAATGCCTTATTTATTTATTTACTAGCTTTTGCCCGCGACTTCGTCCGCGTGGAATAGTTACTTTGGGCTAACGTTAAATTTAACCCCGATTTTGAAGCATTCTTCATTGGCGCTCCGCTCCTTGTGGCCTTGGCGTAATGATTTAATTAAAAATATTTTTTTCAATTTGAACCAGTAGTTCCTGAGATTATTGCGTTCAAACAAACAAACAAACTCTTCAGTCTTATATTATTAGCATATTAGTATAGATAGCTGTTGCCCGCGACTTCATCCGCGTTTCCGTCGTTTTTCGTAAAAAAAAGTAGCCTATGTCCTTCCTGACGGTTTAGTGATTTTGATGTAACAGACAGATTAACTTTCGTAATTTAGTAGGGAAATATAATATGTCAATCTATAATACTGTTGAAAAATATCGCAATACGGAACCTCACAATATTATTGTTAATAGCTGTGCCCGCGACTCCGTCAGCGTGTAACTCCTTGTGTGTTATTAAGTTAATATATTGGTAATATTGTTTAGATCACGTTCACATGATGCTTAAGTACCTATAGAACGAAATTTTATACCTTCGCCCGCTAGACGGGTCGAGCGCGGCGACCGATTTTCAAAAATAATCCTTATAGCATGATTTAGTATTCACGCGCGATGGCTTACTATTAGCGTATTTCATGTATAACTTTGGTGTTTCTATACCGATTTATATGATTATTTTTTATGGAATAGTTAATAATGTTAACTTTTTCAATGAGGGGTGACTGAGAGTGTTATAAACGTAAGAGTAGACAAATATTATAATCAGAAAGCTTCGAACTGCTAAGCTATCGGGAGTTACACATGTTATTGTGAGTCAACCATAAAAGATAGACATATGCTGTCGTGGGATATTTTTATATAATTTTAAGGAGAACATTTCCGTCATGAAATGATTTCTGTGTAGCTTTAACTATTAAGGTGCACACGCGACGAAAGCTTAAAAAATGGAGTAACTTCTCCCGTTTTTCCAACATTTCCCTTCACTGCTCTGCTCCTATTGATGGTAGCGTGATGAAAAGTATACTATAACCAGCTCAGGAGTATGAAAAATAATTGTACCAAGTTTCGTTAAAATCCGTCGAGAAGTTTTTGTTTCTATAACGGTTATACAGACAGACAGACAGATAAAAATTTTACAGATTGCATTTTTGGCATCAGTATTGATCCCTAATCACCGCCTGATAGTTATTTTGGAAATATATTTCATATATAGAATTGACCTCTCTACAAATTTATTATAAGTATAGATGTACAGACATGATGAAACTTAAAAATAAAAACAGACAAATACATAAAAAAGAGCACAAAGGTGCTGCTTATTTCAGGAGAAATTTCTTCCAGCAGACCTGCGACAGGAGAGTTGGAGATAGATACTCTTTATTGTACAACATAAAAGAATTAAACAAGGACCTAACAACTACAAAGGCTAAAAAAACAAAAACAAACAAACAAAGTACAAAGGATGAGATGAAGAAGAGATGACAGACACACAGTGTGTATATATACTAACTAGCTTCTGCCCGCGACTTCATACGCGTGGGAATGTTTTCCCGCGCAAATCCCGATCTCGTGGGAATTTCAGGATGAAAAGTAGCCTATGTTGTATTCCAGAATGTCAACTATCTACTTACCAAATTTCATTCAGATCGGTTCAGCAGTTTTTGTGTGAAAATATTACAAACATACAAAAACACAAATGTTTCCTCTTTATAATATTAGTTTAAATAAAAGATTAGATTACGTAAATTAAAACAACTAATAGCATAATGTCGTGGAATTTCTAGATTCAAGATTAGCCTGAACAGACAGAAAGAAATACCTACAAACCGACACACAACCATACCGACAGGTGGACAAAATTTCAAAAGATGTTTTGTGTGTTTTAGTATCGTGTCAATAAATATAAGCACTTGAGAAAACACAGTTATTTTGAAATCTGAGACAGATGCTTAGATTTTATTCATATGTAGCTTTTTTTATTGATAATACGTTCGCGTTTGATCACCATCTTATTTGATGGTAAGTGATGATGTGGTCGAAGATGGTGCACGCACGTACGCAAGCACGCTTACCTAGGTGGCAAGCGTGCTCCATCAAGCTCAAGGTTTAGTAGCATTAATTTACTACTTTTTTTCTGTGTGGGAAAATAATTGAAAGACTTCTCCCGCTCTAGGTGGAGCGGAAGGGAGTGTCTGACTCCTACTGACTAAAAATCCACCCTGTTCCTTCAGCTACCCTTAAGTTCGGGGCCGCGGTATCTCAACCCCGCAACCATTAATTTGCTTCATACTTCCTTGCAGGAAGTACAGCTTCATTTTAGCTGACTTAGTTATTTCAAACAGCAGCTACAATTCTTCACGTCTTCTGTAACATTTATGCAACCAAATTCTCCGGATCACTCCACAATTTACGAGACCTATTACTTGTGCATCCTCAAGTTTCTGGACAGAGGCGATGCAGGGCCATAAAATAATGCAAATGGCGCATAAATCTAAGTGAGACATCAGAGCCTAGTAGTAAAACTAAGAACACACTAAGACCCACTTTCGTTGATGTAAAACTGCCAAATGTGGGGTGGCTGATTTAAGAAGATTTGTGAAGATAGATGGGAGAGTAAATGCTAACGAATGTGGAGACGGTGTTTTGAATCAAATAAATGAGAATTTGAGAGGCCATATTTTTATCTATTTGAAGTGTTAGCTTATTTCTGGCAACTCTAGGTATTTAATCGACTCAAACCTATGTTACTCATTTGACAGCTCGTATAACTTGTCAATCGGCTATGACGATTTGTGTCATACACTATGATAGATGACTAACAGACGGCCTGTGCAGACAGCGTTCTTGCTCGAGACGCCGTCTATTGAACACGCCTCTAACACCAGTGTAGAACTTATTATTATATGCTTATTTAAGTGATATATCTGGATACTGTTCTCAAATTGTGCTGCATTGGACTCGATCGAGCGGAGAGCTAAAAGGCTTATAGGCGACGAGATGTTAGTGAACAAGCTTCATAGCCTGGCTCATCAGTGAACCGTTGCTTGCCTGTCGGTTTTCTATAGATTGTACTTCGGGGAGTGTGCGCAGGAGCTCCATGACCTGATTCCTCCATCTCCATTTCACTACCGGTCTACCAGACGCACGGCTGGGTACCACCCACATCTGGTTGATATACCGTCTTGTCGTACCAAGCGCTTGTCCTCCACATTTATTGTGCGCACAGCCAAGTTGTGGCATTTTCTGTCGGCTTCTGTGTTCCCTGCCACTTATGCCTTTCAGCCTTTAAAGCACGAGTAAATAGGCATCTTCTGGGCTCGCTCGTCACATTGTAGACCTCATCTATCGCTTACCATCAGGCTCAACCGTAATAAAAAAAAAATATTATGGAAAATGCATTAAATTTATGATGTGGTTGGTTTTCTATTGCAATCACCTTTACTTCTGGACCGAGGCTTACAAAACTAATCATCCCACGTCGTGTTAGACGAGCGCTTTATAGAACAGTCAGCGCAAAGTTGTAAGGGTAACTGAATGAACGAGGTGAGTTTTTATTCAGTAGAAGACTGGCATACCTACTTTACCGTTTGCGCGAGCGGGTGGAGATTCAATGACATCCCTGAAAAAAAATATTCTTTTCCTTAATAACGTTTAGGCAATATGAAATGGAAGTGTATCAGGTTTCTTAATTGGTGGTTACCTCTCTAATAATGGTTAGGTCGTCATCGTACGTTGGTCTTTTCGTACTAGCTCGTCTGTTTAGCCTTATCTCTCTTTTAATGTTGGCATCGGCTTCCAGGCAGTCTAACCTAGTACTAGTTTTTTACACGAAAAGACAATCTATCTGACCTCCATAACTCAGTAGTCGAGAAGCGGTACCCCTTGACAATTAGACTGGTGCTAGATTTTCTAGCTACTAACTTACGGGGGTAAAGACTGCCAAAAAGACTGTCAAAAATGTATAAATACCAGTCGGGAGCAACGGCTTAGCTTGATTTACGAGGTATGGAGGTATCTGAATGAAGTAGAATGGTCACCCATACAAGTTCCAACCTCACCCAAAATTGCTTAACCGTGAAGATGGGCCGGTTTGTCTGTTATTATTTAGCCACGAGCGTTTCAGCTTTCTTACTATTTTTTTTTCTCGTACTACCAGTCTATTAGAAACGCTTTTCCTAACCGTTTGTACTAACATCACAAATGCAGACGAGATTCTGCGTAATTTATTTTCTTGAAAAAAAGCTTTCTTTAAAAGTAAGTCAGACGCACTTTTCACTTTGTTAACATTCTGTAACAATTTTCAATCTCGTAAGAAGGTATTCCTTTGAAGAACTTGAAAATTAAATTTTAATCTGAACATAGTGAAAGAAAATTAGCGAGACATTTTGTAGCGTCTCATGTGTTATCTATATGTCAGAAATAATCTTTACATTGCTTTGAGAACAAGCAAAGTTTATATTCAGTTTGTAGAAAAAAAAAACTGTTTTCTTTTCTCGCAATCCTATCTTAACTTTCTGTCTGCGAAAGCTGAAACACGTTGAGAATGTTAAGTTTAAAGAGCTTTTGAGTCAGCGGTGTCGCTAGTCTGTAGTCGGTACAATGTTAACATAACTACTATTCAAAGCGAAATGTTATTACTTTAATGGTCGGTGCACGGATGCTGAATGCTGTAACGGAGAAAATGAAAGGGGAAGATGGAATGGGGCCCAAGTTTTTGTTGAACGTCTCACGTGCACGAATTCATACTTACATGAAAGATATATTTTTGCGATTTTACTTTGATGTCACTAAGTTGCGTCTAAATATTGAAAGATGTATCAATAAGTCATGATCAGAAAAGAGAACGTTTTGAGAATACTGTCATTGTGCGTACAACTAAGAAATGGAATTCCCTGCCTGGTTTCCTGGTAGCTAAAATTTGGGGGCATTATTTAAGTCCAGAGTTAATAAGTTACTTCTAGGTAAGGGTACTCCATCTTCGATCACATTTTCGCTTACCAACAAAAAAATATGTTGTTTACAAAGTCTCCACGGTGGTCCACATCAGACAATTCTGTTTTGATTTTACCATGGAACATTCATACAAACACGTACATTGTTCAAGTCTGCAGGCTGACTCATATCCGTCGAACAATAGGCAATCAGCGCCATAAAAACTCAGCGGGCTGGTGCGGCACTAATTTGATGGCACCAGCTGCACCGCATGTCGACAGGTGGGAGCCATTTTATTTTAGCAATTTTTTTTTAAAGTACGGTAGTGAGGTAAGTTCTCACTTCAAGGTACTTCTCTATTTTGTCGTTCCAGTGATTAAAAAATACTAAAGATAGTTTGCTTTCTAGATTTCAATAAATTAAATTTATAATATGTTACTAGCTGTCCCGGCAGACCTTGTTCTGCCTTATTTCTCTAAAACAAAGTAATATTGTTTTTTTTTTATATTAATAGCTGCCTCGACAGATTTCGTTCTGTCAAAAGTGATTGGCCTGTCACAGTCTAATAGAAATAAAATAACATTGAAAGACTTTATACCCTGTTTTGTAACCTAAGAGACAAAGTTGACATTACGACGGTGGCCAGTTTTTTGCAATTCTTAAATAGTGATGTTCAACTATCGAAACTTAACGTTAATAAAATCAAGTATCGGTTTTTTATAATGAGTTATCCTGAAATAATGTATAGGTATGTTAAAATGTAGAAATACAAAATTAGTAATGTAAGATATATATATTTTTAATAACATAATTAATTACAGGTATTCGTTAATCTGATTCAAATAATGACTCCATATCTTAAGAATATTCTGAATCATCAGAATCGTCAAGTATTTTTAACATAAACTTATCAGTAATGTCGACGACTATATGGATGACACATAAAAACACACAATAAGTCGGTCTTTATTGTGTACAAGCAGGCGGGACCCAATCGATCATATTATGTATATATTTATAAAAATGGGATGGGTCCCGCCTGCTTGTAAATTTTTAAATAAAAATGTGCTTGTTTCTTTCCTTTCAGTTGAGCAGTCCGGATTTTAGTTTTTTTTTTATTACCTTTTTATTTTATTGCTTTTTTTCATTATGTTAAAGATTTCACAGATTATTATCAACTCTTCCTGGGAATAGTGGTCTTGGAGCGTATTTAGAAGTTTATTCGGATCAACTGCACAAATAGAGCCTTCTAGTGCCCTTACTCTGCTCAATACAATATAGACCTTTTGTAAATAAATTATAAATTAAATACATCACAGCTAAGGTCTTCCCTTACAGTTATTATCGGTGTCGGGCCGGGTCAATGAGACACTGTTCCCTACATATTCACAGAATTAAGCGTCCACCGATGGCGTTGTCGATATCGATGCCGGGCCGGGCCGGCCAATGTATTGTTACTGCCCAGCACAATATAAGCGGCAGCATCATCACAGGGTCAAGCCAATAAAATCATCACCACCTTCACCAAGTGAAGGTACACCAACTTTAGCTGACCTATAAAGTTATCAAAGAAGAATATTATAGTATATTGTTATTATAGGATATTTAGCTGAGTTGGAGCGGGAATTATACCCATATTACTAGTTCTCTTTATAAAAAAGACCTATTCAACGATACCCCAACGATATGTGATATAGTTTGCCAATTTTTTATAATTAACTGCCATATCTCTTGTGACACTCGCATGGTTAAGACGAATTGATTAACGTAGACTGTGAAACACATTACCCTTCTTTACGTCACGCAGTCGGGTAAAAAGTAACGATTCAACAAACCGGTATCGTAGGTATAACACAGCACAAAAGAGCGGGTAACATTATTTCGAAACTTGACATTTGCATGTCTTAATTATGTCTCTGAGATTAAAAAACAGGGTATAGCAATATTTAATGTAGTGATAATTTAAGTCCATGCAGCCTCTTTCCATCCAAAATACTGCACCAACGCTTATGTTCTTATCACTTATTTTCTTTCACGATTACTGATCATCATTAAGTAAAATAACACAATTTCTTACACAATAAAAATTACTATAAAACAATTTTGAGAAATCTTGTTATATTATTTTCATTAATGGCATGTAACCTCTGATCATCTTGAAGGCATACCAAAGATAATCCTAACACGCCTTTTTTATGCTTTAATTGACGTCAAATGTTTGACAGCTGGGGGCAGAGTGGTTTGTATGGGAAAATAAAATTGATGTTTTTACTATTTTTCTCGTTTTTTTTTTTTACTTTTATATTCTCCTCCCTTCCTCAGACTTCATCAAACACAACAAAAAAGAAATCAGCCAAATCGGTTCAGTCGTTCTCGAGTTTTGCGCTTAGCAACACATTTAGCGATTAATTTTTAACCGACTTCAAAAAAAGGAGGAGGTTCTCAATTCGTCTTGAACTTTTTTTTTATCTATGTTACCTCATTACTCGCAGACGGCTGGACCGATTTCAAAAATTCTTTTTTTGTTTGAAAGGGTATACTTTCTAGTTGGTCTCATTGTCATCATGTTTGGATTTGATGATGGAATCATGGAGAAATCGAGGAAACTCTTCAAATATCATAGGCACACCTATAGCGTTTTGGGTATTTGTTATACCTTGTGTAGTTGCTCTCGAAAAGCACCATTTGAGGAAGTGGAACTGATGATGAAGACCCCAGATGGCCACTGAAACTACTCAATAATAAGTATTTCGTGGATTGCGAGTAGATTACTTGAATATAGATGTTAAGCACTTTATGCTCGTCACAGTGCATATGGTGAAGTAGAGCTGACGGTGATGTACCAGGAGAACTCCTCAAAAATTAACGGCTCTGCACCGGGAAAAGCAATATTTTGTAAAAGGTGATAAGTAGTTGACATTTTGGCTTTTGTAACTAGACAAATTACAAACCGACTCACTAAAAAGCGTGAAAATTTAAAAAAAAAAAAATCGGTTCGACTTCTATATAAAAACACTACAAAGGCAAAAATAACTTCGATTTCGGAAGGCGGTGTCAAAAAATAAAGAAAATATAAAACGAATGACACCGACTACCAAAATTAAAGTTATTTTTGCCTTTGTAGTGTTTTTATATAGAAGTCGGTTCTATATTTTGCAATTTTTTTTATAAACATAAATTATTAACACATTACGTATAACAAATTATATGTAACATTTGTTTTTAATTTTATTTCATTTGACGATGCAACAAAAAAATACATTGTGGCTTAAATTTTATTTCTCATTACATACTTACAATGTTGGCACACCTAATTTAAAGTAGACTGTACAAGGATGTCACTTTTCTTTAATTAAGACCCATTACTTACTGTATTTCATATTTTTATTCAATTTTTCATTGCATTTCACTTTTTTTCACTAAGCTATAATTTGGTTTTTTTTTTTATATAGTTGACCATAGTAGTAGTTGGCTTGCGTTTGACCATAATCTCACCTGATGTTAACCGATGATGTGGTCGAAGATGAAGAACGCTTGCCTAGAAGTAACCTATTCACTCGCGGAAAATTATAATGATTGATTACGTAACTCCTGAAATGGAATCTCTACACGTTAGTAATGATCTAGTTCAAGCACTACACGGTAGTCAATAATCTAGAGCAACCCACCCCGGAATCGCACGGAAAGCATAATTATTTTACCCGGGGTAAGTCCTCTTGCAGGTGGAGTAAGGCTGTGACTGAGTGGCGTCCAAGGCCTGGAAAGTGGAGCGTTGGTCGTCCGCCAGCGAGATGGGCAGACGACATAGTTGCCAGCGCAGGGATACCCTGGATGAGATTCCCTCATGAACATGGAGCTTGGCACAAGCGAAGAGAGGCCTATACCCAGCAGTGGAGAAAGTCAGGCTGCGGATGATGATGGTGATGACGCCCGCTTGCTTCCGGACCAGCCGTCTACCGGCCTTTTTTGGTTACATGTAATTATAAAACAGTGACATCTTCTAAACTATGTGTTTAAATGAAATAATGTAAATTAGATGTAAGTTGAATACACAAAGTAAATTATGTAATTATTTAAACAAGGTTAAAGAAGATAAAGCATTTTATTCAGTTCAGGTAAGTGGGTCACAATAATGAATTTTCTGGAGACTAGGAGTCCCTGTGTTTCAATAAGGATTAATTGGAGAATATGGCTAAGAAAATAACTTCTCGTTTTCTAATTAATATGTAATGCTCGTAGTTATTGGGAGATTTTAAAAGACCTAAAACTTTTGAAAAACATAGTCTTGTCTTTGATCTTGGTTTGCGTGGTGCATGCCAGTAAAGCACCCAGCTGGCATGACTGTTCCATAACTTTTATCATAAGGCATATATCAGCCAACTTACACACAATCTTACTAAATAAGTGATTTATGAAAAAAGCATTATACAATATGCTTTTTTTCATAAATCACTGTGCCTGTTAGTTGAAACCGCATGAAATCCGTACAGCAGTTTTTGCGTTTATCACGAACAAACTGACATACGGTCACGGTAAAGGACTCTGTTTTATAAGATATAGTGATGACGTGATTATTTACTGTTTTTGACTTTGTGTTTCAAACAACTTTAATACATTTTCAGTAGCGTTTTGTAAGAAGAGAAGCCGACACAATTTTTCAATGCCACTTGAGCGGGAAAACTTAACCAATTAAAGCCAGACGTTCTTAAACGCAAGATTAATTTGTATTCTCAAGTCTCATTACCCTCAAACGATCTGGAAGCTTCTGCAGATAGTTTTTCAATAGGTTCGAACTTGGAATAAAGAAAGAAAGAAGTACAATACACGGTAACTGTTAGGAAAGTAGTTTCTTTAGATGATAAAGACGACGACCGTGCTTAGACTACAGTTGTATAAATTACAGTAATAGTAAATAGTAAATACACGTAATTTGATTACAAATGAAGAGTCAAAAAAGGGCTAGAATATTTATACTCGGAAATCGAATTCGAGATAAAAAATGTAAAAAAAAAGTGTTGCCAATTTTAAATAATAACCTTAATTTTGTAGTTTGACTAAAAGTTCTAAAACATAGTGCTAAAATTGTATACATATATTAAACAGTTAAAGTATAATATTGCACACAGTTTTCAACGATAACGTAACGTAAACTACGATACATGAATAAAATATAACTGTTTGAAATAAAATCGTGCAAATTATTTTTATGCTACTGGCAAGAAGGCAGCGGTCTTAAACATTTGGATTTCATTTAGTGTTTTAAACTAACGAAACGCCTGGGCTTCGCATGGTTGCTTTTTACTAATTAAACAAATGAGAATTTTCTTACACACAAACCTTATCCTGAAAATTATGAACAGAACAAAAAGAAATCTTCCAAATCGGTGAAAAAAATTAGAAATTTGTTCATAATAATATAAATCTTTTATTTTCGTTTCAAGGACCTTACCTATTATATTACGACTTGGCTTAGGTTATCATATTTTTAATTTTGACACACTGCTTTATTGTTCTTCCTAAAATATAGTATATATAGTGGTCAGTGGTCCTGACTGCTATGCGCAAGGTCGTGGGTTCGATTCCCACCTAGGACAAATATTTGTGTGATGAGCACGGTCATTTGTTCTTTGTCTGGGTGTAATTTATCTATAATATGTATGTATTTAGAAATATATATGTATGTTTATCAGTTGTCTAGTATCCATATCACAAGCTCTGCTTAGTTTGGGACTAGATGGCGTTGTGTGAAAAAAAAAAAAGTTGTGGAATATATTATTATGTCTTTATTTTCAATATATACATATAAATTACATTTTTAAATATTCTCTAAAAAAAAACATTTAAAAATATAAAAAATAGTAGCCCACCGGTACCGGGAACAGGGTCCAAGCTACCGGCGGTCAGGGCTCCATAGAGAGGAACCTCCTGACGATACGCGCCGTGTCCAGGAGTACCACTCTCTGAAGCAAGCCCTTGACCCAACCGTCTAACGAGAGCCTCCTGAGGTGTTGGTTGAGGCTCTTGGCTATTAAGCCATTGGCTGAGATGACTATCGGTACAATGATTGCCGAGCTCACATCCCACATGTCGACAATCTCGTGTGCCAAGTCAAGATACTTGATTTGCTTATCTTTCTCAGCTTTCACGAGGTTCTCGTCATGCGGGATGGTTATGTCGACAATCATGGCACGCCTCACGATTCGGTCCACCACCACTATATCCGGCTTATTGGCTACAATAGTCCTGTCAGTGATGATGGACCGATCCCAGTATAATGTGACATGGCCGTTGTCGAGAACTGAGTCGGGCACATACCTATAGTACGGCACTTCCGATTCCACAAGAGAATATTTCAGAGCAAGTTGCTGATGAATTATCTTGGCTGCAAGGTTGTGCCTGTGCAAGTACTCTCCATTAGCAAGACGAGAACAACCAGAGATAATGTGGCGGATTGATTCACCCGGACGGTGACACGCCCGACATATGTCAACCGTGCCATCCTTCACAATAAATTTCCGGTAGTTGTTCGTCATGATAACTTCGTCCATAATTGCACAAACAAAACCTTCGGTTTCCCCAAAGAGGTCACCGAAGCGCAACCAAGCTACGGACGCTACTTGGTCTACGTCGGACCCATGTAGGGCCCGGAAAAAACGTCCATGAAGCTCCTTACTCTGCCATATCCCTCTGCGATCGTTAGTGTCTAGCACTGCAGGTTTGCGCCAGTTCTCATTAGCCAAGGAGAGCGGGGTGAGTCCCTTATCCACCGCTACTACATCTCGAAGCATACCCACTTCAGAAGCAAGGAAATGTTCCCTGAGACTGCATACCTCGCGGTTGTGGAGAGTTTTAGCATTCAAAAAGCCTCGACCTCCACATTTCCGCGGGATATACAGCCTCATCACTGATGAGCGTGGGTGATGCATTCGATATGCAGTCAGCAATGTACGAACTCTCCTATCCAGTTCGTCAAGTTCAGTTTGAGTCCATTTGAGTACGCCGAAAGAGTATATCAACACTGGCATGACCCAACCGTTGAAGGCACGCACCTTGTTCCCGCCCGATAGAAGGCTTTATATTATTATTATTATTATTATTATTAATACAAAAATTAAAAAGAATAACGTAATTTGAATTACTAGGGATATGTTGACTACCCCTAAACCGTCACTTTGACAATGACAATTCATTGTTTACATTTTTGAAAACGAATCTGATTTTTGGGTATAGAGTTTCCGCAAAACAAGTGCACAGTTCGAGTTTATTTATTTATTTACACTTCATGCACATAGCTACACAGACGGAATCAATGCCGACCATGAGTGGTGAAGACATGGTGTGGGAGGTGCAATACGTACGTGATAAACGAAAATAATAAAAAAAAACTTAACACATAAAAGCTAGTACCATAAAATTCATTCATATATTCAGCTTCTTTGATACACCGAATTCGTGAGAGCCATTGGAACACTAAGATGATTTTTGAGTTCTATAACCTCCTTACCTATATACTATCTTTCTGTGAAACTTCCATTAAAATCGTTTCAGCCGTTCCAGAAGTTAGCCCAGATAAACAGGAAGACAAGAAATTCAATAAATGTTTGTGTTTAATATCATGTAAATAACTATCCAATAAAAAACAATACTTGTCAAAAAAACTAAGTTTCGCAACTCAATTCTTCTACCATAAAAAGTTGTGAGGTCCATGTAATACCAAGTCGGTTATTAATTTATTCAGTCCTTACTTAAGGGACCTTCTGTCTTAAGTTGTTACGTAATTATCTAACCTAACAACATCTTATAGTGACCATATCAATATTAAAAATCTTTAACGTTTTAAATAAATAGATTGACTCGGCCATCGCATGAAAACACAATATATCTCACAAGTAATACATACATATATAAATTAGATTGTTTTTGCGATTGCCAAGTCAATCTATTTATTATACAGTTATTTATGCAGTTGATGTATCTATAAAACTGGACTGAAATTGAAAACTATTCTAGTTTTTCCTTGATTCATAGACTAAACACTAATTGTATTCTAAATTTGAAGCTTCTATGTCTACTAGAAGTGTCTTAGACTTTTGATGATCCCATCAGTCAGTCAGTAGGTGACAAAATCAAGAAAAATTGACTCGTTACAATTCTTAAACTACTGGTTCAAATTGAATAAAATTTGAAATATACCGTGTTTATACAATGCCTGCTTGGTTACTGAAAATTCAGGCTTCTAGTTTTATACACAACGAAGTTATACGGGGTCGAAAATGGCCTGAACTGCTTCGAGAAAAGTATGGTACGGCTGTGCCGCTTTTTGTTCGACTTGGCGGGGGCACTGCCGTGCCCCCAGATGTATATAAGCACATTATTTTGAAATCATAGATAGATGTTGCAATTTTATGTACATGTAGTTATTAGCTTTTGCCCGCGATTTCGTTCGTATGGGAGGGTTTTCTCGCGTAAATTGCGATCCCATGAGAATTGTAGGATAAAAAGTAGTTATTCCAGGATGTCAACTATCTAATTTCATTCAGATATGTATACAACGTGTAATTTAAAGGGTATATACATACCAAGTGCATGGCTTCTTTGGATGATAATAAACGATATGGCAAGGGTTTTGTAATCCTAAATCTACGTGTGTAGAACTTATTACAAATTCCAATACACTGATACCAGAGACCGAATTTTTCAAATTAAGAAGGTCGAAAAGAATTGTGAAATTATCGTGAAAAAATTATCGTGTTATTGGCAAGTGACGTGGAAAGTTATTGACCCTCGTAGTGCTGTGACACGTTGAAACCAATGAAACCAATAATTTGGTATCAATTCTTTGAGTCAGTTATTTTGTGCTGAAACTGTGCATAGAGACTGCATACCAGATATTGTCTTCAGCCCTTTTGGATAGATATGGGGTTTCCGTTACACGTTGTATATGTAAGCGCCATCGTTATATGGTGGAAATCCCACCCATACGCACTAAACGTTTTAGGAATACTTTCATTGTGCGTACGGCTAAAGAGTGGAATTCCCTGCCGGAGTCTGTTTCCCGATAGCTATAACCTAGGGGTCTTTAAGTCAAGAGTGAATAGGTTACTTCTAGGTAAGCGTGCTCCATCTTCGACCACATCATCACTTGCCATCAGGTGAGATGGTGGTCAAACGCGAACCTATTATCAATAAAAAAAAATGTTCAGTAGTTTTTGCGTGAAAGAGTAACAAACATCTTCACAGACTTTCGCATTCATAATTAGTGAGATGTATAGATAATAAAACAATCAATACAAGACAATTATAAGTTTTTCCAGCTCAGTTCTGGTGGGCATAGTGGCTTTGAATCTAAATCGCACGCAATTATTGTAAGGACAACTTTAAGAAAGTTCACTCAACAATTTTATAGCCTACTTGGATCTATCGGCTTACCTCTGAGAGGGCTAGGAAAACAGCGACTTTATATTAATTATTTCAAAGGTTTTGCAAAGTTCGTACAGTAGAACGGATTCCATGAATAAGCACAAGTGACGGAACGGTATTCTGTCTGTCACGATGTACGGTGTTGAGACGTGGACGCTTAAACGGAAAGCTGTGTATAGGCTCAACATAGCACAAAGAGCCATGAAGCGTTCCATACTTGGCATCAGGCTAGTTGATCAGGTTCTAAAGTCGAAATCCGAACTCGTACGAAAGTACTTATTGGATATCGGAAATCGCATGATGGAACTCAAGTGGAATTGGGCAGGACACCTAGGACGACACGGTGATGATGATGATGAACGGAACCTATGAACCCAACCTATCCTCAGACGGATATCCTTTTGTCACAGCCAATTTTCTCCGAAACTGGATAGGTTCAGTATTTTGGATATACATTTTATAACTTCTGTAAACACAGAAGTAAAATGAAGGTGAATAAATTAATTTTGAACGACACAGAATTTATGGACTGTGCCGTGTAGTATTCGTGACGGTTTAAGGTTATAAATGCTTTTCAATTTATTGATTAAATTAGTCAACGTTCCCCGCTATCTTCGTGGCTAAACACGAACAGACAATGGACAGACCTCGCCGTGTTCCATGAAACTTTTCAATTTACAAGGAATATTCTAGACAGGTTTCTTTTTATAACAACAGGAGTAAGACAGTGCTCGGTGCCTTCTACGGACAATCTCATTGAATTTTGATTTATTAAGTACACTTTATTTCTTCAAATATAAATAATACTCTTGTATTTTATGGATATCGTAATGTGATTTTAACATGCTAAGTGGAGCTTCGTTGAATTTAGGTAGATGTTTGATGATACTCTCGTGTTTATCATCATCTGATGGTAAGTGATGATGCTGTCGAAAATGAAGTACGCTTACCTAAAAGTAAAATAGAAGTGGATTTGAAATCCACTTCTCAGCTGTACACACAATGAAAGTATAAAGTTTTATGCATCTTTATAGTGGGATATCAACCATGTAACGATGGCGCATCACCGTATTCTGTCTAATGTCTACATAGAAGATGCCTTTGGAATCATTAATCATACTATTAATATCGATTGCCATTCGGCAATCGATATTAATAGTATGATTAATGATGTTATGTTTTATAAAAATACATAACAATAAGGTAAAAAAACCTTATTATTATATGTGTATGTGTCTGTTTTAATTAAAAAAAAACCCCGACGGTTTTTGACAGGAATTTTTTAATGTATAACGTGGAATTTTAATGGAAATAGTGATGTGTTGAAAGTCAATGCTATGATGTTTTGGTATGTAATATATGAAGTTAGTTGCATTTCTCCTATCTTTTCGTGTAATTATGTTAAAAGTCAAAAATTATTTTAGAGTACAATACTTTTATGATTAATTGATGTAAACCAGAAAAAAACATCTCCTTTGGGATTGAACTAGAATAATGCCACCAACTGCCAGCAAATAATAAATAAAATGTATTTATTTGTAATTACAAGCAAGAAATACAAACACTGTTTTTTTTACATATTGTTTTTATAAAAGTCAATTGATTTGTGGTAGTATCACCTGTAACACACCTGTGTTACAGGTGATACTACCACAAATCCTCCTCACCAGGTCCCCAGTGAGTTTACAAACAATAAAACAAAGAAAAAACTATAAAATAAAAGGGATTACAAAAAAAAAAAAAAAAACATGTTGGGACGTTCTTATGAATGTAAACACGTGTGTTGTGTGTTATTATTTTTTCCTGTAGAGATTTCAAAAACAGAAATTCACCCATAAAAATGGCACTGAAACATTATTATATGCAATTTAATATTTTGTAGAATTTACGTAATTATTATTGCCGGAAAATGGTCTACTGCATCTACAACATGTTTCGTAAATAACACCCCAATTAGAACATTAAAATCATAATAGGTATATATACTGAAGTTTTACTTTAAAACGTCAAAAGCTAGAGCACGATTCGAATCGGTCGTTTCCCATCGAGACGAACCGGCAAGAAACTCCACTCCACTTTTAAAAAGTAATGTATCTTTACAATCTTTGCCTAACACAGTTTCTCACATTATTAAACATAATACAATGTAATAACTAATCAGAAACGAATCTAATAGTCTACAGGATTCTTGCAATCACCATAAAAATGAGCTTTACGAAACTGACTACTAATAGACTAAAACAAATCACACAAAATATGTTTATATATAAGTAATAAATATAATATGTATATACAACATGTAACATAATTAACGCACATCCTGAAATTAGTTTGTTCAGAATCGTTTACTGAATCTACATTTATCGGTTTAAATTTAAAAAAAAAATATCGAAATTTTTATCCCAAAGCAATTAAATCTACGTAAATTACAAATTACACTTTCGCTGTATAGTAAAAACAAACTAACTATGGACCGTAAATTAAAGTAGTAACTTTTTAAATGCAGATTTATATAAATTCCGTCATTCAGTACACATTACAGAAAAATGAAACTCATTTAAAGGAAGTTAAAGTCTTGCTAAAAAAAAACAGGTTAAACAAGTAAAACTAAAAATTCAGAGTATGTATTATAATAATAAAATAATTTTCTAATCGGGTTGTTTGAGGGTGTGCGTTACTTAAGATACATGTTGTATATATAACAACAACAATACCACACGCACAATAAAGTGCAGTTGTTAATAGACCTTTATACAAAAACGCAGTTACAATAAGCCAGTGAAGCCACATATGCAGAATGAATCATTGCCAAGCAGTCTTATCTACAACGTGGACTACGTTGCCAATGATTAATTTAATGCTTTTTTTCATGACAAAGAGGTCCGTCGATATTGAAGCAAGATTAAAATAGCTAATAGATTGCCTTCTCTCCCCTGCGCGTCACTTGGCCTGCAGCTTGCAACTATTAATAAGCTGTCGCGAGCTAATCGCTTGGCACGACAAACACCTGATGCTAAATACATTTTTGACTGACTTTACTGATTACTTTTTTGACTGATCAGATATTAAATAGACTATCCTATATTCATTAACTTGCAGACAGCTGCGACCGTGTGCGCTGTTTGTAAATTTCGCTATATTCAAGACTAGTAGTCACGCTGGGCTTCCCTCCCGTGGCCTTATAACGATAAAAAGATATCCCTATTTTTTGCAGACCCCTGAGTTTGTTTCGGTGTTTCTTCTCAGGGTAGTCATTTAGGAAACACCGGCCTCATCTAGTTTAAATTTACAAAAAAATGACGTGTAAAAGTGTTATTTATTTTTATAGTTGATAGGCTTGCGTTTGACCATAATCTCACCTGATGTTAAGCGACGATGTGGTCGAAGATGAAGCACGCTTGCCTAGAAGTAACCTATTCACTCTTGACTTAAAGACTTCCAGGTTGTAACTATCAGAAAACACAGACTCCGGCAGGGAATTCCACTCTTTAGCCGTACGCACAATGAAACTATTTCCAAAACGTTTCGTGCGTATGGGTGGGATGTCCACCATGTAACGATGGCGCATCGCCGTTTGTTTTGTAGTCCGATGATGGAACGGGCTTGGTGGAATAAGACTGTGCAATTCCATCGCACACTCCCCGAAATGTAACCGATAGAAAACTGACAGGCTTGCAACACGTCGCCGATGTTCTAGGCTCTGGAGCCTTGTCTCGACCAGTTTCTCGTTGCCGATGAGCCTTTTGGCCCGTTTATCTATAGACTCAAGTGCATCAAGCTTAATAACCAGTTTGCAAAATAAAGATAATTTATCATTTGCAGTTGGGATAAAAGTAGCCTATAACTTTTCCTATGCATCAAGCTACTTCCTAACCAAATTTTATCTAAATCCACCCAGTACTTTCGAAGATTAACGCGTTCAAACAAACAAACTTTTTCGCTTTATAATATTAGTATAGATTTAGGATTTTATGTGTCTGCTGCGATTTCGGGAATGTTTCAATGAGATATCGTGATTCTGGAACACAAAAGCAATTGAAGGAACGGTTTTTAGTCAGTAGGAACCTGACACTCCCTTCTGATTCACCCAGACAGGGAGGAAACATTTGATGTTTTCCTTCCCAAAAAAAAGGAGACTATCCCTGTACTCATACAGCAATAATTGACTGCTCTTAAGCCGTGTACGCACGTACGAACCAATTTGTTGCGTTGCATGATACGCAACAACTTGGTTCGCGCGTGCGTACCACTTATGAACATCAAACACTCTGTTCGTCGAACATGTTTGCGGCGATCCTATTAGTATGTTATGTATGGACGGTGTTCAAAGAGCTTTAATAAATGTTACCAAACAAAAACTATTCACATAGAACTTTGCAGGGTACAGGCGGGGCAGCAGAGGTACCCCTTCGTCTTCTTCTTGAGGTTCTTTATTGTGCGCGAACTGGATTCGAACTATATACGCGTTCATATTCGAATATGCTGTCCATACGTACGAACCAAATGTTCAAGTACGATGATTGTGTTCGCTATGTTCGTGTTCGTACGTGTGTACACGGCTTTATAGTTTCTACGATCTATGCCCTACTAAAAAACTTAATACGAGCTGCAGATGTAAATAATTGCTGGTAATACAGTTAAGAGGAAAACTGATCTATTGTCAAAGTTAGATTTTGCAAATTGTACACTAATTAATATAGAGTTCAGAAATCTTAGACATACAGGGAGAAAATTGGGAAAGACACGCATTCATGTGATTATTGGTGTGGAGAGATATGTGTCTTAGTAGTGCACGAAACTTCCCATTATTAGTTTGCAAAGAGTCCTGAAATACTTTAGTTATATTGCCAGAAAAGAAGGGCACAATCTTGAGTAACTGGTGGTTATAAGTAAGATTGATGGCAAGAGACCAATGAAACGAAGTCCTTGCAGATGAACAGTCCAGATCCGTGCAATACAGGACACCAACTGACACAATGCTTTCTATCCTGCCAAGCCAGGAACAAATGGAGAGGAACCGTCCGGCAGAAAATAATTGTACAAGTAGGGAATCACAGTCCTCAGTAATGAGAAAGAGGACTGCGACAAAACTAGCCTCCCGTATATTTCACGAAATAGCCGCTCTGCGCCGAAATATCTCACAAAATGCCTGAGAATTTAATTTAGAAACTTGTTCTCCGAAAACTAATTATACGTTCACAATACGACGCGATTAATTTCGTTATCTTAAACTGTTTCACCTCCTAAGCATTTGTTTGTGAGAGTTATGCCTCATTCGAGACTGTTTCTACAATTTGTATTGTTTCACTTGGAGATTACGTTCTGACTGAGCGCTGGACTTAAAATAATTAATGTATTCAAAACGGATACAAATTGGTGGATAATTTGATAAGAGAATTGAGTTATGTTCATTGTTTTGCTTTTTAATTGCACAAAATAAATGTCCATTTATAAATCGTGACTCAGTAGTTGCGATGGCTTATAATACAAAGAAAGAAAATTGCGTTTATTGGCACATATGTATAAAAAGACGGGTACCTTTTAGCTCAACCAAGTATAGGCAAAATTACTTTATTGTCCATGCAAGTAGAAGCTTTAATAACCGGTGTAAGCAGCACGATTTTGACCCGTTACTGTGTTGTATGTGTTATTTATATCTGCTATCTAATTAGTCATTTTGAATATTGTATTTATGATATGGTTATTATACTTTCATTGTGCGTACTGCTAAGGAGTGGAATTCCCTGCCGGAGTCTGTGTTACCTGATCGCTATAACCTGGGAGTCTTTAAGTCAAGAGTGAATAGGTTACTTCTAGGCAAGCGTGCTCCATCTTCGACCACATCATCACTTACCATCAGGTGAGATGGTGGGCAAATGCAAGCCTATTATCAATAAAAAAAAAATAAACCCTTTAAGTGTTCAATTTAAGATTTTCCTGCCTCTAAACGTGAGGACTTAATTGGCTCACTGTCTACTAAACTATATATTTTCTGTATTTAATAGCTGTTAGTCCTCCATACTTCTTAAATAAATGAATAAATAAAAATTAAACATTACTGTGTCAAAAGGGCACAACAATAAAGTCAAAAGTCAGCGGCGACGCCTCGTGTTCCACGCACGCCTCAAAGAGAAGTCATCAGTGATGAGGGGGCCCAATACAGCTTGCCTGCCTGACGGTATTGCGGGAATTTCCTAACGATATACCGAAGCCCAATAACGTAGTATCGATATTGTTGTGGAGATTTCCTAACAAAAACAGATATTCGATGTTATATTATATTAGACCAGCGACCCGGCCCGACTTCGCTCGGGTAATAATAATCGTTCTTTATTTCAGACAACAAGATCCACAATAATAAAAACTTACAATCCTAAATGTTCGTCACAATATAAGCAAATATAGAGTTTATATTGTGAGCGACGTGTTCGCTTCGCTTCATCGATATCATAACTATTTAACTTCTCGTCCGATAATTTTTATTTTGCGATAACTCATAAGATATTCATTTATTAATATAGTGAAAGCAATTTTGATCTACGTTAAATGCTCAACGTGTCTGATGTATTTAATTAGATAAGGTAATACTGTAGTTACTGTTAAAAGTAACTCATAATTTTATTGTAATTTGTAAAAGAAAAAGATGGTTATTGTGGGTAATCCTTGGGAGATAGATATATGCCATCGGATTTTGTTTTGTTGATCTATAATAGAGGAACAATCTCAATATACTTTGTTTTCTTATAATTCAAAATGTTTTGGCAGCGTTTTCGATTAAAGCTCCCGATCGGCTTATTTTTCCGACTTATTGAATTAGTATCGTTGTATTTCATCCACATTAAATAAAAACTTACCTTACTTATACCTTTCTCTATCTGTTAGTGAAAACTGTAAGAAAATCCATCCAGTACCTTTTGAGTTTATCGCGAACAGACAGACGCGGCGGGGGACTTTGTTTTATAATATTTTTAGATTATAACATAAATAAATACATCCCTGTTAAATGGCACTGGACGAGTTATGTAAGTGATGCAGCTGACGTGGCACAGTTTGGTCTCTTCTGAAGCAGAACTTGAGAGAGGTGGCGATGCGAAATGGACGTACACCTGAGCTGGTCCGGATGAGGCTTTGATCAGTTGGACAATACATATTAGGAAAATGGAACAGAAATAATTCAACATTTGCTTAGTCTTTTCCCGATTATATTGGGGTCGGTTTCCAGTCTAATGGCGGCTCCACATTAGCGCCGTGAAGCCCCGTAAACAGGCGCAAACGCGAATGTGGATGGTTTTCGCGGGGTTCACGCGCATTCACGCCTGTTCCCCGATCAGTGTTGTTATTTTGTCCCGCGACAAAGGGTTCGCGCCGCCTTCGCGCGGCTTTCACGCGTACACATCCACATTCACGGCCCCATGCCAGTTTACTCCGGACTACAAAGGCGAACGTTATCAGGCCACAGTCAGTTTAATAACATCATCATGGACATCATTTGACAGATTGTTGTAGCTTGATGTGCTGACGTCTGTACATAGGGCTCAAGTCACTATGCTAGATGATAATGGTACAATGTTTTATAGCATTGGTCAATCTAAGCAGATATTTTTTTTCAAGTCATTTGCAATTTAGAAGGAATTGTTTTTATATTATGTAGCAGCAGCTTCTACGTGGATTTCGCGGCAGGTTTCACGAACGATTGAAGTATCCCGTGAATGTGGAGGGCACGACTTGTGCCGTGAATTCACGGCGAGAATTCGCGCGTGAATTCACGGCACTAATGTGGAGCCGCCATAATACGATGTAAGTAAGTACTGTAGTGTTCTACCTGGAGCGACTTATCATCTGACCTGCGTAACACGGTAGCCCTCAGTGACTAGTGTCATATTTTCTGGCTCCTGACTACCTGTGACTGTTAAAGATGTACAAATGACATTCTACAGCTGGACGATCCTCTTACCGTGATTTCCGAGGCTTGGAATAATCTTGACATATTGAGACAGTCATCCATTTACGAACAAATGTTGTTTTACCTTGAAGATCGATCTAGCAGCTGTTATTATTAAGCTACGTGATTCCGAACGTAAACAATTCACTGGTCGAATCAAAGCTCCAGAGCCTTGAACATCGACGACGAGTTGCAAGTTTATCGGTTTTCTATCGGTTACATTTCGGGGAGTGTGCGATGGAATTACACAATTACACTGCCAAGCCCGTTCCATCATCGGTCTACAAGACAAACGGCGATGCGCCATCGTTACATGGTGGACATCCCACCCATACGCACAAAACGTTTTGGGAATACTTTCATTATGCGTTTGGCTAAGGAGTGGAATTCCCTGCTGGAGTCTGTGTTTCCTGATCGCTATAGCCTGGGAGTCTTTAAGTCAAGAGTGAATAGGTTACTTTTAGGTAAGCGTGCTCCATCTTCGACCACATAATCGCTTAGTAACGTAAATAATTATATATATTCCTATAAAAAATAAGCATTGCCATACAACATGGTAATGCTGCCAGTCTTCTGGGCACGTTTCCGGACGACAGCGATGAGCGATGTGGAGGAGTACTTCGATGCTTAAGCTAAGGTTTAGCAGTGTTTTAAAATTATTTTTTTAAATTTCAAATAAAAGTTTAAAAGAAATCATATATTCATTTCGGTAAATGATAATGATACCTATTATTTTTTTTTTATTATCAGTTAGTATTTTCACAAAACAATTATTTATTTATTTATTAAAACTTTATGCAACACAAAATGTACAAAGGCAGTCTTAATGCCATTGGCATTCTCTACCAGTCAACCATGGGTGGTATTAATTATTGTTTATTAAATTTGTCACCTATTCAAAACATACCGGACCCGGATCCATTGTACAGATTCATTTGTTTTGCAAAATGAAATAAAACCTAATTTCAATTGTATCTAAACCCTACCCTCCTCACCATTTCTATAAAAATGTGTTCAACGCAGACAGCTACAAAAATAAATTGCCATATGTTAGAGTAAGTTAGGATGAATAGAAACGTAAATTTATTATTTATTTCTCATACTAGCTTCTGCCCGTGGCTTCACTTGTGTGTAAAGTTTCTATAATAGTGAAAAACATTAGTCTGTGATATGTCACGTCTGAACCACTTAACCGATTAGATTCTTTTATCTCAGACGTGTAAGAGTAACAAACAGACAAAATTACTTTCGCATTTATAATATTAGTAGGAATTTCTCATTTATTTATTCGTTCAGAAATAACGGGTATTAGTTTGCTTAGTTACCTACACATTACATAAATATGGGTAAACATAATTCTATGTATGCCCGCTATTCCATTCTTACGACCTGTTTATGGAGTGTCTAGCCTAGTACTTATTATTTTTCCGCCGTTTCTATCGGTTGAAAACATAATTATGTCTACACTAATTTTATAATAATAATAAGTATTTTGTTTTAGATAAATTCAAAAACTACTAGACCGATCTCAAAACATCTTTCACTGATATAAAGCTGCGTTATTTAAAAGTAACATTAGCTACTGCGAAAAATCTACTCACGCGAGTGAATCCACGGGCAGAAACTAATCGTTATACCTTTAACTAGCTTGTGCCAGCGGCTTTGCCCGCGTGGGAAGTTTTTCCCTTGTAAATCCCGATACCGTGGGAAAATCCTTTCTTAGCGGATGCCTACGTCATAACATCTACCTGCATGCCAAATTTCAGCCCGATCCGTCCAGTGGTTTGGGCTGAGCGTTGATAGATCACTATGTCAGTCAGTCAGTCAGTCACCTTTGAGTTATATATTTAGATATCTAATTCCATTGAGTTGCTATATCTGCGGTCTGAGTGAGTATTTTGATAAGAAGCAAAGATTGTGTTGAAATGAAATGAAATATTTATTTTGTAAATTGGTTATAAATAACACTTTTACATGTCATGTTTTTTTGCGTGTTAAGTTTAGTTTAGCTTGATTTCGTTTCTTTATAGAAAGCATAGGTATCTAATCATTTTCCTCTATACCTTCATCAGGTGCACATGACGTGTGCGAAAAACATGTATGCTATATACCAAATTCGATGGGAAACTTCTCTAAAATAAAAGTTCTCTTCTAAAGTGGAGTGACAGAATTTTTAACTTCTTCACGAAATCACATTTAAATTCTACACTCTTTGACACTTAAATCACCAACTCAGATTATCCGTGGAATAAAGTCGCATGTATCAAGTAGGTACATTTATAGGTATATGTTCGGCGATGTTTCGCTTGATAAGGGCCCGGGCCGCTGTCAGATCGATCCGACCCCAACTGTCACTTCGAGATTAAAACATAGCTCAACTACAAACGTATAAATCTCCGCATAAAAAACAGACCTCGAATTAAAGTATCAAAACTCTTTTTGTTTATGGAAAAGGACTGATTGTATTTTCCTTTTGATCTGAAAATGTATTGGTCCATTGTGCTTTTGTATTTCAAGATATTGAGGTTCTAATATCTTTAGAATGGACTTTTAGATTATGTTGATATAAGATTTATGTTTATCAAACTTCCAATAAAGTTAAATGGTGATTCTTAATCTTTATTTTGTATGAAATTTTTGGGACTGTATTGTTTACCTTTGTAGCTTTGATGGTTTCATTCATCAAAAAAAATTGTGACCAAGAGCCAGAGTAGTATCTGGCTAAAGTTTCTCCATGTCGAATATTTAGAAACAGAGGAGCTCGTGGCTAAGATAATAAAAATCATATAAATCCATCTACAAGAGCAGTCCGTGGATGATTACCATCTTAAAAATGGAAGTTCTTTGTAAAAAACGCTAAGCCCGTCAGTCTCGGCTTTCATTTGTCATTACTGAAACTAAAAAATCTGCCAACAATTTTACCAAGGGGTGTACCCAGTTACTGGGTCGTGGAGATCAGAGACAGTCGCTCATTCAATTAGAATGGAACAAATTTCTCAGAAGTTGCTTGGATTTGTGCAAGATTTATGGCATGTAGGATCGTTTTACCTTTACGAGGAGATTAAAGTGACAAATTTTTGTGTTCTATAGGTACCTACGCTTCTGCCTTATCCTTCGGGTAATACAGGTGCAATAATATTGTAAAAAGCTCATAACACATAATATCTGAAGTTATCTGACTTTTATCGTGAGCTGTAGTCATTCGAAACTCAGAAAAGAGAGAATTAACAATGAACATATACCGCCCGTGCGAGCATAAACGTGAAAATTAATTTAAATTCAGCGTAACGTTCGAAATTCACTTTATTAATACGATCACGAGGGACATTATAATGAATGTGGCGTCGATGAGGTACGATATACTGTAACTGGTGACTATTTTGTGGGATTTCAGCTTTGTTAGTTGACCGGATTAATGTTTTACGTAGATCGCTCATCGGTTAATACGTAGCGATATTATATATTGTTGCGCGGCTCTAAGAGCTTTCAGCACAAATATTGGAGCCGGACAGGACCAAATCTATCCAGGGTAACGGGAATTTTTTGATTAGATACCGTGGACCCACCCCGGAACGCGAGAGCAACTGAACCAACAATGTAAGTTTTTGGTCAGTACGAGTCTGATACTCCCTTCCTCTCCACACAAAGCGAAAAGAGTCATAAAAAATGATTTTTCTTCCGATATAAAACGGGTCACAAGATCTCACAATAGCCTGTCAGGCGTATTTTGTTTTAATAGCAAAGTTCAAGAGGTTGACACATTCTTAAAAAAAAAATTCAGGTAGACAAAAAAAAGAAAGTTCAGTTTGGGACATTTCCGGAAGCCATGAATTAGCGCAGAAATTGATCACATGCACACACACTAAGTCCTTGCTAGGTAGCTACGGCAAATTATTTCAAAAAGAAGATGTACGAGCCCTCGTTACTTTCGCCTGCTAACTCGTAACGTCACGTCCTCCCAATGGCAATATCTTAATACAAATTGTAAGACATTCGCAAAATGTAGGCAATTCAATTTTCCACCAGCCCCAGACGCATGGGTACTTAAAACTTGGAGAATTTATACAATTGTTTATTTATAGGCGTTTTGAGTAAAACTTTTGGAGTTATATTAAATTTATGTAACCTTATTTGGATTCTCTCATGTAGACAGTATTTATCAAGACTTTATAACGCTAAGTCTTTGTATTTTCTCAATGGCAAGCATAATTACTTGGGTAAAGGGGTTTAAAGTTAACAAAAAAATTAGGTTAGTATTATTGTTAGTTGACAAAAAGTTTTATTTAAATAGTTGAAATTGATTGGGCAAAACACTAATTATGTCATTCCAGTAGACCTTTGTACATAACTCAAAAATAACATATTACATCATACCATCCAAAAGTAATATCATTTATCACGCCATAACGTTGTCGACAAATTGTAAATAACGATGTAAAGGGTATTTCAATGGGGAATCTGAGCGCCATACATATTGATGGAGAGAAATCAATGGCGTATGAATTAATGAGCACTGGCGTGAGATGGCAGGGCTGTTACCAGGCGTGTGACGTCATGGAAAAATATGGCGGACTTTATTTGGATTTTCCTCATACTTTTGTGTTTTGTTTTATAATTTAAGAGTAGTTGGAAAATCGAATGACACGGAAGAGTCTAATTACTAAGATGTCAGCCTTGTAATTTATTTATTTATTTAAATTTCATGTACGATGGCCGGCCCATCAACCTACTCCAATCTGTCAAAATAATTTAATAGATTTACAAATTTATCACAACATGATAAGGTTCAAACTCAATTGGGTAAATTTGACAGATTCGGATAGCTTGATGTGCTGGCGACTGCACAATGGTGATACATGGGCGGACATTCTCTACCAGTCAACTAACCCCACCCATTACACAATTGCCGTGAACCCAATCCAGACACAAGCATATTTAGCTTAGTTGGTGAGCTTAACAAGATTGCTAGTAATGTGAATTCTTCCCATATTGCTAGTTATTATTTTTAAAAAATATTTAATTTTTCAGTTTTAAAGGAAGGGGGTTTAAAAATAAACAAAAATAGATATTTTCATATCTATAAAAAATACATACTTTCACTAAGGCCTGAAAAAGCTTCTAGATATCACTGTCATCTGAAAAACCCAGAAGACTGACAACTCCTCTACGTTGAATGGCTATGTTTTCTTTGGGCAAAGAAGGAGCCAGCCCTCAGTTATTGCATTATTTTTGTTTAAAATTTTCCTCATCATCATGAGCTTAGCGGTTTCCCAACGATGTTGAGGTCAGCTTACAGTCTGGCTGTCTGACCACTAGTGTTTTACAAGGAGCGACTGCCTATCTGACCTCCACAACCCAGTAACTGGGTAACACGATACCCCTGAGACATAGGAAGATTTGTGTAATGTTTTCGCACTACTGACTACTCGTAAAAACTGTCAAAGTACTTATTATATACAGGTTGTAACAGATTAAGCGCAATACCTCAGACACCCCAATTAGAATATTAAATTATAAATCTAAAACAACATCCGTAACTAAATAAATTGATACCAAACCTAGACATTTTTATAAAATAGTTATCCTTACTAAACGCAAAACGTATGTGCGTCATACAATATCCTTACGCAGACGCATACACTCATACAATGTTAGTGGCCGACACGCCTACGAGCGCGTTTCCTTGAATTAAGGATTGTATTAATTTGTTATGATACTTTGTTTCCATTTTAAGTTAAATGAAAGATTTTTCCGTTAAAATGTAACACCTATTTTTAAATCGATTCAAAAGCCGATTCTAAATGTTAGCAGATATACAACGTGTAACAGAATAAACGCAATTCCTGAAAGTAGTTGGTTCAGAATCGGCTTTTGAATCGATTTCCGTCATAAAACATACGTGTTAACATATTACAGCTTATAAAGTCTTATTTAAACAATCGAAAACAATATGTAGAAATATCACAGATAGATCCTGAAACAAAGCATGAAAGGGCTTATCGTTCACGTGATAGAAAAGTCACATACGGTGTACCACAAGGGAGTGTGCTCGGTCCCCCTTTATTTTTATTATACATAAATGACCTACCAAAAGTTACAAAACACCATATGACATTATTTGCTGACGATAGCACGGTTACCATTATTTGTAAAGACAAACAACTGTATGATTCTGACGTTACTAATACTATACACACAATTATAACATGGCTTAATAACAATAATCTTAAGATAAATATTGACAAAACTAAATTAATGACATTTGACCAACGCAAAAATATACTATTATCAATTCAGTACAACGATAAAAAAATTAATCAAGTAAGCACTTCTAAATTTCTATGCTTAACAATAGATCAACGACTAGACTGGAAAGCACACACGATAGACTTGGCGAAGAGGCTCAGTAAGTCGGCCTATGCTTTATATAAACTAGCACCAGTCATAGGAACAGATGCAATTGTAACGGCTTATCATGGTATGGCTGGTTCAATTCTACGATATGGGGTTATTTTTTGGGGAAACTCCACAAATAGGGAACTTATATTTAAAGCCCAGAAAAAGTGCATCAGAGCAATGTTTGGTTTAAAAAGCACAGAAACATGTAAACCTTTCTTTATAAAATGTAAAATACTGACATTACCCTCTTAGTACATTTTTGAAGTTGCAGTATTTGTAAAAACTAATCCAAATTTATTCCCCACGTTGTCCGACAGAAATAGCCGCAGTTGATGACATATCCACATGTTGTGCTCTAGATAGTCTAAAACAGCTTTAATGAGATATAGTGTTTTTGCATGGCACCAATTATTTATGATCATATACCAGATAGCATTAAAACATTAAACATACATTTAAAAAAATTCTGATAAGCAAATCTTATTATAATGTTTCGGAGTTCCTGAATGAGAAAATACGGCTGTAATCATTACTTATTTTTTTAATTCTATCTTTCTTTGACATTTATAAAATAATGATAATGACTTGTTTAAATTGTGATCTGAAATGGTATTTTTGACTATGTTTCAAGTGTTGACATTGATATTTATAATTGTAATTTTAGTAATTTAATATTCTATTCTATAATCTTACTTTGACTATTATGACTTGAGTAATTATTTATTGTTAATTTAAAACTGTAAATTATCTATGTAAGCCCTACGGGTAGACTTTTGAGCACTTTTTATTATAACTGACATTCTGTAAACTACCAAGAGTCACATGAATAAATGATTATGATTATGATTATTAAATTTTGACGGAAAATTCTTTAATTTAAAATGGGAACAGTATCATGATTAATAAAGACAATCCTTAATTCAAGAAGATGCGTTCGTGTGCGTGTCGGCCGCTAACATTGCATGAGTGTATGCGTCTACGTAAGGATATTGTATGACGCACATACGTTTTGCATTTAGTAAGGATAACTATTTAAAAAAAATGTCTAGGTTTGATTTCAATTTAATTAGTTACGAATGTTGTTTTAGACTTATAATTTAATATTCTAATTGGGGTGTCTGAGGTATTGCGCTTAATCTGTTACAACTTGTATACAAAGTCGTGAAATTTTAACTTACTTCATTGCGCCAACCACAATTTGAACCCAGAGCGAGTGTACCGCACACTGTTATTTGGTAGATTTAGCAACCATCTATCTACCATGTAATCTTCAGGATGTCATTGTTGTAGTGTTGAGACATTCACCTATCGACGGTCCGACCCGTGCCGCTATTATTAGTTATCCACGAGCTCTTCCAAATTGGATATACATACAAAAAATAATTGACTAAACATAAAATATGAAAATATTGATAGCAAAAACTTTCCTTCAAGATTTTCATGAAGTAATTTAATCGCAATAATCACAGAACGACTCACCTTGGAATAATAAAAGAAAGCTAAAACATGAAATTGATATTCGTCGATCCGAACTAAGAAAAAGCTTTTCTATTTAGAAAAAATGAGGGATAACGTTAATACGAATAAGGACGCATTCCCACTATGTCGTGACGACAGACTATCGTGTCGTTTAAGGCGTCGTAGCTTGTTTATCTAAATGGAGGTGTTCGCATATGGGACAACACGATAAACAATCGTCCACGACTTTCTTCCAGTGACGACAGATTGTCAAGACAATTTGAACGTCTAGCACGAGAGTCGTACAAGAATAAAGAAAACCGGCCAGAAGAGTTCCGTACCATTATCTATAAAAACGGCAAAAAAAAATCACGTTTGTTGTATAAGAGCCGCCTTTTTTGACTTATCTAAAGCTTTTGACTTAGTTTCTCACGACCTGTTACTACGAAAATTGGAGGCAATTGGTATAAGAGGTGTTGCACTTCAATGGATATCGACATATCTAAGTAACAGACAACAGCGTGTTATAATTACAAAAGTAAATCGACATAACGATATGACACCACACTCTTCTGAACTTAAAAGCAACAAATATGACGTTCCACAAGGAAGTGTGTTAGGCCCAATTTTATTCATATTGTATATTAATTCAATTACTAATATAACAATCATAAATGCAAATTATTTGCTGATGACATTTCCATTATTGTGACATCTGACAAAAAGACTAATACAATTGACGATCATGAAACTGACATTAATAACACAATTGACATATTAATTGAATGGCTAAATATAAATAATTTATCATTAAATCTTTCAAAGTCTGTATATATACAATTTAATCGATCATACAATTCTAAATATAATAACAACCTAAATATAAATAAAATTGGTGAAGTAACGAAAACTAAGTTTTTGGGCGTTACTTTGGATCAAGACATGAATTGGAAAGTCGCAAAACAAATAAATAAGTTTGTATTTGCCCTAAGAAAAATTAGGAATATTACAAATGTCCAAACGGTAATAACATCATATCGTGCATATGTTGAATCGGTGTTACGGTATGGATTAATAATATGGGGTAATAGCACTGATCAAAATAGAGCATTTGTTGTACAAAAAAAAATGCATTCGAGCAATCTATGGGCTTCAATTCGACTACTCTTGTCGGCCTGTATTTCAGAAACTTGGTTTGTTACCGCTACCGTCTCTTTATATATATGAGATATGTATGTTTGTGTGGAAGAATAAGGAATTATTTACAAAAGCAGACGATGCACATCCTCGAATCCGGCGCGACCCTCACAGGCTCGTGCTGGATGTCATGCCAAGGCTAGCTAAATATAATAAAAGCTGTTTGTATATGTGTGTAGAAATATTTTATAGGATACCGAGTTATCTAAAAATTCTCAATACCAGATTATTTAAAAGTAAATTGTATGATTGGCTGTCCAATAATAGTTTTTATAGTCTTAAAGAGTTTTTTGTTGACAAAAAACATTGATGAATTGTATGCACAAAAATTTGCACGCTTATAATGTTAAGCAGAAACATGTATGCTCTGTATTCAAACTTTGTACCATCTTTTATACCGTGTTTTTATGCAAATAAATATTATTACTATTACTATTACTAAAATATTTTTTTAATTCTGTTTTTCGTATTTTTTGTTATAGTGGCAACAGAAATACATCATCTATGAAAATTTCAACTGTATAGCTATCACGGTTCATGAAATACAGCCTGGTGACAGACAGACAGACAGCGGAGCCGTAGTAATAAGGTCCCGTTTTTCTTAATATTTGTTTATTACCACGGTGCTTTTAGTCAATGACAACACTGTTTCTTCTTGTTTATGAGTCTTATTTCGCTTTTAAGTAATAATACACTGTTTGAATTCTAAATTTACTGTTTTTATAAATATTTATAAATTACGAGCACAATTACATCGAATGTTTACTTGTCAGCTGTCATGTTCTTATTAAGAAGTAATACATTATTTAAAATATATTCTTCATAAATTGTTTTCGAGAACTATATTCACTACTGATCCTTAAAATAACGGAGAGTTAAAATAATAATAAAATTGTCGTCACAATCTAGTCAGAAAATCAACGATTAAATATTTCGACTACACCGTGACGATAAACAGTCGTTGTTATGAAGACAGTTCGATGCGTCAGTTGACCAACAACAATACTCAAACAAACTATCGTAATGTTAAGTTTTTTTTTGTTTAAACTAATACTTTAGAAAAAATATCTCGTGTGAAAGTAACTCCTGATTCCATTCTGTAGTTTTTTTTCCTCTGGTAGCTTTCATTATGGCACTTTAATGTAAAAATATTATGAACGAAGTCACGCGGGGCTTCTCTCCCGTCGATTTTAACACGATAAAAACATAATACTCCATCTTTACAGTCGGATAAAACGTAGCCTATAACCTTCCTCAAGCTTCAAGCTACTTTCATACCCTATTTCTTCAAAATTCACCCAGTATTTTTGAAGATTAGCGCGATTTTCAAACAAACATTTCCGCTGTATAATATTGTATAGATTTAACATCGGTGTATGCTTGATAGACAAATAAATAAATCATCACGACATAGTGGAAACGCACCCTAGTCATAGATTTTGTTTCAATTAAAAAGTCATCTGAAGTAAGAACTCTCATTAAAATCTTTTGAAATGAGTTCATTCTACTGTTGTACGTAAGTACTATTAAGTTCTTTTAACACTGTTGGACGTAACGGGAACTCAACATTTAATCCTGTAATTGGTTTGTGGATGCCAGAGAGTACGTTCAGAATTAGTATCAACGTTTTCATACTAGTGATGGTGAAAGTCTAGTTATAGACTGAAAATGTTTTAGCGTCTAATCTAAGTCTGTGTTTTCAGTAACAATTACTAATGGTACAGAGATTAGCCCGGTGTTAAACAAACAGCCAGAAAATGTTTGTTTATGTTTTAGTATCGAGTAAACAACTACTATGCGATTCAGATAAGAATAGGAACTGTTTTTTAAGTCATAATTAGTTTTTAAGCCATAATTTCCTCTGTCTTCTTTTAATTGTTGGTACCAATTTAGCCCTGACCCTGAGAGTAAACGCATGGTGTAAACGCAAAGGCCCAAAAGCCATGGCAAAATGACTACAGACATTTTATTGATGACTAACTGCTGCCCGCAACTTCGTTCACGTGGGAGCATTTCCCGCGTAAATCCCGATCCTGTGGGAATTCCGAGATAAAAAGTAGTTATGTGTTATTCCAGGATGTCAACTATCTACTTACCAAATTTCATTAAAATCCATCCAGTAGGTCCAGAGATTAGCGTGATCAAACAGAAAGACTTTCTTTTAATTTTTTTTGCCTTGTTACCGTTTTTAACTCACCTTAATTATTATTTTTGTATAAAGTTTAAATGTACAGACACACTTTTTTTACTTTTTTATTATATGTATATATAGATAGATGTATTGATAAGCTCGCACCAAAATAAGGAGAGATGACTATTCTTTTCGTAATCTTCGTGAATAATTTTTTAATCAATTCTTGTTTTGCTCACTGTACCTAACTTTTTCGATTTGACTGCTATGACGTCACAAAATGGCAAAAAGTCGATTCTTTTGTTAGTTGAATCGCACTGTGTAAGCAACTGATAAAATACAGCTATTTTTAAATCACAGACAGAGACCCGAATTTTTATTTATAAATATTCATGTATACATATTATATATACAGCCAGTTTAATATCGTTTAGTCATGTCATCAACAGGCTATGTATTTCAAAGGGCAATGTTGCATGTGGGTATGTAATCGCTGGCAACGGATGGTTACCAACAAGACAAAGGTTTTTATCTTTTATCTTCGTAACCTAAGGTAGCGATAACCTAAATTTTAAAGGATTTAATGGTATACAAACAACACAGGTCTAGACTTTGGGGATCTAGAAATTGAAATTTGCTGGCGAGGGTGTTGTAAATATTTTCAGATCCTGCTTTTAGCCTAATTTATTTAGCTTACCAATTCAATCAGACATAAATTTACAATTCTGCTGTAAGACGGGGGCTAAGTTGAACGCGCTGTTCGTTTAAGGGCCAGCGTGTTGCAAGTGATAATAAAAATTTACGCGCCAATAAAATATGTCCGCCGAGTGAATCCATACGAGAGTATAACCTGTAAAACGGTTTACGTCCGTGTAAATCTTGAGTCGTACAACTTAAATGGAAAGGTTTTATTGGTGGAATTCACGTGTGTTGAGAGGACGGGAAATATATAGTTGAATGAAACTTTGTTTGGTTCTTTTCGTAGTGAAGAACCAATTTAATTGTTTTCGCATTATCATCTCAGTGACATACAAAATGGAATCAAGCGTTGCTGGTTGGCGTGGTTTGTTTGCATGTGGTATGTTTTATTGCATCCTTTCTGCATGTGCATATAATATTTGCGGGCGGGAGGGCAGTGCTGCATACTGCATGCAATATTGATCATCTGGTTTTTGGCGGAATTAACACTAGATATTTTCCTGAAGTATTAATCTCAGTGGCAATCAGTGTCAAAAACTCGTAGACATGTTAGAACATGACTATTTTGTTATTTTAAAAAAATAATCTATGCGTTTGAATGGCTCTGTCCAGACGTTGCAAGCATTTTGCATTTATCGTGTCGCTGCACTTAGAACTAGATGAGCTAAACAATATGACGAACAGTATCATGGTAGGTGTATTGAAATTGAAAAACATTTATTCGGACGAAGACACACACAACAACATGCAATACAAAATTACAAACATTATAAAAAAATTATAAAAATAATCGTTGAGCTTGTCCACACCGAAAAGGATACCAACTCAGTTCTTACCAGTACCGTAAATGTAAAATAATCCTTATTTTGCAATATGGTTATTAAATAACACCTTTACATGTCATTATTTTGGTAAATTTAAACTAGATGAAACCATAGTCTATAGGATATCTACAGAGAACTTGAAATTCCTTAATTAGAAGTTATTGTAGCGTGTGACACAGCATTGCAATAAAACGAAAATGTACATATATTTGCAATTAATACAGAAATAAAAGTAATTGCGCCTAGATTTTTTGTCTCTTCGAATTAATTACCGAAAAAAGAAAGAACGTTTTACGAATTCCTTTTCAAATAAAATACACTAAATTAACCGAGACACCCAAGTGGAGAACTGAATGTAATGAACAAATAAGATAAATTGAGTACAAGCTGAGCACATTCTTTACGAAAATACAATTGGAATTCCAATGCCGATAAAATAAATGCCTCACATTTAAGTATCAAGTTGCTCACTTTCTGTCTACTTAACTTTTGTTCTACACACGTTAAGAATCTGCACATTCTAACTTTTCTTTAAGTTCTGATACTCCAGATGAGATTCATTTCATATTCAGTCGCTTTTTCTCTGGAATGCGCATCCTCTCGGGATCAGGACGGTCGCTTGACGTCATAAATTTCAAAGAAAATTTACGATTTAATTTCCACCTTCTATACATACAGCTAAATAAAACTGAAGTGTAGGTATGTCTGTGATTTCATAATAACTGTATTTCCTCAAGTGTTTATAGATCTTTACACTATACTTAAACACAAACCCTCTTTTTAACATTTTTGTCTGTCTGTCCTACTATTTGTCCAGGCTAATCTACGTGGGATTTAAATAGGCCTTTCATTGGATGATAGAGAGTCATAGGGTAACTTATAGGCTTTATTCTGGAATTCCTACGATCTGGATTTACGCAGGAAAACTACCAACGCGAGCAAAGTCGCACTTACAGCTAGTCGCAAGTAAGCAAACACAAGTCATTTACTTTTCTAGGTTATTTTTTTTTTAACATACAATTCGACCCTCCCAAGCAATAACTCGGTAATCGAAAAATCAAAATTTTACAGGAGAAAAGATTTACTGATTTTATCAAATATCTTTTCAACGAGTAGGACTATTGAAGTTATTGGTATATTAAATGAAAGCTATGTTTACGCGGAATATGACTGTGACGTTAAAATGAAATTCCTTTTATTAAAAACCTGGTAATTTATGAAAATAAATAATACTTAAAAATATATAAACTATTACAGTAATAGTACTTACGGGGTTATTGCAGAAATTTTATCACATAATTAATATTTCGTAACATTATATTATGGACTTTTACGATGTTAACTTTTTATCGTAGGGCTGATACATCGGGCACGCCGCAATTGCGGCGGTAAGACCCCTCTTTGAGGAGTGGCTAGATCGGCGTCACGGCGGCGTCCTGACCTACCGCATGACGCAGGTCCTCACCGGACACGGAAGTTTCGGGAGGTACCTGTGTCTGATGGGAAAGGAGGAAACGCCTGGGTGTCACCACTGCGAGGGTCGCCCTGAGGACACCGTAGAGCACACGGTGCAAGACTGCCCCGCCTGGGCAGAGCACCGACGTGTCCTCACGGTGGCGATAGGCGGAGACCTCTTGCGCCCGGCATTGGTCGAGGCCATGCTGCGGGGCGAGAGGGAGTGCGAAGCGGTCGCCTCCTTCTGCGAAGCAGTCGTGCTTCCGAAGGAGGAGGCGGGCCGCGTGAGGGAGAGGATGGCGTCCTCTCTCCAGCCTAGCCGCAGTGGTAGACGCCCACGGCGTCGGACGTCGGCCGACGATCTCCGGCCACCGTAGGCGCGGGCATGCGGACAGCGAGTAAAGGGCAACTCGCTGTCCGACCATGGACCATGCCTGGGTCGACGGCGCGTCGTGTTCCACGCGCGCCTCAAAGAGCGTCAGCAACATGACAAGGCCCCCTCTGCAGAGGGCCGAAGCCTGCCGGGGTCGTGGGACTCATCCCATTACCGTGGCCCCGGTACGTAAAGGGTTATTGAAGGAACACCGTGGATTTTAGTCAGTAAAAGTCTGACAGTCCCTCCCACCCTGCCCGGGGTGGGAGGACTTGTTTGATAATTTTACCACGTAAAAAAAAGGGCTGATACATAACGTGCTTTTACGGAGTTATTGTGGTAATATCCAATAATTTTAGAGACGGTATTGATAAATAACATAGTCATTGAAATATTACGTACGTTAATGAGCCAATACCAATCTTAAATAACATTGTTATTGTTTATTACGAAATACATATTTTAAAATGAATTCAACAAAAACTTCGCACTCACGTTTACCAAAAACTTCATGAAAATTATCTACGCCATTAACCCGGTAAACGCAACTTACCAAAATAAAATATAATTTATTTTCTTTCGTAAAATTCTATAACAGGTTATTTGCTGATATATCGCACACTTAGAATGAAAGTGACCTAACTCTAAATTCGTGTAATTTCAGATTTTGATGTAAACTGGCTTGAAACATAACTCTGAATTGCCGTGGAAACAGGAATCTGAATTACGAGTTATAAAGAGACAGCTTATACATATGCCACTTGATATATATTAATATAATTTATTCAATGCTGCTTTATTAGTTATTAAATCTCAAATCCAAAAAATACTATTTTTTGAATTAGGTCCCTTTCATTATGAGTGTGCGATATATTTCTGTCTAAATTCCCAACAATAAACACGTGTGTCACAATATGTTTGTAAATATCATTAGGAAAATTTTGAAAAAAATTGCTAAGGTGTATTCTAGTCCATAGATTCCGAATTAGACATAACAGGATAAAACCCATAATAGCACATTACCGAGTTATTGCTTGGGAGGGTCGAATTATATTCGTATCTATATATTTATAGCGTCAATATCCCAATGACTAAGACATCGGACTTGTGATCGAGAGGTCATGGGTTCGAACCCCACCCATTATACTATTGCCGTGAACGCTTAGTTGGAGGGGTTAACAAGATTGATAGTAGGTGTGAATTGTACACACATAGCTAATTGTATTTTTTTTTATTAATTTGTAATTTGTATATTTTATGTTACATGTTAAAGTTTAGTTTTTAAATCATGATCCGTGCTGATAAAATAATACAGCTGTCACGCTATCTCTTCACCTCATTTGAATGGAACAGAGCGCCTAGGGTATTAAACCTTTGTACGTGTGTGCATAAATTCTAAATAAAAACAGAGTATAAAGAGATAGAAACTCGTAACAAAGGCGTTGTGTGACAATAGTTATTCAGTAGACAGCTAAGTATTTTCTTGTTAGAAAGCAAGATGGCACAAAACCTCAATACATTTACATGGAGTTAAATATTCATTCGTGTTCATTCATTTAGGGTCGAAAGACGTGGGTCTGAATAAATATAGTGTTTTGTTTCTTTGGTGTTACTTTGTGATCGTGGTTGGCATTTGTAAATGGAGTGTGTACTACACTACAGTCTTATCTCTTCGTCCGTCAAGTCTTCGTCAATGCTCTCGTTTTCATATTGTCGACATTGAGGTAATATATGTACATATTACCTCAATGATTATCGACGATTAAATAGCTTGAGTCTTTCCATTGTGATATTTACTTTTGGCAAAAAATAAGCCTCGAATTTGGCAAATAACTCTTTGTATGTCACCACATCAATGTCTACGTCAAAGGAGTAAAAAATTGTGAGTGCCTCGAGGCCAATGAATTGTAACAAAATGGCTACTTTCCGCTTGTCATCTTCGTCTTCAAGCTTGTTGGCTCTTAAATAAATTTTTAATCTATTCGACCAATTCTTCCACTCTCTAGGCATGTTGTTACTTTTTAAATCTATCCTCTCCATCGTAGTGTTTTTCCTTTGATCCAGATCGTCGGACATTGCAATTTGCAATTGGCTTCTTGAAGAGGATGGGGCGCATTGACTGACCTTTGTTGTCGACTAAATTTCTTCTGACACATGTCACGTAGTATCTTTTATGGATTTAGTGATACTGCAGTTGTGTAATAATCAACCTTTATTTACTTACATTATAATATAGATCAGATCAGACAAAGCCGGACGCGCACCGACGCCATTTTCCAAAAGATCCTCTAGCCCGGCTGTCTTTCTAGTGTTGCCAACATACTTAATTCCTATGTAACAGGGAGGTCTGTCTAGATATGTTTATGTAGGCATCTAGGTCTCTAATAGGCGAAAATATTTCTTTAGGACTTAGATTAAGATAGGGTGAAAATATCAGGCTTACGACTAATACGTTGACTTAGAGGATAGACTAATGAAAAAACACAGTGTGATACGTAGGGTATTTTAGGCTAGGTCTGGCTCAGAATAGTTTCATTATGTATAGCCTAAGTAAGAAATCACCAACTTAAACTAAACCAACTTAAACGGTCAACTTAAACACTTTTAGGAAATAAAAATATATCGCTAGCTTCGCCGTCGTCTGAGAGTAGTTTAATAATATATCACAACCTGAAGACATCGTTACCTAACCTAAATTACAGTATACCTTCAAATAACTCAACTTCTTATATTAACTTTAATTTACTTTTACATAATTTTTTATTGTACATTAGAGACATTAGCTGAAACAACTTGTATTGAGAGAAAACTGAGGATAAATTGTTTTCGAAATCGAATCGAATGAATTAATGAGCATCGGTGTGGAATGGCAGGGCTGTTACCAAGCGTGTGACGTCATGGAATAATATGGTGGACTTTATTTGGATTTTCCTCATACTTTTGCTGTTTTTTATAATTTTAAATTAGCTGGAAAATTATTTTTAAATCCAGTCTCATTTCTGGTTGTCATCTTCAATAATGAGGTCTTATGTGAAGTGCTTCCACCGATAGCACTCTGCATTTTGTCCGGTTATCTACTGCTTTCAAGGCGGTTGTAACAGGAAGTCCGGTGAGAGTTGTTATTTGGTCACACCATCGGGTGGGGATCGACCACGCGGCCTTTCGCCTTCCACCTTTCCCTCTAAGTCCAGCTTATCGGTTGTCTGTTTCCCGCCGAGCGATATGACGAGAGTAACTAAGGATTCTTTGTTTCTTTTAAAGGACTCAGTTTAAGGGAAACGCCAAGTGAAGGTTTATAGATAAACATTAGATATTTTCATATCTACAAAAAAAAAAATACATACCTTCACTGAGGCCTGAAAAACCTTCTAGATCTGTCATTTGGAAACGTGCTCAGAAGACGGTCAGTACTCCTACGTTAAATGGCTGTTTTCTTTCGAAGGAATCTCAACGAGTAAATACGGTCACCCATTCACAGAAGAGCTTTTTTGCATTGTATATACCTACAAAAAATAAATTGACTAAACATAGAATGTGAAAATATCGATAGCAAAAACTTTCTTTCAAGATTTTCATGAAGTAATTTAATCGCAACAATCACAGAATGACTCACCTTGGAATAATAATAGAAAGTTAAAAAAATATGAAATTGATATTCCTCGTTCAGAACTACGAAAAATCTTTTCTATTTCGAATAAAAACTTTTTACCAAAAAAAGTTATTTTTCACTTTGCAGTGTTTTTTGGAAGTCGGTTTAATTTTTTGGTAACAAGTTTTTATTTCACTCTTTTTAGTTGGTCAATTTATAATTTACCTAGTTACAAAAGCCTAAATCTCGACTACTTATACACCTTTTACAAATTATTGCTTTTCCCAATGCTGGGCCGTTAATTGTTGAGGAGTTCTCCTGGTACTTCACCATCAGCTTCACTTTACCATATGCATTGTGACGAGCATATTGTGCTTAACAACCATATTTACGTAATCGAAGCAGAACCCATGAAATACTTATTATTCCTACTTATATATTGAGTAGTTCCAGTGGCCATCTGTGGTCATCATCATCAGGTCCACTTCACAAATTGTGCTTTTCGAATGCAACTACACAAGTTACTATAAAAAATACTCAAATCACTATAGGTGTGCCTATAATATTTGAAGAGTTCCCTCGATTTCTCCAGGAACCCATCATCGGATCCTGGCTTGGTGACAATGGGACTAATTTCGAAGTATACCCTTTAAAACGAAAATAGAAATTTCCAAATCGGTTCAGCCGTCTTCGAGTAATCGGTGATCATACATAAAAAAAAATATACGCGTTGACTTGATAACTTCCTCCGTTTTTTTTCGTCGGTTGATAAAATGAGGGAACACGTTATTACGAGTTAGGTCGCGATCCCACTATGTTGTCGTGACGACAGACAATCGTGTCGTTTAAAGCATCGTGGCTTGTGATGAATGAAGGTGTTCACATAATTATAGGATGACACGATTAATAATTGTCGCGCACTTTTTCGCAGTGACGACAGACTGTCAAGTCAATGTGAACATATACGAGAGTCGTAAAAGGATAATAAACGTCACGAATTATCGTGACGGCAAATGGTGTGTCGTTATTGCTATCTCCTCCTATCTTCCTTTTTTCCCGACTGTAAAGGAAGGGTTATGTTTTTCGCGCGTATCTTGTATGTATGTATGTATGTATGTGTGTAATTTATTTATTTATTACCTCATATCTCCAGAACCGCTGAACGGATTCACATAATTGACATATCGTTAGATTTGTCTTAGCAGCCCAAGTGTTCTTAGGTAGGTGACATTTGAAAAAATCAAACATGGCGGCTGTGCGAAGCCATTATAAACAACAAAAAAAAATTTTTTTTTAGAATCCTGTAATATGGGTATCAAATTGAAGGGCTTAATACAAGGATTTCAAAAAGGTATATCATATTTATCATTAGTGTAATACTAGCAAAAATAATACAAAGAGAAAGTTTAAAAATATGGACTAAGCTCTTTCACTTTCTGAATCCGGTGGGGTGCCATTGTGACACGACCAGGAAAACTATAAAAATGTTAATTAATAATTTTACTAATAAGATGAAAAAAAAAAGTTATTTAAAAAATCTAAAAAACCCGACTTCACAAGAGACAAGCACATTTTTATTTTAAAAAGTGACAAGCAGGCGGACCCATCCCATTAATAAAAAAAGTTCAATTGGGTCTCGCCTGCTTGTCACTTTTTAAAATAAAAATGTGCTTGTCTCTTGCATTTCAGTTGAGCAGTCGGGTTTTTTAGATTTCTTAAATAACTTTTTTAATTGTATTTTATTAACATAGTGCTTTTAATCAATGATAACACTGTTTCTGCTTGTTTACGAATCTTATTTCGCTTTCTAGTATGTTTGAATACTGAATTTATTATTTTTATTTTCAACCGATGACAAAAAAGGAGGAGGTTATCAATTCGACGCATTTTTTTTTTTTTTTTTTTAATGTATGATCATCGAGTACTCGAAGACGGCTGAACCGATTTGGAAAATTCTTTTTTGTTTGATAGGCTATACTTCGAAATTGGTACCATTTGTCACCAAGTCAAGATCTGATGATGGGATCCTGGAGAAATCGAGGGAACTCTTCAAATATTATAGGCACAACTATGACGTTTTGGGTATTTCTTATAGTACCTTGTGCAGTTGCTCTCAAAAAGTACCATTTGGGGAAGTGGAACTGATGATGAAGACCACAGATGGCCACCGAAACTACTCAATAATAAGTATTTCGTGTATTGCGATTCGATTACTTGAATATGGATATTAAGCACTTTATGCTCGTCACAATGCATATGGTGATGTATAGCTGATGGTGAAGTACCAGGAGAACTCCTCAAAAATTAACGGCCTAGCATTGGGAAAAGCAATATTTTATAAAATGTTATAAGTAGTTGACATTTAGGCTCTTGTAACTAGGTAAATTAAAAATCAACCAACTAAAAAGAGTGAAATAAAAACTTTTTACCAAAAAATTAAACCGACTCCCAAAAAACACTGCAGAGTGAAAAATTACTTTAATTTCGGAAGTCGGTGCCAAAAACGAAATTACAAAACTAAAGACACCGACTACCGAAATCAAAGTTATTTTTCACTTTGCAGTGTTTTTTGGGAGTCGGTTTAATTTTTTGATAAAAAGTTTTTTAAATGATTTAATTACCATGCAAAATTTAAAATTATCTTTGAATGACCATAACTTTTCCAGACCACCAATTTTAATGAAACACAGATTATTTCGTGCTCAGAATTGAGCTTAATTTAACTTTGAAAACCCCAAGAAAATCTATTCAGTAGATTCGGAGTTTAGCGTGAACAAACAAACAGATAGAAAAAAAAATATTTTTGTGTTCTGTAGACCTTTTTTATCGCACCCTCAAACCAAATAAAAAAGAAGACGGAACTCTGCGAACATATAAGTGTGGCCAGTTTTCTAAACATGTGGTGACAAGACAAGTGACAAGTCAAGACATAATTACGTTGTACGTGTGTGCGTGTCATTGTGTATGTACACGGCAAGACGTAATTTGACGGCCTCACTTTGCTGTTCGCAGAGTTCCGTCTTTTTTTATTTGGTCTGAGATCGCACCCACTAATTTTTTTTGTAAATTAGATCAATGTACAGACACTACGGTTTCTACTGTTTTATCTATACTATATATATAATACTAGCTTCTACCCGCGACTTCGTACGCGTGGGAAGGTTTTCCCGCGCAAATCTCGATCCCGTGGGAATTTCAGGATAAAAAGTAGCCTAAGTGTTATTCCAGGCTGCCAACTATATACTTACCAAATTTCATTCAAATCCATTTAGTAGTTTTTGCGTGAAAGAGTAACAAACATCCATCCATCCTCTCAAACTTTCGCATTTATAATATTAGTAGGAAGTAGGAAGGATAGTAGGATTATAAAGCGGAAGAGTTTGTTTGTTTGTTTGTTTGCTTGAACGCGCTAATCTTTTTTTTTATTGAAAATAGGTTCACGTTTGACCACTATCTCACCTGATGGTAAGTGATGATGTGATCGAAGATGGAGCACGAAAGTTCTGGGTGGATTTAAAAAATTCTTTCTGATTATGATAGGCAGTTTCATGTGGAAGACTATAGGCTATCTAGAATTACGCTACTGCAAGAGCAGTAGCGTAATTCTAGAAAACCAAGAGGTTTACCTAAAAAAAAATTAACAAAAATAGAACCGACTTCCATATCGAAACACTACAAAGCCAAAAATAACTTATTTTCGGTAGTCGGTGTTATTCGTTTTGGATTTTCTTTTTCTTTTCGCACCGCCTTCCGAAATTAAAGTTATTTTTGGCTTTGTAGTGTTTTGATATGGAAGTCGGTTCTATTTATTGTTAAAAAAAAATTTTCACGCATTTTAGTGGGTCGATTTGTAATTTATCTAGTTACAAAAGCCATAATGTCAACAACTTATCACCTTTTACAAAATATTGCTTTTCCCGATGTATAGCCGTTAATTTTTAAGTTCTCCTGGTACTCCTGGTATCCATCAGCTCTACTTCACCATATGCATTGTGACGAGCATAAAGTGCTTAACATCCATATTCAAGTAATCTAATCTCAATCCACGAAATACTTATTATTGAGTAGTTTCGGAGGCCATCTGGGGTCTTCATCATCATCCTTTTTTTGAAGTCGGTTAAAAATAAGGGTATTAGTGAAGTAAGTCGGAAGGAAATACGCCGCTAAATTACCATAATCGCGTACGTTGGCGAAATACTGAGATATACGTAAAGATCATGTACAACAAAAATGTACGGTTTATGCAGATCTAAAAAAAGTCCGCGGTACTACAAATTTAACTTTTATATAATAACTAGTATTTGCGTGTTGCGCGAGGTGCAAGCACCTCGCGTGCTTGTGAAAAAAAAAAATGGGGGGGGGGGAGATGGGGGGGGTTTAGTATTTGCGTGTTGCGCGAGAGAAGTATTTCGACTAAAGCATTGCCCCTCTAAATGAATCTGAAAAAAAAATGTTCCAAGTCTCTTAATTTCTGAGATCCGCCTAAAGGGGGTGAGAACGGGGGTGGGGGGGGGTGACTTTGATAAATCGTTTTTACTTAACCGAGCCTCCTCTATACGAATCCGTAAAAAAAAACACGGGTCTCGTAGTTTCCGAGATACGATAGGGAGGGGGAGAAGGGGGGGAAAAGGGGAGGTTTGGCACTTTTCCCGTAGGTTTGAGAGTTAGTTGTTTACGAATCCGTCAAAATATACCCACCTCCCCATCCACCATCTGGGAGAACAATTATGTCAGTGACTCAGTGAGTCAGTGGTTATTTAGCTTTATATAGTATAACTAGCATTTGCGTGTTGCGCGAGGTGCAAGCACCTCGCGTGCTTGTGAAAAAAAAAATGGGTGATGGGTGATGGGGGGTAGGGCTTGCACAACTATTTCGACTGAAGCATTGCGCCTCTAAATGAATCTGAAAAAAAAAAAATGTTCCAAGTCTCTTAATTTCCGAGATCCGCCTAAAGGGGGTGAGAAGGGGGGCAAGGGGGGCGACTTTGAAAAATGGTATTTACTTTACCGAGTCTCCTCTATACGAATCCGTAAAAAAAAGAATACCGGTCTCGTAGTTTCCGAGATACGATAGGAAGGGGGGAGAAAAGGGGTGAAAAGGGGAGGTTTGGCACTTTTCCCGTAGGTTTGATAGTTAGTTGTTTACGAATCTGTGCAAATATACCCACCTCCCCATCCACCATCTGGGAGAACAATTTTGTCAGTGAGTGAGTGGTAATTTAGCTTTATATAGTATAACTAGTATTTGCTTGTTGCGCGAGGTGCAAGCACCTCGCGTGTTTATGAAAAAAAAAAAAATGGGGGATTGATGGAAGTTTGAAGTCGAGTGCTTGTGAAAAAAAAAATGGGGGTGGGTGATGGGGGAGATGGGGGGTTTAGTATTTGCGTGTTGCGCGAGGTGCTTGCACCCCATCACCCTCCCCCATTTTTTTTTTCACAAGCACGCGAGGTGCTTGCACCTCGCGCAACACGCAAATACTAAACCCCCCATCTCCCCCACCCATTTTTTTTTTCACAAGCATGCGAGGTGCTTGCACCTCGCGCAACACGCAAATACTAAACCCCCCCATCTCCCCCCATCACCCCACCCCTTTTTTTTTTTTTCACAAGCACGCGAGGTGCTTGCACCTCGCGCAACACGCAAATACTAGTTATTATATTATATAAAGCTAGCTGCTTTAGTCGAAATACTTGTGCAACCCCCCCCCCCATCACCCCCCCCCCATCACCCACCCCCCTCTTTTTTTTTTTTTCACAAGCTCGCGAGGTGCTTGCACCTCGCGCAACACGCAAATACTTGATTTAGAGGGGCAATGCTTTAGTTTTATTCACAAGCACGCGAGGTGCTTGCACCTCGCGCAACACGCAAATACTAGTTATACTATATAAAGCTAAATTACCACTCACTGACTCACTGACATAATTGTTCTCCCAGATGGTGGATGGGGAGGTGGGTATATTTTGACAGATTCGTAAACAAGTAACTCTGAAACCTACGGGAAAAGTGCCAAACCTCCCCTTTTCCCCCCCCTTCTCCCCCCTCCCTATCGTATCTCGGAAACCACGAGACCCGTATTTTTTTTTTTACGGATTCGTATAGAGGAGGCTCGGTGAAGTAAAAACCATTTTTCAAAGTCCCCCCCCCGCCCCCCTTCTCCCCCCCTTTAGGCGGATCTCGGAATCTAAGAGACTTTGAACATTTTTTTTTTCAGATTCATTTAGAGGGGCAATGCTTTAGTCGAAATACTTGTGCAACCCCCCCCCATCACACCCCCCCTCTTTTTTTTTTTTTTTGTTTCACAAGCACGCGAGGTGCTTGCACCTCGCGCAACACGCAAATACTAGTTATACTATATAAAGCTAAATTACGACTCACTCACTGACTGACTGACTTACTCATTGACATAATTGTTCTCCCAGATGGTGGATGGGGAGGTGGGTATATTTTGACAGATTCGTAAGCAAGTAACTCTCAAACCTACGGGAAAAGTGCCAAGACCCCCCTTTTCCCCCCCTTCTCCCCCCTCCCTATCGTATCTCGGAAACTACGAGACCCGTATTTTTTTCTTTTTACGGATTCGTATAGAAGAGACTCTGTAAAGTAAAAACCATTTTTCAAAGTCCCCCCCCCGCCCCCCTTTTCACCCCCTTTAGGCGGAAATCGGAAACTAAGAGACTTGTGAAAAAAGGGGGTGATGAGGGGGGGGGTTGCAGAAGTATTTTGACTAAAGCATTGCCCCTCTATACGAATCCGTAAAAAAAAACACGGGTCTCGTAGTTTCCGAGATACGATAGGGAGGGGGAGAAGGGGGGGAAAAGGGGAGGTTTGGCACTTTTCCCGTAGGTTTGAGAGTTAGTTGTTTACGAATCCGTCAAAATATACCCACCTCCCCATCCACCATCTGGGAGAACAATTATGTCAGTGACTCAGTGAGTCAGTGGTTATTTAGCTTTATATAGTATAACTAGCATTTGCGTGTTGCGCGAGGTGCAAGCACCTCGCGTGCTTGTGAAAAAAAAAATGGGTGATGGGTGATGGGGGGGTAGGGCTTGCACAACTATTTCGACTGAAGCATTGCGCCTCTAAATGAATCTGTAAAAAAAAAATGTTCCAAGTCTCTTAATTTCCGAGATCCGCCTAAAGGGGGTGAGAAGGGGGGCAAGGGGGGCGACTTTGAAAAATGGTATTTACTTTACCGAGTCTCCTCTATACGAATCCGTAAAAAAAAGAATACCGGTCTCGTAGTTTCCGAGATACGATAGGGAGGGGGAGAAGGGGGGGAAAAGGGGAGGTTTGGCACTTTTCCCGTAGGTTTGAGAGTTAGTTGTTTACGAATCCGTCAAAATATACCCACCTCCCCATCCACCATCTGGGAGAACAATTATGTCAGTGACTCAGTGAGTCAGTGGTTATTTAGCTTTATATAGTATAACTAGCATTTGCGTGTTGCGCGAGGTGCAAGCACCTCGCGTGCTTGTGAAAAAAAAAATGGGTGATGGGTGATGGGGGGTAGGGCTTGCACAACTATTTCGACTGAAGCATTGCGCCTCTAAATGAATCTGAAAAAAAAAAAATGTTCCAAGTCTCTTAATTTCCGAGATCCGCCTAAAGGGGGTGAGAAGGGGGGCAAGGGGGGCGACTTTGAAAAATGGTATTTACTTTACCGAGTCTCCTCTATACGAATCCGTAAAAAAAAGAATACCGGTCTCGTAGTTTCCGAGATACGATAGGAAGGGGGGAGAAAAGGGGTGAAAAGGGGAGGTTTGGCACTTTTCCCGTAGGTTTGATAGTTAGTTGTTTACGAATCTGTGCAAATATACCCACCTCCCCATCCACCATCTGGGAGAACAATTTTGTCAGTGAGTGAGTGGTAATTTAGCTTTATATAGTATAACTAGTATTTGCTTGTTGCGCGAGGTGCAAGCACCTCGCGTGTTTATGAAAAAAAAAAAAATGGGGGATTGATGGAAGTTTGAAGTCGAGTGCTTGTGAAAAAAAAAATGGGGGTGGGTGATGGGGGAGATGGGGGGTTTAGTATTTGCGTGTTGCGCGAGGTGCTTGCACCCCATCACCCTCCCCCATTTTTTTTTTCACAAGCACGCGAGGTGCTTGCACCTCGCGCAACACGCAAATACTAAACCCCCCATCTCCCCCACCCATTTTTTTTTTCACAAGCATGCGAGGTGCTTGCACCTCGCGCAACACGCAAATACTAAACCCCCCCATCTCCCCCCATCACCCCACCCCTTTTTTTTTTTTTCACAAGCACGCGAGGTGCTTGCACCTCGCGCAACACGCAAATACTAGTTATTATATTATATAAAGCTAGCTGCTTTAGTCGAAATACTTGTGCAACCCCCCCCCCCCATCACCCCCCCCCCATCACCCACCCCCCTCTTTTTTTTTTTTTCACAAGCTCGCGAGGTGCTTGCACCTCGCGCAACACGCAAATACTTGATTTAGAGGGGCAATGCTTTAGTTTTATTCACAAGCACGCGAGGTGCTTGCACCTCGCGCAACACGCAAATACTAGTTATACTATATAAAGCTAAATTACCACTCACTGACTCACTGACATAATTGTTCTCCCAGATGGTGGATGGGGAGGTGGGTATATTTTGACAGATTCGTAAACAAGTAACTCTGAAACCTACGGGAAAAGTGCCAAACCTCCCCTTTTCCCCCCCCTTCTCCCCCCTCCCTATCGTATCTCGGAAACCACGAGACCCGTATTTTTTTTTTTACGGATTCGTATAGAGGAGGCTCGGTGAAGTAAAAACCATTTTTCAAAGTCCCCCCCCCGCCCCCCTTCTCCCCCCCTTTAGGCGGATCTCGGAATCTAAGAGACTTTGAACATTTTTTTTTTCAGATTCATTTAGAGGGGCAATGCTTTAGTCGAAATACTTGTGCAACCCCCCCCCATCACACCCCCCCTCTTTTTTTTTTTTTTTGTTTCACAAGCACGCGAGGTGCTTGCACCTCGCGCAACACGCAAATACTAGTTATACTATATAAAGCTAAATTACGACTCACTCACTGACTGACTGACTTACTCATTGACATAATTGTTCTCCCAGATGGTGGATGGGGAGGTGGGTATATTTTGACAGATTCGTAAGCAAGTAACTCTCAAACCTACGGGAAAAGTGCCAAGACCCCCCTTTTCCCCCCCTTCTCCCCCCTCCCTATCGTATCTCGGAAACTACGAGACCCGTATTTTTTTCTTTTTACGGATTCGTATAGAAGAGACTCTGTAAAGTAAAAACCATTTTTCAAAGTCCCCCCCCGCCCCCCTTTTCACCCCCTTTAGGCGGAAATCGGAAACTAAGAGACTTGTGAAAAAAGGGGGTGATGAGGGGGGGGGTTGCAGAAGTATTTTGACTAAAGCATTGCCCCTCTATACGAATCCGTAAAAAAAAACACGGGTCTCGTAGTTTCCGAGATACGATAGGGAGGGGGAGAAGGGGGGGAAAAGGGGAGGTTTGGCACTTTTCCCGTAGGTTTGAGAGTTAGTTGTTTACGAATCCGTCAAAATATACCCACCTCCCCATCCACCATCTGGGAGAACAATTATGTCAGTGACTCAGTGAGTCAGTGGTTATTTAGCTTTATATAGTATAACTAGCATTTGCGTGTTGCGCGAGGTGCAAGCACCTCGCGTGCTTGTGAAAAAAAAAATGGGTGATGGGTGATGGGGGGGTAGGGCTTGCACAACTATTTCGACTGAAGCATTGCGCCTCTAAATGAATCTGTAAAAAAAAAATGTTCCAAGTCTCTTAATTTCCGAGATCCGCCTAAAGGGGGTGAGAAGGGGGGCAAGGGGGGCGACTTTGAAAAATGGTATTTACTTTACCGAGTCTCCTCTATACGAATCCGTAAAAAAAAGAATACCGGTCTCGTAGTTTCCGAGATACGATAGGAAGGGGGGAGAAAAGGGGTGAAAAGGGGAGGTTTGGCACTTTTCCCGTAGGTTTGATAGTTAGTTGTTTACGAATCTGTGCAAATATACCCACCTCCCCATCCACCATCTGGGAGAACAATTTTGTCAGTGAGTGAGTGGTAATTTAGCTTTATATAGTATAACTAGTATTTGCTTGTTGCGCGAGGTGCAAGCACCTCGCGAGTTTATGAAAAAAAAAAAAAAATGGGGGATTGATGGGGGGGGTTTAGTATTTGCGTGTTGCGTGAGGTGCAAGCAAGTCGAGTGCTTGTGAAAAAAAAAAATGGGGGTGGGTGATGGGGGAGATGGGGGGTTTAGTATTTGCGTGTTGCGCGAGGTGCTTGCACCCCATCACCCTCCCCCATTTTTTTTTTCACAAGCACTCGACTTGCTTGCACCTCACGCAACACGCAAATACTAAACCCCCCCCATCAATCCCCCATTTTTTTTTTTTTTCATAAACACGCGAGGTGCTTGCACCTCGCGCAACACGCAAATACTAAACCCCCCATCTCCCCCACCCACTTTTTTTTTTCACAAGCACGCGAGGTGCTTGCACCTCGCGCAACACGCAAATACTAAACCCCCCCATCTCCCCCCATCACCCCACCCCTTTTTTTTTTTTTCACAAACACGCGAGGTGCTTGCACCTCGCGCAACACGCAAATACTAGTTATTATACTATATAAAGCTAAATTACGACTCACTCACTGACTGACTGACTTACTCATTGACATAATTGTTCTCCCAGATGGTGGATGGGGAGGTGGGTATATTTTGACAGATTCGTAAGCAAGTAACTCTCAAACCTACGGGAAAAGTGCCAAGACCCCCCTTTTCCCCCCCTTCTCCCCCCTCCCTATCGTATCTCGGAAACTACGAGACCCGTATTTTTTTCTTTTTACGGATTCGTATAGAAGAGACTCTGTAAAGTAAAAACCATTTTTCAAAGTCCCCCCGCCGCCCCCCTTTTCACCCCCTTTAGGCGGAAATCGGAAACTAAGAGACTTGTGAAAAAAGGGGGTGATGGGGGGGGGGGGGGTTGCAGAAGTATTTTGACTAAAGCATTGCCTCTCTAAATGAATCTGAAAAAAAAAAAGTTCCAAGTCTTTTAGATTCCGAGATCCGCCTAAAGGGGGGAGAAGAGGGGCGGGGGGGGGGGACTTTGAAAAATGGTTTTTACTTAACCGAGCTTCCTCTATACGAGTCCGTAAAAAAAAAATACGGGTTTCGTAGTTTCCGAGATACGATAGGGGGGGGGGGGAGAAGGGGGGTGAAAAGGGGAGGTTTGGCACTTTTCCCGTAGGTTTGAGAGTTACTTGTTTACGAATCTGTCAAAATATACCCACCTCCCCATCCACCATCTGGGAGAACAATTATGTCAATGAGTCAGTCAGTCAGTCAGTGAGTGGTAATTTAGCTTTATATAGTATAACTAGTATTTGCGTGTTGCGCGAGGTGCAAGCACCTCGCGTGCTTGTGAAAAAAACTAAAGCATTGCACCTCTAAATCAAGTATTTGCGTGTTGCGCGAGGTGCAAGCACCTCGCGTGCTTGTGAAAATAAAAAAAAAAAGGTGGGGTGATGGGGGGAGATGGGGGGGTATAGTATTTGCGTGTTGCGCGAGGTGCAAGCACCTCGCGTGCTTGTGAAAATAGAAAAAAAAAGGTGGGGTGATGGGGGGAGATGGGGGGTATAGTATTTGCGTGTTGCGCGAGGTGCAAGCACCTCGCGTGCTTGTGAAAACAAAAAAAAGAGGGGGGGGGGAGATGGGGGGGGTTTAGTATCTGCGTGTTGCGCGAGGTGCAAGCACCTCGCGTGCTTGTGAAAAAAAAAGGGGGAGGGGAGGTGATGGGGGGAGATGGGGGGGTTTAGTATTTGCGTGTTGCGCGAGGTGCAAGCACCTGGCGTGCTTGTGAAAAAAAAAAAAGTGAGGGGGTGATGGGGGGAGTTGGGGGGGAGTTTAGTATTTGCGTGTTGCGCGAGGTGCAAGCACCTCGCGTGCTTGTGAAAAAAACTAAAGCATTGCACCTCTAAATCAAGTATTTGCGTGTTGCGCGAGGTGCAAGCACCTCGCGTGCTTGTGAAAAAAAAAAAAAAAAAAAGTGGGGGGGGTAATGAGGGGGGGGGGTTGCAGAAGTATTTTGACTAAAGCATTGCCCCTCTAAATGAATCTGAAAAAAAAAATGTTACAAGTCTCTTAATTTCCGAGATCCGCCTAAAGGGGGTGAATAGGGGAGCGGGGGGGGGACTTAGGAAAATGGTTTTTACTTTACCGAGCCTCCTCTATACGAATCCGTAAAAAAGAAAAAATACGGGTGTTGCGTCCCAAATGTAATTTTGAACGCTCTTTTTGGTGTGGCAACATTCTATTGTCTTTGATGTTGACACTTGACATGACCTCTCTGACTTGACAGATAGACTTTGGTTCCGTTGTTGGAAAAAATGCCGGTCATCGGGCCCTCTTGAGCTAAATATAATTGGTAAAATATTGTTGGATTCGCCTGTTGAGACCGATAATTGGGTCGCGAATTATCTAATTGTTGAAGTGTATTCCCCATTTGCCGAAAACCCCGGGATATTGTTGAATCATACGCCGCCTTGTCGTCGGTCGGGCTGGCACGCGGAATTTGTTGGAAATCGGATTGGATCTCACGAGATATGAACAGATTAATTGTGAACAGTGTTTGATTGAACTTTGTAATTCCAAATTGACTAGAATACAGTGATATTTCTTGGAACATATCGCCTTATTGCGTCACCTCGTGTGGCACGCGCTTGGTGGGAACGAGTTGTGCTGTGATTGCTGTTGTGACCGCGCCATCTGGAGATTGGCGCCTTGGGAACGTTCTACAACACTTGACTTACATCACACCTTTCAATTACTCACCCCATTGTACATACAAACCACACTTAGGGCGTGACCTTTGAAGGTCGAAGTTGGCGAACCCAGCACATCAGGTTAGTGGTATCATTATTGAGTAACCTTGTTTATTGAAAGCAACGTTTATGACTCCACGTATCGTGGAAAAGTTCCGGACACGTCCAGTTACCGTTGGCTGGCCTATTGCAGTCCTGACCATAGTGGTAGCAGGCGTGGCTCTTATAAGATCCACTGATTCATTCTGGTAGTAGGCATGGCTCTTATAATATAAGATCCACTGGTTTAATTGGAAGTTTTGAAAGTAACTTTGGTTTGATTACTTAACATAACTTATATAACTTAATAAGTTTGAATATATTGCTTTGTCAGCCGGGCTCAAATAGTACTTGTAGTTTGTACTGTAATTTGTAGTGCTAGCCCCTTGGTATTGAATTGACAAGTAAGATTTATTTGTGAAATTAGGAATTGGTTGTATTTGGTACATAAGTTGGTATATTGTTGTAAAAGTTGTTTGGTATTTGTGGCAATTAATAATTGAATGTCATTGATCTGAATTTAAAAGGTTATCTAAATAATAATTACACATAGTCTAACATAATAGGACTTGAATTGTGTGTATTGGTTATTGCATTTGTGGTACTTATTGGACTGTGTTGTTAGAGATTCTCCGGCTCAATATTATACAGTCAATTGTTGTGCTTCTTGATATTTATTTGAGGTTGATCCAGCATTGTATTATACATTCAATTGTTATTTATTTTGTAACTAGCCATCCTTAGCAAGCTAGATTCATACTTGGAATAAGTACAGGGTCGGATTTGGACTTGAAATAATTGAATTTAAGTTGTTATTTGGGTGAAATTATTTGGTCGACTAACAAGTCATTGCTGTTTGTTTAATATTTGATTGTTGGTTGTTGATTGGTGTTTTGTATTAATATTTGATTGTTGCAATGGCCTCATTAAGGGCAGTCAGGGAGGCTGCTGCGGGATTGACCTCACAGTTGAGATGGTTCACATCGGCAGCTGCAACTGTTGAGCGTGTGGAATTGGAAGAGCTCACCCTTGCTCGGTATGGGCAAGTGATTGAGAGGATCAAGTCAGCTGATGCTGCGCTCATACGCTTCAACGAGTACATCATGGACGTGGATTTGGGGGTGATGGATCAGACAGCCCGCGATAAGATTTTGGGTGACTATGACCAGATTATCCACCTGGGGGATGTCATATGTCTTCGAGCGCGGAAAATTTTGAAGAGCCGGGTGCCTGATGCGGCCAAGCCGCAGACCCCTGTTGTTGCAGGCCCTGGACTATTGAGTAGGCTGCCCACCCTGGAGCTGCCACATTTTGACGGTCGCTTGGACCACTGGCTGGGCTTCCTAGATCTCTTTGAGAGTCTTGTCGATGCACGCTTGGACCTCGGACCTGCCCAGAAGCTGGCCTATTTATTGTCTGTCCTGGAGGGCGAAGCCAGAGCCTTGGTGCAGCACTTGCCGGTGACGGATTCCTCTTACCCGACCGCTCTGGAGCTTCTCTCCCGACGGTATCAGAACAAGCGCTGCCTGGCTGATGTGCACATCGACCAGATTTTGGGACTACCGGCCATTGTCAGCACGTCGACGTTGCGCACTGACTTGCTGAACCCGTTGGTTTCAGCGACCAACGCTTTGAGACGCTTGGAGTTACCGGTAGAACATTGGTCCTACTTGTTGGTGCACATAGTGCTGCAGTTGCTCCCCGCGGAGTTGAGGTCACGTTTTGAGCAGAAGTATGGTGGGGATAGTGCCACCCATCTTCCCCCCTTTGACGACCTCCTCAAATTTTTGGAAGACGAGTGTCGGTTTGCGGATAACACTCGTGGCGCTACGGGGTCACCCCCACTACCTTCTCAGCCCAGAGACCAGAGACGGACTAGGGCCCGGGGGCCTGTTGATGTTCCCCCCGCCCCCCGTTTTGCTGGCGCCCGGAGTCCTCGGGCTAGGGGGCCTGTTGATGATCGCCCCGCCCCCCGTTTGGCTGGCGCCCGGAGTCCTCGGGCTAGAGGGCCTGTTGATGATCGCCCCGCCCCCCGTTTTGCTGGCGCCCGGAGTCCTCGGGCTAGGGGGCCTGTTGATGATCGCCCCGCCCCCCGTTTGGCTGGCGCCCGGAGTCCTCGGGCTAGGGGGCCTGTTGATGTTCGCCCCGCCCCCCGTTTTGCTGGTGCCCGGAGTCCTCATCATTGTGACTTTTGTAAGGCAACGGGGCATGTCATGGCGCGTTGCCGGGACTTTTTGAATTTGCACGTAAGTTCCCGCCGCCGCATTGTCAACGCACGCCGTTTGTGCTTCTCGTGCTTGGGGGCCCACTTTCATCGGGACTGCCCCGACCCCCGCCCGTGTAGAATTTGTGAAGGGTCCCACTTGGAGGTTTTGTGCGCCAACGCGAACCGCTCCAGCAGACCAGCTTCTGAGGGGGGTTCGCGCAAGGGGGGGTACCCCGGAGACGAGCACCGGGCTGAGACCCGCGATTCTGTATGCCGCACTCCACCCCCCGCGCAAGTTGAACGGGAGCCCCACGAGCGCCATTTGGTCCTCCCTCGTCAGGGAGAACGCGCATTGGCTGCTAGGCAGCAGTGGCCGGGTCGGCGCCGCTGCCTTTCCCCTCCGTTGGCGGAACGTCCCCGGCTGGAGTCGCGCCCTCCGCCATTCGGGCATTCGGTGGGATATGCCCCTCCAGTGATGGCGAGCGGCTTGGGACACCGCGCGGACGAATGGTTTGATTGTTGGCCTCGTCGTGAACGAAGGCAGCCTGGAAGCGGCGATCGGTCGCCGCCCAGGCATCACTAAGAGATTGACGCCTGCCCCGCTAAAGGAACCCCCCGATCAAGACGGTTTTGTTGCCAACGGCCTCGGTCACGGTCTGGGGACCCTTGGGTGACTCGATTGTGGTCTGTGCCATTTTGGAAACGGGAGTCCGGGGTTGCCTTTTGTCTTCTTGGTTAGCGGGACAGGTTGGCCTGAAGGTGAACGACCTTCAGGCAAGATTTGGGGAATTGGCGAACCGGCTGACACCACTGTTGAGGGAAGGACCTGGTTTGAGGTCACCCTTGTGAGTTGTCCTTACCCTAAAATTGGTGCTCCTGCCCTTGTTATAACTGTACTTAGTTCAATTGTTGGTGACTGATCGTCACACTAAGAACTCGCATGCCGGTTGCAATGTGCTGTTAGCCATTCTGCAGCGAGAAATTTTGGATTTTGTCGGCTGATCGCGTCAATGAGGCGAGGCCCTTTGCTGGCGTCGTAACGGATTTGTTGGTCCCCCTTTGTTGAAGACGTCCACCCTTCGTAATAGCAAGATTGTTAGGGCTTATTTGTGTGTTTGTCTGCCTGTCAACCAAGGCAGTACATTTGGAGCTGGTAACCTCCCTCTCGACAGAGGCCTTTGAGGTGACTTTGGAAAGATTTGTGTCTCGCCGTGGGTTACCTTCGTTGATTAGGTCTGATTGCGGTACGAATTACAAGGGTACAAGTAACTATTTGAAGGAGGTATACGCCTTCCTTAATGAGAACCAGGTTGACATTGGTAATAGTTTGGCCCGCCGAGGGGTCACTTGGTTGTTTGACCCGCCAGCCTGCCCCCCATTGGGGGGTATTTTTGGGGCCGCGGTGAAAGCGGCAAAGGGACGCTGGCGGAGATTGTTGGGAGACACCGTTCTCACCTTTAATGAACTAGCTACGGTATTTGGCCGCATTGAAGCTGTGTTGAATTTGCAACCTTGTCAAGACTTCCAATTGATTAGCGGACGGGTAGGCCCGTCCGGGGGGGGTAGATGTTGCGTCCCAAATGTAATTTTGAACGCTCTTTTTGGTGTGGCAACATTCTATTGTCTTTGATGTTGACACTTGACATAACCTCTCTGACTTGACAGATAGACTTTGGTTCCGTTGTTGGAAAAAATGCCGGTCATCGGGCCCTCTTGAGCTAAATATAATTGGTAAAATATTGTTGGATTCGCCTGTTGAGACCGATAATTGGGTCGCGAATTATCTAATTGTTGAAGTGTATTCCCCATTTGCCGAAAACCCCGGGATATTGTTGAATCATACGCCGCCTTGTCGTCGGTCGGGCTGGCACGCGGAATTTGTTGGAAATCGGATTGGATCTCACGAGATATGAACAGATTAATTGTGAACAGTGTTTGATTGAACTTTGTAATTCCAAATTGACTAGAATACAGTGATATTTCTTGGAACATATCGCCTTATTGCGTCACCTCGTGTGGCACGCGCTTGGTGGGAACGAGTTGTGCTGTGATTGCTGTTGTGACCGCGCCATCTGGAGATTGGCGCCTTGGGAACGTTCTACAACACTTGACTTACATCACACCTTTCAATTACTCACCCCATTGTACATACAAACCACACTTAGGGCGTGACCTTTGAAGGTCGAAGTTGGCGAACCCAGCACATCAGGTTAGTGGTATCATTATTGAGTAACCTTGTTTATTGAAAGCAACGTTTATGACTCCACGTATCGTGGAAAAGTTCCGGACACGTCCAGTTACCGTTGGCTGGCCTATTGCAGTCTTGAACAACGGGTCTCGTACTTTCCAAGATACGATAGGGAGGGGGGAGAAGGGGGGTGAAAAGGGGAAGTTTGGCACTTTTCCCGTAGGTTTGCGAGTTACTTGTTTACGAATCTGTCAAAATATACCCACCTCCCCATCCACCATCTGGGAGAACAATTATGTCAGTGAGTGAGTCAGTCAGTCAGTGAGTGGTATTTTAGCTTTATATAATATAATATAAATAATAATAATGTTTAATAATAATAAACATTATTAAACATTATATTATTATTTCTTCTACAAATAAAACTTATGCACTAATACAAAAAAATGGTAATGATAACATAACTACTTATTTACAATGTTTATTTGTGGGCTTAAACTAAGCCGTGACTTGTATTTAGTCTACTACTTGTATTTATATATAATCCACAATAAGGCAAATTATGTAAAGAAAATATTTAAAAAATAATGCATGACTTTGTAGTGTTAGTATTATGCGGCCATATTAATATTTACGTTCGAAGGTAATTTCATCATCAGGACAAAAAAAAATATTACATCAATCATTTAACGCTATTTGTGACTACCTCGTCATCCCTGGTTTTTAACTCTGACTTCATGAAATTCCATATTTAAAGTTCGTAAAAAGTCCGGTAAAAATGTCCATCTATCAAAGTGAACGATAAATCCGTTCACAAGTTTGGACAGTTTCACGAGCACATCGAAGTATTGAGCGCGGATGATGAGTGCGATAAATAACCGTCCCGACAAACAACTGAGAGAAAGTGACTAACTTACCCGAGTATACTTGCCTTATCTGCCGCGGTCGTGGGAATGTTCTAAGACATCGTAGCCCCAGAACGCTGGGACAAACTAAAAGAACAGTGTGGGTTTTAAGAAAAGTCAATGAGATGACAGATCAGTGAAATGGCAACAATGTACCATCGGCTGGAGTGTCCTACTGGTCCAAGAACATGTACATTTGGAGACCTAAGAAATGCCACTAAAAACGCGACCAGCCTGGCTATCTACTAAGCCCAATACATACAAAGTCGCGATTTATCATCGATAAGAAGAAGTAGTGTGAAATGGCACTTACCTTTGCTCGAACTAGAGTAGGAAGAGTCATTTAACGATATTCACCTGGAAAAATGGGTTTAGTTCAAAATTCAGGTAAGTGCGACAAGCCAATATGAATGTTAACGCCATAATTTATTTCTTATATTTTCACGCCTAATTATTGGCAACTCTAAATAATATTAGTATCTGTGCAACGTAAATTTCCTTCCGCATTCCCTTTCCCTTCTGCAACCCTTATAATGCCTGAGCGAGAGCGAGAAGGAAGATCCGCGATGCGCGGACGCTGTCGCGTGCCGCCATGAAGAAAAAACCGCCAGTTTCTCATCCGCTATCAAGACTTGCGGGTCGCAATTAAACCCTAAGTCAAAGAGAACTCATATTTCACCGCGAAGAACGAAGATTGTTATTAAACTGTGCAAGTGCGTGGCTTTGTGTGTTGTGGAAAGTGCAGATCCTCGTCCGTACGTACACGACATCGTTGACGCGCCGCCGCCACGTGGCTAAGGAACCCTCGCCGTGTCTCCGCCATAGCTCACCAGGCAGGTACGATCCTCATTTCCCCACACCACCAGCACCTACTTGCATCATAGAACCGCCCCTGATACAGTCCACTAAGAAAAATTCGTTTTTCAAACCAAGGCTTTAAGCCGCCGCAACATTTCTTGGTCCTTCGAGCCGGATACCTTTTTTCTATACTCTTTCGATAACGGATATAATTATTCTATCCGTATATCATCATCCCGCAATTATATTTCATTTCAATCTTCGTTCCTTAAACTCATATAATAAACCGCTTTCATTTATTACAATACCTACCTACGTCGTCCTTGCGTACATTCAAAGGTATATCGCATCCCGCTCAACATAATATTTAATTTATGTAGTTACATAGGAAAATATAACCTACCTACCGCTCGCCCGCTTCGCCATCTTTCGTTTACGACAACCGTAGGTACTTACCAATACCACACCGCGCGCAGATCGTTGCGATTTATTTTAGCTAAGTATTATAAACACCTACAAAAATATCGAAAATGTCTAAAAAAGTAACCATTGAATCGGATGATCCGATAGAATCCGCCATTCAAATAGCACTGTCATGTCGTAATATGATTTTTGCCCGCATGCAGATCATTTACGATTTAATGGAAAAAATGAAGTCCGGTATGGAACCGCTAGAAAAGTTTATGTGTGCGTGTGTCAATATCGATGCGATGCGTACCGAGTTCCTCGAGGCATTTAATAAACATAATTCGCTTCTTCTAAAACAAAACCCTAAAAATACGATTGATGAACAGTCGTGGATTAGTTTTGAGGAATTATATTGCCGAATTAAATATAATCATTCGAATTACTCAAAATCAGCTCATACTTCAAATGGTAGTGGTGTCATTAAGCAAACAGTTCGCTTGCCTCCCATTGAAATTATGTCATTCGATGGCGATATTCGTAACTGGCCCCTATTCTAGGCTAATTTTAAAAGCACGGTACACGAAAATAATACATTGACTGATTCGGAAAAACTATATTATTTGATGGGGAAATTGACAGCTAAGGCTCAAACCGCGTTCTCAGGAGTTTGCCCTAATGGCGATAATTACCAATTAATTTTTAATTCACTCGTAAACAAATACGAAGACAAACGTATTTTGGCTTCTGGTTACCTTAATCGGATGTTTGAACATAAATCTTTTAATACCGCATCTATTCAGAATTTCGAATCCTTTTCTGATAATTTTGTTTCCGCCGCAAACGCATTAAAAAATCTTAAAATAAATGATTTGACCGATTTGATCTTTTTCCATGTCGCTATAAAGAAGGTCGATTCTGAAACCGCTCGACTTTTCGAAATGGATTCGAAGGACGAAATTCCTAAATTCGACAATTTAGTACAGTTTATTAAAAATCAATCTCGCATTTTACAAAATACTAAAGCTTTAGACAGCTCGAGCTCCACTCAGTCTAATAACAATTCTAAAAATAAAAAAACGTCTAAAACTCCACAACCGCAATCTTACACTGTAATTGATAAATCCGCAAAATGTTTGTGTGATGGCTTTGTCCATGAACATTTATTTAAATGTCCCGCCTTTTCTAAAATGACACCAAGTGATCGTTTCAAATCAGTGAAGCAAATCGAAGCATGCACTAACTGTTTAAGTATTAAATACAAGGCCAAATCCTGTCAGTCTGAATCTAGATGTAAAACTTGTAACAATAAACATCACACGCTTTTACACTTTAATCGCGAATCGCATGCGACTGCATTATCGAACGATATTGATAATACCGCACGTACACAAGCCGATTCAAACGCCACGGCTCGCGCTAGAGATAGCACTGCTGCTCCCGAGCAGCTGTCCTTGTCGCACGAACAGGCTCCACGCGAGCAACATGCGCACGATGCCGCCGCCCAGAGCGCCCCGCAATGTAACGCGTCCATTGCTGCGTCGAGGTTTTACGACTCGAACTCCCGCGTATCAAAGCCGCAAGGTAACACGAATACTACTATTTTGTTGTCAACCGCTACTGTAATAATTCGAGATGCATTTGATAAGGAACATTTAATTCGTTGTCTATTAGATAGTGGCTCACAAACTAATTTTATTACCGCAGAATGCTGCAAACGATTAGGTTTAACTAGGCATTCATCTGATACGCCTTCCGTTAAGGGTATCGGTGGTACGGAAAAATCCGTTAAGGGTTCCGTACAGTTTACTTTCTTTTCCCGCTTTAATCCGAACGTTACTTATAACGTTAATTCGCTAGTTGTCGATGCAATCACCGACAATCTACCTAGCGCCCCCGTAGATATTTCCGCTTTGCCTTACTTATATGGTTTACCGCTCGCCGACGAATCTTTCGGCACACCCGGTCGCATCGATGTGCTGATCGGGGCATCGCTTTTCCCGCATCTTCTGCTGCCCCGCGTAGTTAGCAGCAACTCCTCCGCGCCGCCCGCCATGCAGACGGTACTCGGTTACGTCATCATGGGCACTGTGCCCGTGTTGCCTGTGCGTCGTAACGAGACGGCACTAGCTTGTTGCTCATATGTTTCGCACCCGCCTAACAAAGACTCATTAGAATCGTCGTTGAAAAAATTCTGGCAGGTCGATGAAGCGCCCGTCACTCCTTCAACGAGCAAATCGCTCGATGAACTAGAGTGCGAGCACTTTTATAATTCGACCACGGAACGCGATGAGGAAACAGGTAGATACTCTGTAGCCTTACCTTTTCGCAGCGATGTGTTCCAATTGGGAAACTCACTCGATGTCGCGAAAAAACGTTTTTTCTGCCTTGAAAGGAAATTAGAATCCGCACCCGAGTTACGTACTGCGTATGATGACGTCATCCGCGAATATATTGATAAAGGATATTTATCGCCTGCTCCTACTGATAGTTCAGACAGTAGTTGTCCTGACTATGTAATTCCGCATCACGCAGTTGTACGTTTAGATAAAACAACAACAAAATTACGCTCCGTGCTAGATGCTAGTGCTAAAACGAGTACTGGAGTATCTCTCAACGATGTTTTGCACAGCGGCCCGAATTTACAGGGCGACTTATTTACCATAATTTTGAATTTTCGCTTGTTCGCATTCGCACTGTCGGCTGATTGCCGACAAATGTTCTTACAGATTAAAGTAAGAGAAGGTGATCGCCGCTTTCAACGCATCTTATATCGCTTCAGTACAAACGATCCTCTGGTTCTATATCAGTTTAACCGCGTCTGTTTTGGTCTCAAGTCAAGTCCCTACCATGCGATCCGCACAGTTCGACAGTTGGTTCAAGACGATGGTCATCTCTTCACGCGCGCCAGCGCTATCATCATGGACTCGCTGTATATGGATGACGTAGTCTGCAGCGTAAGCTCCGAATCGCGAGCCATCCAGGTTGCCCACGAACTGATCAAACTCTTTAGAGGCGGTCAGTTCGAGTTAGTCAAGTGGACTAGTAACTCTCAAACTGTACTAAACAGTATTCCGGCGTCGCATAGATTGACCGATCAACTAGAATTCGACAAGTCGGTAGAGCAAAAGGTCCTCGGCTTGCGCTGGTGTAGGTCAAATGATTGCTTTGAATTTCTTATTTCCGCACCGCCAGATACGTGTACTAAACGTGCTATACTATCGGCCGTAGCTAGACTGTGGGGCATTATGGGTCTTGTCGCACCTGTAGTTCTCTACGCTAAACTGCTTATCAAAGAGTTATGGTTACTGAAGCTCGATTGGGATGACACCCCCCCGCGTCACATCATGAATATTTGGCAAACCTTTCGCTCTGCCCTTCCGCTTTTAAATGATTTTAAAATTCCGCGCCATTTAGGTATTGTTGAAAACTGTATTCTCCGCCTAATTGGATTTTCTGACGCCAGCGAAAGCGCCTATGGCGCTGTCATCTATGCGCATATTACTCGCAACGACGACGTGGTCCTTCAGCTGGTTTGTGCAAAGTCGAAGGTATCGCCGGTTAAACCATTAACTATCGCTCGACTGGAGCTCTGCGGTGCCGAGCTCCTCGCTAAGCTTCTTCGCCGTGTTCATGACACTTATAATCCGCGTTATAATGTTACCGCTATGTACGCATTCACCGATTCAAAGGTGACTCTTTGCTGGATAAATTCCTCTCCGCATCGTTGGCACACGTTTGTGGCCAATCGTGTCGTTCGCATCATAGACAACGTCCCCGCGGAGCACTTCTATCATGTGGCTGGTACTGAAAACCCGGCGGACTGTTTGTCACGTGGTTTAACACCTGACAAATTCATTGAGCACCCATTATGGTTGCACGGACCCGCTTGGGCTAAGCTTGATCCTTCCGAATGGCCCATACATAAGGTTAATGACTTGAATTCGGAACCCATTCCTGAAGAAAAGGTCCACGCGCACCCCATAGTCGCGGACTCAAGTTCAGACAATTCGCTTCTACTCACACTCGCAGAACGTACGTCGTCTTGGAACAAGTTGCGGCGTATTATTGTTTTCATATACCGCTTCATGAAAAAACTCCCGCGTCGAACTGACGCCGTTTCCGCTAGCGACCTCGAATTCGCTGAAACCATTTTGTTGCGTCATGTTCAACGAAAACACTTCTTAAAGGATTTTTCCGAGTTAAAAAAATAATAAATTTTGTTCACCCGCTCTTATTAAACTAAAGCCATTCGTAGATGGTGATGACTTAATCCGCGTCGGAGGTCGATTAACTCATTCGGCTGAGGCCTATAGTACTAAACATCCTGTAGTGTTGCCCCGACATGATCGCATAGTTGAAATTCTCGTAGACTATTATCATAAAAAATATTTACATGCAGGTCCAGAACTCACTATGTCGTTATTACGCCATAGGTATTGGATCTTGTCCGCTAGACGAATTATTCGTCATAGAATTCACAAGTGCAATGCATGCCATAGGTGGAAACCGCGACCTCATGGTCCGCCCATGATGGGCGATCTTCCGAAATCTAGAGTAAATGTTGCTCTCAAAGCTTTTTCTCATACAGGGTGTGATTACGCTGGCCCTATACAGTACGTGCCCATACGCAGTCGAGGTGCGAAGAGTCGCAAAGGCTACTTATGTATCTTTACCTGTATGACCACTCGCGCTATTCACATCGAATTAGCTACAGATCTTACAACTGTTTCGTTCATAGCCGCGTTGAAACGGTTTTTATCCCGCCGCGGACCGGTACAATGTTTATATTCGGATAACGCGACCAATTTTCGAGGAGCTAATTCGTTTTTACGCGACTTATATACCTTCATAAATAAAGAATACCGCCCGCGCTTTGAAGAGGAGCTCGCTGAGCATCGCATTCATTGGCAATTCATTCCACCCGCGTCACCGCATTTCGGTGGATGTTGGGAGTCCATGGTGAAGGTCGTAAAGACTCATCTTTTCAAGACAATAGGTCAACAACTCCTCTCTTATGAAGAATTAGTTACAATTCTTTCTCAAATAGAGTGCCTGTTGAACTCCAGGCCTCTTACTGTGCTTAGCGCTGATCCGGTAGAGCCTAAGGCTCTCACCCCTTCACACTTTTTACACACTGTTCCGCTTAACTCATTGCCGGCCGCGGAAGTAGGTTTATCGTCTGACAACCTGCTTCAAAGACATTCTCTTATGGATAAATTAGTCCAGTCGTACTGGAAAAGATGGCGAAACGAGTATCTTCATAGTTTACAATCGCGCTTAAAATGGAATAAACCTGACGGAGACATGATTAAGGAAGGTACTGTAGTAGTGATTGTTAATGATAATGCGCCTCCTTTATCCTGGCCTCTAGGTGTTATTGATAAATAGCATACGTCTAAAGACGGTAGCACGCGAGTCGTTTCCGTACGCACTTCTAATGGGATTCTTGTGAGACCTGTGGTCCGCTTATGTCCCCTTCCTACTCAGTAATATCTTATTCAGTCCATTCCCTCTTTAAGTTAGATTTAAGTGTAATTTCTATTGTATTAATCTCTTTTAAAGGTGACTCTTTAAGGCCGCGGGGATTGTTAACGCCATAATTTATTTCTTATATTTTTCACGCCTAATTATTGGCAACTCTAAATAATATTAGTATCTGTGCAACGTAAATTTCCTTCCGCATTCCCTTTCCCTTCTGCAACCCTTATAATGCCTGAGCGAGAGCGAGAAGGAAGATCCGCGATGCGCGGACGCTGTCGCGTGCCGCCATGAAGAAAAAACCGCCAGTTTCTCATCCGCTATCAAGACTTGCGCGTCGCAATTAAACCCTAAGTCAAAGAGAACTCATATTTCACCGCGAAGAACGAAGATTGTTATTAAACTGTGCAAGTGCGTGGCTTTGTGTGTTGTGGAAAGTGCAGATCCTCGTCCGTACGTACACGACATCGTGGACGCGCCGCCGCCACGTGGCTAAGGAACCCTCGCCGTGTCTCCGCCATAGCTCACCAGGCAGGTACGATCCTCATTTCCCCACACCACCAGCACCTACTTGCATCATAGAACCGCCCCTGATACAGTCCACTAAGAAAAATTCGTTTTTCAAACCAAGGCTTTAAGCCGCCGCAACAATGACAATGTGAGTTTTTATCGACACGTCGGCTCCGACGCACATAAACGATAGCATAAAGGCTCCTTTATGCTATCGTTTATGTGTCCACTTTTGTATACAATGTGTAACGGAAACCCCATATCTATCCAAAAGAACTGAAGACAACATCTGGTATGGAGTCTCTATGCAAAGTTTCAGCTCAAAATAAGTGACTCACAGAATTGACCCCAAATTATTGGTTTCATATGTTTCTTGAATACCAGTAATAACAAAAGTGTCACAGCACTATGAGGGTCATCACTTTCCACGTCACTTGCCACAGTGTTTGATCGGGCCCAAAAAAATTCCCTATGCTGTTTATTATGTAATCTGATCAAGAAATGCATTTCAAATGCAAGACTAGAATACCCAAGTGTCTATTTCATATACTTTTTATTACATAAAATAATAAAACTTACGTGACCTTGACCTTAAAAAATGTTAAATAATTTCTGTAAATTTAATGAACCAAGATAATGTGTTCAAATAAATACAGTCTAATGAAGAATCTTTAGGCGCATGTTTGTTAGTTTTTATTTTTAGAAAATCACCTCTAGGTACCAAGTAATTTAATTTTTTTCATATTTTATTTTTTATTTTTTTTCTCCATAAAAACTCAAAAGTGCGACTTGTGACTAGCATAAAAATATTCCTCGTAATAAGGCCTATCACTGATAAAAAAAACACGTTCCACTATTGAGGCTCGTAGGAGGAATTAAGTTTCAAAACAGTGATTAGGGTTATCACTCAACTTGACCTTTCCTTTTATTTCGAAGTCTAAGTCCAAAAATGTATTGCATGCAATTTATTTGGTTAAGGGCCGTAGGATAGGTTGACAAATAACTCAACCTCCGACAGATGCACAGTGTTTGATCGGACACAAAAAAATACCTATGCTGTTTATTATGTAAACTGATCAAGAAATGCATTTAAAATGCAAGACTAGAACACCCAAGTGTCTATTTCATATACTTTTTATAATATAAAATAATAAAACTTACGTGAACTTTAACCTAAAAAAAATGTTAAATATTTTCTGGAAATTTAATGAACCAAGATAATGTTTTCAAATAAATACAGTCTAATGGAAAATTTTTAGGCGCATGTTTGTTAGTTTTTACTTTTAGAAAATCATCTCTAGTACCAAGTAATTTAATTTTTTTCATATAATCGTTTTTCTTTTTTTTTCTCCATAAAATCTCAAAAGTGCGACTTGTGACTAGCATAGAAATATTTCTCGTAATAAGGCCTATCACATATAAAAAAACCACGTTGCACAATTGCGGCCTTTGGGAATTATGTGCCATTTAGTTCAAAGGTCAAATGGTACGAAATGGAGTTGTCGCTTAAAGGTCAAACAAATATAGGTATATAAGTTTTAAGCTAACATGGTCACTAACAGTATCATTAGAACTTAAAACGGGATATTTACCATGTGTATTTATTGTTTTGAGTTTCCGATATTTCGGCACTGTTGCAAGCGCCATGATCACGGATGAACTGAAGTAATTGCGGGTGGAAGTTTATGAGCAGACATATCGGTCTACCCTCTTTCTCGTTCGTTTTCTGTTAGCGACACCGCTACCACTGTCACATGTATCACTAAACACTCGATTCTGTTCCCGACACACAAAACTCACCGTGTCGACTCGCGAACTTTTTACGGATTTTTTTCTGATTTTACACATTTGAACCTCTGGATTCCAGGCCCTCGACAGTTGAAACCCATCCTCCCGATTGAAATTGTCGTATTTGGTAATCTCAATCGCTTCCCTTACCAGTCTTGGTATATAGTGGCGTTCTGTCGAGATGTCGAGAGAGAAACTCAAAACAATAAATACACATGGTAAATATCCCGTTTTAAGTTCTAATGATAAATATAGGTATATTTTTTGTAAATAATAAATAAATTTCAACATGGTACTTTAAAACATCATTGGTTAATACACTTTTTATTTTGGAACCACATCCAATAAATAGCCTACTCATACAAATCGCTTTCGTTGCTTAATATTAACGTGCAGCCATCATCATCTGCATTATCATCATCCAATGAAACAGATCCATCCAATGATGAGTCTTCGTCTTCATCTTCGCCTCCTGCTAATTGCAAAAGCCGCTTGTATGAACTTTGACGTAAAATGTGGTGTGACATAGAAATCAATGGGTCTGATGATTCTAATGCACGGTGAAAGAGGTCGACCATGGTTTGTATCCTGTTTACTTTGCGGCAGTGACGTTCCCTATCAGACCGCCAGAATTTGTTGCGTGATTCGGCCGCTTGCTCTGAGAGCATTCCGACAGGAAGTGAACTGGATTCAATAATCTCTTCTCCGTGCACTTGAATTTTGTGAATTGTGACAGTCATCGGGTGCCAACTATACAATTGGACGTACTTTTCTGCGAGCGTGCGGCAAAAATTGCCAAACTTTTTTGCATCTATAGGATAGTCACAAGATATTGTGACAAGGATAATATGCAATCTGTCGACTAACCATGCATCCAGACCTAAAATCTCAGTAAATGTGCCACGGTATTTATCTGATACTGCTTTTCGGGCTGAATTGCCATCATTTGTCGTTCCGGCATTAGGTTTGATTTCAGTCTGAATGCGTTTCTTTCGTTACTCAACTATTTGGCTTTCAGGGCTACCCTTGCTGATTCTCCATTTTTGTACCACCGGATCATTTTTATAGCTAAGATGCAACAAAATCTCAAAAACACGTATCCACGCATGAAGTGGATTGATACCGTGTCGCATATTAACACGCTTTTATTAGTTCGACCTGTATGTAACTAACTATGTAATGAAATCTAAGGTAACTAATTTAACTATCTTCCATGGGTCGTAACGTAATGAAAATTGGCAGCTGTATGTAGTTCTGATGACAATACAATAATATGGTACTGTCAAACTGATCTGATGATGAAGCCGGAAGATATGAACTGGAACTTCATGATGGAAAATCGTATCATAGCTGTTTTGGATTTCTTAGAAAAGTCTTGTAATGAACTTTGACCATGATTAGGTTTCAAGGTCTGATGATAAAGCCGGAAGATAGGCATTGGCATTCCATGATGGAATATAATATCATAGTCGTGTTTGCACTTGTGAGAAAGGCCACGTAATGGACTTTGAACACGATCAGGTTTCAAGGTTATAACAAACCTAAAGAAAATCCGTTATCGGTTTTCTTAACCTTTTTGAATTACCGCGTAATCCATAGATTTATTATTAGGTTGATCTGTAACGATTTAAATATGCAATAAAATCTAAGAATCTGAATTAAACGTACTTCTAATTGTTGTATCAACATGAAACTTGGCAGTTATGTGTAGATTAGACGACAATACAATATTATGGTACCATCGAGCTGGTCTGACGATGGAATTGAAAGGTGGCTGATGGAACCTTGGACTGCCTGCTAGTAAACATTTCTAATTTCCGCTCATTACATTAGTCTTAAAAGCGTGTTTTTGCTTTTTTAAACTCTTAATTTTTTTCTTTTATGGTTGGTTTTTGATAAGACATTAATTTCAAATCATTGAAATTACTAGCCGTAAGTAAAGGAATAAAAGTTGTGGCGAAAAGGCTACTTTCGTTGAAGGAGATATCTTCTTCAGATTGTGGGAAGCATTGCTCATATAATGATTGGCCTGAGCTACCATCAAAACCCCAGGACCCTTCAAATACGGCTGAGATACTTTGCGTGCCTTTTCTATTACAATATTCGATGAAAGTAGCCTCACAACTCCGAACAATTCGTTGCAAAGTGTGTGTCAGTAGTCCCTGCAACGACACTGACGCTTCGACTTCAGAAAATTTTAAGTCTTCAGTTGGATAGCATGCTTATCTTGCAATTAAAATTTCATGGTAAGGTGGGTAAGCAGGGTATTGTAGCGTAAATAAAATTAAGTGCACAGTAAAACACAAACCGCTACTTAAAACGTTTAATTTTGATTAAAAGGAAAAAGATAGAAAACAAGTACTTAATTAAAAATATAAAAAAGTTAAATATTAGTTATTATTGGGAACCTTTCAGTGATGGCGTGGGTTAACTTAGCGGAAAGAAAAAGAATGTTATCGAAAGTATTATGCAAATATTTTTAACTTACCTAACAAAAAAATCGATTGCAATCGGTTATAGCTAGGCGAATACGCATTATTAGTAATTTTAATTACAAAAACACTAAGAGCATCCAACGCGTCTTGATAGGCCTTAGGTTAGAAAGAGTTTTTGACGTGAGAATTTTTAGATTAGAAATATACAAATTAGGTGCACTATTTAAAATAGAACTCCTGCTGCGAAAACTCGGTAATTCCTGGACGGCTGAACACGACTGTGGGAAGTAACGTAGAAATCACGGAGCCACTGCGCTGCGGAGTCCGCATCTACCTCGTACTCTCTTCAGGCCTTTGAGATGGACGTCTCAGGCACAGGATGTGCTCGGATATCGGGCGAGAGCGCCCCGACCTCCGTCGTCGATAACCGACGTCGCTTGCCCGTAGGGTGGAGCCAAAAATTGGCTTGTAACGGGATCTAAACAAAAAAGAAACTTCAGACCACCGATGCAAGCTGAATCTTTGATTAATTATGAAACTAGTGCGAAATGGATCGAAAAGAAAAAAGACGACAATACATACCAAATTAACCAGAAAATCACACACAGACTATACTTTTGCTAGGACACTTTATATTTTTTATTGGGTTTACACCAACAGAAAAAAAACTTTCACTTCATAATTTCGATATTAATCACAAAAAATAAGGTCGACCATCACTTATCGGGTCCCAAAAATGTAATGACGCCGTCAAAAGGCAAACAACCGACGATTTTTTCACGATTCCTGGTTCAAATGTGAATAACAGCTATGAAGAAAAATTTTTTTATTGAAAAGTTTGGATTAGGATTGGAGGAAGTTTTAACCGTAGCGGTTTTACGCTACAGTACCCCATTCCCAGTAAAAAAAATTGAGAGTAGCAACCCTAAAGATGAGTGGCAACCCTAAAGGAAAGGTGAGTGACAACCCTAAAAGAAAGGTGGTTGACAACCCTAAAAGAAAGGTGAGAGATCAACCCAAGTGAATGTATCAACCCAGTGAGAGGGTGACAACGCTATAACAGATTGACATCACAACAACAGATTGAAAACACAACAACAGATTGAAAACACAATAACAGACTGACAACACAAAAGGGATAGCATCAACCAAGAGTGAAAACCATAATATACAAATTAAATAAACTAGCCTAACTAACTTTAAACTAAATACATCAAATCAACAACAACGAAGTGCAGCTGATACTGAATAAAATTGAAAGCCGGCCTCCAGTTTAGACGTTAACAGTGCGAGCTTCAGATGCGTCTCCTAAACCTACATTAGAATAGAAAAACAAACGATAGATCTAGAATAATATTCTTAAATATATATAGGAACAAAGAACAATAATCAACACGAAACAAATAAGAGTTGAGATTAAGAAATAACTTAAAAATACGACGAAAACTCAAAGGAAGTCAAACAAAACTCGAAGTCGAACACAAAAGCTCGAAGTCAGATAAAAACTCGAAGTGAGACACGACTCAAAGTCCAACACGACTCAAAGTCAAACACAACTCAAAGTCAAACACGACTCAAAGTCGAACACGACTCAAAGTCAAACACGACTCAAAGTCAAACACGACTCAAAGTCAACCACGACTCAAAGTCAAACACGACTCAAAGTCAAACACGACTCAAAGTCAAACACGACTCAAAGTCAAACACGACTCAAGACTGAATTTAAGAGCTTAAGTTATAGAGGGATAAGTTAGAAGGTTAAGTTAAAGAGAGAGGGTTAAGTTGAAGAGGGTGGACCTTAAATCAAAATCAAAAATACGACGCCTAATGAGAGGAAATGGTTATGAATAAATATTAACTCCAGGGAGAAATGAGGATCGAAATAATAAAAGAGGTGTCGTTAATTGAAAACTAATGGCCTAACATAAGTAATGCTGATTAAGTTAAGAATATGGAACAAATTAATTCATTTAAGTATGTCTTTTATATGATATTGTCCAATATGATGAGAATCACAGTCTTGTAGGACATATGTAGTCATGGAGATGACTCTGATCACACGACATTTAATGAAACGAGGAGCAAGCTTTCCTGTAAAGTATTCAGCAGCTGACGATTTTAAAAAATTACGCCTCCATACAATGTCGCCGGCATTAAGTGTAATAGCCGTCCGGTTCGTATTGTAATTTCGTGAATTACGGAGAAAAGCAGAAGAAAGATTGTCCGCTACTTTTGCGTAAATCTCGGCGAGCGAAGTCAGATTACTCGCGTGTTGTTCCCGACTTTCAGCTAAATTAGTGCTTAGAGTCTGGTTATTCGCACGCGATGAATCCATACGGACTTCTCTACCGAATATGAGAAAGTTTGGCGTAAACCCTGTGGCTAAATTAATACATGAATTGAGGTAAAGTTTGACCTTGGGTAACAATTTAGCCCAATTCCTTTGGTTCTCGCCAACCAATATGCTCAAACAAGTAACGACACTTTGGTTATAACGTTCTACCGTGTTTGCTTGTGGAGTGTAATAAGGGGTATATGTAGGGGATTCAATGCGAAACGATCTAAGAAAGTTTAAAAACTGATTACTACGAAAAACGGTAGCATTATCACAGAGAATAGACCGTGGAACTCCGAAGTTAAAAAATATTTCAGATTCCAAAGCTTTTATAACTGAATTGGCGTCAATCCTTTTAAGGGGCACTAACCAAACATATTTAGAAAAAACATCGACCATAGATAAAATGTATTTGAACCCATAATAAGCGATTGGAAGCGGTCCAATAACGTCGATAGAAATCATTTGTAAAGGTAAAGAAACTTCCTTTGGATAACACATATGACCACGTGGTTGGGAATTCGCGATCTTATAAGCTTTACAAACCACACATTGCCTTAAAGTCTCAGAAACATCTCGAAACATATTTGGCCAGTAAAAGTTATCCTTGAGCTTAAAATAAGTCTTTGAAACTCCAGGATGTATAGAGAGAGGATTATTATGAGCTTCCCATATAGCGGATTTAACTTTTTCAACGGGTAAAACTACGCGCCAAGGATCAGAGCACAATGGGTTAGTGATTGGCATGCGTCTTAACAGAACACCGTTCCGAATGGCGTAAGCTGGAAACGTTTGAGGGGAGTCACGAGCCCCTAAATACACCTTTTTATACCATCTATCATTGGTATGGTCAGGTCCTTGATCGAATGTAACCGGACTCGCGTACATTCTAGATAAAGCGTCTGGAACGACGTGTTGCGACCCTTTGCGATGAATGATATCAAACGTGTATTGAGAAATCACAGTAGCCCATCGCGCCAAACGCCCTGAGGGATTACATAGTGTGAGGAGCCATTTCAAGGCCATATGATCGGTTATAACAGAAAACTTCATTCCATCTAAATAACAGCGAAAATGCTTAATGGAATCAAGAACGGATAAAAGTTCACGTTCAGTTGTACTATAATTGCGTTCTGCTTTTGAGAATAAGCGTGAATAATAAGCGATAGGATGTTCAACACCATCGAACTTTTGAGATAGAACTGAACCAAGACCAACAGCTGACGCATCACATTGCAAAATGAAGGGCTTCGAGAAATCCGGACAAGCCATAACGGGAGTATTGATGAGCGCATCCTTTAATTTTAGGAATGCTTGATCGGCGGCATCATCCCAACTTATAGGGTCACGACCCTTCTTTTTTCCTATAAGGGCAGTGAGTGGATCTATTATAGAAGAAAAACCATCAACAAAACGCCTATAATATGAGCATAACCCAATAAAACCACGTAGCGACTTAGCTGTAGTAGGAACGGGATAATCCCTAATAGCATCGAGCTTGCTGGGATCAGTTTGTAAACCCTTTTCGTTAATGATATAACCCAAATATTTCAATTCGCTTTTACAGAACTCGCATTTTTTTAGGTTAATAGTTAAACCGGCCTCCTTGAGACGGTCTAGTACTTTTCTAAGGAGCGAGAGGTGACTATCAAAGTCTTTTGATATTATGATTAGATCATCGACGTAACCGAAAACGCAATTATCACTGGTCGAAGTGAATTCAAAATTGACGATCATATCAGTAAGGCGCTGCATCTCGGAAGCTGCATTCGTGAGACCAAATGGCATTCTGACGAACTCAAATAAACCTCGTTGTGGAACTATGAAAGCGGTTCTTTCACAACTCTCAACATCAGCGAGAGGAATCTGCCAAAATGCACTCCTAAAATCAAGAGAACTTATATACCTTGCACCTCGAAGGTTGTCAAGAATATCGTGAATACGGGGGAGCGGATAAGAATCTCTAGTGGTAACGCTATTCAATTTCCTACTATCAACGCAAAAACGTACAGAACCGTCCTTTTTGGTAACCATCACAACAGGACTGGCCCATGGAGAACGTGAGGGACGAATGACACCCATCTCCAGCATCTTATCGATTTCCTCATTGAGCAACTTTAACTTAACAGGTGAAAGAGGGTAAAACCGTTGTCTAATTGGTGGTCCAGTAGTGTTTATTTTGTGTGATAGCCAAGTAGTCTTACCAAGGCCAACTTTATCGGATGAAATGACATCGAATTCCTCAATGACCCGTTGTAACTTTAGCTCTTGGTCTGGTAATAAAACGTTACGAGGGTAAATGTATCGAACCTCGCTAATGCAATTAATCTGAGGAAGGGATTGAGAGTCAGAAGGAAGGGTATGTGAGTCAGGAGGTAGGGAATTAGAGTCGGGAGGAAGGTACATATTACCTTTGATATTTTTGTTAAAAGCTTGACTAAAAACTGAAGTCAAACCGAACTTATTCCAAAATTCGATACCTAAAATAACTGAAGAAGACATAGAACGTGCTACTAAAAATTCGTGGACAAAAGTCGTACCATTAAACTTAACTGGGAGAAAGATAGTTCCTAAAATATCAATAGGAGAGTTATTAGCGGAAATAACACGTGGGCACTGGTAACCGGGACAGTCCTCGGATTTCATAGGAGAAGGTAAGTTAGAACGACTAGTACCCGGAGTGGGCCTAGGTGGAATGGGAGGAGGTCTAGAAATAATAATACTTTCGCGTAAAGGAGTCTCACCGATAGAACCTTCTTCAGACATTTTTAAACACAAAATAGAAATAGATTAAATGAAAGAGAGCGGGACTTAGCAGGAAATCGTTAGATATCGTGCCGTAATATCGATACGGGAAGAAGACAACAAAATGAACGTCAAAGGAATCCGCTGGGCTAAGAATCCAACAAAAACAGATACTAGCAAATAGCAGAAAAGCAAACAGTCGGGCTAAAAAATAAAAAAGGTAGACACTAGCACACGACCATTCAAAAAGCTTACCTTTGGTCACGATGCCTAACCATCCACACATCAAACACACTCTACGGGAAACTAACTACCGCTACCTACTGGGATAAAATAAAACTCGGGATAGATACGTATATTTTGGGAGAAAATAAAAGAATTGGAAATTGGGTATAGTTACAAAGTTAATCTTTAAAATTGAATTTCACAAACATCACACAATTAAGCAAAGAACATAAATTCAGTTAGCAATTCCGTAGACCAGTCGTATGAATCGGGAAAACATTCAAGACAGGTAATCCTTTTAACTTCCATACGGGTATCTGACCAATTCTAAAACCTGAAACTCACAATAAGAAAGATGAAAATTAAAGATTGCTCTCAAGAGCAACCACACACGAGATAACAAAAAAAAATAGGTATTTTAGTAATAATTAATATGCAAACTTACTTTAATTCGGGCGCCATATTGTAGCGTAAATAAAATTAAGTGCACAGTAAAACACAAACCGCTACTTAAAACGTTTAATTTTGATTAAAAGGAAAAAGATAGAAAACAAGTACTTAATTAAAAAATATAAAAAAGTTAAATATTAGTTATTATTGGAAACCTTTCAGTGATGGCGTGGGTTAACTTAGCGGAAAGAAAAAGAATGTTATCGAAAGTATTATGCAAATATTTTTAACTTACCTAACAAAAAAATCGATTGCAATCGGTTATAGCTAGGCGAATACGCATTATTAGTAATTTTAATTACAAAAACACTAAGAGCATCCAACGCGTCTTGATAGGCCTTAGGTTAGAAAGAGTTTTTGACGTGAGAATTTTTAGATTAGAAATATACAAATTAGGTGCACTATTTAAAATAGAACTCCTGCTGCGAAAACTCGGTAATTCCTGGACGGCTGAACACGACTGTGGGAAGTAACGTAGAAATCACGGAGCCACTGCGCTGCGGAGTCCGCATCTACCTCGTACTCTCTTCAGGCCTTTGAGATGGACGTCTCAGGCACAGGATGTGCTCGGATATCGGGCGAGAGCGCCCCGACCTCCGTCGTCGATAACCGACGTCGCTTGCCCGTAGGGTGGAGCCAAAAAATGGCTTGTAACGGGATCTAAACAAAAAAGAAACTTCAGACCACCGATGCAAGCTGAATCTTTGATTAATTATGAAACTAGTGCGAAATGGATCGAAAAGAAAAAAGACGACAATACATACCAAATTAACCAGAAAATCACACACAGACTATACTTTTGCTAGGACACTTTATATTTTTTATTGGGTTTACACCAACAGAAAAAAAACTTTCACTTCATAATTTCGATATTAATCACAAAAAATAAGGTCGACCATCACTTATCGGGTCCCAAAAATGTAATGACGCCGTCAAAAGGCAAACAACCGACGATTTTTTCACGATTCCTGGTTCAAATGTGAATAACAGCTATGAAGAAAAATTTTTTTATTGAAAAGTTTGGATTAGGATTGGAGGAAGTTTTAACCGTAGCGGTTTTACGCTACAGTATCCTCGGCTATTCAAATCCCGCCGCAAGAGTTTATAAGTCTCCACACTCAGTTTTCTATCAATAATGACACCTAAAACTTCCTCTGGTGTAAAAGGTTTGGTGACTGTCGAAACTTTTTTTAAAACCATGGACGCTCCCTTCGGTGAATCTAAACAAAGTTTTATTACTTTTTCTAAATCTTTTGAAGCTTTTGATGTTATCTTGCTTCCATCATCTGGGGAGACCGTAGAAGAAAAAGATTTTATCACTTTACTCTGAGGTTCGCCTTCTAATGACTTCATGATTCGTTTTCTGATTTTAAGGTTTTGTTTGTAGCTTATACTAGGAACACTGGTTACTTGCGGAAGTTGTGAAGTACTACACTGCAAACTGAATGGATTATTCGTTGCTTTCGGAAGTTGTGAAGTACTACACTCTAAACTGGATCACAGATATCTCCATCAACGAAAGTAGCCTTTTAGCCACAACTTTTATTCCTTTACGAATCGTAGTAGACAAACATTTCATTGCCTGGCTCAATCCTACACCCCAATCGTATCGATTTTGTCGACTGCTGCACATCCAGTACAAAAAAGAATCAGGTGATCTTATACTTTTCGAAAAACACATTTGTAGAAGAACAGATCAGAAGATTGACACCAATAACTGCACAAACTTCAGGTCACAACGTAACATTTGATTGTGACTTGACATTAAGCGTTATTGATGGTAAGGTCCTCAATATAATTACTGGAACATCTTCACAGTTAAGATGCCCATTCTGTAAGCTTACGGCTAGTAATTTCAATGATTTGGAATTAATGTATTATCAAAAACCAACCATAAAATAAAATATGCGACACGGTATCAATCCACTTCATGCGTGAATACGTGTTTTTGAGTTTCTGTTGCATCTTAGCTATAAAAATTATCCGGTGGTACAAAAATGGAGAATCAGTAAGGGTAGCCCTGAAAGCCAAATAGTTGAGTAACGAAAGAAACGCATTCAGACTGAAATGAAACCTAATGTCGGAACGCCAAATGATGGCAATTCAGCCCGGAAAGCAGTATCAGATAAATACCGTGGCACATTTACTGAGATTTTAGGTTTGGTTGCATGGTTAGTCGACAGATTGCATATTATCCTTGTCACAATATCTTGTGACTATCCTATAGACGCAAAAAAGTTTGATCATCAAATTAGAATCATCAGACCCATTGATTTCTATGTCACACCACATTTTACGTCAAAGTTCATACAAGCGGCTTTTGCAATTAGCAGGAGGCGAAGATGAAGACGAAGACTCATCATTGGATGGATCTGTTTCATTGGATGATGATAATGCAGATGATGATGGCTGCACGTTAATATTAAGCAACGAAAGCGATTTGTATGAGTAGGCTATTTATTGGATGTGGTTCCAAAATAAAAAGTGTATTAACCAATGATGTTTTAAAGTAGTTTAGTGTCAGTACCATATTGAAATTTATTTATTATTTACAAAAAATATACCTATATTTGTTTGACCTTTAAGCGACAACCCTATTTCGTACCATTTGACCTTTGAACTAAATAGCACATAATTCCCAAAGGCCGCAATTGTGCAACGTGGTTTTTTTATCAGTGATAGGCCTTATTACGAGAAATATTTCTATGCTAGTCACAAGTCGCACTTTTGAGTTTTTATGGAGAAAAAAAATAAAAACGAAAATATGGAAAAAATTAAATTACTTGGTATCTAGAGGTGATTTTCTAAAAATAAAAACTAACAAACATGCGCCTAAAGTTTTTCCATTAGACTGTATTTATTTGAAAACTTTATCTTAGTTCATTAAATTTACAGAAAATATTTAACATTTTTTTAGGTTAAAGTTCACGTAAGTTTTATTATTTTATATTAAAAAAAGTATATGAAATAGACTCTTGGGTGTTCTAGTCTTGCATTTTAAATGCATTTCTTAATCAGCTTACATAATAAACAGCATAGGGAATTTTTTTGGGTCCGATCAAACACTGTGCTTGCCAATAAAACGACAATTCTCTTCGTTCTTCTTAATTTGAAAAATTCGACCTCTGGTATCAATGTATTGAAATTTCTAATATGCTCCACACATGTAGACATAGGATTAGAAAACCCTTGCCATATCGTTTGTTATCATCCAAAGAAGCCGTGCACTCGGTATGTATATACCCTTTAAATTACACGTTGTATACAAGGTGTAACAGATTAAGCGCAATACCTCAGACGCCGCAATTAGAATATTAAATTATAAGTCTAAAACAACATCCGTAACTAAATAAATTGAAACCAAACCTAGACATATTTTGTAAAACAGTTATTCTTACTAAACGCAAAACGTATGTGCGTCATATAATGTCCTTACGCAGACGCATACACTCATGCAATATTAGCGGCCGACACGCACACGAGCGCATTTCCTTGAATTAAGGATTGTATTAATTTGCCATGATACTGAGCTTCCATTTTAAGTTACTAAAATGAAAGTGTTCGATCCTACAATAAGCCAGCCAACGGTAACTGGATGATCCGAACTGTCCACGGTTCGTGGAGCCCTACACGTTGCTTCTCAAGAACAGTTACACAATCAATGATAATAATCACTTACCCTCTGAGCTGGGACGCCAAGCGAGGATCTGTTCTGATCACGTCCGTGTGTGTGTGTGTGAGTATATTTGAAAGTGTAATGGTGTCAAGTGGTGTCACGGCGGTCACAAAAGACGCAAGCTTCAATGTGGTCCAGGCCGGGATGTAGCACAAACTTCGCACCAGATTGGAGCAGCTATTTATCACCAATTATCAATTGCTTTCAACAAATTTCGCGTGCCATTGGTCTGGCGTCATCATGGCGGTATTGTTCCAAAATATCCCAGGTTTTTAGTCAATTCGGGATTCTAGATTTCAATTAATCACTAATCACAACCGATCTGTCCTTTAACCGCGTAGATTCAACAGGATTTTAATTACAATCAATAAATCGATCTCAACACACGGCGGACATTATTTTCAACCAAACCAAAGGTTATCTGTCAAGTCAAAAGTTATGTCAAGCCCACAGATAATTAATTGCCATACCAAAAATATGCGTGCAGATATTCTTGTTGGACGGAACATCTACCCCCCCCCCCCCCGGACGGGCCTACCCGTCCGCTAATCAATTGCAAGCCTTGACAAGGTTGCGAATTTAACACAGCTTCAATGCGGCAAAATACCGTAGCTAGTTCCTCAAAGGTGAGAACGGTGTCTCCCAACAATCTCCGCCAGTGTCCCTTTGCCACTTTCACCGCGGCCTCAAAAATACCCCCCCAATGGGGGCAGGCTGGCGGGTCAAACAACCAAGTGACCAATGTCAACCTGGCTCTCATTAAGGAGGGCGAATACCTCCTTCAAATAGTTACTTGTACCCTTGTAATTCGTACCGCAATCAGACCTAATCAAAGAAGGTAACCCACGGCGAGACACAAATCTGTCCAAAGTCACCAGAAAGGCCTGAGTCGAGAGGGAGGTTACCAGCTACAAGTGTACTGCCTTGGTTGACAGGCAGACAAAAACACACAAATAAGCCTTAACAATCTTACTATTTCGAAGTGTGGACGTCTTCAACAAAGGGGACCCAGCAAAGTCCGTTCCGACGCCAGCAAAGGGCCTCGCCTCATTGACGCGATCAGCCGGCAAAATCCAAAATTCTCGCTGCAGAATGGCCAACAGCACATTGCAACCGGCATGCGAGTTCCCAACGTGACGATCAGCCACCAACAATTGAACCAAGTGGCCCTCCTTGGGCAACAAAGGGGAGTGACGGGCCCCATAAGGAAGGCTAGAGTGCCTCAACCGTCCTCCAACACGCAAAAGACCCGTCTTATCCAAGAAGGGATTCAGCTTACTAACAGCTCCCGACAACTTAACCCTACCAGACTTCAAGACCTCGATCTCCTTCTCAAAGTGTGCAGCCTGCACAGAGCGGACCCAAAGGAGGAGTGACTCCTATCACTCTTGAGGAGAGAGAACTGGTGACAGGCGCTTGTCCCCTGGATTCCTAGAATTATGGCCAAAACGCCTGATCTACGAGGTAACGCTCAACAATTCAACAAAAACTCAGGATCAAACGGAGGGTCCTTCGTCCCAACCGCGAACACCTTAAGTTCGGGCAAAGGATCCGACATCAAGACTGGCGCTCGAGGCCAATAGTCCTCGGGGCGAGTCGGCCAGTCCGGTCCGCACCAGAGAGAGTGAGCAATCAAGCGGGGGCCATGCACCCGCGTGAGGCTACGTCGCCCGGGTCCAGGTCACCAGGCACGTGCCTCCAAATCAAAGCCGTCTCAGAACCTTGAATCTGAGACACTCGGTTCGCAACAAAGACCTCCAAAGAGTGGACGGACGTCTTCAACCAACACAAAACAATTTGACTGTCCGTCCAGGCTTAAGAAGCCCGAATGTCAACAGTTCCACCCAAAGTGTGCGCAAAGTGGTTTAGGAGACGCACAAGAAGCACCGCAGGGAGTGCGGATACAAATTGGAGCCAGTCTTCCAACAGGGTTTCCCGAAGTGGCTCGTCCCAAGCAAGTTCAGTTATAACAAGGGCAGGGGCACCAATTTTAGGGTAAAGACAACTCACAGGGGTGATTTCGAACCAGGTCCTTCCCTCAACAGTGGTGACAGCCGTTTCGCCAATTCCCCAAATCTTGCCTGAAAAGTCGTTCACCTTCATGCCAACCTGTCTCGCTAACCAAGACGACAAAAGGCAACCCTGGGCTCCCGTGTCCAAAATGGCACGGACCACAATCGAGTCACCCAAGGGTCCCCAGACCTTGACCGAGGCCGTTGGCAACAAAACCGTCTTGATCGGGGTGGGGGGGGGGGGGGGGTCCTTTAGCGGGGCAGGCGCCAATTTCTTAGCGATGCCTGGGCGGCGACCGATCGCCGCATCCAGGCTGCCCTCGTTCACGACGAGGATAAAATTCAAAATATTCGTCCGCGCGGTGTCCCGAGCCGCTCGCCATCACTGGAGGGGCATATCCCACCGGATGCCTGAATGGCGGAGGGCGCGACTCCAACCGGGGACGTTCCGCCAACGGAGGGGAAAGGCAGCGGTGCCGATCCGGCCACTGCTGCCTAGCAGCCAGCGCGCGTTCTCCCTGACGAGGGGAGACCAAATGGCGCTCGCGGGGCTCCCGTTCAACTTGCGCGGGCTCCACCCGAGTGCGGCGAACAGAATTGCGGGCCTCAGCCCGGTGCTCGTCTCCAGGGTACCCCCCCTGCGCGAACCCTCCTCAGAAGATGGTCTGCTGGAGCGGTTCGCGTTGGCGCACAAAATCTCCAAGTGGGACCATTTACAAATTCTACACGGGCGGGGGTTGGGGCAGTCCCGATGGAAATGGGCCCCCAAGCATGAGAAGCACAAACGGCGTGCGTTGACAATGCGGCGGCGGGCACTTACGTGCAAATTCAAAAAAGCCGGGCAACGCGCCATGACATGCCCCGTTGCCTTACAAAAGTCACAATGATGAGGACTCCGGGCGCCAGCAAAACGGGGGGCGGGGCGAACATCAACAGGCCCCCTAGCCCTAGTCCGTCCCTGGTCTCTAGGCCGAGAAGGTAGTGGGGGTGACCCCGTGGCGCCACGAGTGTTATCCAAGAACCGACACTCGTCTTCCAAAAATTTGAGGAGGTCGTCAAAGGGGGGAAGATGGGTGGCACTATCCCCACCATACTTCTGCTCAAAACGTGACCTCAACTCCGCGGGGAGCAACTGCAGCACTATGTGCACCAACAAGTAGGACCAATGTTCTACCGGTAACTCCAAGCGTCTCAAGGCGTTGGTCGCTGAAACCAACGGGTTCAGCAAGTCAGTTCGCAACGTCAACGTGCTGGCAATGGCCGGTAGTCCCAAAATCTGGCCGATGTGCACATCAGCCAGGCAGCGCTTGTTCTGATACCGTCGGGAGAGAAGCTCCAGAGCGGTCGGGTAGGAGGAATCCGTCACCGGCAAGTGCTGCACCAAGGCTCTGGTTTTGCCCTCCAAAACGGACAACAAATAGGCCAACTTCTGGGCAGGTCCGAGGTCCGAGCGGGCATCCACAAGGCTCTCAAAAAGATTAATGAAGCCCAGCCAGTGGTCCAAGCGACCGTCAAAATGTGGCAGCTCCAGGGTGGGCAGCCTACCCAATAGTCCAGGGCCCTTGACAACGGAGGTCTGAGGCTTGGCCGCATCAGGCACCCGGCTCTTCAAAATTTCCCGGGCTCGTTGACTTATGACATCACCCAGGTGGACAATCTGGTCATAGTCACCCAAAACCTTATCGCGGGCTGCCTGATCCATCACCCCCAAATCCACGTCCATGATGAACTCGTAGAAGCATGTGAGCGCAGCATCAACTGACTTGATCCTTTCATTCAAGCGCCCGTACCGAGCAAGGGTGAGCTCTTCCAAGTCCAAACGCTCAACCGTTGCTGCTCCGATGTGAACCATCTCAACTGTGAGGCCAATCCGGCAGCAGACTCCCTGACTGCCTTTAATGAGGCCATTGTAACAATCAAATATAAATACCAACAGGCTAAATTAATTAAACAAACAACAATGACTTGTTAGCCAACCGAACAATTTCACCAAAATAAAAACTTAAATTCAACTTATTTCAAGTCCAAATCAGACCCTGTTCTTATTCCAAGTATGAATCTAGCTTGCTAAGGATGGATAGTTACAGAAAAAATAACAATTTAATGTATATATTGTGCTGCATCAACACCAATTAAACACAACAATTGAATGTACAATACTGTGCCGGACAATCTCTAACAACACTGTCCAATAAATACTATAAGCAATAAATCAATAAACACAATTCAAGTCTTGTTATGTTAACAAATGTGTGATTATTATTTAGATAAACTTTTAAATTCAGATTAGTGACATTCAATTATTAATTAAATAATAATAATAATTACACTGTATTGGGATCTGTCTATCATCACTGACAGGACTATTGTTGCCAATAAGCCTGATATAGTGGTGATAGACCGATTGGAGCGTCGCACAATGATTGTTGATATAGCAGTCCCCCATGATGAGAACCTCGTGAAAGCTGAGATAGATAAAAAAAATAAGTATCTTGACCTGGCGCGCGAGGTTGTCGACATGTGGGATGTGGAGACAGCAATCATTGTGCCGATAGTCGTCTCAGCCAATGGCATAATAGCCAAGAGCCTCGACCAACATCTAAGGAGGCTCTCGTTGGGCAGCTGGATCAAGGGCTTGATACAGAGAGCAGTACTCATGGAAACGGCGCGTATTGTGAGGAGGTTCCTCTCCATGGAGCCCTGACCACCGGTAGCTTGGACCCTGTTCCCGATACCGGTGGGCTACTATTTTTTATATTTTTAAATGTTTTTATTTTTTATATTAATATTTAAAAATGTAATTGATATGTAAATAGATTAAATAAATGAAATAATAATAATAATATTCCACAACTTTCACACAACGCCATCTAGTCCCAAACTAAGCAGAGCTTGTGGTATGAGTACTAGACAACTGATAAACATACATATATATTTCTAAATACATACATATTATAGATAAATTACACCCAGACAAAGAACAAATGATCGTGCTCATCACACAAACATTTGTCCTAGGTGGGAATCGAACCCACGACCACACAATAAAACAAACAACAAATATACCAAATTATGTACCAAATACAACCTAATAATTCCTAATTTCACAAATAAATCTTACTTGTCAATACAACAGGGACTACAGTACAAACTACAAGTACCATTTCAATTTGATAGCCCGGATGACATGGTAATATATTCAACTTATTAAGTTATTTTCAACAATGTTCAAAACTTCCAATTTACTTAGTGGATCTTATATTATAAGACCACGCTTCTGCTACCAGTTTGTTCGATCCTACAATAAGCCAGCCAACGGTAACTGGATGATCCGAACTGTCCACGGTTCGTGGAGCCCTAAACGTTGCTTCTCAAGAACAGTTACACAATCAATGATAATAATCACTTACCCTCTGAGCTGGGACGCCAAGCGAGGATCTGTTCTGATCACGTCCGTGTGTGTGTGTGTGAGTATATTTGAAAGTGTAATGGTGTCAAGTGGTGTCACGGCGGTCACAAAAGACGCAAGCTTCAATGTGGTCCAGGCCGGGATGTAGCACAAACTTCGCACCAGATTGGAGCAGCTATTTATCACCAATTAACAATTGCTTTCAACTAATTTCGCGTGCCATTGGTCTGGCGTCATCATGGCGGTATTGTTCCAAAACATCCCAGGTTTTTCGTCAATTCGGGATTCTAGATTTCAATTAATCACTAATCACAACCGATCTGTCCTTTAACCGCGTAGATTCAACAGGATTTTAATTACAATCAATAAATCGATCTCAACATACGGCGGACATTATTTTCAACCAAACCAAAGGTTACCTGTCAAGTCAAAAGTTATGTCAAGCCCACAGATAATTAATTGCCATACCAAAAATATGCGTGCAGATATTCTCGTTGGACGGAACAGAAAGATTTTTCCGTCAAAATTTAACACCTATTTTTATGACGGAACTCGATTCAGAAGCTGATTCTGAACCAATTACTTTCAGGAATTGCGTTTATTCTGTTACACGTGGTATAATACATGTAAGAATGCATGTATGATTCAAGTAATCTGACTCACTTAAATAGTCTCTTGAAGCTTTTTTTTTTTTTAACTTGGTAAAATTATCAAATAAGTCCTCCCACTCCGGGCAGGGTGGGAGCTGTCAGACTTTTACTGACTAAAATCCACGGTGTTCCTTCAATAACCCTTTACATACCGGGGCCACGGTAACGGGATGAGTCCCACGACCCCGGCAGGCTTCGGCCCTCTGCAGAGGGAGCCTCGTCATGTTGCTGACGCTCTTTGAGGCGCGCGTGGAACACGACGTGCCGTCGACCCGGGCATGGTCCATGGTCGGACAGCGAGTTGCCCTTTACTCGCTGTCCGCATGCCCGCGCCTACGGTGGCCGGAGATCGTCGGCCGACGTCCAACGCCGTGGGCGTCTACCACTGCGGCTGGGCTGGAGGGAGGACGCCATCCTCTCCCTCACGCGGCCCGCCTCCTCCTTCGGAAGCATGACTGCTTCGCAGAAGGAGGCGACCGCTTCCCACTACCTCTCGCCCCGCAGCATGGCCTCGACCAATACCGGGCGCGAGAGGTCTCCGCCTATCGCCGCCGTGAGGACACGTCGGTGCTCTGCCCAAGCGGGGCAGTCTTGCACCGTGTGCTCTACGGTGTCCTCAGGGCGACCCTCGCAGTGGTGACACCCAGGCGTTTCCTCCTTTCCCATCAGACACTGGTACCTCCCGAAACTTCCGTGTCCGGTGAGGACCTGCGTCATGCGGTAGGTCAGGACGCCGTGACGCCGATCTAGCCACTCCTCAAAGAGGGGTCTTACCGCCGCAATTGCGGCTTGCCCGGTCTCTTGAAGCTAGAATTATTATTAATCCTCTCTACAACTTCACGACTTTTGATTTTACAGCTATGGAGAATGTTTCAAAGATAAATTTCATTATCATTTTAGCCGAAATTAATATTGTAATCAGTAAACCTAAAAAGTGTAGTTTTGTAAAATTCAGTCGCTTAATGTCGTAAACGATTAAAGTTTAGAAAACTACAGTCTAAAACTTGGTTGGTTTTAATTTATATTCTATAGGGCTGGTGTGTAGTATAAGATAACTTAAGATCTTATTTTATACAAAGCTGAGCTGACTAACCAACACCTTAAAATGAAAACAACCGCAATTTAGAAATAATACGTTTATCATATAAAAATATACACCAAATAATAAAAAAACATTGTTATAACTAATGCTTAAAGGTTAATCATTCATGACTTATGTTTCCTCTTAACTCCCTCTCTATTTCTTTTACAGATTTTCCTTTTGTTTCAGGTAGTACCAGTAGAGCTACAGCAGCTCCGAAGAAGTTTATAATGACAAACACGTAGAAGCCAACATGTGCCCCGAAATTGCTGGTCAGCGCACTGAAGGCAGTAAGTTGCACGAAGGTCATGAACCATGCCAGCATCACCAAGTATCCCATGAGTTTAGCTCGTATCTGGAAGTAGAAATAATTGATCAGGTAAGCTCTAAAAACAACGATTTAGCAAAACAGTTGTTTAAAGATTTACAAATAATGGTAGATGAAAAATATACATGTACATTATTATCGGGATAGGAATACCAATAACACTATTGCCGTGAACCAACTCCAGAAACAAATATAGCTTAGTTGAAGGGGTTAACAAAATTGCTAGTAATGTGAATTCTAGATATATTGCGAGTTCACTTTTGAAAAAAAAAAATGGGGAGAATGTCAGCTCTCTCTATGAAACAGTTTTTGCGAAGGGTCAATTTATTAGGGTTCCCTGCCCAAAGGGTAATACGGGACCTTATTACTAAGGCTCTGCTGTCCGTCTGTCTGTCTGCTGGCCAGGCTGACCAGGCTGTGTCTCATGAACCGAGATAGACAGTTGATATTTTCACAGAAGTTGTATTTCAATTGCCGCTATAAAAATAAATACTAAACAACATAATAAAATAAATATTTAAGGGGGCTCCCATACAACAAACATGTTTTTTTTTTGCTCTATATTGATAACGGCAACAGGTAGACGCTTGAAATATTCACAGAATATTTAGTTATATATTTACTTTAAAAATAAATAATTAAATTAAAACCAATATTTAAGGGAGGCTCCCATACAACAGACATGATTTTTGACGGAACCCTTCGTGTGCGAGTCCGACTCGCACTTGGCCGGTTTTATTAACGCTTGATCATAAGCTATTATAAGTTACTAAAACTTGATAGATTATTTGGTCTGAAATAAAAGTTTTAAAGTACCACCACCTCATTATACCATTATTGAAACTGCTTACTTGAAAATTGAATATTTCAGGCATCAAAACGAATGGCAAGGGAGACACCCCGCCGCCATAACAGCACAATGCCATCATCATCATAACCACGTTCATCCAACCAGGAGTGGCCCATCCATACTGCTTCAGCAAGATAGAAGTGGCCAGGAACATGAAACTGATGGCCGTGGCACCGAAGGCTGTTCCCAAGATTGGCTGTTGGAGAAAACATAGTGACAAAGTTAATTTTAAAATATATTTTTCATGATTAATTTCACGACTGCGGTTAAAATTCAAAACAGGTGTTTTCAAAGTTGACAATATTATGAAAACAAATTTTTTTTTTTATGTAAACCCTGACACAAAGAGCCTCTAAAACGTAAAATACTAAAATTTATCTCTCAGCCTTTTATAACTACATTAAAAAAACATGTTAATATTTTAAGACAAGCGACGCCTAACAATTATATACTCGTCGGAGACAGCTCAGTATAACTAATAATAATATACTTATACAACATGTGTTTGAAAGTAAAAAGCCATGGCCAAGTAAAATCCAATAGCGTGTAAGATCCCTACTGCAGCTAACAATAAAGAGTTGATGACTTAGAAACCCAGAATAGATATTCAGAAATTGTCAATTACACCCCCTGGTTTGGGAGTTAAAGTGTATACTATTTATCTGTTAGTGTAATATAAACCGGTAGGTTTCCCAAACCTATAGAAACCAAACTCTGTTATATTGACTTGTACATTATATCGATTAAATTTTTCCTTACCTTGCGCCCTAGCTTGTCAACACATATCATCGGTATCAACGAGCCTACTGTCATGCATATAGGGATGCTGAGCGCCTGCAGATCCGGGCTGATCTGTACTCCTGAGTCTGATAGCAGAGTCGCTGCGTAGTTCAGGATTGAGAAGCCCCCGTTGGTGCCGTGAGCTAGGATTATCATAATCATGATCAGGAACGCTTTCCGCCATTCTTTTGTTTTGACTGTGGAATTATAATTGTTGATTATGATGAGAATCAGTTTAAATTAAATAATGATGTTATTAATATATTACTTGATGTCAATAAGCTTTGGCATAATACTAAATCTATCTTCTATAAATAAAATTAAAGTGTCTGTCTGTGATTTTAAAATAACTGTATTTTCTCAAGTGCTGCTCAAGTTATTTACAAGAATTTATTTTTAATTTTTGCGTATCTGTCGATCTGATTGTCTATCCGTCGACTTAACTGTTATTAAAGGCTCATCTCAGAAACGGATGAACCGATTTTTAATGAACTTTCAAATAATACTCACAAACAGTAACAATTGAAATCTCGGGGATGGATCTAAAATATTCATCCGATTGCTTGATAACATCGAGTTCTTGTTGAATTTCTTTGGTATTGGAATCCATTCCTCTCAATAAAGCGAGATTTTCTGCTGCTTCCTACAATTCAGAGAACATCTACTCACAATATGTACAACACAATTAACCTGTAAACAATAACAGAGACATCAAAAAGAAGAATGTGAAGTTTGAAAAGTTAATTTCCTCAATTTCGTAGTGGAACATTGAGTGATGTGTAGTCCCCTTTTTTTTTTTTTTTTAACGTGGTAAAATTATCAAATAAGTCCTCCCACCCCGGGCAGGGTGGGAGGGACTGTCAGACTTTTACTGACTAAAATCCACGGTGTTCCTTCAATAACCCTTTACATACCGGGGCCACGGTAACGGGATGAGTCCCACGACCCCGGCAGGCTTCGGCCCTCTGCAGAGGGGGCCTCGTCATGTTGCTGACGCTCTTTGAGGCGCGCGTGGAACACGACGCGCCGTCGACCCGGGCATGGTCCATGGTCGGACAGCGAGTTGCCCTTTACTCGCTGTCCGCATGCCCGCGCCTACGGTGGCCGGAGATCGTCGGCCGACGTCCGACGCCGTGGGCGTCTACCACTGCGGCTGGGCTGGAGGGAGGACGCCATCCTCTCCCTCACGCGGCCCGCCTCCTCCTTCGGAAGCATGACTGCTTCGCAGAAGGAGGCGACCGCTTCCCACTCCCTCTCGCCCCGCAGCATGGCCTCGACCAAGGCCGGGCGCGAGAGGTCTCCGCCTATTGTCGCCGTGAGGACACGTCGGTGCTCTGCCCAAGCTGGGCAGTCCTGCACCGAGTGCTCGACTGTGTCCTCAGGGCGACCCTCGCAGTGGTGACACCCAGGCGTCTCTTCCTTACCCATCAGACACAGGTACCTCCCGAAACTTCCGTGTCCGGTGAGGACCTGCGTCATGCGGTAGGTCAGGGCGCCGTGACGCCGATCTAGCCACTCCTCAAAGAGGGGTCTTACCGCCGCAATTGCGGCGTGCCCGATGTGTAGTCCCCTTAGTGACTGGTCTAAGGGATTGTAGCGGAACGAGCGCAATTTTATTTACAAGGGAAAAGTAACCATAGCTTCAACTTACATTTAGTTTTGCGATCTTCACTAAGAAGGGGGGTGACTCAGGAGCTTTGAAGAAGAGTCCAAAAGTTAAAAGTGGGAGTCCGATGACGACCCACAGTACAGTGTGATAGTCTAAAAATCCTCCCAAAGCATACATAAGCAGGATCCCAGTTCCCTGGGCTAAAGCAGCTACAGATGCCAAGGTACCCCTGATACTGTCCTGGGCGATCTCTTTGACATACATTGGTACAACATGGAAGCACCCGCCTCCAGCGATGCCGCACAAAACCCTGGCTATGATAAGACTGGTCGTGCTAGCTGGAAGCATGGTCACTATCCACACCATCTGTAAAAAAATATATAGTCACTAAAAGACAATGAGTTATGTTATGATGACAATGAATACGAGTGATGAGTTTGAATTGAGATAGATGAAGAGGTAGCCAAAAAAAAATTATTGATTGTATTGGGAATGATATGCGTTACGTCTCACAGGGGAGAATGGAAGACGAAATCATGTTGCGCCAACCCCGATCAAATGGGATATAGGCAGGAAGATAATGAGTACGAACTTACCGCTTGGATGATCGTCATAATCATAATACAAATTTTTCTCCCATATCTATCTACGATTTGTAAAAAAATGAGGACACCTAGCACACCCGCCAGTGACGGTGCACTGGCTATCCAGGATATTTCATTGTCAGTTAGTGGTCTCCCAGTAGGAGATTGTTGCGACTGGAGTACTTTTGTCATGGGCGACATCCAGCCGCATTGGAGACCGTACGTGAGGATTGCCAAGTTGCCTGAAAATTAAATAGGTATACTCATGGACAAGGAGTTTGATTGAGTGCAAAGCTATCCAAGGATTTTTTTCTTTAAGTGGAAATCCTCATAGATATCCACCACCTTGAAGAAGACGACGGGGTTTGTTTTATTATTATATGAGTAAAACTCCTTCTGACTAAAACCACACTATTTTTCGTTTTGTCAATTTTTGCTAGCGTGCGGGGATACATTGGCATTCTCCACCAACACCCCGTGAGCAGCTCCTGAATCTGTTATAATTTTAAAGAGGCGCGCGGAAAAGAATATTACACTTGCACTAATAACGGACCTTGCACTACCTATTAATCAATTTTAGCACACAATAACTAATTATACTACGTATTTCATTATAGGTCACTCGTGAAATATTTTTGATATCTATGTTACGAAAAAAACACATCGGTTATTTAATGTAACACTGAACACTCAACTTACATAAAATCGTAACTGCCCATTGCACTTTTGTGTGTCCTTTAGGTTCTGAGATTTCACTGTAAGTCATCCTGAATTTTTGTAATAACTAAATTCTTAGGAATATTGTTAAATTTTTACGAAAGTACGTATTTAGAGAAAAGTCAGATAACAGTACATGCTAGCGTACGGCTCTTCTAAAACTAAATGAGAATGGTACAGATATATTATGCGAAAGTGTTTTTATTACAAATGTACGTTTACTTTTAGGGTGTTCTGAAATTCTGCTGACTTTTGTTTCCACAACACTGATACCAGCATTGAGATAAATTGTTTGATTTTGTCTTAAATACAAATACGTTCGTGAATTGCACGATAGAATTTTGTTTGGGATAACTTACGACGGTTCATTTTGCTCGTTTATCATGATGAATTGTATGATTATGAGTGGCATGCTTCGAAAAGGAGTAAGTAAATGTTTTTTTCTGCTTACATTCTTAGTTTCTTTTATTTATCTACTTGTTTCTGCCCGTGGCTTTGCTCAAAGGTTTTCAGCAATAAAAGTAGTATATGTGTTTGTTACTTTATAGCCCTGTAAATAACTACACCACAATTCACATCGATCTGTTGATCTATTTTCACGTAAATGAAGGACAAACAAACATACCTTCGCATTTACAACCGCACTTATAACCTGCCTTTTAAGCAAGAGTGAACAGGTATCTTCTGAGCTTGCTCATTCCATCGTAGGCTTCATCTATCGCTTACCATCAAGCGAAATCGAGGTCAAGAGAGGGCTCGTCCGAAATTAAAAAAAAATATGTGTGGATTTATTGTATTATTTTATATATATAGAACATATCATAATCAGATTATAACGTACCCTGTGCTAGGACAAAGGCCTCTTCCCATTGAGACGGAATGGGCGGAATGAATACACCACGCGACCCTATTGCAGGTTGATGTTATACGTACAGTCTTTTTACATTAAAACATTAATTTACAAATCTTCTCTCAGTCTTTTTAAAGGAATATCGAAAAGGTTACGCTTCCCGTGACCCAAGGGCTGGCTATTTCTTTGGCCAAAGGTGAAGTACTGCCATACAACGAGGCAATGCCACCAGTCTCTTGGCTAGGTACGTTACCAGCCAATAGCGTTGAGGATGACTTTTTGGATGCTTTATTCTAGTTTGTCTTTAAGTATTTTAGTTTTGCAAACTGGTTATAAATATTTATGAGTCCCTATTTACAAATAGAGCTTGCTACACTTGATAAGCTAGCAGGGGATTCCAAACTAAGCGTAGTCTGAAGTCAGTATATCATTAACTCCAGATAATCTAGGCAATCTTTGTGTTAAATTAGATAAAACTATATTCAGGTTCAAGGTACAACCCAACCAGATTTGCAAAAATGTTCTAACGAGTTACCGCGGCTTCGGACTCAAAGGCAACTACAGGAACATGGTGCTTTTTTAATTAGTAAAAGTCTGATACTCCCTTTTCCTACATTCAGAGTGCGGGGGATAATTTAGGTATCTAGGGGCATGGCAGTGCCCCCGCCAAGTCGAGAAAAAAAGTGGCACGGCTGTACCATCCTTGTCTCTAGTTTTTACATGGATCGACTGCCTATCTGACCTCCTTAGCCCAGAATCTGGGTAACACGATATCCCTTGGCAAGACCAGTGTATGATTGACTTCTGACTACTGCGCACTCTGAGTACATGATAATGTTTATTATCATTCTATGTCATTTTACCATAATTCAAACAAAATGTTTGTAGCTAAAACTTAACAAATCTTGCTAATATTACAAAAGTTTTTGAGGAAGGATCAAAGACTATAAAACCACTTGACCGCGCATACAGTGCCCCGACGCACGAAAACTATGAGTCTTTTTGCTCTTATATATTGGCTACGGTACACGAACCATTTTAGTTGCGACCAAGTATTAGACCTGTGTGCATGCTAAACAATTAAAATTTAAAAATTTTGTATGCAATTTATAACGCATAAAAATGCCTTCATGTGCGTTGAAGTGGTGTGGAAAACATTCCCAGACATCTAGGTACTAAATGGATGACATAAATATCCATCAGTAATTAAATACTACGAAAATTATTTATTATTTAATCAGATTATAAGCCACATCAGAGGTCTATTTAAAATGGTGGTTTGGGTGATCAAGGACACAAATGAATCGCGCTTTGATGTCTTTTGGAAAAGTCTCTTTCTTTCATGAAGAAATTCTAATTCTTTTATCCCTTTCTTTCCCGTTGTATTTTTATCGTAAAAATATGTGATGTTACCTTTAACGGCTGAATACAATAACGATCATTATAAAATAAAACTTATTTATTTTTTAATTCAATTCAGATAGCTGTCATAAAATACCTATCTACATTAACCGACTTTAAAAAAGAAGGAAGTTCTAAATTTTTTCTTCTGTGTGACATGCATGTTTTTATTCTAGATTTCCGAAGATTTCAGAATAAAAAGAAAAGTGGATAGATAAGGTTACTAGGGAATATTGATTTCTAGTTTTGTTTTTATTGATATAATGAGACAAGTCAAATCATGAATATAAGACTTGGCCGTTGACTTCGATGTATTAACTAGTAAAAGTGCATAGAGTATGTTCAACGGCCGGTTACATAAAATCTAACTATATTAATGAAGAAATCGCAGTAAAGATCGTTAGATTTGGCTTCGCTTTGCTTAGAGATTTCATTACTTTTTATAGAAAAACAAGCAGCTTAGGCGAGACTTGGCTAATTTTTTACAGGATGTTTTTGGTGGGGTTTCACTTCTTTTTGCAAAAAGCTATTTTTTACTTGATTAGTTTCTTAATTTTTCAGACTCCAGTTTCATATTCATTTATAAGAAGGGGCTCGTCACATTGAATAACTTTTGTCAAGGCGCATTTCCATATCTCCCATAGTTCAGCTGAGCTCTTAGGGTTCTTCATCAGATACTTCAGACCTTCAATTTTTTATAAACATCAGTAGAAAGGGCTCGTCACACTGAATAACTTTCGTCAAGGCGCATTTCCAAATCTCATAGTTCAGCTGAGGTCTTAGGGTTCTTCATCAGATACTTCAGACCTTCAATTTTTTTATTTCAAAAGAAAGAGCTAACCACGCTCAATAAACTTTGTGAACATAGCATGTCGATCATTTCAATAGTTTGGCTGGTCTGTTACGGTTTCTCCTCAGGTACTCCAGATCTTCCATGATCCTAGTTTTGATAGTTTTCCCTTCATATAGGCACTAAACCCTACCTCTATGCCAAATTTCAGCTCAGGTTTATGGGAAGTACTAGTTCTATTTTGATGATCAGTGAGTCTATATATGTCGAAATAGTACAACTTTGCTTTTGCATAACTTAGAAAATAAACAAGCTACGAACATGAAATTTTGTGGTTTAAGTGTGTGCTGGTAGCTTACTAGATAGCGATAATTTTAGCGTTCTACATCTATCCAGAGGTCCCCAAATAGGGGCCTGAAAATACGCCGAAAAAGTTCCAGAAAAGGATGGTACGGCAGTGTTTGCTTTGCGCTCGACTTGGCGGGGGCACTGCCGGGCCCCCAGATACCTATATTCAATCTTTCTAGACTTCAAATAGTATGACGGACTCTAATGTTAGTTAACTTGGGCCTTCGCATTACATAATTGCTCTCGTAAGTTATTTTGTTCCCGGAGTTGCGGTAATGTTCTAACAAGATATCGCGGCCCCGGAACTTAAGGGTAGCTGAATGAATAGGGTGGGTTTTTAGTCAGTAGAAGTCTGATACTCCCTTCCGCTTTACCCAGAGCGGGAGAAGTCATTCGATGATTTTCCCACCCAGGAAAAAAAGGTTACTTTGTATCGATGTCGAGTCCATGGGAAAAAAAATTGGAAACTAACCAAGTGCGATGACGCATATTTGCTATTTTCTGGCCTCAGGTCAAGCCTTAAAACCCGTATTGCAGATGCATATTCCTTATACATGAGGAATATAGAGAATAAAATTAAACTTAACCCTCGTCAATTCTGGTCGCACATTTCTAGCCTGCGGTCCAGAGGTGGATTTGAACCGAACATAACATACAAGGGCTCAACTTTTTCGGGTACTAAGGCGGCTGGTGCTTTTGCAGATTTTTTCTCGGCTGTTTTTCATCCTGACGTTCCGCAGCTTAATGCTGATCATGTCGGTACGTCTGACCATTCTTGTAACAGCAATTACATAAATATACCCCCCTTGTGTCATGTAGACGTTGTTAAAGGTATAAAAAAACTTAAACCTAACAGTTATTTCTCATCATGGTCAACGATCTTCCTCAAGTTCTGCTTCATGCTAGATGTCTCTTGTATGCTGACGACTTGAAACTGTACCTGGAAATAAACTCCGAGCGTGACAGTTTGGCACTGCAGCAAGATATAGACGCCATTTACAAGTGGAGTGTAGACAACAAGATGGAGTTTAATTCGTCCAAATGCTTCGCTATGACATTCGGTCGCATGCGGCACCCAGTTAATTTTGAATATAATTTAAATAATAATACCATCACAAAGTCAACAGCCATGAAAGACCTGGGAGTCACATTCGACCGAAAGCTCACCTTCCACGACCATATGGCCATGGTAGCTAAACAATCCTACCAAAGGTTAGGTTTTGTTCTGCGTAATTGCCGCGATTTTCGCTCCGCTCATGCCGTCAAAATAATATTTAATGCGCTCGTGCGTACTAAGCTGGAAACCAGCTCTTGCGTGTGGAATCCACATGAAAGTACCTACGCACTTTTATTAGAAAAGGTTCAAAAACCGTTCCTTAGGTACCTATATAAGCAGAAACATGGCTACTATCCTTACCTCTATCCGACAAAGTTCTTACTGGGTTGCCTCGGATACAACTCCCTAGAGGTAAGGCGAGCTCGAGATCAGCTCACAGTAGCCTGTAAGATGCTCCGTGGTACTCTTGACGCTCCTGATGTGTTACATGTGCTGGCGCGCTTCCTTGTCCCAGACAATTACTGCCGGGGCAATAAGCACAGGCTGTTTGCCGTGCCTCCATGTCGTACTGTTGCACGTGCTAAGTCGCCAATTCCTCGCACTCTGGCCGCGCTTAATGATCTCTTGGATTCTAATCCAACAAGCGATCTGTTTGCGGATGGATGGATGAAGATTTTATTGGTATGTCAGATGTACTGTGAGAAGAATTCATGAAAGTGTTGTTAAAACGTTAACATACTTTTTACTTTGTTTATTTTGTATATTTTAGAATTGTCTCTTTTAATTTTAGTTACTGTCATTGGTTGTAAACATAACCGTTGTAATTAAATAAATAAATAAATAAATAAATAAATAAATAAATAAATAAATAAATAAATAAATGGGTTAAGTGTGTTAAGTACGGATCCCTAAGGCGCATCGCCGACCTTGCATTCCTACGTGTTTACGCCAAACGCATAGAAACTGCAGCGTCGTCACCCGTCCAGCTACGAGCCGCCGACTCAGCGCATTCGACAGTAGCAATAAGTTAATTTTGTATTCATTCTAGATTCTAATATCGAATTAGATTCACTTATTTTAATTGTAATTTTTCATTAATTAAATTAGTTTAAAATCACTTTGGTTTTTTTTCGATCCACCGTCTGCAATTTACGTAATTGGCGCAGTCGGTAGGATTTATTGAGGGGTTCGTCAGTGATAGGGATTTCTAGTATAGGATGTTCGTTACTAGTATGCACGGTGTCAGTTGAAGAGTTTGTTGGAGGAGGTGGAGCCTCCGACGGATTGTTGATCATAGATCTGAGGTCGTTAGTGTTTTCGATCAATGAATCAGTATCGGTTAGAGAGTTTACTTTCGGAGGTGAGGCCTCCGCTGGGTGGTTAATCAGTGATCTGAGATTTTGGATATCTTTGATTAGAGAGGTGATCTCTTTTGATTCTTCGTTATGAATTTCCACACGGGAAAGAGCATCAGCATTAGTATTAAACTTCCCTTTCTTGTATACTACGGTGAAATCGTATTCGCTCAGTCTAAGTCACCATCTGGTCAGTCGTGAGTTGGGTTCTTTTAAGTTCATCATCCATTGTAGCGGTTTGTGGTCAGTAAGTACTTTAAATTTTCTACCAAAAAGATAGGGTCTGAAATATTTAGTGGCCCAGACTATAGCAAGCAGCTCCTTCTCGATTGTACTGTAATTTAGTTCGCTGTCATTAAGAGTGCGAGAAGCGTAACAGACAGGTTTGTCGGAACCTATGGGTCCTTGAGATAGCACTGCTCCAATAGCGACATTCGAAGCGTCTGTTGTCAGATTGAATTCGTTTTTGAAATCTGGGTATTGTAGGATGGGGTCATTAGTCAGTAAAGTCTTACAGGTTTCAAAGGCATGAACGTATTCGGGGCTAAGGGTAATTTTACTTCCTTTCTTTAGGCATAGGGTAAGAGGTTTGGTGATCCGAGCAAAATCAGGGATAAATTTCCGGTAATAGCCTAGAAGTCCCAGAAATTGCTTGATTTCTTTAGGGGTCTTTGGAATTGGATATTTTTGCACTGCAGAGATCTTGTCAGGGTTCGGCTTGATGCCGTCTCTGCTAATGATATGTCCGAGATATGCAGTTTCGAGTTTCAAGAATTCGGACTTATCCATTTGAATTTTGAAGTTGGACTCTCTAAGTCTTTGAAAGACTTTTTCCAAATTGATCATGTGCTCCTGAAGAGAGGTACTATATACGATAATATCGTCAAGATATACAAGGCAAATATTATTTTGAAGGCCTCTTAGTACATTGTCCATAACCCGTTGGAAGGTGGACGGCGAATTTTTTAGTCCCATGGGCATTCGAAGGAATTCAAAGTGTCCATGTTCTACATTGAACGCGGTTTTTTGTATATCCTGGGGCTCCATTTCTACCTGGTAAAATCCACTTGCTAAATCTAGAGTCGTAAAGTACTGGCACTTTCCTAACTTGTCAAGGACGTCACTTATATTTGGTATTGGGTATTTATCGTCTATGGTTTTTTCGTTTAATTTCCGAAAGTCTACTACGAGACGCCATTTCTGCTTTCCAGAAGCGTCAATTTTTTTTGGCACAACCCAGATGGGTGATCTGCCCATACACATATATACCTCGAAGAAACGCGGTCCTATCGCCAAAGCGAGATTGAAACGTGTACCTAAAACAAGCCAATTGTTACAGGATTCTGCTGTTACTGACATGCCATGCGATTCACCCTCAAGAGATAAGACTTGAGACTTTAGCCGATGGACCAGGACTATTACCTTACAAATTGGGACCGACCAGACTAACCATACATTACCACTCATTCATTCAGTATATACAAATGAACGACATAGAGAATAAGATACATTCCGTACAGACGCAACTTAAAACCTTTAGAACTAAACTCAGTAATGAGACTTACATGCTTTACGAGTATCAGATTGACTATCTCACTGACAAACTTACTAAAGTACTGCAACAAGTAAAATCTTTGGAACCTGTTAGAGTCAAAAGAGGTCTTGTAGATAGCCTTGGGTCAGTTATAAAAAGTGTTACTGGCAACCTAGACTATTTAGATGCCCTGAAATACGACGAGGCTATTAAATCATTGCAAAATAATGAAAATAAAATAGTTTCAGAGTTCAACAATCATATTAGCCTAAGTAAGGAATGGATGTCCCAACATGGTACCATCCTAGACCAAATTACAAGAAATCAGGAAAAGGTTAATGAGACATTACAGTTACTTCTAGAGAAAAATGCTTATACAGATTACAGCTTAATCAAATTTGCGAAATTTGCCCAAATTTTAGGAATAATAACTAATAACGTAGAAGATTTAATGTTAGAGATAATTAGGTTAGAAAATATAATGGCTTTTATACGTGCGTCTAGCACTCATCATTCTATGATTGATATAGAAGTACTAAGAACTATGATAGATAGGCTAAGATCAATATATAACCAAGATCAAATCTTGAACCTAGAGTTACGAGAATATTATAATTTAATAAAACCGGGTTCCTACTTTATTGATAAGAGAATAGTAATAATATATAGTTTTCCTATTGTTTCTAAAGACCCATACGATTTATACAGATTATCAATAGTACCTAATAAGAACCAACTTGCCCTCATTCCTGCCTCTCCCTACATAGCAACAAACGAGAAATCATTCGTGTACATAGAGGCTGAATGCCCGAAGTACAGTAATAGCCACCTCTGTGAAAAGAAGATCACTCATCAAATCCGGACAAAACCTGACTGCATTCAAGAACTCATCACCAACCAAGGTCTAGAAGACACCTGCCAATTCACCAGGATTTCACTCTCCAAGCAAGCCGTAGAAAAACTGGATGATCAACATTACGTTCTATCATTGCCCCAACCAACCAAAGTACAGTTAGCCTGCGGTAGAAAAGACTTCAACATTCTTCAGGGAAGCTACCTCGTCTCCATACCTATGAACTGCTATCTGGAAACAACGGAATTCACAATCATCAACGACAACAACGAGATAAAGGGACAACCACTAAAATTATCGAAGATACCTTACAACGACATTAACCAGACAACACATCCCACTCACATCATCAGCTTCAATTCAATCAACTTGGAAGAACTACACAGCATCCAGAACAGGGTACTCATGGAAAGCCCTATTCAGATCGACCAGACTCAGCCGGTTGTCCTATACCATACAACCATACCATTTTATATCACGGTACTTTGCTCTATCATACTGATCATCTTGGTGGTAAGCCGCAGATACAGATGCTGGAATCTTGGAACAATCAATAGAGAAAATGAACAATCTTCTAAGACACACACGTATGAAGATGTGATCCGCAAACGAGAGGAAATCGCAGCAACATTTTCTCTCAATATGAGCAAATAGTTGCTGTTCTACGGGTGGAGGTGTTAAGTACGGATCCCTAAGGCGCATCGCCAACCTTGCATTCCTACGTGTTTACGCCAAACGCATAGAAACTGCAGCGTCGTCACCCGTCCAGCTACGAGCCGCCGACTCAGCGCATTCGACAGTAGCAATAAGTTAATTTTGTATTCATTCTAGATTCTAATATCGAATTAGATTCACTTATTTTAATTGTAATTTTTTCATTAATTAAATTAGTTTAAAATCACTTTGGTTTTTTTTCGATCCACCGTCTGCAATTTACGTAATTAGTGCACATAGGAGGAAGGAGTCATTAGAAAAATCATCTAATAATCACCGAAAAAATTGTAATTACAGAATGCCTGCTAAAGCTACAGTTGTTGATACACAACTGATTTTAATGAACATTATTTTTATTATGGAAATTTTTCTCAGCATTATTACAATGTAAAAATCAATTTTATCGATATTGACTACTTTCCCTTAACCAAGTAGACCAGTCCCTAATCAGGCATATCTGTTGGAGCATTTCATTTATGTGGTGCTGACATCTTAATTAAACTCTGTAATTTGATTTAAATATTTTATTATGCAGGCAAAACACTTCAAGTTAATTAATTCAACAAAAAAAGGAAACAAAAATAAAAACAAAATAATAAACGATTATTCAACAAGATATTTAAAAAAAGTACAAAATAAGTTAAGGAAAAATAATAAACGATAAAAGTAACAATAATAAAAACTCAGAGCGTCTACGACGCAGAAGCGTTCCGTCTCACACGGCGACTCGCTTACTTCTGAGCTTCAAAGGCACGCTCTTTTATAGCCTGTTCGTCGCAGGTGGGAGGTGAATCATACTTGTTTATGCGCTCGCACCGACATTCTTTCCGTCGCAGGTGGGAGATGAATCACACTTTGTTTATGCGCTCGCCTTGTGAACTCGTGAATCATTGCACGCGCCGACATATCTACGCAAATTGACCTTGAACTGACCAATTGCAGCTCTGCATTTTTCTGTCGTCCCGGCCCGGAGTAGTGAGTCGTGTTCTTCAAAGAAATCGGCCCATACCCTCTCTAGTGGTTATATACTCTCTGTTTGTTACTCTTTCACGCAAAAATTACTGAACGGATCTGGGTAAGTTGACATCCTGGAATAAAACAAAGGCTACATTTTATCCCAAAATTACCACGTGATGTACGCGGTTAAAGTCGCGGGCAGAACCTGGTATTGTGTCGATGTAGACAGTGAAATGATTTCTAAGTAAATAAAACATTATCATGCAATTTGTTTACAATTGCTATGTACTTAAATATGGTATCTTACTTACTTTTGTTGCCTTATCTTTGAAAAACTGCTTTTTCACCGTTATCACCAGGTGAACTGTCACCATTTCACCTTTTTAGGGTACCGTAGCCGAATGGCAAAAAACGGAACCCTTATAGTTTCGATTTGTCTGTCCATCTGTCTGTCTGTCTGTCCGTCCGTCCGTATGTCACAGCCATTTTATTCCGAAACTATTAAGACTATACATGTGAAACTTAGTATGTAGATGTATTCTGTGAACCGCTTTCCGATTTTAAGAAAAAAATTAAAAAATATTTAAAATCAAGGGGGATCCCCATACATGGAACTAGAACTGAAAATATTTATTTTTTCATGAAACCTATGTGTGTGTGGTATCTATAGACAAAAATGATATAAGGGTTTCTAAAACCACTTTTTCATAAAGTCAATCGTTTAAAAGATATAAGCTTCCAAAGTGGTAAAATGTGTGTCCCCCCCTCTAACTTCTACAATAATGGAGTGAAAAATCTAAAAAAATATGTGTCTGTAGATCTTACCAAACTTTCAACCGAAATTAGTTTGAACGAAATCGGGTTAGCAGTTTTTGAGATACAGCATATTTTCTAAAACCGCAAATATAACTTTGTAATTCATACAAACACTATGAAAAACAAATTTATTTGGCGTAGTTGTAAATAAATGTAAATAAACTAGTTTTACGAAATTTGTAAGGTTTTTTTCTTGTCCAATAAATATACATATTATATTATAATAGTTACTTCGGAACCCTTCATGGGCGAGTCTGACTCGCACTTGGCCAATTTTTTATGACTACATCATATTTAGTATAATATAGTCTCATTCCAAACAAAGGATTACTAAAAATTTATTTATTTATTTATTTATTTAAACTTTATGTACAATAGTGTTACATGGGCGGACTTAATGCAGCAAGGCATTCTCTACCAGTCAACCTTTGGGTTAAAAAAAACACACTGTGGTAGGTGTACGAGAAAATGGAATGAAATAATATTTTAATACTAATAAATATAATACTAATATATAATAATACTAATAAAATACACATATATGCTAAAATGACAAACTAATAGATACGGTGCTTTATAATATTCTTTCTGAATAAGAGAGCTCAAAATAATTATGACAAAGACCAAACTAAGAATAACAACCCCTTAAGTAGTGGTTTTTAATTTTACGCTTAAAAGAAAATTTTGACACAGCCTTCTTGATGTCAAGGGGTAGCAAATTCCAGAGTTTAATAGTAGAAATAGCGTAAGAATTAGATAGAAACCCGGTGCGGTGAGAAGGAATGTGAAGAAGTAAGTTTTTGGATGCGTGAAGGTTAAGATCATGAGAACTGCCCAACAATTTTAAATTTTGTTTTAAGTAAACAGGAGCACAAGGATCGTTCATAATAGTGAAGAGCATACAGAGGGATCTGAGGGATCTCCTTTGACGGATAGGCAACCATTTAAGCTGAGAACGGAAGGAAGAAATGTGATCATATTTTCGAAGACCAAAAATGAAACGAATACAGTTGTTGAGAAGTCGATCCAGTTTGTTAAGAAGTTCTTGGGAAAGATCAGAATAGCAAACATCAGCATAATCAATGATAGGAAGCACAAGTGATTGGACCAATGTGGTTTTAGTGCTACAAGGAAGGAAATGCTTGAATCTATAGAGAGATCGCAGTGTGAATGTTACCCTCTGGCTAACCTGTGCAATCTGCTTATTCCAACTTAACCTGTCGTCAATATATAGGCCTAAGTCTTTTACGTGCGGCGAGAGAGGGATGACAGTATTGTTGAAGTTAAGCGGGAGAAGTAGGCTGGTGTCCAAGTTTCGCAGAAAATATGAGCTACCGATCAGGATAGCCTGACACTTACTGACATTGACAGTAACACCAAACCTGCTTGACCAATCACTGATAGCTAGAAGATCAGCATTCAGCAATGAGATGCAGTTGTCCAGGTTGTCAACGTCAGCTTGCGCGTAGAGCTGTAGGTCATCAGCGTACAAATGGTAAGAGCATTTGAGGATAGTGGTAATAGAGTTTATGAAAAGGGAAAATAAAAGTGGAGAGAGTATGCCGCCTTGTGGGACGCCAGTTTTCAGGGTGCACCACTCAGAAAAAATCTGATCAGCACGAACCGCTTGCTGGCGACCACGAAGATAAGATGAGAACCAATCTTGTGCCAATGAAGATACCCCAATGTGTGACAGAATGGCCAGGAGGATGTCGTGATCAACAGTATTGAAAGCATTGGAGAAATCAATTAAAACTAATACCGTTAATCTCGAATTCTCCAGACCATTCCTTACATCTTCTGTAACCTTAAGCAAAGCTGTGTGTGCAAAATTCTTTTATTTTGTTGTACAACTTAGCGGAACTTAACGCATAATGTTTGAAACTGTCTTAACCAATATAAGGTCTATACATATAAATAAAATGGAAGTGTATGTGATATCAAAGTAACTGTAGGTATGTATTTGCTTATCGTTATTTACACTACACACAAAAAAAAACTTTTAATGAATATCTGACTATCCGTTTTTCTGTTTGTCCGGGATAATCTCCGGAATGGCGGAATGAAGGTTTAGACACAGTCCTAATCCACCAACCCGCACTGTGCCTGCGTGGAGGATAGCCCTACTCTGGATTCTACTCTGGAGGAGGAAGCCAGCAGTGGGAAGGAAATTAAGGTAAGGCTGAATTTTCAATAAGTGTCTTTATGCAAATTCATTGTTACTAAGCCGCCATAAACGCTAGTTATTATAAGAATAACGACTATTTCAGAAGTTTCTTGAAATACATAGATTTTTATTTACAGTTATATAGGTGATTTTGATTCAGGCTAAAATCCTACTGCACATATATTTATAACCTCAGTTAATTTTGTTTAAAACCAAACTTTGTTTTTGGGTGCCATATAAACAACAGAAAGAGCCCTATAAAAAAAATCAAAATAATTATTTGACCGCGCAGCATTAGTGGAACGCTGACTTCTAAGCCACAGGTTTCTCCTACTTTAGGAGGCAGGCGATGGAAACTTGTTTCAGAAACATTAAAAGACATATATTAAATGTACGAGTCGATTTTCCTAGTAGTTTCATTGCTAGAAAATAAATGGTGCGACTACATCGAACCGGCTCGCGACTACTAGAGATACGAATTAAATGCTCGCTAAGTGCTCCAGCCGGGCTTTCTTGTACCGGAGTGGATTACTATTGATCGTCACTTTACATCCGTTTTACTTTCTGTAGCATTCATTTTTTCTGGTAACTAGACAGTTTTACAATCAATTACTTACAAAACCAGGATAAACTAGGCTAGCTCCGTAGAAAACTGGTTTACTAAATCGATTCTTAGTGATAAATAAATCCCAACATTGTGCGTATAGCTGAGTTTCCTAATATCTCGGGGTCCTTAAGGCAAGAGTGTTTAGGTGACTTCTAGATAAACGTGCTTCATCTTTAACCACTACCATCAGCTGAGATAGTGGTCAAACGCGTGCCTAAAATCAATAAAGAGCACCCACTAGGATAAACATGAAACCTCAAAATATTTATAAGACAACCTACTTGATATCGTTTAACAAATAAAAACAAAAATAAGTACTCTATGATTAAACAAAAAATACCCCAGATATATTAAGAACTGTTACCACGGATCGTCCGAAGAGATTATTTTTATATCTTTGACTACATTTATACCTTAGGCTCTTAAATGCCTTTATTGATATGAGAGATGTCTGTTTTTCAACCGACGACAAAAAAAGGAGGAGGTTATCAATTCGACGCGTATATATATATATATATATATTTTTTTTTTAATGTATGATCATCGAGTACTCGAAGACGGCTGAACCGATTTGGAAAATTCTTTTTTTGTTTGATAGGGTATACATCGAAATTGGTACCATTTGTCACCAAGTCAGGATCTGATGATGGGATCCTGGAGAAATCGAGGGAACTCTTCAAATATTATAGGCACACCTATGTCGTTTTGGGTATTTCTTATAGTAACTTGTGCAGTTGCTCTAAAAAAGTACCATTTGGGGAAGTGGAACTGATGATGAAGACCACAGATGGACGCCGAAACTGCTCAATAATAAGTATTTCGTGGATTGCGATTCGATTACTTGAATATGGATATTAAGCACTTTATGCTCGTCACAATGCATATGGTGATGTATAGCTGATGGTGAAGTACCAGGAAAACTCCTCAAAAATTAACGGCCCAGCATTGTGAAAGGCAATATTTTATAAAATGTTATAAGTAGTTGACATTCAGGCTCTTGTGACTAGGTAAATTAAAAATCAACCAACTAAAAAGAGTGAACAAAAACTTTTTACCAAAAAATTAAACCGACTCCCAAAAAACACTGCAAAGTGAAAAATAACTTTAATTTCGGAAGTCGGTGCCAAAAACGAAAATACAAACTAAAGACACCGACTACCGAAATTAAAGTTATTTTTCACTTTGCAGTGTTTTTTGGGAGTCGGTTTAATTTTTTGGTAAAAAGTTTTTTTTTGTTTTGTTTAATCTTCAACTCACGCAACCTTAATATTTACGATGTAACACAATATTAGGATTTGGAAAATAAATATCAAAAAAGATTTTTCATCTAAATAAATATGTTCTTGGATTACTTTTAATTTATATGTTGATAGTTTTTATTAGGTTTGTGTTAGGGTTATGTGTTCATTCTCTTATCTTGTTATTGTTTAGTAAATATATAGTAAGTGAGGAAATCGACAGGTGCTTGAGAGTCAAATGTCTAGCAATCCACACTGTTGTGTCGTTGTTGTTAAAAAGTGCAAAACGTGTACAAATAAATGGTTCAGTTAAACCTCTCTCTCTCTGATTGATTTCTTATTATTGAGAATCATGGTGCTTTTGCTGCATTGATTGTGGTCCTCCATCACTCCTTCCTGGTGAACTTTCTTTGAGGCTGATGCTTCTTTATCTTGGTCCAGACCATCAGGTAGAATAAACAGGCTCAGGCTCTCTTACCTTTTATTCTGCAATCAATGACCAATTTTGCCAAGCTGTCATCTCGTCTCCGCAAAAAGACACGACGTAATGGATGGGTTAGAAATTAACTAAATAATTTAATGTATTTAAATAATATAAAAAAGGTTTTAAGTTTCATCCCTTACTTAACACAAGCTGTTACCTGCGAGTTATCAATCGATAGCAATCGATATTACCTACACAATTATGCCAGCGTTAATCCCGATTTAGTGGGAATTCCGGGATTAAAAGTTGCCTTCATGTTGCTCTATAACCTCTTTTAGCACCTATTGGTTCAACCGTGTCAATGATTAGCCCGGATAAACAAAAAGAAAAAATAACAGACAAAATTTTAAAAAAAATAGTCGTTTTGTGGTTTAGTAAGGTGTAAATAACTGTAAGCACTTGATAAAACACACTTATCTAGAAATCAAAGACTGACACTTCAATTTTATTTATATATCGTATTGAAATTGAAATTGAAAACCATTTATTCGGTGATAAACACACACAACAACAGAAAATTACAAACATAAAAAAAAACAAATAACACTAAGAATTTCGCTGAGCAATGTCTACACCGAAAGGGTTACCAACTCAGCATTTGCTTGTATAGATTATTTAACAGAACAAAAATAGTTCTGCCGCGTTCAACTGTTTTGTGCTACTAGAATGCATAGTACCATCGGCAGATGAGAGAGATCACCGAGCCCTTCAGAAAGCATAAAAACCGCGTAGAGGGAACATATTGTGATCGCATATCATAGATTTGGTAGTAACTATGCTATTCTACTCAGGTGGGTCGTTATGAGATTGTGTGCAATTTGCTAAAATAATTCCATTAATCAGATTATCAGACTTTAAGTAATTATTGGTTATCTATCCATAGGTATATATTAGACGTAGAAACAATGCCACTTACTTTCTAGAATTTAGACTCTTGAGTTCCTAAACAAAGTCGTGAGGGTATGTCTGTTAATTTCACAGACTTCCCTATCAGATCGTCCACAGGCTGACTTAACCCTCTGCTCCCTTTGTTTGTCATAGACCTCCATTTGTTTGTTCCTGAGCCATCCAGGGTATACCCGCGATGTAAACAATGTCATCTGCCCATCTCGCTACTGGACGACCAATGTTCTTCTTACCAGTCCTTGGATGCCGCTCAGTCACAGCTTTGTTCTACCTGCCATCACGGCGCCTTGCTAGGTGTTCTGATTTCCGAAATCGTAGACCTTCGTACATTTTCGGCTCTCGACATTTGGAGTCCGTTCTACTAGTCTGATGTCGAGTATGGAAAGCTTTTTGTTTTTCGATGGGAAAATCATAAAATGACTCCAGTTCCCGCAACTATGGCAGTTTCTTAACCCCGGCAGAAGAATGGAACGTTTAATGGCTCTTTGTTAGATATAACATCCACGATAATATTCATTAACCTTCCTTGTAAACAGCATTGCAATTGTTTGCATCCCATTCTCGCTGATTCATTAGTCTTTCGACTATATAAACCTTTCCAGTCGTGTGATGACGTAAATCCACGTTATTTAGATACATCGTGATACAGCACTTGTAATGTTAGACACCATGAATACGCAATCGCTACGTGATTACTTCAGTAGATACATTCATAATTATGTATCTAAGTAAATATTGGTACAGAGAATGAGTATCTCAATATCGTTTAATACCTATGTATTTATTTAGGAAGCCAGATAAATGATAGCAATCTGAATATTTCGTGAAACGGAACAATTATAATTTTTAATACAAATGATGTAAATAATAGGTAATGAAATTTCACGATATCTTTATACCTACTCCAAGGAATTCGAAGACGGAAGGCTATCTAAGAACTCTTTAATTAATTCTCACGAGAATAATGAAAAGGGTACTGTTTCAAATAAAAAGCAAAAAAATAACCATTTAGGTTTAGTGACAAAAATTCCAGAGTAGTAACGATACTTTCTTTTAAAGAAAAATCAAAAGAGGCATAGGGAATAAATATAGTTTTAGTAGCCTTTCAAACAATAGTTTTAATCATGAATTAATTCTCCACTTATTTCCCTTCCCAATGAGTTGTGGGCCAAAATTACGACTTTCTGGAGCTCTGACACAGCCAGAAATTGTTGTGGTAGACCTCGTAGAAGATGGTGGGACGAGCTGGACCAAACTAACGACCCGTGGTCTACTTTGACCCTGGATATAACAATTATGCCACCATAAGGAGTCTTTTCTATAGTATCAGTATGTCTAAAGCCGGCTTATTTTATCCGTATTTCATTCGCAATTCACATCAACGCAGACATTAATCATAACTCCATAATCCATCGTAGTTAGCGCCAGCTCGCACTCCGCGCACATGTGTCGCTCCGCCACCAATATCCCGCATCCCTCCGATTTCCCTCATAATATCTGACACTAATCGCATATTGCAGACGTGTGCCGGATGTCATGAGCATCACGTTGCTGGAGCCACTCTCCATGGATGCTGTTAGGAGCTGCTCTGCGCAGGTCAAGGCTGATCGACGGATGCAGAGATTAATTGCAATGCGATGTTTCTTTCCTTGTTTGTTCTGTGGATAGTTTGTACCTATGGAAACCGGAAAAAAGAGGACTTCGATTTGAGGATAGGTACGGTGTAGTCGGCCACCGGATAATCTATAAAAACATAAATACCTATTATAGAATCTTGTGAACGCAAAAATTTTACTTCTATTAACAAAATATACTCCCAAAATAGCATCGTCTTTCGTGAGTACAACACCGTTGACGCAGTAGGTGAGCGATTGGCTGCTGGGCTGAGTATCGTGAGTTCTATATCCACATCGAAACAAATTGTTGTTCTTAGTCCGATGTTTGTGAAAAAGGACTCACGATACAGATGAAATATCAAGGGTGGAGCAACGTATTAAAAAAAAAAAGCAAATATAATAATAAGTTCTATAAAAAATACTTTTTATTGATTATAGGCTCACGTTTGATCACCATCTCACCTCAGGGTAAGCGATGATGAGACGAAGATGAAGCACGCTCACGTAGAAGTACCTATTCTATCAGGAAACACAGACTCCTGCAGGGAACTATGTTTAATAATAAAAGAAAATTAATGTCTGCCAACTAATCCTAATATTAACTAGCTTATAATAGGTTCTACGTGATAATATGATCAAGTTTCTAGAAACAGGAAGTTCTAAAATTGACTAAATTGATAAGGATTAAGTTCCGTCGGCTCGTGATACTGCACTGTGACAATATTCAGGGATATCGGAAGACCGTTATTTAATTAATCATAAAGTTTTACTGAAATTATTTCCGAGTTTACAAAAGGTATTTAGAGGGTTAATTGGAAAAAAACAATTAAGTCTTAATGGGTCGGGGGAGTTTTGTTTTTTACTGTGTAGTGTATATAGAGGAGTTCGTGGCAAACTCAAAAAAAAAAACTCAAAATGTTTTATTTCACATAGGTACTTACAAACTTACATGGGCACTTACAAAACGTCAGCAGTTAGGGCACGGTTCGAAATTGGTCGTTTTCTATGGAGAAGAACCGACAAGAAACTCCACAGTTACTCTTAAAATATCATTCTTACAATGTATCCATAATACAGGTTAATTAGGTATGAGAGGACAGTATAGACCAATTAACACATCACAATGGAAATAAAAAAATTGTTAAACAAATCTAAGAGTCTACAGTGTTCTTCCACTCACAAAAAAGATTTATATTATGTTGAAATAAACTTGAGAAGCGACAACATTAGACTTCAATAATGGCTAGAGGTTAACTTAACTTTGGTTATCTTCGAGGTTAAGAAACGCTTGCAAAAGTCGATCTGTGGATGGGTGACCTTACCATATCAAGATTTCTCCGTGCCTTGAAAAGCACGTTAAGTTAAGCCATTAGCTACGATTGTAGCTACGATTGTAGCTACGATTGTAGCTACGATTGTAGCTACGATTGTAGCTACGATTGCAGCTACGATTGAAGCTACGATTGTAGCTACGATTGTAGCTACGATTGTAGCTACGATTGCAGCTACGATTGAAGCTACGATTGTAGCTACGATTGTAGCTACGATTGCAGCTACGATTGAAGCTACGATTGTAGCTACGATTGTAGCTACGATTGTAGCTACGATTGTCTTTTTTATGTTTGGCAGTCATTTTGATTAGTCAGAAGCCAGAAACCTGTCACCAGTCTTCGGTTTAAAGATTCTTTATTTATTACATTGTTCACTTAGCGAATAAATACATAATTAAGGTAGGTTTGGTCCAGTAGCTAACAGTATTTTTACTTGGAGTAGGTAGAGGTATGATGTCGACATATTATTGTGAGGAACATTAAATTGTTTTTTTATCTTAATAGCTTAGTGTTCTTAATGACATACTGCTTGAGTTTTGCTTTAAATATATTAAAAGAAGATGTGCTCCTGATATCTGCCGCGAAATTATTATAAAGTTGAACGCCTTCGTACATTATGTTTCTCCTGCCATATTGTGTTCGGGGTGGGCGCCTCTTTAATTGGTTAGGGTTTCTTTGGCTGTATTTTGATGTTTTTGTGTTAAAGGATAGCTGTGTGTGTATAGTTTTGTTAAGAATGTTTCTAATGAGGATGCAAGAATTGTATGTATAAAGTTGGTAAATGCTCATTAGTTTGGTGTGTGTGTATAGTTCGGATGTAGATGTGCGATAATCGTAGTTGAAAAGGATTTTAATTATTTTGTTTTGTGTTTACCATGAGGTACCGTTTTACCTAGCTACTGAGCTGCGTAAGTCAGATAAGTAGCTCTATGTTTAACACTACGTGCCACCTTTAACACTAACCCCCTGGCCACAGCTAAGCGCGGCGCGAATTGCGGCACGTCTTGCGGCGCGTCTAGCGGTGAGCAGCGAAAACAAATGGTAGACAACCTTAAGTGCTCAGTAGCGTCCGTTAGACCGCAAGCCGACCTGAACATACTTAGGAAAAGGCTAAGTATATGATAATGTGCTGTGATTTAGGTATACTAAGTGAGTTAGTAAGGGCGTTCACTAAAAAAACCTTTTCTTATTCAGCCAGGCAGCAGTTGTAAAAATAAGTAGTATTTGGTACTTATTTTTATCAGCTAGTGGCATAGCGCGCAAAACTATTTTTTTTTTCGGATTAAACTATCCTATCCCAGGACAAGCCTCTACCTGTGTACCAGTGTTTCATCCAAATTCAGCTGTTAAGGCATGAAAAGGTCACAAACCGACAGAATGGTGACTTTCGCCTAGGATTTCTTAAAGAAAAAGATAGTATGTAGGTACAATCACATTTACAATTCTGTAGGTCAGATAGGTTTCCGGGGTCATGAGCGCTTGGAGTGGAGACTCTGTCCACTTAACGAGTGAGTCCAGGGAAGATGGTGGCACAGTGGGCATGTGCCACCGGGCACAGCAAGGCTCAGGGGAAACCCCTTTACAGTCTCCCCAGGGATGAGATCTAATGGGCGTTGCACAGAGGGTCTTCGGGTCTATGTGTTGATAGTGATCAGTGCGATAGTTTAAATGAAGTATACATCCTACACTCCCTAGTCTTTTCTACAAAACTCTAGGCTCATTTTGAATGTACATTTGCCCCGCAAGGCCCCCAGAACTTGCATTTTACGTGTGCATCAATGCAATGTACTCGCCTTTAGGAGTATATGTACCTGTTTCTTTTTCAATATACCTCTGTACATCTGAAGAAATATGCAAAAAAGGGGCCCGTGCCAGCCACACGTTTTCAGCACGGCTGCCATGTAACTTGAAAAATATACAGCGTATCATAAAAACTTTTTACCAAAAAATTAAACTGACTCCCAAAAACACTGCAAAGTGAAAAATAATTTCATTTCGGTAGTCGGTGTCTTTAGTTTTTCTTTACTTCCGAAATTAAAGTTATTTTTCATTTTGCAGTGTTTTTTTGGAGTCGGTTTAATTTTTTGGTAAAAAGTTTTTATTTCACTCTTTTTAGTTGGTCGATTTTTAATTTACCCAGTTACAAAAGCCTAAATGTCAACTACTTATAATCATTTACAAAATATTGCTTTTCCCAATGTTGGGTCGTTAATTGTTGAGGAGTTCTCCTGGTACTTCACCATCAGCTTCACTTCACCATATGCATTGTGACGAAAATATTGTGCTTAATAACCACATTTAAGTAATCGAAGCGGAACACATGAAATACTTATTATTCCTACTTAAATATTGAGTAATTCCAGTGGCCATCTGTGGTCTTCATGATCAGGTCCACTTCACAAATGGTGCTTTTCGAATGCAACTACACAAGTTACTATAAAAAATACTCAAATCACTGTAGGTGTGACTATAATATTTGAAGAGTTCCCTCGATTTCTCCAGGGTTCCATCATAAGATCCTGACTTGGTGACAATGGGACTCACTTTGAAGTATACCCCTTCAAAGAAAAAAAGAATTTTCTAAATCGGTTCAGCCGTCTTCGAGTAATAGGTGATCATACATTAAAAATAAAATATACGTGTCGACTTGATAACCTCCTCCGTTTTTTTCGTCAGTTGAAAATTATAAAAAATAACAAAAGTATGAGGAAAATCCAAATAAAGTCCGCCATATTGTTCCATGACGCCACACGCTTGGTAACAGCCCTGCCATCCCACACCGGTGCTCATTAATTCATTCGATTCGATTTCGAAAATAATAAATCCCCAGTTTTCTCTTACTACAATGCAAAGGTGTAAATGGCAAAGGTTTTATTTTATTTTACGGGAGTGCGTGTGAAATGTGCTCTCCGTTTTATTCTCTATGAAAGGGTTCTTTAGTATGTAGGTTGGCTACAGTGAATTCTAAGGAATAGTTACTTTTATTTTCGATACAATGAAACTTCTAGTAGTTAAGTAGAAGCTATACTAACGTTATTGTGTGTAGGTAGCTTTATTCCGCAGTTGTATAGAATTCGCATAAGCCTTGGTTGTGTTTTGAATCAGTAAAAGAAAAGTAGATTTCATTATGAGATTCGAAATTTAAATTCTCAACAGAAATAAAGAATCAGTATTTTTCATGTAATACTTAAGTCTGCAAACTTTTTGTATATATCGATGGTCTAGAAGACAAATATGCTAATTACAAAATTTTGATAATGTAAGATTTTAATGCCAAAAGTATTCATTGATCATTTCAATTCTTTTGGCATTAAAATGTTACATTATTAAAATTTTGTAATTAGCACATTTGTCTTCTAGACCATCGATATTAAGATTGGATTTTGTTTTTGATTTATCTAAGAGTTTCTGCAGCGCAGAAAACCAACCCCAACGTATTTGAGTGAAGGCTGTTGATTGATTTATATGTATGTATGAAATAAGGTGACCGACGGATAACTCCATCTCGGTCATTTCTAGTTATGTCGACATTACTACAAACACTAGACAAGACATTTTAAATAAGTTGTTCATTTCGGTCATTCCCAGTTGTCCCCACCGTTGACGCCACCACTGGTGACAAATGGGAATTTGTTCCGAAAAAAATCCCATTTGCCACCAGTCGTGGCAATTGGAACTGGTCGGTTAGGTTAGGGATACAACTTTTATTATATTTAAATAATTTTTTATACGTAGGTATTAAAACGTGGTTGTCAATTCCTATATTATGTTAGGTCTTTGCATGTGAGATGATTTTGCAGATACATGTGTATGTAATAGCATTATAATAATACTTAAAGCTGTTATAATTGACAGTCGCAATAAACCATCATCTGAAACACACGTGTCGTTTCTTTCCATGAATATGCAAACCATAAGTAAAGATTATCTCCCCAAAAACCTAGATATATATTTTTTTTAATTTTCTAATAAAAATCTATATTTTAATTAAGACGATGTAAACACAAGAGCAGAAAACAATAATTAAAGCTATCATGTATAGTCATCGCACAAACTACAAAACATATTGATATTAAATAACTTCCTTTAGTCACATACTTGGCAAAGATGCTCCTGCTTCATCATTACAATTTCAACTCAAAGTTAGTTTGAATAGAGTTGTTTATTTAACAGCGTGTAGATGCTTGCATTCGTGTACTATCGTCCTAATGAGGTGCTTTCGTATAAACTGGGAGTACACTTAAAGCTTTATATTCTGTAATTCCTTTTTTGTTGGAAACTCCGGATTCAGTTAGAGGAGTTTAATTTAACGCGTAGTTTTATTTCAGAAGTGATTTGGAACATTATTTCTATGTGGAAAGGATAAAAAGGAATTTGTTTTTATGTAGCTCGCCTTTATTTTCAGAGTGAGGTAAAAGTTTAATGGATTTAATGGTAGGATTTTTTGTAAGTTTGCCTATATATACTATATATCGAGGCAACTACAATATTGATAGGTAATTATATTATTTCTAGCAACCATTACCATTAGAATTAGTCACCATTAGAGAATTAATTTATAAGGATTTGAAAACAAAAAATGGTGTTGAGAAATAAACAAAATCATCGCTAAATGCGATCTTTTACAGACAATCTTTGGATGGATTTGACACAGAAGAAAATAAATACGCAGGAAGTCAACGGTGTAATATTGTCTTATATGTAATAAATAAGATATAAACTTAATACTCATTCCATATAAATACAAATTTAAGGAGAGATTACAGGTTTTTAACCGTGTTTTTGACAGGAGGAAGGGTTCGTTCTTGAATTATTATCACGAGTATTGCATTCCATAGACGTACTAACTGCTAGAGCTCTAGCCTCAAGTTATCCAATCAACTGAGAAACTATAACTATTATATTTTTATTCACTGAGTCACACACATTTTATTTAGATAAATTAGAAACTCGCCGTGAAATACGTGTGTTTAAATTTTGGTGTACAATAAAGTATAATATTCTATCTAACTAATAATTGTAGCATAATATGTTCTTTTCCAAGGTCTTATGTATCTCTATAGCAAACTTTATCAAAATCGGGTAAGTGGTTTAGAAGTGAAAGTGTAACAGACAATCAGAGTTACTTCCGCATTAATAATATTTGTAGGGATTATATAATATGCAGAAATTAGAGCGGCTTGTTTGGCATGATGTGGGTTCGGTACCCGCAACGGAACAAATGTTTGTATGGCCTACAAACAGTAAGTTGTTCCGGATCTAAGTGTTTGTGTTCATGTACCTTCTCGTAAACAGGAACGATTATTAGTGTGGGGTTTCGGTTTTCTATCGGTTACATTTCATGGAGTGTGCGCTGGAATTACACAATCTAATTTCGCTAAGCCCGTTCCATTATCGGACTACAAGACAAACGGCGACGCGCCATCGTTACATGGTGGACATCCCACCCAAACGCACAAAACGTTTTGGGAATACTTTCGTTGTGCGTACGGCTAAGGAGTGGAATTCCCTGCTGGAGTCTGTGTTTCCTGATAGCTATAATCTGGGGGTCTTTAAGTCAAGAGTGAATAGGTTACTTTTAGGTAAGCGTGCTCTATCATAGACCACATCATCACTTCCCATCAAGTGAGATGGTGGTCAAATGCGAGCCTATTATCAATAAAAAAAAAAGAAATGTTACGTGACAAAGTGATACATTTCATAAATCCCGCTATACCAATCAAACAAATAACAATATATATTATCAGCCACATTCCATCTCTATCCAAAACTGTAGCGGCACGAAATAATTTAATAATTCAAAGCGAAGCGATAAAATCAATGTTTCCGATCGACCATTTAATGAATCGAATTATTGAGGTTCTGACCACAAACCGAACCAATAATAATATTATGACAGTCATAAAATATTGTTATCTGAATGATTATTATTATTTAAACACAATTTTGTGAAGAAAACGAGTGACTTGGGAAGGAATCTGAGACTCGGGTTTTTCTCTTCTATAAGTGCCCATGTATGCCTATATATAATAAAAATTTTGAATTTGGATTAAGACAGAAATTTAGTCGTGACTTGACATGATATAATCAGCCTATAATGTTCGCACTGAAATGAAATGAAATGGAATATTTATTTTGTAAATTGGTTATAAATAACACTTTTACACGTATTTTCTTTTTTGTTTTAAGTTAAGCTAGATGAGGCCGGTGTTTCCTAACTGCTTACTTTGAGAAGAAACACCGAAACAAACCCAGAGGTCAACGTCTCTTTTAAAGTCCATACGATTCGTATTTGTCAAACCATATGAGAAGCATGAAGGTTCATGTCTGTTAATGTATCTTGTGAGGAAAAGAATACACAGATTTGGGCTCACAGCACACATATTAACTCAGGTGCGGATCGTCACGATTTGGCATCAAACAGGTGTCCACATAACGTAACTACGTAACGTAAGCGGATCAGAACCTCCTGCACGTCAACTCGGCTACAGCAAGGCGACGCCGCGCTTACGGCTCGCCGCGCGCCGACCGCTGGTTGACGGCTCACCGTCCACTGGTTAGAGTCACTTAAATCATAATATAAACATGGATATTTTCTTACTTCTTCTGTGAGTTTCTCCCTATTCATCGTTATATTTTGTTAAAATCGAACCTTGTGAATGACAGCCAATGAAAGCACATTCGGTACGCAGACCGCGGGACGAAGAGGCGTAAGCTAGGATACGGAGAGCCGTAAGCTAGGCTACGGAAAGCCGTAAGCTAGGGTACGAGGAACCGAACGTGTACCGCACCGCGGTTTGTGAGCTTATCCCGAGGTAGTGTTGAGTAGGACTTACAAGAGGCAGTACATTTGTCCCGTACATGACGTCAAAATGTAAGAGCGGCTCGGCACTATAAAATGTACTACTTCAAATTTTATGTCGCGGTCGCGGTGCACGCTCGTCACTCATCGTAAGGGTGAGAGAGACAGAAAGCGCGGCACATGCTGCAAGAGTACAACATTTTTCAATGAACCGAGGGACGAAACAAGACGCGACTCGAGAAGTAATGATATATGTATTTTATTCACTCTAATGCTAAATAAATGTACTACGATGAGGCGTGAATTGAAACGTGTAGGTACGACTAAAATTTAAAATTTTGAATCTGCATTCAAAATTTTAATGCAATATTTTTGATACATAAATTATTGTTTTTAATTGTTTGTCATTGCGAAATAAGTTAATAAGTATTCTATCTAAGTGACAATAATTAATATTCATGTAAGTTTTAGTCATTATTCTGTTTAAGGAATGACTTTCAATAACTATTTATTATGCTTGTTTAGTTAGTTTGTGTTATTATTTTGAAGTGATTTATTATTTTTATATTGGTTTGAGAGAAAAACAGAGTGTAATATTATGACAATACTAACACGATAACATCAAACATCATATTCGTACCAAATGTATCGCCGAGCTTCAGTACGCCTCGCCTCATTTGAAGTATCAAGTGGGACCAATGACGTATTATGACATTGTACCGGCTCAGTAAAAAAAGAGACTACTCTTACAAACTCTTTTTCAAGTCGTGTCCTACCCAACACTACTGGTTACTTCAAAAGTTCAAATGTATCGCCGAGCTTCAGTACGCCTCGCCTCATTTGAAGTGGGGCATTGTACCGGCTCAGTACAAAAAAGAGGCTACTCTTACAAACTCTTTTTCAAGTCGTGTCCTACCCAACACTATCCCGAGGCGAGGCGATTACATTACGATTCCCATTAGTGTGCGTTGCAGTAGGGAGTTTCAAATAATACTGAACGACTCGAGTTGATACGGTGACGATCCCTTTTTAGTGGACCCGTCCAGACAGTACAAGCACTGCTGAGATCCAGGCCTCCTTTATATGAGAAAGAATGGGCCGTAACTTACCACGCGGGACCAGTGCGGGTTGGTCGATGTCGCGTGTCTTCGGATCTTTGGTCTTAGGCTATGCCGGTGTACTCACAAGTTTTATTTCACGGTTTTGAGAGCATAGATGATGATAAAAATTGGCCAAGTGCGAATCGGACTCGCCCATCAAGGGTTCCGTAGTAACTATAATAAATATAACATACGCAATATATTTATTTGAAAAAAAAAAACACATTACAAATTTCTTAAAACTAGCTTATTTACAATTTTTACAACTACGCCAAATAACTTTGTTTTTCATAGTATTTGTATGAATTACAAAGTTATATTTGCGGTTTTCGAAAATATACTGTATCTCAAAAACTGCTGACTCGATCTCGTTCAAACTAATTTTGGTCGAAAGTTTACATAGAGGGGGGACACACATTTTACCACTTTGGAAGCGTATACCTTTTAAACGATTAACTTTATGAAAAAGACATTTTAGAAACCATAATTTCATTTTTAAAGACCTGTCTATAGATACCACACACGTATAGGTTTCATGAAATAAAATATTTTCAGTTTCAGTTCCATGTATGGGGAGCCCGCTTTAATTTTAAATATTTTTTATTTTTTCTCTTAAAATCGAAAAGCGGTTCACAGAATACATCTACCTACCAAGTTTTACATGTATAGTCTTAATAGTTTCGGAATAAAATGGCTGTGACATACGGACGGACGGACAGACATGTCGAAACTATAAGGGTTCCGTTTTTTGCCATTCGGCTACGGAACCCTAAAAATGACACAAAGTAGTGTGCCTGGCTGGTGGCGAACCTTTTTTTATTGATAATAACCTATTATCAATAAAAAAAAGGTTCGCGTTTGCGTGACCACCTTCTCATCTGATGGTAAGTGATGATGTGGTCGAAGATGGAGATCACTAGGTTATAGCTATCGGGAAACACACACTCCGGCAGGGAATTCCACTCCTTAGCCGTACGCCAAATGAAAGTATTCCCAAAACGTTTAGTGCGTGTGTGTGGGATAGCCACCATGTAACGATGGTGCATCGTCGTTTGTCTTGTAGTCCGATAATGGAACGGGCTTGGCGGAATTAGATTGTGTAATTGCATCGCACACTCCCCGAAATATAACCGATAGAAAACCGATAGACTTGCAACTCGTAAAACCTATAACTCGTAAGTCATACCTAAAACCACTGCTCTAAATTGAATAATGCTGGATTCAATTTCTGTTATTCAGTTGAATAGTTCAGTAGGCTGGCGTTGACACCTTTTGGTAAATCCTCGGAACAAAAACAACGAAAGATAAATTATGAAATCCCCAAGTATTTTGTAAATACCCAGAGATTTCTTCTTAATCCTTGTGAATCTTGGCTCCAAGCCAGGGATTAAATTATTTCAACTTTCTGATTGTGTGTTCATTAGTAAACGATATGAAAAATTTAGACTTCTATGCGAAATATTGTGCTTGTGAGTTTTTCAAGTACTAGTAAACTGCACTTTTACCGAAATACATATGCATACACTCGCTCTGAACCTTTCTATAAGTCTTGTTTTAGGTTGTTTTGTACTTTATTTGATGTGCTTGTGCAATTTTTTTCCTTTTAATACTTTGTTGACTTTCCATACATTTTAAGGTCTAGTCGACGAGCAATTCTATCAACTAATGAGCAATCGAAACACCAAAATATATGGGTAAATAAACTGTCAATCCTCTTAACACGGATTATAGGCACACGGCCGTTGTGAGTGTTACGTGACTGAAGCTTCCGGAAAGTAATATTCCAACAATGGTAATGTGGCATAACCGCACAAGTTATTGTCAAAAGTTCCAAAAATTTAGGGGATTGCCAAACACTATCGAAACATCACGTAAGCAATCCTTTATACTAGTATGTTAGGATTTTGTCAATCACTAATGTCTACTTCCAGAACCGGTGTTACGGGAATGTTCAAATGAGATACCTATTGCGGTCCCGCTATGAGCTCCATTCATAATTATGTGTCACCACATAAACGCTTAAATAATGTTGTTGACACTATTTATAAATGAAAAATCAACTGCACTCCAAGATGCAAATTGCTGATATTGCTAAAGAGGCTGCTAAACTGAAGTGGGTTTGGGCTGGCCACGTTTGCAGCAAGCCCATTGAGCTGTGTACCAAAATTACCACTTTCTGCGTCGTGAAAGACCTCGTAGAAGATGGCAGGACGAGCTGGACTAAACTAATGACCAGTGGTCTACTTTGGACCTGGATAGAACCATCTGGAAATCATCGAGCCTTTGCCCAACAGTTAGATGATGCAGGCTAATAACAATCGTAAAAGAAATAATCAAAGTCAATAACATCTAATTTAACTTAACAGCCCGAACACAACCAGAATATTGAACAAGCAAACAAGAGCAAAGGGTGTGAAAGTTTCACAGATCTGTAAGTGTGAATGAGATCTTGATAATATTGTAAATAAAACTTCTTGGTCGCTCACTCGTGAGCTACATCTGAACTAGATACCGTGATTTAATTCACAGGACGTAGCGGGCCATCGTTTTTATGCTAGCCTTTATGTTTCAGGAAAAAAGTCTCTCTTTATTTCTCTCTACCTTTCTAAATTTGGACTCAGTATCTGTTTGCAATCTTGGTGAAATTGGATCAAATTCATGCTAACGTCTTCTAATAATCTTATAATTTCTGTTTAATATCACTTTTTGCCAATAAGTGTAAATAGTTTTAATAGGCCACCACAAATCATTGTCCATGAATCATTAACTGATGAATATTAGGAATTTAAGTCTACACATTATTGCAGTATAGGTCAAACGAATTATAGCGTGACTTCAGAGCATGACTCCAAATTTCTACTCTCAGAGTCTACTGTCGTTAACTTTCAGCCGTGTTATTGATGTTGCCCTTGATATATGGCAATTTGTTTGAAAGAAATAAACAGATTTTTAACCTCGGTATGCATACATCATCATGATCTCCCAGTCCTTATCCTATTTACTTGGAGTCCGCCACGTTTCTTTCAGTCACAAATGTCAGAGATGTATTTCTCCTCTCAGTATGCATACGCGAGATAAATTTGGATAAAAAGAAAACTGTTATAATTTTATGTTGATCGCACACTCGCTGTCAACAGTTTATTTTCATGGCAAATAATCTTCATAACATACCTACATGTTAAACACACTAGAAACACTCTGTACACGCGTACGCATTCATAAATAAATTGCGACGTTGCCGTCCTTCAAGTACGCGTTTACAGAGTGTTTCTTTTACGAATCAATTTAAAATTTTTAGTGAATATTTTAATATTAAAAAAAAAACTGTTTGTTTTCGAATGGTAATATTTTTTTAGCATGTATGGATGCTATACTATTGCGGGTTAACGGGAACGCCCTCTGTTAGTTAACATACTGTATTTTGTGATGTAATAATAGATTTTATTTAGATTTCTTTGTCTGTCAACGATTAGTGGTCGCCAACTGCTTTGCCTTTTTCCAAGTAGGATCAGCTTCCAGTCTAACCAGAATAACCTTATTAGATTATTTAGTAAAACCCAATAACACTTTTTGCACGACGCGGGAATCGAAACCGACACCTCGTGCCCAGCAGTCGCGCTTGAAACCACTCCAACAATGAGGCAGTCAACGATTAGTGGTCACCATTGCCAATTAAAGCAAAGTTTCGAAGATGTCTCGAGAAACATCTTTTTCTAGTATCATAAGCTTGTCCTTACTTTTCTCAGTATATTTGCTAGTCAGCATAATATATGCATATTGTCTATGTACCACTGCTGACTATCAATGGACTAGTGATGCTCCGGATATTCGTATCCGTATCTGTATCCGCGGCTATCCGAGGAAAAAGAAAGACCCGTATCCGTTACTTTTCTCGCGGATCTTTTACCTTATTAATATGAAAAAATTATTCCAAATTAAAATAGAAACCTTCTTAGTAGACATTATTTTCACTTTTGTACCATAACCATACACAAACGTTATCGACACGGCCCAGTGTCACACTAAACAGTAAATAAAACAAAAGTAATACCGGCGCAATGCGAGTCGAAACATCATGCCTGTCGTTGCGGCGAGAGTGGCTTCAACTGTCGTTTTAAGGTCTCGCGCGCCGACACGGATTGAGTAAGAAAATAAAGATCCGTATCCGTATCCGCGGATCTTGATACCAAATATCCGTATTCGGATCTGTATCCGCGAATGTACATTTTTAACGATCCGGCACATCACTACTATGGACACACCTATTATATTGTACTCCAACTTTATAACGGAAGTTCGTACTACATCTATGACTTAGACCGCCCAGTCCATTTGCATAAGACTTTCCGACGATGCTTTTAGCGCGAAACTAACTCGTATTGCAAATGTGTTTGTGCATACGTCTGGAGCCGTAATCACATTAAAACATGTACTGCACACATACACACTTTTTGTGTGCACCCTGCATATTTCATGCACTTTAGACACACACACATAAATAATGTATCCTTTTAATTGGTGTATGTGTGGATCTTTGCAAATGATATTTCAGCAAAGGTGGCTATGAAGTTTTTAGTTTGCTCTTCGCATGAATTTTACACCTGCACACTTTATTGTAGCGTTTTATGAAAATAAAATCGCTTGTTATTTTAAGCGTTTTAAAAGGTAGCATCGGATAATAATGTTTTATCAAATATTTATATAGCTGTAAAAGAAAGAAAAATATTTATTTGGAATCAGGCACATATAAAAATACAAATTTTATTTATGTGGGAAAATAAATATAACAAAAAACAAAATAGGTTACTTCTAGGCAAGCGTGCTCCATCTTCGACCCCATCATCACTTACCATCAGGTGAGTTGGAGGTCAAACGCGAGCATATTCTGAAAAAAAGAAATTGAGCTGAGTACACATTGAGTAAATAATATATAACCCACAACATTTTCCACTTATAGTTAAAACAATTGATTAAAACTAGGGCGTTGTGCAATTAAAATTACATCATAATAATTATGAAAGAGGAAATACAATCTAAAAGGTCAAACTCATTATGGAGTTTCTCACAGAACAGTTTTCTATTCCGTGGAGTTTCTAAATATGATACTTTTTTTTTAAACAAGGCTTCGAAATTTTCCAAAAGAAATAAAGAAGATATCAATATCATGAAAGGTGTAATAATATACTGAGCAGTAAGGTGACGCAGGAGTGCTCGTCAATCCTATATTATTTTTTCTAAAGGATTACTATCAATGTGGGTACAAGCAAACCTGTTAACCGCACCAACTAGCTAAATAAGCTTATGTCTGGAGTGGGTTCACGGCTATAGTGTAATGGGTCGGGTTCGAACCTGCGACCTCTCGATCACAAGTCTGATCACTTTAGCTATTAGGCTATTGACGCTTCAAAAACCCTGCGGCTTATTTTAATTTTGTTAAGATAAATAAATGAACAGAAAAAGTCTAAAAAGTAAATGCCTCACGGCTGCACCAAAAAGGTCAATTTTAGCATTAATGCCAGACAGATAATAGTCTTCCAAAGAATCTTGTAGGGACAAGTGATGAAACACCAGTTTCAATCGAGTAAAGATGAAAAATATACGAGTAAAGAACTGAAATGAAATATTTATTTTGTGAATCGGTTATAAATAACACTTTCACACGTCATGCTTTTTGCGTGTAATGGGCCTACCACACGCACAAGCTTCACCACAGTTTTGCCTGCGCAAGCCGGTTTGTACACGGAACACCGTGCGTGTGGTTAGTAAAACTGTATCACGCGCAATGTATCACGCGCAATGTTCCGTGTACAAACCGCCTTGCGCAGGCAAAATTGTGGTGAAGCTTGTGCGTGTGGTAGGCCCATTAAGTTTAGTTTAGTTAGATGAGGCCGGTGTTTCCTGACTACTCTGAGAAGAAACACCGAAACAAATTCAGAGATATTTATACATAAAATAAAATTCGACCCTCCCAAGCAATAACTCGGTAATCGAAAAATCAAAATTTTTCAGGAGTAAAGATTTACTGATTTTATCAAATATCTTTTCAACGTGTAGGACTATTGAAGTCAGTGGTGCATTAAATGAAAGCTATTTTTACGCGGAATATGAAAGTGACGTTAAAATGAAATTCGTTTTATTAAAAACCTGGTAATTTATGAATATAAATAATACTTAAAAAAATACATAAAATATTACAGTAATAGTACTTACGGGGTTATTGCAGTAAATTTATCACATAAAATATTTCGTAACATTATATTATGTACATTTACGGTGTTAACTTTTTATCGTAGGACTGATACATAACGTGCTTTTACGGAGTTATTGTGGTAATGTCCAATCATTTTAGAGACGGTATTGATAAATAACCTAATCATTGCAATATTAAGTACATTAATGAGCCAATACCAATCTTAAATAACATTTTTATTGTGTATTACGGAATACATATATTAAAATGAATTCAACAAAAACTACATACTCACGTTTACCTAAAACTTCATGAAAATTATTTACGCAGTTACCCGGTAAACGCAACTTACCAAAATATTTTTTCGTATAGTTCTTTATCAGGTTATTTGCCAATATATATTTCTGTCTAAATTCCCAACAAAAAACACGTGTGTCACAACATGTTTATAAATATCATTAGGAAAAATTTAAAAAAAAATTGCTAAGGTGTATTCTAGTCCATAGATGCCGAATTCGACATAACAGCATAAAACCCATAATAGCACATTACCGAGTTATTGCTTGGGAGGGTCAAATTAGATAATTGGAAGAAATGTAGTATAAAAGAAGAAGGTTAGCGGATTTGTTTATAAGACAATAAAAAACTGGTCAAGTGCATGTCGGGCCACGCGCAGTGTAGGGTTCCGTAGTTTTTATAACAGCCAAGTGCGTATCGTATTCGCTGACTGATCGTTTCGTACCATGCTCTAACTAAAAGCCAAACATGACTACCCAACTAATTTGACTTCCTATACAAATCCTCACCTGATCCGACAATTTTGCACGAAAAGTTTTAATTTTTTTTAGAGATTTGTATAAAACTTGTCATAGCCGGTGTTTTGAATTTAAATACGGACACAGAGCTACACTACTCAATCGTCACAAGAAGCTAGCACGATACAACTGGCGCTTAGCGCCATCTATCGACATTTCTGTAGCGTTGTTCGAAAATTTCGAGTCAAATACAATTGGTCGACTAGTACTCGTAAACTTGTAAAGCCCACTTATGTGTGATAGTTTTCCTTTAAATTTCGTTATATATAGGTACTACTGCCGTGACATTTGAATTTCTAACTACAACCGTTTAGTTGATAGAGGGGGAGGACACTTGACTCTAACGAAAATTGGTACTTTAAAGCTTGATAAGTCACGAACGGTTTACTTAATCAAAAAACGGTCTGATCAAACCCCTAATATTTTTGAAAGACCTATCCAACGATATCCCACACTATGGGAAGAACGAAAAAAAATAATTATCATCCCACTTTACATGTATGGGAGGTACCCTAAATAGTTGTTTTTTTTTTCAAAATTTTATTTTACCACTTTTTCGGCGTCATTAACGTGTATACTCATGCCAAAGTACAACTTTCTAGTACCAATAGTTTTTGAGCTAAACCGCGGACAGACGGACAGACAGACGGACATGGCGAAACTACAAATATATCCTTGTTGACTACGGAACCCTAAAAACGGGTATTTGTGTAACGCAACACTTAGTAGTAGCAGTATTTCAAATAAGTTAGTTCGTTTTATGTTAGTTTAGTATTTAGAAAAATTATTATAATCATTCATTGCCTGACATCACCCACTGCTGGGTATAGGCCTCTCTTTCCTTGTCCAGCATCATCCAGAGTATACCCGCGATGGCAACAATGTCGTCTGCCCATCTCGCTAGCGGACGACCAACGCTCCTCATTCCAGTACTTACACCCCAATCGGTCAGTTTTACCCCACCTGCTATCACCGCGCCTGCATAGGTTTGGTGTATACTTACTTATACAACGTGTAATTTAAAGGGTATATAGAAAGAAAGAAAGAAAGAAAGAAAATTGCGTTTATTGGCACATAGAAAACACATTATAGAGAACATTAAAAATAAAAAGAACATCGTTGTGCCAAAAGGGCCTCAGCTCAGCATAATGTCAGGTGACAATGCTAAATATTACCACCTAACGCTGATTTTCAGCTGCAGCCCACGGATGCCACACGCTCGAACGTGCAATACACACGCGTAAACATTTCATTTAACACCGCTTGAACGACGAAAAATTGAATTACGCGTAAATAATATGCATATATATTAATATCAATATAATCAGTAACTTAAAATTAAATTAAATCGGAATATAAATCATTAAAATTGTAGAAATTAATAAAATTGAATAATTAAATAATGACCAGCATGTTCCAAAACAAGGAGACGGCAGTCGGTAAGTACTCAAATCGCAGATGAATTTATTTTAATATTCTCATATTGTTCTTGATGTTCGAGTAAATACTGTTTTAGTTTTAACTTAAATGTTGGCTTACTTCCACAGTATTTTATAGGTGGGGGAATATTATTCCAACATTTACTCGCCGCATACCGAAAACTACCTCTGAACGCTGCCGACTTGTGATGTGGTGTCAAAAGACTCTGAGAACATAGTCTTCCCTGCCGGTTTCTATGACCTCTTGTCCACTCAAGCTTGTTGTACAAATACAACGGTTTTTTAGTTTTGATTAAACCAAACAGAAGATTTGCCAAATGTAATTTACGCCGAGCATTCATTTTTAAAATTTTATGCTTATTTAGATAAGGTGTAACATGACCTCTAAATGGTATATTAAAACAAAAACGTGCGCACGCGTTCTGAAGCCTCTGAATCATTCTGTTGGTTCTGGACAGAAGACGCTCACCGTAAATGACATCCGCGTAATTCAGTTTAGATAGCACTAAAGAATCCACCAGCATAATTCGCAGTTCCTCACTGAGATATGGACGAGCTTTGTAAAGAACCTTAAGTTTATAGAAACAATTCCGAATTGACTCAGCCACATGTTTCTCATAGCGAAGCTCTGAATCCATAATCAGGCCAAGATTACGAGCCTCATAAACACGCTCAATTGGTTCACCCATGACTATTACGTCACCAGTAGCTCTAATTGCCTGTAACTGAGCTTTAGTACCGAAGAGCAAGTATTTTGTTTTTGAGGGGTTCAATACTAATGAGTTACACTCTGACCAATGAACAATCGCTTCCAGCTCCTCATTTAGGTCTTTTAAAGCATTCGCATAGTCTTGAGGCTTAAACGAAATATAAATTTGGGTGTCATCTGCGTAAATGTGACATTTGCACTTCTTAAACAACTTAATAATGTCAGCGCAATACATAATAAATAACACCGGCCCCAAAATCGAGCCTTGTGGAACTCCTCTGCATATTGAACGATAACTAGAGGTTACTGTAGACCCATCCGTTTTATGTATTTCGACGAACTGCGTACGTTTATCTAGGTAGCTGCGGAACCATTCTATCGTCTGACTGTCAAAACCATAAAATGCCATTTTTGCCAGTAAAAGAGGCAGATTTATACAGTCAAACGCACGTGAAAAATCCAACAGAACAAGTAGAGTGCACATACCAGCATCTTGAGCAGCGAGAATGTTGTCAGTCACATCCAAAAGGGCTGTGGTAGTACCACGAGCTCTCCGGAATCCCGACTGAACATCAGGCAAGATATTGTGGTTTTCTAAATATTCAGTTAACTGAGCGCACACTACCTTTTCCAGAACTTTGGACAATACGGGCAGTATACTGATGGGTCTCAGGTCTTTCATTTCTGAAGCGTTCGACTTCGGTAACGGACGAAATTTCGCGATTTTCCACAGCTCGGGGCAGGTCGATGTCTCGATAGACGTATTTATGATAGCTGTTATGGCATCCAACGTTACTGGGAGGGTCATGAGTACCATATCAATGCTGACGCCGTCACAACCCTCAGCTTTCGTTTTTATACAACTTATGATTTTAAGTATTTCACTCGATGATATCGGTTTTAGAACGAAAGTGGAGTCATTAAATCTTTCGGACTCAAAGTATGCTAAACTGGAAGTACAGACTGCGTCATTACCGGGTACATTTAAAAAATGGTCACATATTTCGTCTGGGTTCTTAAAATGTGGAGGAAGGTCAACGTCGTTCTTAGGAGGGAGCAGTGTAGTTTTTAAATTTTTCCAGAGTAATGCCGAGTCCTTAATGTGGTTATTAATGCTATGTTTAAAAAATGCTACCTTCTCGTAAAAGAGGGATCTATTCACTAGTGATTTTAACTCTTTATAATACATTAATTTACTATCATTCTTGACATCAACAATTCTACATACCAAGTGCACGGCTTCTTTGGATGATAATAAATGATATGGCAAGGGTTTTCTAATCTTATGTGTATATGTGTGGAACTTATTAGAAATTTCAATACATTGATACCAGAGACCGAATTTTTCAAATTAAGAAGAACGAAGAGAATTATCGTTTTATTGGCAAGTGACGTGGAAAGTGATGACCCTCATAGTGATGTGACACGTTTGTCATTATTGGTATTCAAGAAACATACGAAACCAATAATTTGGCATCAATTCTGTGAGTCACTTATTTTGAGCTGAAATTTTGCATAGAGACTCCATACTAGATATTGTCTTCAGTCCTTTTGGATAGATATGGGGTTTCCGTTACACGTTGTATAATGTATAATAAATACGTCCTCTACACAAGAAAAAAATATATTTATTTATAATCCTCCATAGAGAGTAGGGCTGTTTTCTCAGGCTGGTTCTGTTTATTCATAATCCAGTTTTTTAAGTAAAAATACGCTTACATGCGTATCTTTTATTTCTATTTGAGTGGAATGTCAAACATGTATTATATTTTTTAATCGGTAACAAATCAAAACACACCATAAAGAAATAGATTAAAAAAAATTGGCCAATTGCGAGACAGACTCGCCCATGAAGGGTTCCGTAGTAACTATAATAATAAATAATATAATATGTATATTTATTTGACGAAATAAAAACCTTACAAATTCCTTAAAACAAGCTTATTTACATTTTTTACAACTACGCTAGATAACTTTGTTTTTCATAGTGTTTGTATGAATTCCAAAGTTATATTTGCGGTTTTAGAAAATATGCCGTATCTCAAAAACTGCTGACCTGATCACATTCAAACCAATTTTGGTTGGAAGTTTACATTAAGATCTACAGACATATATTTTTCCCTCCACTATTATAAAAGTTAGAGGGGGCGGACACATTTTACCACTTTGGAAGCTTATATCTTTTAAACGATTGACTTTATGAAAAAGTGGTTTTAGAAACTCCTGTGTAATTTTAAAGACCTATAGATACCACACACGCATAGGTTTCATGAAAAAAAAAAATAATTATCAGTTTTAGTTCCATGTATGGGAGCCTCCCTTTATTTTTAGTGATTTTTATTTTTTTTCTTTAAAATTGGAAAGCGGTTCATAGAATACATCTACCTACCAAGTTTTACATGTATAATCCTAATAGTTTTGGAATAAAATAGCTGTGACATACGGATGGACGGACGGACAGACAGACAGACAGACGGACAGACGGACAGACATGACGAAACTATAAGGGTTCCATTTTTTGCCATTCGGCTACGGAACCCTAAAAACATTAATTTGTATTTGGCACGATGTAAGAATGGCGCCTAATCCCGGCACGTCCGCGACCGCTAACAGCATCATTAGCCGGATTTGTACCAAATGACGGATTTACGGAGTTGAGCCTGACGGAATTTGTGACACAAATGCTATAAATCTGAAAATTAAATTGTCAATCTTTTTTGGGGATATTATGATTATAAATTGGGGACGCTTTGGTTTACTTGTTTTATTAGAGGTACGTAAGTCCTCGTATTTAACATTATAATGTAGTCTTGCTGATGCACCAGTGGTTCAGTAGTTAAAAGCACAAGTAACGAGTTCAGTCATAGGTAGTGCGGCGAATAAAGAAACCTATTGCAGCGAATGCCTGGGGCATTCGCTGCAATAGGTAATTTATGTAAACCTCTGCATTCAAACCGTTGAAGGAAAACATCATGAATAGAGACCCTGCGCTTGCAAACAGATGAATTTAATATTAATGAACTCCTGCGCTAAGTATGCATAATGTTCATTCACTGGCAAATCCTATCGGTTTTATAAATGCTTATGTCAAGACACGACTTAACTTTGACGTACTAACAAACAAGGTGCAGTGTGGCGAAGATTACAATCCTCATGGATGTCTTTCACCCAGGGGCGGGCGGATGCGTCTGTCAGAATCTTACTTTTCCATTGCGCCGAAATGAACAGAAAGTCTTAAATATTCCTTAAAGCCGCCTCCGACTGGTCTAACTAGCCAAAACCCGTCGGCAGGGAGCATTATCTATCTTCCCTTTGCCGATACCCGGTACGCCTGCTACAGACTAGGCTTAATCCAATAAAGCCATAAGGAGGAGATTTGGAGTGCTTCCTAACAAACCAAGCCAAGAGAGTAACTAAACACGAATAGCCTCATGGCTAACGTGTCGCACTTGTGACTGAGAGGTTGGGGTTCGAACCCCATCTCACTCCAGACACAAGCATATTTAGCTTAGTTGGAGGGGTTAACAACATTGTTAGTAAAGTGTATTCTCTCTCTCTTCTCTCTCTTTTAAAAAACGACTCTGCATCAGCTAACAGTGACTTCTGAAAAATTACCAAGACATTTTATCCGTACAGTGTTAATTGAAGAAACCAATTACCTACTGGAGGATAGGGTACTTACGGGAATGGTGAGGTTATGAGTCTCTTCGATATGGTGTACCCAGGGCTTGCCGGTTCAGCGGATATCCTCCAAGATCACGAGATGAGATAGAGTTTGAGGGTTCACTACACTGTCACTTTTTAGAGTTTTGCGAGGAGCGTGTGCGCACGAATTAACGTGTCAGGTAGCAAACGTGTGCGTGTTGTTCGCAATCAACGAACGGATAGGAAAGTAAGGATGTAGGAAAAAGCGGGTTAGAGTGAGTTATTGGGGTGTAATATTATAGTGTTGCCAGTATGCGTTCGTGATAAAATACTTATATCAATATGTACAGATAAAATAATGCGAATTGCGCATACACCTACTTTTTCCACATTACAAACTAACATCCAGCATAAATCTACCTCAACACGTTAATATTAAACCACAGCACAATGTAATAACATCTCCTTTATTGATATTAATGGTATTCCAAGATTTACGCACAATCACAGGATATTAAACGTTTATAAACGTAGATAATACACAGAGGGGTCTCGCCGCCCATTAACCCTGATAGCTTTTGTTTTACGAGAGATTAATAAATCAAGGCCCACCCAAGCCGGATAAGCAAAAAATTTTGCAATATACAAAGGCTCAATGTTGCTCTCTGATAATTACTTTTTCAGCGTGTATATACAGAGTACGAGTGATTTGTTTAGCGGATATCTCATAAAACATCGTTATTGCTTCAGTTCAATACTGTTGTGTGAATTGCTGTAAATGATCGCTACGTATTAGTTTGCATAATTATGTTTTGCTGTGTTTTATTGTTTTCAGGATCATACCACGTTGTAATAGAACAAAATGGATAGTTTTTGGTGAAAGTTATGTAGAATAAATAGCTTGTTTTTGTAAAAAAAGTACCTAAGTATCAGAAAATTTTCTTTCTCTTTTACAAGAAGACTATGCCGCTGATTATTTTCCCTTTGTAAAAAAGAAATCACTTCATCTTTTCCAAAGTATCAACTATATGAAATCGTAATTATAATAATCATACAAAGCTAACATCAGTCACTTCATTATAGTTTGAATTTGGAACCTCAACTAAATATCCGAAGCTGTTGGAACTTTATCGAAAATCGAACAAACATCTGCTGATCGCATTAGCTAGTAATTTAAAAAAATAAACATCACACCTACAATGAAAGCTTCTATATTTGAATTTGGAATAAGATAATTACAAAATTCTGAGAAAATCATCTCTACTTCAAACTAATTTACTTACTATATCAACTGTAACATTACAGTGTACAATGTTAAAGTTAATATTTGAATTGATGGAGTTAGATTGAAATTAAAAACTAATATTGCAGTCTAAGCGAATTTATTCGAGTACTAGTGTTCTACAAGAATGGACTGCCTATCTGACTTCCATAACTTAGTAGCTGGGTAGTAAGACATTTGGCAAGAAGTCAAGTCAGAATTCTGGCTTCAAACGACTTTCAAAGATCTACAAATGGCAGCCGGGACCAACGCGGCGGAAAGCAAAGTTTATCGAAAAGCAATTCGGAAAGCACGGTGGAACCTCTATATATTAATATTGTCACACATCCGCCATCCTACCTCAGCTTGTATTGCTTACCCTGGATCAACCGTGCGGTTGTTATTATTTAATGATCTCAAGTCTAACAGTTAACACAGACAACCTAAAATATTTTTTTAATATCAATTGGTTTCAGTTGGCAAATAGTAAAAGTCAATAAAACATTATCCTCCTCGCAGATAAACACACAATTCAAGAATCTAATGAATGTATAAGTACTCAATACATATACCTTAATAAATAGAGAAAAATAATATATATAAATATAATTAATATAAATTGAATCAGAACAAATAATCTTAAATAACATCTTTTAATTTAATTTTATTAATACATATTTAAATTGCATGCAAAGTAAACACATATATTTTTTTTATAAATTGTATTTTTTATTAAGGAAATAAAAAGGTTTTATTATTATTATACTCTATACATATAGCGCTTTATAAAATTATTGTCTGTTCTGTTTGTCCGAATTAACCTCAGAAACTGCAAAACCGATTTTATTGGGGATTCATTGGAAGATAGAAGATTATAGGGCATCTCATATCAAAATTCCTACGAGATCAGACTTTATATGAGCAAAATCGCGTATGAACAATCGAGGCCCACGTGAACGCAGTCACTGGCAGTAGCCAGTCTTACTTCTTCCTTGTTTTCTTACTAATATCATTATATTTATGAATTTTATGCGAAATTTTGTGAGGATGGATGAGATATATGAATGTTTGTTACTCTTTCACGCAAAAACTACTGAAAGGATCTGAATGAAATTTGATAAGTAGAAATTAATTGACATCCTGGGATAACGCACATGCGAAAAAAGTCGCGGGTGGTAGCTAGTATTCAATAACGCTATTAACTATCTCGCTAAGCTCATGAAGAAAATGGAATACTTCATTACGCTCGGGATTCAATATGGCGTGGTCCAACTTTAGTTTTTTCTGTTCAAAACATGCATGATGAAAGTAATAATATTATTCAAATTAGTTTTTCTCTAGAGACCAAGATGGATAAATAAATAATGAAACCCTGATATTCTGACTGAGAACGCTATGCGAATACTAACATATTGAAAAAGTTGGCAAAGAAATATAATAGGATAAAGTCAAAATGGTCGAAAATGTATGCACATAATTGTCTAGTATGAGTATCGGTAGATATAATCAACTCGCTTCTGCACGAGGCTTCGCTCACGTAAAAGTTTTCTTGCAACCAAAAAAATAGCTTATATCCTTCTACAAAGAGTAATCTATCTCTGGACCAAATATGATCAAAATCGATTAATTGGTTTAGTCGGGAAAGTGGTAACAAACAGAGATTATTTTGCATTTATTATATTAAGTAGGGATATCAACCGATTCCTTGTGTTTCGTTAAGAACAAGCCGGTTTCATAATAGAACATCATCATTTATATTACTCATGAAAAAATACTACACAGCGTATCTAGTTGCTTTTCACTATGTTTTACTTTATACAAGACCTAAATCACTAACCAAATTATGATATTAAAATAAAACTTTTCCTTTTATATTCGTCTACAAGTTAACTCAAACAGTCTGTTGAAGAGCTGCTCGTAATTAAGGAGACCTCCGCCGGTCTCGGCGACCACTACGCCTTAGTAGTTGTACCTCGCATTCATAACTTTCTGGCAGTTAATTACACTCAGGCACGTGTTTGTTAGTTTTTCTTTTAACAGTGTTACTTTTGACTAAAGTTTTCTAAGTTCAGTTAGTTATATCTTGTGATCTTTAGATAGATAGATAGAATATACTTTATTGTACACCAAAAATTTAAACACACTTACATACTTAACCTTATTTCTATAACTTTGGTTACAATGGCGGTCTTATCGCTGAGAGCGATATCTTCCAGACAACCTTTGGAAGGACTTTAAAAGCTTAAATTGAATTGGGGAGGGCTAAAGTGTACTACAAATACTCAGAACGGAAAAAAAAACTAATTAAAATATATAAGTATATATATATATATATATATATAAATACAATACATAATAAAATAAAATAATAGGTTGGGAAAAAAGTTTCTTCGCATTTTTTAAGAAATTTCAAAATATTTTTTTGATACAGTTAATTTACATTTAACTAAAGTATGTAGGTACCATTTTGTTCGATAATATTTTGCTATCTTGTAGGTAGGAACATGATCCCATTGCTATAGAAATTTTGAGACTTCTGATCAAAATACCGCGACAAGTGGTTTTGGCAGTCCTCTCGTGATGGTAACCTGACACTGCCTAAAGAATTCTGAAGAGACCAAAACAGGTGGAAATCTGAAGGTGCAAGGTCAGGACTATACAGCGGATGCATTAAGACCTCCCAGCCAAACTCTCTTAATTTTTGCTGAGTGGCTAAAGATCTGTGAGGTCTAGCGTTATCATGATGAAAAACCACATCCCTTCTGTTGATTAATTCCGGCCGCTTTCTCTCAACTTCTTGTTTTAATCTCATCAGTTGTTCGCAGTAGAGTTCAGAATCGATGGTCTTGCCTGGTGGTAATAGCTCATAATGAATAATGCCCTTCCAATCCCACCACACACACAGCATCACCTTGTTGCGAGTTAACCCGGGTTTCGCCACAGTCTGTGAAGCCTGACTGGCCCTTGATCACGACCTTTTTCGCACGTTCTTGTCGTACATGATCTACTTTTCATCACCAGTTATCAGCTTCTTCAAAAATGGTTCGGTTTCATTACGTCGTAATAAAGAATCACGAATGAGTACACGGTTCATTAGGTTTCTTTCAGTGAGCTCGTGAGGTACCCAAATATCGAGCTTTTTTGTGTACCCAGTGGTCAATTCCCAATTCTTCAGCTACATCGTAACTACTGATAAGCCGATCTTGCTCCACTTTTTAAAAAATGGTATCCATTTTATCCGTAATAGGGAGACCAGAGCGACGTGCATCATTGACATCAAAATTTCCGGATTGGAAACGCTTAAACCAAATTTGTGCTACTCTCACAGGCACTGCACTAGGTCCATAAACATCGCAAATTTTTTTCGCGGCTTGCGTTGCATTATTACCGTTTTTGTAGTAAAATTTTAAAATGTATCGAATTTTTTCATTAGATTCACTCATCTTGACAGTACGAAAAACAAATGAAAATCACACATTTTCCTAATTTGAATTTGGAATTATGTTTTTTAAAATTGAAAATAAATAATAAATAAAAATCATTTATTGCAGGCACGCAGACCCATATAAAAGTTAAAAAATAATATTAATAATTTGATTCAATACTTTTCAATAATATCTATTAATTAATCATTTAATCTACTTTATAATTGATAAACAAGTTAAACAGCATAAAAAAGTTAAAAACATCATTAATTAAATAAAATACATTAGCGACAAATAAAAAAAAAATCATAATAAAAAGATCAAAATAATTAAATTTTACTAACTAATTAATCAGCTAATTAAACAGCAGACATGTCCGGGTGGAATCCCCGATGATAGAGACAAATGATTATACGACTGCGTGCAACTGTATCCAGTGAGCCAGCATCGGAGAGTCCCACCGGTCCACCAGCACTCGCAGGATGGTGTTGGGGCTGCCGCGCGTGCGGCGCAAGATAGATGCGCACCGCTTGCGCATAATGGCCGCAAAGCCGTCTGTGCCAGCCGCCGCAAACATCGCGGAGGCGCTGCAGTAGCGTGGCAGCCCCATCAGCACCCGGAACGCGTTATTGTATTGAACGCGCAGATCGCTGTATGTCCGCTGCGTATAGTTAACCCACAGACTGCAGGTGTAAAAGGATTGACAATAAAAAATGTTGAAAATGTTGAAATGTTTATAACCTCAAACAGCACACACAAACTTTGCACTCATACAGTTTCACTACACAACACACTTAAAAGCACTAACTACACATCATACATATCTTCAATAAAAATACTCTCATTAGTCATAACACTCCATTCATATACTCCCACACGTACACATTCTCATGACACAACACCCATACACAATCGCTATGCGATATTCACACAAATCATACGCTCACTAACTCTTCGTGATCAATTAATTTAAAACTTAAAATTTTACTTTTTATTTTAAATTTATTTTGTAGAATCTGTAATACATCGTTTTTTTGTTTTAGTTACTTGTTCCATATATTATGTTTTTCTTACTGTCTCTTTTGCATATTACTTTTATCCTACTGTACATAGCTTTTTACTTTTAACGGAGGTACCCATTGTCACAAGATTATTTGGCGGGAACCCTGGTGTCCTGAAATACAAGTTTCGGCTTAGTTCAGGCACCAGTCTCTCACAAATAAAATATTATTTACGTTTGTACATGTTCTGAATATCTGTATTTAAATTGTTATTTATTTGTGAAAGAGAAATAAACGTTATATTATTATAATATGCTTTAAAAAGCGTAACTTTGACAGTCCTCGTACACCGTGAAAATCTGCGGGCCAACATGTTGCATCGGACAGACAACGCTCTGCGCTCCCTTTCAATGTCCTTACCGTCCTTAAGGTCCTCAGTGACCCAGTGGCCCAAATACTTGAATTGCTCGACTACTTTTAAAGCTATTCCACATAAGGTGAAATTCGGGACGAATGTGTATCGCTTGTTGTCCGGTTTAAAAATCATTATTTCACTCTTTTTTTGAGTTGTATTTGAGCCCATGTGTCACTGAGTAGGACTCACAAATTCTCAGGAGCCTTCGTAACGCACCGATCGCTCGGGGCACCTGAGTTGTCCCAATGCGATGGTATACGTACCCTTGTATTGGGACAGCACGGACTGCCGGGCAGTTCTTCTCATGCAACCGAGCGGGTGGGCGGGTTGCGGATAGCCCAGCTTCGGCTGGGGGACCGCCACCTAGCAACCTGGGGGGCGACCCCCCTGCCGGAGTGTCTCAGCAGACGAGACTCCGGACAAGAGAAGTTTCCCTTACGCCAGATCCCAGGCCTAGGGATAACCTAATACCCTGTTCCTATGTTCCCTGTTCCTCGGCTACGCGGGTCTGCATGGTTCTGCTACTGTCTCTCGCTGGTGCGAGCGGGCTGCATATATTGGCTGGTTCAAGTGGACTAGCCAGTGATGCGGTGGGCTCGCGCCTGCGGGACGGTGGCGGATGCGTGTGGCCCTGTGCAGTCGAAAACATCCCCCTCACACCTTTCCTTCCCTCTCCCATCCCTTTCCTTTATTTTCCCATCTTTTCTCCAACCATCCAGAGGAGGGGCAACCTCTTTTCCCAAAAGCCCAACCAAATAAAAATGACCTAATGAAGCAGAGAACAAAGACTACCCAGGTGGGTCCCGGCCAAGCCGGGGAGTCCCACACCGACAAGTCGGTCAGCCCCCATCGTATTCTGGGAGGGGGCAATTCACTGCCTATAGGTGCTGCTCCTGCAGCAACTGCAAAAAATTCTTCGGCTGCTACCACAGCGCCACAAAACCCTGCTGCTATTACAGCGCAACCCAAAACCACGGCTGCTACCACAGCGCCAAAAATTACCACACCGGCTGCGACCCACGCGCCTTTAAACAACACCCCGGCTGCTGTTCAAGCGCCAAAACGACTGACACAGACTGTGCTGACCACGAGTGCCTGGCAACAGAGCCTCGTTAGGAACAGCTTTAAGAATAACCCAGACGACGACACGAGCAAAGGTAAGGCGGCCAGCTCCGGTGGACCCAGTGACCGGAGGCGCTCAGTCTGCGAAGGCACTAGCCAGCGCATTGCGCCGACGGCCGCTGAAGAGCAAGTACGCGATCAGCTGCGAATCCGCGAAGGAACCTCCCAGCGCGTAAAGCAGCCGGACGCGGAAACACGCGACCGAAACCGAATCCGCGAAGGGGAAACCCAGCGCGTAAGGTCTTTGGAAGCGATGGAGTCTGCCGGGACTGAAAGCCGAACCCAAGACATCGACACTGACACTGACAATGACATGCCCCGAAGGAGGAAGGCGAAAGGCAGGGGGAAACGGGCTGGAGCCCTCATAAACGTGAGGCCGACCGTCCGGGCCGCTGAACCACAACCCGGGCCAAGCGGCTCGGGGGCGGCAAAGCGAGATCGCCCGGACGATACGGCTTCGCCGAGCGCGCTTCAGGGAAACCCGAAGCGTGTGAGAGTCCAGCCTGCTCAAGGGGAGCAGAGGACCTATGCGCGGGCCACGAAGGATATACCTGCGCGACTCGCCGTAGCAATCTGCTTCCCCCCCCCCTCCAGGGACCTGACTCCGGAGGAAGCTAACAACATTAAGAACAGACTTGAGGAGCTCGTCATGGACAGCGACCCGTCCCAACCACTCCCGGCCTTCCGCGGATACCCTCGGGTAGCGGACGGTACTGTGCAGATGTGGTGTGAAGACGACCACTCCTTGACCTGGTTGACACAGAATGTGACACAAATAAGACTCCCGAACACCGACCAGACACTGACAGTCATGCGACAGACTGATATACCTACCCGTGTCCGAGCCGCGCTATTTGTACCCCGGTATAATGGGGACATAGCGCGGCTCCAGAGTGTTCTGATTCGTCAGAACACTTGGTACGACATTGGTAGGTGGTCACTGTACAGGGCGACTTCTGTCGGTGGGGATAACCATGGGACGTATCTGACCCTGGGGATCCCGACCGATGAAGCCGAAAAGGTCTTGGGGCGGGAGCGGCGCGTATCGTACCTGCTCGGGTCCATATACGTCCGCTTCTACCCCAAGAAGCTACCCTCAGACAAGACTGAGACCACTGAACAGACACAGACAGACACCGATGTGACTATACTGGAGGAGGAAATGGCGAAGGCTGCAATGACCGACGCTGGGTCAGACTCAGCGCCACCCCCGTCACCGGGATGGACAATGCAGCTGCTCGCATCCTCACCCAGCGACACCTGGCGAGGAACGGGGGAGGGAGATGAAGCATCCAATGGATCCGACTCCTCCTAACTCCGCTCCAACGTCAGCACTACCCACAGCAAACACCCAGATCATCCAGGCCAATCTCCAGCATAGCCAGACCGCCACGGCTAGCCTTCGCAGAGCCCTGGAGATGAATCCACGGACAATTGCACTTATACAAGAGCCGTGGATTAGAAACAACAAAGTATGTGGCCTTGGAAACACCGGAGGTGATATCACTCTAAACACATTTAATGCAGAGAAACCACGTACCTGTATATACACACCCAAAGACATACCTATTACCCCACTAACTCAATTCTGTTCCAGAGACCTGACTGCGATCAGGCTCCGGATTGACAGCAATGCTCCAGATTTAGTACTAGCCTCGGTGTACATGCCAGGCGACAATGAGAACTGCCCACCGATAGAGATGATTGATCTTGTACGTCACTGCGAGGACGCGGACCTGGACCTGATCATCTGCACCGACTCAAATGCTCATCACCCGCTTTGGGGAAGTGAAGTATCCAACGCCAGAGGTGAGACGCTATCCACATACCTATTCTCGACTAACCTTAACATTGTGAACCGAGGCTCAGAGCCCACTTGGGTTACAGCCAGAGGTCAAACAATCATAGACCTAACCCTAGCTACCGAAAACGCGACCAAACTTATCTCTAATTGGCGCGTATGTGATGAACCCTCCTGTTCCGATCATAGGAGAATCCGCTTTACCTTAGCAACCATGATAAAAAAACCCACACCGAGGCGCAATCCGCGCCGCACAAACGTCACAGAATACAAACACCACCTAGCTTCTTTGTTGGCTAGACGACAGTTACACTCGACACCCTTGACTGATCCCACACAGCTTGAAGAAATCGTGAAAAAATTAACAAACGACATAACGGAGGCTTACCACGTGAGCTGCAAACCAAGAACACCTAACACCAGGAGTAAGGGAAACCCATGGTGGAATGCTGAACTTGGTAGGCTCAGAAACACGCTACGAAAACAATTCAACAGAGCAAAGAACACCAGACTCCCGGAAGACTGGGAGCTATACAAAGAAACCCAATACAAGTTCAAGAAACAAATCAGAATGGCCAAGAATACCGCTTGGCAGAATTTCTGTGAATCCATAGAATCTAACAGCGAAGCCGCACGAGTAAAGAAAATCCTATCAACTGATCAGGACCGTACTCTCGGCGCCCTTAAAAAACCTGACAACTCCTACACACAAACAGACCAAGAAACCAGTAAGGTCCTTCTAGAGACGCACTTCCCGGACTGCCACCTTTCCGAGGACAGCACGTGGGAAAACGAATCTGGACAGACACCAAGTACTACAGACTGGTCTAGAGCCCGCGACATAATCACTGAGGACCGCATAACATGGGCCATTAAAACATTCCAGCCATACAAATCTGCAGGACTAGATGGCATTTTCCCGGCCCTTTTGCAATGGGGTGAACACATCCTGACACCCTGGCTGCTGGAAATCTACCAAGCCTGCATAGCACTCAGATACGTCCCACTAATGTGGCGGGAGGTGAAGGTCATCTTCATACCCAAACCAGGCAAAACTGACTACACACAACCCAAAGCATACAGACCGATAAGTCTCACATCCTTCCTACTGAAAATCCTAGAGAGGCTCTGCGATAGACACATCCGAGATGGACCTCTCCATAAGAATCCGCTTCACGAACAACAGCACGCCTACTCAACGGGGAAATCAACAGAATCTGCCCTACACAGCGTAATATCTAAAATTGAATCCGCAATACACCACAAATGCTCCTCGATGGCTGTTTTCATAGATATCGAAGGTGCTTTTGACAAGACCACGTTCCAGAGTATGAGTACAGCACTCAGCAGGCACGGTGTAGACCAAACCCTGAGTGACTGGAGCACCAACATGCTCAAGCAGAGAGCAGTAAGAGTCACAATAAACAGCACAACGAGGGCCATCGTGGCGAAAGGCTGTCCCCAAGGGGGCGTCCTCTCACCACTGTTATGGAACCTGGTCGCAGACAACCTCATCAGGAGACTCAACGATAAAGGATACTTTACTGTTGGCTACGCCGATGATATAACCATAATAATAAATGGAAGCCATGAGAATACCATATGCAACCTCATGCGCCAAGCCCTAAAAATAGTAGAGGACTGGTGCCGAGAGTATCAACTCTCAGTGAATCCTACAAAAACTGAGCTCATACTTTTCACCAAAAAGAGGAAGCTGGCGGAGCTGACACTGCCAAAATTCTTTGGCACCACTCTAAGCCTTTCGGCTGAAACCAAATACTTGGGCATCTTCCTGGACAAACAACTGAATTGGGCAAAACACGCTGAGCACATCACCAAAAAAGCCAGTATCTGCATGTGGCAGTGCAAACGCATGCTGGGCAGAAACTGGGGTATCAGCCCCAAAACAACCCACTGGCTATACACGACTGTTATAAGACCAATTATTACGTACGGCTCCCTAGTCTGGTGGCCCAGAACAGACTTAAGCACGGCACAAAAGGATCTTGAGAAGCTGCAACGACTTGCATGTGTGGCGATCACTAGCAGCATGAGAACTGCACCCACTGCCGCTCTACAGGCCATGCTGGGCCTACCACCATTGCACCTTTTATTATTTTTATTTTTATTTTTTATTTTTATTTATTATTATTACATACATACAACTATCTTTACAGGAATTCCCAATTTGATAGTGTAGGAAAGAAGAACATATTTTCGTACAATTCAATTTCATCATGATAAAGTCTACAAAAATATAATCATGGAAATAATTAATCAGAATTAAGAAATTATTAATGGAAAAAAATCAACAAAAAAACCAATGTAACATAATCAGTAAAACACAATAAATATAAAAAAATATGAGTTAAATAGTTACTAAAAATAATCAATAAAACATAATCAATACAAAAATAATCACAAAAAAAAAACAATTCAGTACAATAGTCACTAAAATAATCCATAAATATAATCAATACAACACATTTAATGAAAAATAATAATTAATAAAAACATAATCAATATAAAATAGTCAATACAAAAATAATCATAAAAAAACAATTCAGTACAATAGTCACTAAAAATAATCCATAAAAAATAATCAATACAACACATTCAATAAAAACATAATCAATAAAACATAATTAATAAAAATAATCATTAAAAAAAAAACAATTCGTCATCACACACCTCTATAACACAACATGTATAATGTGACTTTAGCGAACTCGCCCAACGAACAAGAGAACAAGTCAATTTCGTGAGCAACCTGGTTCAGGGTGCGCATAGTCCGCGATAGTGGGACGTTGGCCATTAGTTTGGTTCGACCACGCGGCAGTGCAAACAAGTCAGGCCGTCTACGGCGCTGCACGTACCCATCGGGCACGAACAAACCAATGCTCTGTAACACACCCGGATTGTTTGTCTTACCCCTGAACACTGAAAGGACATACGACGCCAACGCTAGACCCCTTCTTGTTTCCAACCTGTTGTATCCCACCATGCCTAAAACAAACAAGGTTGGATACATCAAGGGATAGAGGGGGTATACCCCATATAGTCTGAGGTACAGGTACCTTGTGTATTTATTTTGTATGCGCTCCAACATGAGAGTATATTTCGCCTCATGTGGAGCCCATACCGCTGCATTTCCTTCTAACTGGCTCCGAATTAGTGAGTTATACAATGCCGAAATGGCCTTGACATTTGTAAAAGTCGCTGCCCTACGAAGCACGAATCCCAGCCGTTTGTATGCCTTTTTACAAATATTAACTATATGCTCCCGAAATCTCAGCTGCGTATCCATACGGACGCCAAGGTCTCGTACTGCTTCCTCTCTCTTCAAAGGCCCGTCGTCCAGCCTGTAGGTGTAGTGAAGCGGTGTTCTTGCACGACTGAATGTCAAAATGGAACATTTTGCAGCATTAAATTCCAGCATATTGTTCCTACTCCACTCAACTACGCGATCAATGTCCAGCTGTAGGCGGTGACAGTCTTCCTCGTTTTCGATGGCCAGGAGCAACTTGAGGTCGTCCGCAAACAGCAAACACTTGGCGTCTCGCACTACGTCAGGCAGGTCATTTATCATTATGATAAATTGTAATGGCCCTACATTGCTGCCTTGACTCACCCCCGACCTCGTGAAATAAGGCTCAGACCGACAACCACAGTACTCCACGTATTGTTTCCTGTCCCTCATATAGCTCGCAAAGAATTGGAGCAATTTTGGAGTGCAACCAACCCTCGCCAACTTCGATAGTAAGATATCATTATCCACTAGGTCAAATGCTTTCTTAAAATCAAAGTAGGCGGCGTCCACCTGCACTCCCGCGTCGATATGAGGAACCAGGTACGTCATGGCGTTCAAGAGGTTGCTGGTTGTACTACGCGCAGGTCGAAAGCCATGTTGTGCGTCTGACAGTTGCGACGCCACCTGCTCCTGGACATCACGCTGAATAGCTGATTCAAAGACCTTCGCAGGTGTCGACAGAATCGCTACTGGTCTAAAAGACTCAACTGTTGTTCCTTCACCCCCTTTCGGAATTGGGATCACGCGGGTGACCTTCCAACGTTCCGGAAAATAGGAAGAGTCCAGGCATCGGTTAAAAATGTGTACGAGTGGCTCTGCTAATACCGATCGGCAATCTCGCATTAGAAATGCCGGGATCCCATCCGGGCCTGCTGAGCGTTTGGGCTTGAGACGAGCCAGCGCCACCCGCACTTGCTGGAGTGTCAGCTGAGGGACGTGCACGCGCGCGCTGCTTGCGCCGCCAGACTCGACCGCTTCGTTCACATCAAGCCGCGCTGGTTCCCTCCTATATACCGAAAAAAAGTATCGGGCAAATTCCGTCGCGCATTCTGAGTTTGATAACACTGACCCTTTTTTTGTAATCTTAGTTTGAGTAGTAGTTTTGTTTTTAGACCTAATGTAATCCCAAAACGACTTAGGATCCTTTGCTAAATTTGTTTGTACTCTATCCAGATGGTTAACGTATTCCCTGGCAATGCTTTCTTTAATCAGGGCCCTACATTTGGAAAAAACATCATAATCAACGCTTGATCTAGATGATTTATACCGCTTGTGGAGTTTCGCCTTTAATTGTATATTAGAAATTATTTCTTTAGTATACCACTCTGGATAGGAATATCTACGCATGTACGTGCTTTTAGGCCGTTTCTTAGGTACACAACTATCTAATATACTATTAAAAATATTGTAAAAAGACTCTAAGGCTTTATCCGGTTCCTGTATAGAATACATCGGACTCCAATCGGCGGATGCTAAGGAGGAGTATAGTAAACAATAGTTTGCATTATAAAAATTCCATTGCGGTTCACTTTGCCTAATGGGTACCTGACAATCCGGAGATATGGCCTCGAAGGCTAGTGGTGAAGCGCGCCTCTCGCACGCGTTGAGTTGCAAGGTTATCGCGAGCGGCGGGTGGTACGCGTCCACGGGCACTAGGGCTTCGTCCGCCTCGCCCACTTGCACGTTCTCACACAAACGTAACGAGCACAACACTAAATCCAATTGTCTCCCGCTGCAGTTTGGTACTTTGTTCATCTGGGAGAATTCGCAAAAAGACATAAAAAATTCAAAATAATTTTTAGTGTTATCGTGACTTGAGTTTAAATTAAAATCACCCAATACAATTACATTCTTATATTTAACACTCAATTGTTCGATTATTCTAAAAACTATCATGTACTCATAGTCATTTGTTTTGGGTGGTATGTAAACAACGCAACACAAAAATAATAACCTACAATTAACATACACGGTCGCACTAACGAGTTCAAATGAGCAGTTATCTATGTTGACGTCACCGGGTGTATTCACTCGTCGAAGCTCGAGACCGTGTGTGGCCACGAGAAACGCGCCGCCTTGCTTGCGCCCGTCCGCCCTGTCACATCTTACAATTTGGTAGCCCGGTGGCACGATCTCCGCATCCTTTATTGAATCGTTACATCCTGTTTCCGTTACTGCAAATATGTCGGCATGGAACGATTCTATATTGTTACAAAAAGTGCTCAACTTTGTTCGAAGACCCCTTGCATTTTGGTAATAAAAAACGAAGTTGATTGTGTTACTCTTGGATTGGCTTGCTGGTTGATTTGCGAAACCAAATCCATTCACAAAATTCAGCATTGACTGGCCACATCTCTGGTTGACACAACTTTTCATATACTGACTCTGGTACAGTGATGATAAAAGACGAATAATCTCTCTCGGTTTTATGTTTGATTTTGTCAACCTTGACATTTACTTCTGAACCGCATACCCCTTTCACATGCGATGTCAGCTTTTCCACAGTAGTGTCTACAGCCAATCGCCAAACGTGAAGATGCTTCTTTTTTTCTGTAGCCTGTATTTCTACTAAGTCAGAATTTCTTCCTCGCTGAACATTTTTTGATTTAAGGTTTCCTTTATTTCTACGCACCATTGTCCATCCATTTTCTTCGTTTTTGTCTTCCCAACTATTAAACTCACTGTGCAGAAACGTTTGAGTTGATTTAACTGGTTGAGAAATAGTTGGAGATTCTGCAGCGGATACGGTCACCGACGCTGTTTTTGGGGCCTCAGTAGTTTGAGATGTGACGCGGGTAGAAGTAGTATTTTGCTTCTTTACTTTATAATCACTACGGGCTACAACAGCAAATGAAGTTGGAATAGGGGTTTGGTTAGTCGCCTCAGCACCAGATTTGGAGCAGTTTGATGTACCCTTCATGCTCCTACCTGGCTGGTTGCTATTAAACAAGTTCTGTTGAGGAATATTTTCTTGAAATACCTTCATATTTTCTTTTAATTCTTCCAATTCTGTTTTCGTGGAATAACATACTTCTTGAAGGTGTTTAAATAACTTGGCCTGCATGTCTAAACGTTGAAGCACTTCCAGTCTAAACTGTCTAAACTCCGACAGCAAAACGCTATCGTGATCGCACTCGACGATCGATACATCAGCAGTTGTTTTCAAACGACTCCCTCTTTGGGTGTTGACGTAGGCGCTTGTCTCGTCTGTTTCCATCTGGAAGGAGCTCCGGACGGGTGTATCGGGGTCATTTCGTTTGGGTTTTGAACAAACGCACTCAGGACATATCCATTCAAGCTTTCGTTCCTTGGAGAAAGAATGGAACTCCTCTTCTGCAATACCCAGACACTTAATATCGTACACTTTCATGCATTGTTTTTTGGAGCACTTCATAAATAATCCATCTGGCACTAAATCACCACAAGCTCGACAGTCCATAGACATTTTTAATAATATTTCGGAGTACTTATATTAAGAACGCAAGAAACACGTCCGCACGATACGGTGGAATCTACCCTCTCTCTCTCTCTCACTTATAGTACGAGAAGAGGCTGCCCTGGCAACCTTCAGACTTGCTATATCCGGGGCACTCTTGCGAGACTCCAGGATCAAACACACACGCATCATGGAGGATTCAGTCAAACGACAACCCCTGATGACTGCACCATATGATAAGACTGCAAAGACGCACCACTTCCAAAAAAACTACCAAATACAGCTCATGCCGGAGCCCGAGGACTACTCAGGGCCTGAGGAGCTCAGGATTTACACTGACGGCTCAAAGACAAACACTGGAACTGGAGTTGGAGTTTTCTCCAACGATCTCAACATAAATATATCCAGACCGCTGGGGAAGCTCAACACCGTCTACCAGGCGGAATGTGTGGGCATTATTCAGGCGATCCATGCCATAGAAGCCAGGAAAGTCACGGATAGTCACATCCGCATACTTTCCGACAGTGCCTCAGTACTTCAATCCCTAGAGAAAAATTATATCACGTCCAAGCTCATACTAGAATGTCACAATGCGCTGCAACGCTCAGCGGTCGAGAACCGCAATACTGTGACACTGCAATGGATAAAGGGGCACAGCGGATCACTCGGCAATGATGCGGCGGACGAACTGGCCAGGAGGGGGTCCGGCGCGATGGTTTTCGGACCCGAGCCCATCGTGCCGCTCCCCTTCACCCAGCTGCGCACATGGCTTAAAGAACACACACACGACCAAGCCCGAAAATGGTGGTCCTCGGCACCAGGCTGCAGGCAGTCCAAAGAGGCGATGCCAAACTTAGATAATAAACTAACCAGGCGCCTCCTACACCTGGACAGAAGAAGCCTGCGAATGGTGGCGGGGACCATCACCGGGCACTGCTCACTGAACAAACACTATCACACAATAGGTATAACGGACAGTCCCCTGTGCAGGGCATGTATGGGGACGGAGGAAACGGTAGGACACGTGCTCCTAGAGTGCACGGAAATCACCGAAATACGGAAACGAACCCTCGGGTCATTAAATTCCCTTACAGATATCCTGAATAGACCGAAAGACCTGATCTGCTTCTGGAGGGAGGTTGGCTGGATGGAGTGACGGCCGACATGGCTCACGCACAATGGTCTCGTGCAGAGACTAAGTGCGGAAACCAAACTACAGAAGAAGAAGAAGAACGCACCGATCGACGGGCTCAGCAGCACCATATCGTCAGCGTAGCTGATGTTATTCACACAAACTCCATCGACATGACATCCGATGCCGGTGCTGCTGAGCTCGTCGATCAGCCGGTTGATGTACAGGTTGAAATTTAAACTTTCAATGATACCAAAATCAGCCAGATACAAATAGTATAGCCAAAGAGATTTTATTACAAGTTCATACATACTATAATGCGAAAAGACTTTTTCCCCAACCTTATATATGAATATAGTGTGTTCTTTAACATCGTGTGGAGAAAAACAAAGAAATAATCATAAATTTGAAAGAAAATGATTGGCAACCGAGCTTTTAAAAGCAGCGAGTTACTGTGCTTGTCTTGCTGATACCGGCAATGCATTCCACAATTTAATACATTGGAATGTGTTACTATAGTGAGAGTTGACTAACTGCAAGTGAGCGACCAAGAAACCGTCTTCCGATTCAGATAACTAAGAGAACTACAGCAGGTGTGAGTTGTGCAGTTACCTGAATTTTGGACTGAAAATCTGAGGCTAAGGTTCAACCAAGTTAAAGCCATTCTGACACATAGTTATACATATTGACGAGGAGGGAGTTGAAGCTATCAAGGAACTCAGTTTACAGCAGACAGACGTTCAAGGATTTAGGAGCTTTGAGTAAGAAAAGATCTTCAAATGATAAGTGAATAAATAGATAAGATCAATAAATATAATTTTGCAAAAACCCAACTAAGTATAACTGGCAGCTAAAAATATTAATGCCAACGTTTAATCAGTTTCCTTTGGGTAGATTAAAATAAAAGAGAGTTCCTATACGAGTAATCACATTATCGATGATAGTATTGTTTAGTTTAGATGGCCACGCATATTCTAATGGAACCTTATAAAGAGGCCAATTATTGTGTAATAATATTGATAATTTGAAGTGTGACAAGTCCTATACCTTAGTCATTAAGTTATTGCCCTAATGACTAAGGTATATTCAATTCAATTCAATTCAAAACATTTATTTCAGACTTACGTCCATAAAGTGTTAGTATTACATTAAAGGAACTTAAAACTATGTTAGTAAATTACACACATACACGTAACAAAAGTAACAAAATAAAAATGTGAAAAAATGAGAGTCAGCCTACCTAACATGAACTTTCATCCATTGCCTCCAAATCGGACTATGGATGTTTTCAGCAATTACCTTCAGGTAGCTGGGTATAGGACTTGTGATTGAGATGTCGTGAGTTCGAACCCCACACTACACTATTGCCGTGAACCCACTCCAGACACAAGCATAGCTTAGTTGGAGGGGTTACCAAGATTACTAGTGATGTGAATACAACCCACGTTGCTAGTTCTGTTTAAAAAAATCCGTACTTATCTATACTAATATTATAAAGCTGAAGAGTTTGTTTGTTTGTTTGATTGAACGCGCTAATCTTAAGAACAACGGTTCTGATTTGAAAAATTCTTTCAGTGTTAGATAGGCCATTTATCGAGGAAGGCTGTATATCATCACGCTAAGACCAATAGGAGCGGAGCACAAATGAAGAATGTTTCAAAATCGGGGGATTTTTTTCCACGCGGACGAAGTCGCGGGCGGAAGCTAGTGTTATATACGGCGAAAGTAACAGTCTGTCTTTCTGTCTGACGCGTGGTGTTAAGACAAATATATACCTATATAATCACCCAAAGAGTTTACACCACAATGTGGCGTTGTGGTTTAGGTGGTAGTAAAAATAAAAGATAAGACCACAGGTTTACAGCATTTATTTGAAAAAGGGGGGTGAGTTCAGTTCACAAGAGTTCCCTCACTGGTCGAAGGTATTGGATGGTACTGCCCTGAGCTCAGGCCGCGACGCACGCAGACCGGCGGGCCGATCCCGAAGCCGGCAGCGACCACGTGTCCGAAGCAGAGGTTGTGCAGGACAGGCCACGGGGGAGGAGGTCTCTCCTCCTCACCCAACTCGCACGAGGCAGGCGCAGAGGTTGACAGGTAGACTACGCGACAGCGCGTCTCTCCGGCAGTGGTACGCGGAGGCAGCGGTGACACCCGTCGCGTGGCAGCCGTTGAGGTAGTTGATATTCGAGACCCAAGGCAGTAGAGAAACGAAGGAGAAAGAAGAAAAAACCCTGGAATCACACGAAGGGTGCTTCCGTAAGCGTGGTGCCAGGAATCGTGAGCGCCAGCGATGCGTGCGTCTCCCAGCCGTAAGCCCCACGGAACAGTACCCGGGAAATGGATGGGAAACTCACCATCGCGGCGGTTCACAAAGGTTAAATAGAGATAAGCGTGCGCATACCGCGTGCAACGATATAAAAGGTAACCGCGTGCAAGGCGTTTAAGCTCGTAGCTGCTATGACACTGCAGAAAAGTAATACTGCGGCATGCGGACGCTCCACAATTTAGAAACACTAGTGGAAAACAGATGACAATGAAATAACAATTTACATTCCAGACGAAAGCCATCTTGACAACCGGGCAATTATATAAATTTACAAACACTGCAGATCATGGCGAAATAAAAGGATTACAATTTGGCAAGATGGAGAGAAAATGGCAGATACAACGAGCACTTACCCTTGGGCACAGAGGGGTTTCTATATAAGTTACTTGCAACAGTAGGCGGCGAGAAAAGGAGCTTCGCGGACTAGGGGTTAGAATTTATAGCTGAGAGCGCCTAAGTGTTGTCACTCCGTGAAACCATAGACATTAGAGATTAGTGTGGTAGTCGACTTCTAGTTTAATCGACTACAACGCTACAACAAAAATGAAATATGCACTATACCACATAAAAAAGCTATTTTTAATAAAAAAATTCTTGGCATGGCACCCAAAATCTACAATAAGCTGAACCTGAACACATAATCAAAATTAAAAATATGGATCAATTTAAAAAAAAAGTACACGATTTTTAGCTGCAAAATATTACTATAATATTAATGATTATTTAAACGAAAGATGTTAGGCCTACTACATCCGATTTATTATATTAGGGAAAAATCGTTAGCTTTATGATTATGAATTATCAATTAATTATTTTGATTTGTATTAGTTTTAAATAAGAATGTGATGTATTATTTTGAACTGAACTATATTGCTATTTGAATTATTTAGAATTTAACTTATATTTGTTTGTAATTTATTTATTTATATTTTTATTGATTTTTTATTTTGCTTTGACATTTAATTTTTTATAGATTTTATTTTATTTTGTCATTAAATGTTTTATTGATTATTGCATTTTATTTGGACATTTAATTTTACTGTTTTTTTTTTTTAATTTATTATGACATTAAATTTTGTATTGATTTTTTAAATCTTATTTTAACATTTTAATATTACTATAATAATTTTATAACTATGACTGACAAGGCTAACATATCTATTTTTTTATCTTGTACCCACTTTTTATTTGCATACCCATGTGATGGTTAAACATGGAGAACTTTATTATTCATTTAAAAACAAAACATCAGTGTATATTTTTTTACCCATGTTTGCAAATTAATAAATGATTTATGATTTAGGGTACCCATACGTCTTAACGGCTAAACTGATTTGGCAGAAACTTGTGGAGTCAAATGTAAAATTTATACAGCGGTGTTGTTGACTCAACTCATAACCACTGAAAGTAACTTTTATGTAGACAATTTCGGAACTAATTTTATGATTTTATCTATAATAATCTTTTGATACGTACCTATATAAAAACCTGTAAGTAATTACCCCGTTCAACAGGAATGCAACCAGAAATAATAAAACAAGGGTGTATTACATTTGGAAACATAACAAACCCTATAACTACGGCGGTTGTTTACCAGAAAATAATAATATGCAGAGTTATGCACCAGCTACTTTCTACGAGGCACTATAAAACGTTGACTAAAAATTAGGCGCACTATATTACAAAATTGCCTTTCGGCTATGCATCACCGGAACTTGCTCGACTAAACTAGCTATAAAATTAGGGCTATACCGAGGTATAAGCGGCAGCGATTTAAAAGTTGACAAAGTAAAAGGCACTTACATATTTCGAAACATGCTGCTTTAAGCTATTGTTTTTAGGTACGTACTAATTGTGGAATAGCTTAAAAAAATTCTTTAACCATTCCACAGTTAATATGTAAACCATAGAAGTTAAGTTATAAGTGAAGTTATAAACCATATTTGCATATAAGATTTTTAGAAAGTTCTGCAATTTCTTACCCAGCACTTGTACTTACCATTTTTTTTTTATCAGAGCTAGTAATGTGTGTAGAATTCACATTACTGGCAATCTCGTTAACCTCTCCAACTAAGCTAAAATGCTTGTGTCTGGAGTGGATTCACAGCAATAGTATAATGGGTGGGGTTCGAACACGCAACCTAGATCACAATTCCGACACATTAGCCATTAGGCTATTGTCGCTTTTGCTATTAGTAGGTAAGTAGGTACACGGTGGCCCTAGTGAAGGGGCCCCATTGTCTAGTGATGGGGCCCCATAACTAGTGACCGGGACCCTATAGGGCCATTTCCTCCCGGGGTTGCCGGAATATTCTTACGAGATAATTCGGTCCGGGAACTTAGGGGCAGCTGAAGGATCAGGGTGAGATTTTAGTCAGTAGAAGTCTGACACTCCCTGCCGCTCCACCCAGAACGGGAGAAATCATTGGATGATTTTCTCACACAAAACAGGTACCTAGTTAAGTGCCCGCTTCAGGTCGTACTATGGACCGCTCGCTCCCGGTCAGTGCGCGTTCAACGATACTATGTTCTCACTGCGCACCTCAGGCTACATAACTACACCCTGAAATACTCCCTCGAACGCCTTCAGACACGTCATTATGTAGAACTTCAGACATTGTAAACTACTCGGTGAATTGTGCTGTTTTCTGTGGTTGAATTGGTAGGTAATAAAAAGCTTGCGGTAGAACATTTTAATGTAAGGTGTGCGGAGTTCCATGTGTTTAACAGGTTGATTATAACAATAAATAAAACGTTTATATTCCACAACAATTGTAAGATTTAACAATACGTTACAATTAATAAGGTACTAACTATAATGTTACAATATTCGCTTATATTACAGTTTTCAAAGGGTAATATTTTATTAAAATTACAAGGAAATAAATTTTGGAATTATGGAATAAATATAAAAACAATATATATACTTATACAGAGTTGATACGACAGAGGGGCATTGAATTACACTACGTATACTATACGTGTTTAGTGTTAATTTGCTCCAGTAAAATATAAAAAGAGACAAATTTTTTTTTTTTTTTGAGACATACTAAATAGCTTACAAATCAGAGTAAAACGCAACCACCCTTTGTAAATAAATGTGACTGACCTTAAATACCTAGGTAACAAAGTGGCAACGTAGCGCGGCGTGTGTTATCTCTTGTTTTGGTCAGATTTATCGCTTTAAGGTGCAACTCATCAAAATCATTTGCGACTAAACTACTTCTCCTATTTAATTGATTTTTGGTACAAAGCTTCAAAATGGTACCTAGTATACGCAGTTTAAAGGAAAGCCCCTCGATTGTATCAACTCTGTATAATGCTAATAAAATAGAAATATATGCTAAAATAATAAAGTAATAAATACATTGTTTAAAAATGATCTTATATTAAAACCATTGATTTACAATTATTTCAATGGTCTAAACGTATGAAGAGATTCGACTTTTACTAATCTGTTACTCGTCATCAATACAAGTAATTTGTATCGGTATATAGGTACTAGACACTATGTATAAAATATATGTAATACGTAGAGATTCGACATGCCAAAAATCTAGTGATCCAAAAATGGAAATAACATGGACATGTTCAAAGGTCGCCAGGGAACAAATTTTCCAAAATTAACAGGAATTGGTACACAATGTGTTCTGTACCCAGTGCTAAGACAATATGAAAAAGGAAACGGCTTTCACTATCAAAAATGTCTTATCGCAGCAGAACTAACAGATAAAAATATTTGATAATTTTAAATTTTTGTCTGAAATTTATGTAACTTTACTTACAAACTGAAGAAGCAATCCTGGCAGTTATAGCTGTATTAAAAATTATATCACTCATTTCAAATTCCAATGCAATATGACCAAAACTTTCCGTACATAACGTACCTAACTCGCATGAGATAAACTCAGCCATTCCCCGTAAACAGCGTTTATTCCGCAACTCCTATATTAAAATGATTATTATAAAACTAGAGTACTCCACTAGGGATATAAACATACACCGACACTTAACTCTCAAAACTTACGTCTAAATGCTATTCAAAGTAAGCCATGCCCGAGATATTAACGATCCCCTACCATCGGTACATAATCCTTTCTTCACTAACGCGAATCATATTCTTTGTATACCAACTCAGATCTGAACTCCTATCCATCCTTATTACAAAGTGTTAAGGTACAAATATAATTTTGCGAGTGTAAAATTAAGTTTGCAACATTTTTACGAGCAGTGGCGTTTACATATGTCTTGGCGAATTGGCATCGTAAAAAGCCTACAGTGGTACAGCACGGATTCATAATAAAACTTTGAATGTACGCCGAATGAGAATGAAGATGGATCCTGTACGTTTCAAGTCTATTAAAATACTGAATTTTAACAGCTTAATAGGGAAAATGTGGGACATGGATTACTTTTCAACGTTATATCTGAGAAAATAAAGGTTTGGCTGTGGGTTAAGAGATTTTAATAAGAGACCTTGTCTGCAGGGCTTTTACGTTCTTTGAGCTAAGATTTATAAGTTTTTTATGTTCTCACAGCGACAAAATTGTTAGGCTGTCGTCAAATGTCAGTCAAAGTGAGGACTTCTTCTTAAGAGGGCTTTCATTTGAAACAGCGTTCATTTAATATCTCGCCGTATTTTACTTTGCTCTACTGTATAGCTCTATAGGTATAAAATGTATTCCCACGTTCTGTTAATTAAAAAATGTCAAGTAAGGGGGTTGTGGGGTTATTAATGATCGCACTTCAGCTTGTAAGAAGCACTCAGTTCCATATGTTATTTTTCTTCTGTGGTTTTTAAGTACGTAGAAATTTCATCGAACTGTATTTTCCACCAAACTTTCCATTTGGTACACAATTTCAGGCGTATTTTTTTCCGTTTTATTCTTCCTTACTGACGTTTTTATTGTTATACTATGCAACGACTTGTATTTAGGAGTATATCTGACATATTGTAAACTTATACATTTTCACATATGTTTATAAATACAATTGATTATGGAAGTCCCTGTCTTCGATTTTAAAATAGCTGTGTTTTCTCAAGTGCGTATTCAACTAATTATTAATTATTTACACGACACTAAAACACAAACAAACTTTTTTTAAATATCTGGCTTTCTGTTTTTCTGGGCTAATTCTCTTGTACCGCTACCGATTACTACCGATTTTTATGGGACTTTAAAATACTATTTTATTAAACATTTTTTTTTATTTATTTACACTTTATTCACATAGGTACAAAGGCGGACTTAATGCCGAAAGCATTCTCTACCAGTCAACCATAAGTGGTGAAGAGATAGTGTGGGAGGTGCAGTATGAACGTGAAAAGTATATTATTATTATATATAAATAATATATATGAATAAATACTTTTATAAATACATACAAATATATATATAATGAAAAAGCAAATGAAAACTAAATGTGGAAATTCTGCTTATTGGTGTAGAAAATAGATCTGCAATTTCTTTTTAAATGCATAGCAACTGTCAGCCGTTCTGATCTCGAGAGGAAGTGCATTCCAGAGGAGAATCGACTGGATATGAAAAGAAGAATGAACAAAGTCAGAAGATCTATGGTCAGAAGTATGAGAAGGACAGAGTAAGAGATGATTATTGGATGAACGTAGATTCTTATTCTGTGAAGAACATAGAAATTGAAAGTGAGGCATTAGATAAGAAGGAGGGCTGGGAGAGTTGAGTAAAGAGAAACGCATTGTCAAAGCGCGCAAACTTTTCCTCTGGCGAACGGTCATATTATACTATTTTACTCGATCGATCGTAGACCTCATCTTATACTTACCATCAGGTGTGATTGATGTCAAGAGCGGGCTCGTTCGTAATAGAAAAAAAATTATAGAAGATGCTAAAAGGCAACCATAAAACTATGTCCACTTATAGTTCCTCTCTTCCACTTAAAGTGCATTTATTTTAACTATATTCCAGTTAAACTAGTGTCCCTTTTACTTCTACTCCTATTCATTTAAAACCACAATACAGTCAGGTACTTTATACCTATGTACCCAACAAACGAGGCCGCTCTATTAAAAAAAAGTTTCCCACCGGCCTCCCAGTAGCCAGTGTATTTTATCAAAAGCATAGTAATTACGAAAGAGCTGAAAACGAAATTGTTTCAGTTTTTAATTTAGAACAAAAATGGCGTACTACGTACTTTTTTTATTGTGATGTAGGTCGACAGAGTTTTTGTTAGTAGCCTGTAACGTCGTATATTTTTTATACCCTTCATATACGACACGATTCAGGTAGGTTTTGTCTGACTGATATATTTCTAGCAATATACAGACTCGTATCTATGGATGTGCTGAATCACTGTCTACGAAAGAATTCGAAGTAAATTCGTGACATATAATGACAGATTTTGGCCGACCATGTCTATTTTTTATTTCTTTAATCTTTATTATTAATTTGGACGTTTTTATCCACAAAGATAATTTAATCCCATTGTACCTTAGTCTATACAACGTGTAATTGAAAGGGTATATACATACCAAGTGCATGGCTTCTTTGGATGATAACAAACGATATGGCAAGGGTTTTGTAATCCTAAGTCTACGTGTGTAGAAATTATTACAAATACCAATACACTGATACCAGAGACCGAATTTTTCAAATTAAGAAGAACGATAAGAATTATCATGTTATTGGCAAGTGACGTGGAAAGTTATTGACCCTCGTAGTGCTGTGACACGTTTGTTATGATTGGTACCTATTCATGAAATATATGAAACCAATAATTTGGTATCAATTCTTTGAGTCAGTTATTTTGTGCTGAAACTGTGCATAGAGAAGACTCCATACCAGATGATGTCTTTAGCCCTTTTGGATAGATATGGGGTTTCCGTTACACGTTGTATATAAATGCACTTCACCATACAACTTAATATAAACAATATAAATTACAAAATAACTGAATTGAGAGTACTGTCAGCTTACAAAGCTATTCTGCAAGATCAGACACATACAACTACATGTATTAATGAAGTGAAAAAAAAAACTTAATTTACTTTACGTTAATATGATAAATAGTATCGTTTGAATTAAATCATGTCTAACCATTTGAAGCTATGGCTTGACTCTACTTCCACTTTTTTTCTCTTTTTCTTATTTTCAATACAATTTATCAACAGATGTTAAACGTCCTCGATTTTATTAGAAGTATGTTATCTATACAACGTGTAATTTAAAGCGTATATACATACCGAGTGCACGGCTTCTTTGGATGATAACAAATGATATAGCAAGGGTTTTGTAATCCTATGTCTACATGTGTGGAGCTTATTACAAAATTCAATACATTGATACCAGAGCTAGTACCTAATTTTTCAAATTAAGAAGAACGAAGAGAATTATCGTTTTATTGGCAAGTGACGTGGAAAGTGATGACCCTAATAGTGCTGTGACACGTTTGTTATTACTGGTATTCAAGAAACATATGAAACCGATAATTTGGGGTCAATTCTGTGAGTCACTTATTTTGAGCTGAAACTGTGCATATAGACTCCATACCAGATGTTGTCTTCAGTCCTTTTGGATAGATATGGGGTTTCCGTTACACGTTGTATATTTAACTGCTTCTTTGGTCTAGTGGTCGTAAGAGCGACTACTAAGTATGAGGAATCGGGTTTGAATCCCGAGTCTAAAAGAGCTATTGGGATTTTTATAAGAAATTTCTCAGTTGTAGCACGGAGTTTGAAAGTTGGCAGTGTGGTACCCCCATCCTCGGAAAGCAAGTTAAGTCGATGGTCCTATGCCTGATCTCTCTCCGGTCGAAACCATCGGACTAGAAGGACTAGAAGTAAAGGAACAAAGTGTGCACCTCTACCTGTACACATATATATGCATATACAACGTGTAACGGAAACCCCATATCTATCCAAAAGGGCTGAAGACAACATCTGGTATGGAGTCTCTATGCACAGTTTCAGCACAAAATAACTGACTCGAAGAATTGATACCAAATTATTGGTTTCATATATTTCTTGAATACCAATCGTAACAAACGAGTCACAGCACTACGAGGGTCAATAACTTTCCACGTCACTTGCCAATAACACGATAATTCTCTTCGTTCTTCTTAATTTGAAAAATTCGGTCTCTGGTATCAGTGTATTGGAATTTCTAATATGTACACATAGGATTACATAGCCCTTGCCATATCGTTAATTATCATCCAAAGAAGCCGTGCCCTTGGTATGTATATACCCTTTAAATTACACGTTGTATATGATCTGTGCTGCACACATACTTTAAGATCTCCTGCGCAAATTGCTAATTAATTATGAGATTGGCCTAAAATCGATTAGGAGGACTATATTATAAATATTTGTTTTGCCGGACGCTGCGGGAACACCAATTGCGATCTCAAAAAAGAACTTTATTGATTGTGTGTATTGTACTCGAATTAATATCTTTCTATTTTTTGTCTTGGTCTTTATCACAAACATTAAGGAAATGTGTGTCAACCAGTGATAGTAACACTGGTTGACATAAATTTCTTTAATGATTGTGTTACATGATTTATTTGTTTAGGTAGATTATCCTCAAATGTAGAAACTACAAAAACAATGTAACCAGATTTTTGTAATATAAATATCATGATTTAAAAGCGTTTCCATGGAGTTTCTTGTACGTTCTTCTCCATAGAAGTGAACGCGGTAACGTGGAGCGAGCTGAAAACTGAAAGTTCAAAAGTGCTTGTAAATGGTTAATTTGAAAAGAATTAAAATAGCTTAGAGTTTGAGACAATTTATTGATTGATAAATGGTTACTTTGAAAAAAAAAACTATTTGCTTTTATTTATATTCGTTTTTAAAATAGCAATTAGCTTAGTTTTATATTTTAATATAATTATAATTTGTTACTAGGCTATTACTAACACTAGGTAATAAGTTCACATGTTAGTGCCGGCCGTTGAACATACTCTATGCACTTTTACTAGTTAATACATCGAAGTCAACGACCAAGTCACATAAAATCTAACTATAATAATAAAGAAATCGCAGTAAAGATCCTTAGACTTGGCTTCACTTTGCTTAGAGGTTTCATTACTTTTTATAGAGAAACAAGCAGCTTAGGCGAGACTTGGCAAATTTTTTACAGGATGTTTTTTGGTGGGATTTCACTTCTTTTTGCAGAAAGTTATTTTTTACTTGATTAGTTTCTTAATTTTTGAGACTCCAGTTTCATATTCATTTATAAGCAGGGGCTCGTCACATTTAATAACTTTTGTCAAGGCGCATATCCATATCTCCCATAGTTCAGCTGAGCTCTAAGGGTTCTTCATCAGATACTTCAATTTTTTATACACATCAGTAGAAGGGACTCGTCACTCTGAATAACTTTTGTCAAGGTGCATTTCCATATCTCCCATAATTCAGCTGAGCTCTTAGGGTTCTTCATCAGATACTTCAGACCTTCAATTTTTTATAAACATCAGTAGAAAGGGCTCGTCACACTGAATAACTTTTGTCAAGGCGCATTTCCATATCTCTCATAGTTCAGCTGAGCTCTTAGGGTTCTCCATCAGATACTTCAGACCTTCAATTTTTTAATTTCAAAAGAAAGAGCTAATCACGCTCAATAAACTTTGTGATTATAACATGTCGATAATTTCAATAGTTTGGCTGGTCTGTTATGGTTTCTCCTCAGGGTCGTAAGGTACTCCAGATCTTCCATGATCCTAGTTTTGATAGTTTTCCCTTCATATAGGCACTAAATCCTACCTCTATGCCAAATTTTAGCTCTCTAGGTTTATGGGAAGTACTAGTTCTATTTTGATGATCAGTGAGTCAGTGAGTGTATATGTCGACTTTGCTTTTGCATAACTTAGGAAATAAACAAACTACAAACATGAAATTTTGTGGTTTAAGTGTCTGCTGGTAGCTTACTAGATAACGATAATTTCAGCAATCGGCAAATCTACCCAAAGGTCCCCAAATAGGGGCCTGAAAATACGCCGAAATGGTTCCAGAAAAGGATGGTACGGCAGTGTTTGCTTTGCGCTCGACTTGGCGGGAGCACTGCCATGCCAGATATGGAGTTTTGGGTACCTACAGTTTTTTTGTGTAGCACTTTTGGGTCCCCAAATGTGATTCCGTTTATTGTCCCATTGACAGGTATGCCACCAAAGCCATTGCGTGCGTTTGTCTGATATTTTGTTTCACATATAATTTTCATTGATTTTTAAAAAACTCTGAAAAAGTATTGTTTTACTTACAATTAGCATCGTGCGTTGTTGTTGGACTACCCTTTAGGTATAAGTAATATCGCTAAATAGATGTGTTTACATTTACGTGTTCAATAAAGTATCTACATATAAGTACCCCTAATTAGAGGATTTAAGTATCTTGAACTTGTAATTTTTTGCGCTAGTTTTTATGTAATAATAATAATATTCTACAACTATCACACAACGCCATCTAGTCCCAAACTAAGCAGAGCTTGTGCTATGAGTACTAGACAACTGATATACATACATATATATTTCTAAATACATACATACTATAGATAAATTACACCCAGACAAAGAACAAATGATCGTGCTCATCACACAAATATTTGTCCTGGGTGGGAATCGAACCCACGACCTTGAGCATAGCAGTCAGCGCCCACTGACCACTAGACCAACAGGCCTGTCGAATGTAGTATGTGTCGCCCAATAATAAGAACACACTTGAAGCGTCAATAGCCTTTGGCTAAGGTGTACGGACTTGTGATCGAGAGGTCACAGATTCAAATCCCATCCATTACACTATTGTCGTGAACCCACTCCATACACGATCATATTTAGCTTAGTTGGAGGGGTTAACAAGATTGCTTATAATGTGATTCTACCCACATCACCAGTTCTCTTTAAAAAAATTATCATCCCTGCTTGAACTTCGTTGTAAAACAAAACAGCCGGCCAGGTTGAAATATAGCTCCCCCATAGAATACCATGGGATTACGTCGAACGAGAGGAGGGGAGGAACACAACAATAATCAGCAGTCAGATGCTGTCTTCACCTCCCGCAACGTCTAATGAATATTAATGATATCATATTTGTTGACCCCTGGCTTTAGTGGACGAAGAAGCGTTTCACTTCAAACAATGTTACCTGTATTTGATAGACGATTTTAACATACAAGTTTTTAAGCTGACTTTGTCACTCAAACGGGATACTATAACTATAATGGGGTAATATTGAATTATTTTAAACTATGACATTTAGATTAAGTGAGAAGCCACATGTCGAAAAAGAAATACTTTATTTTTGGAGGCTCCTTGTCTATATTTAAGATACTAAAGATACTAAGATTATTAAACCAAGTATAGTAGTCAAGTATAGTAGTTTTGTGTTGTAAATCCCAGTGTGTGTAGATAGAAATAACATTTCTATATCTAAATATTTTCATTTTCTTCTTGAAATAAACGTTTCAACATGATAAATTTGTTTTAATGAGGAACTGTGTATGAAATTTCTTACTAATTAGATAGATAGATAGATAGAATACTCTTTATTGTACACCAATAATTTAAACAAGCACTTGATTTACAATAATGCAAAAAAAATGGTTACAATGGCGGTCTTATCGCTGATAGCGATATCTTCCAGACAACCTTTGGATGGACTTTAAGAACATAAAACAAAGAGGGGAGGAGAAAGTCAGTGTACTTACTTCAAATATATAACATATACAATACAATACATATAATACAATACAATACATAAATAAGTATAAATAAATATATGTGTTTCATATATATAAATATGTCATAAGGAAAGAAATACAAGGTAAAATCATAGGAGTGTATAAAAATGATTGACGACAGAGCTTTTAAAAGCAGCAAGTGACTGCGCTTGTCTAACTGACAACGGCAATGCGTTCCACAGACGAGTAGCCTGCACCGTATACGATGAATCATAAAATTTTGTGGAATGCGCAGGCATTGAAAGTGTCAAATTTACCGATGATCTCAAATCTCTAGTATGTGTGTCATGAAGGAACTTAAAACGTTCTTTGAGGTAAAAGGTAATTTTTGGATTGAACAGAATATTGTAAAGTAATGATAAAATATGCGCATTCCGGCGAAGACGGATAGGCAGCCACTTGAGCTTAATACGAAACTCAGAAACATGATCGTATTTGCGCAAACCAAATATGAATCTGATACAGAAATTTTGGAGTCGCTCAAGCTTATCTAGCTGCACTTCAGTGAGGTCTGGAAAACTTGCATCAGCATAGTCAAGAATAGGAAGAAGGAGAGATTGGGCGAGCGCAGTTTTAGTGGCAGTTGGCAGGAAATTGCGCAGTCTACGCAAAGACCCCGCAGATGCAAACAGTTTGCGACTCACTTCTTGTAACTGGGGACCCCAAGACAAGTCCTTATCTATGTAAATACCCAAGTCTTTCACTACATCACTATAAGGTATTACTGCACCATCAAAAACCATTTGGGGAAGGTTCATCCAGTCAATTTTGGATCGCATTCTAGAGCTGCCAACCACAATGACTTGGGTCTTCGCAGGATTAACCTTCAAACCATGATCCAAGCTCCATTGAGAAATACGTGCTAAGTCATTATTCACAATGATCACTGCCTCAGACAGTTCATCTACGGGAGCTTGCGAATAAATTTGCAAATCGTCAGCATAAAGGTGGTAGGATGAGAGAAGTTCATTAGAAATAGAATTTATAAATACAGTGAAAAGAAGAGGAGAGATAACGCCCCCCTGTGGAACGCCGGCAGTGGTATTGCACCAAGAAGATGATGAATCTTCAATGCGAATACGTTGTCGGCGGCCACACAGGTAACTTCGAAACCAATCAATTACTGTTGGAGATATGTTAAGAGAGCGGAGTATACTGAGCAGGACATCGAAATCGACAGTATTAAAAGCGTTGCTGAAGTCCAGTAACGAAAGGACCGTCAACTTCCCATTATCCATACCTGATCTGATATCATCAGTAATTTTAACAAGAGCTGTGGTAGTGCTATGTCCTGAACGAAACCCGGATTGGTATAAATTTAGGAGTTGGTTTTTACAAAGGAAGGCACTAAGCTGACTGTGGATAAGGCGCTCGAGGACTTTGGATAGGAATGGTAAAATGGAAATAGGGCGAAATTCAGAGAAAGAAACAGGATTACACTTTTTAGGGAGAGGAGTTATCTGAGCTTCTTTCCACAAAGATGGGAAAACACCTGAGGATATGGAATAATTGAGGATATGGGAAATGATAGGAAGAATTTCATCCAGGATAGGGAGAATCATCTTACGACTAATACAGTCACTACCAACAGCATTTGAGGTTATAGATAGCAAGCTCTTCTTAACATCACAACTAGTAAATTGATTAAAAATAAAAGAAGAATAATTGGGAGTAGGAAGTGATGAAAGATTATGTAGAGTTTTAGCTTTAACAGACCCGCTGAAGTTAAAAGAGCTAGCAAAATATTGATTGAGTGATTCAAGGTCTACATGTTTAGGAATAGACTCTTGGCGTGATTTTCCAACTCCCATTGTTCTAAGAAATTTCCAGACTTTAGCCGGATCACCATTTTCAACAGACTTATGAATGTGGCGGCGCTGAGCATCCCTACAAGCCAAGTTGCTGCGATTGCGGATAGCAACGTATTTTTCACGAGTCAAGGTGCTAGGTCTGCTCTTGTATCTTGATTTTGCTGCTGCCTTTTTCTCCAAAATAATTTTCAAGTCCTCCGATAGCCAAGGAGCATGCAGATGCTTGATTTTAACCAGCCGAACAGGCACATGAATATCGTACATCTTGTTTAGGTAGGAATTCAAAATGTTGATTTTGTCATCAATTGACTCCGCATCAACAAGAGCAGACCAGTCAATATTATTAGCATCCTCACGAAGACTTTCCAAGTTCATTCCACCAAAACTGCGCTGTAGAATCTTTTCTGGTTTAGACTTTGGAGGGCGAATTTTGTAAGAAAGGAAAATTAAATCATGGTAAGAGAAAGCGTCTGCTGAGCTTAGCCATGCTTATCGACGTGTTGAGTGGAAGAAACAAAAATAAGATCAAGGAGCGAAGGAGAACAGTTAGGGAAATGATGAGTTGCACCTAATGGAAGAAGAGACAAATTGCAAGAAAGAGAAATAGACTGGAGCGAGGAAGAGCGGGAATCGTTTTTGAGTAGGCAAGTGTTGAAGTCCCCCATCACAATCGTGTGCCTGTAAGAGGGCATAAGATTTACCAAGAGACTCTCAAAAGAGGAGAAGTAATCGATTCGCAGAGATGGACAGTAATAGACACCCAGCAAAACCTTCGAATGATGTAAATCAAGCTCTAAAAAGAGATGCTCGCCAGCATTTGACGGTGATGGCTGCGGTGAAGCATCAATAATGGTAAAAGAAATATTTGCACGCAAATAAATGGCAACACCACCACCGCCGCGGGCTGTGCGATCATTCCTAATTAGTTGGAATCCGGGCAAGGAATATGATGTAGATGGGAGACATGGTTTCAGCCAGGATTCGGAAACGAGGATTGCATGGATGTCCTTACAGTCCAAACTCGCAAGCATATCATGGTAATGAGCCGGAATACTTTGAGCGTTAATATGGACTACATTTAGATTTTTGGGAACATCAGAAAATTGAGACTGAAGGGTATCAGCAAGATTTGAAATACTATTCAAGCTGTTGTTGTCACTGCTAGCAGATATGAAGCTGTCATCATCATTGTTACTAACAATCATTAAAAAAACACAAAATATAATATAATATGGTAAGTAAATTAGTAAACGTATATAAGATAAAGATAAAAGGTTTTTACTAACTAGACTTAAAAGTCCACCCGCCAGTTATGTGTTTACAAAAAACATAAAAAATAAACATAACATACAAATTAATGTGCGTCTTTCGGATACAGGCAAAGCTCATACTTACAACAATACAAAAAAAAGCAAAACATTATTTTAATGTAAGAAGTATGCACAATGCATAATTATTGCAGTATGAACTACATTTTTCCAAAGTTATTTAATGCTCAATTTATCAGAAATTATTCAAAGTGAAACGGAACGCGACTGCTTGACATGACAGCTGACATATGTCAATTGTCAAAATACCGATAATGAAAACAATTTTAGTGAGAAATCAGAAAATTAATATGCAGAAAAGGAGAGGTAGTAGATAAATAGTAAAAAAAAAGAAAAGTGAACTGAAGGTAAACGAGCATTAAATAAAATAAAAGAGACGTGAGACATTTACCCGAGCGACACAGCGAAAGGGACGATTCACTTTTTCACCGCAGGCTTTCTGATCCTTTTTAAAGGCGTTGAAGCTTGCTTCTCAGCCTGTGCCTTATGGTCATGTTGGCGATCCGGCTTATCAGCGTCGAGTCCAGGCACACCAATAGCATTTAGCTCACAGCAGCTTAAAACCCGATGCTTGCTCCCATCAGCTCCCAGAACGTATACGAATCCCTGCCTGGTCCAGCAATTCGTGATGCCAAACTTCTCACGAGCCTTCATGAAAACCTGATGCCGCGACCTAGTTAGGAATTCGGACATGGTTATACCAGAACCTTTTAATGTGGTTTTGGCAAACCAAATTTTGTCACGGACATCCAGATCCTGAAACTTTACCAGTATAGGTCGAGGCTTTCCGGCACTGCTCTGACCGCCCATTCTGTGGCATCGACGAATAGCAGCAACGGTAAAGGTGTCAATTTTCAACTTTTCACGGAACACTTCAGCAACCACTAACGATGTCTCCTCTTTGCTGACCTCTGCAACACCATGGATAAGGAGCATCTTCCGACGACCCCTCATCTCCAGTGAATCAACATCTCTGGCAAGGGCAGCCATTCATCGTTTCAGATATAAAAGTAGTGTAAATTTATCTTTTTTCCATTTTTAGAGGCAGCATATCTAATAATAAGAGAAACGCGCATAGGTTTCCAAACGAATCGTACTTCCTTAAAATAAAAACCTTAAAAACCTTAGACTTATATCACAGTTTTCTGAAGTCTATATTTAAATAAGTAAGTCTATATTTAGGAAGTCCTTGTATAATAATGTACGTAATTTCGTAATGTTTTAATAACTACAGGACACAGATACCTACATTCATCTAGCCCACTAGTCATGTCAATAAATAAGAAATGAATTAAAGATCAGTTTATTTACTTACATACAAATTAAAAACATTGTTACTGATTAACGTTCCTAAGACATAAGTTGAGCAACCGACCCGAGTTGGCAACACTGTCATGAAGTAAACATTGATTCCTTAATAAATTACTTATTATAAATAGAAAAGTACTGTGTATTGACTCGTTAATAGTTAAGTTATGGACTGGAGTGCATAATTAGTGAGTGCTATTGGTATTCAGATGGAAAAGTACTGTAATACTTGATACTGAGAACTGTGTTGTTTGTGTACAAAGGAACCTATGAGTGAGATTTAAACTAACTATTCGTAGTGGGAAATAACAAAACAGTGCTTGACGAATGCTCAAATAACGTTTGGTGGCAAGAATTGGCAAGTCGGTGTTATATTATCCCGAAAATCTGGAATCAGAGGTTTGATAAATCCGTTTTTTATTCAAAATTAATCAAACCTTTGCACTAACTGACACAACACGTAAAGTGACCAATTGGACGATAGTAAAAGATGTGACACAACTAGTATCGTTCGGAAATATAATTCATAATCGTAGATACGAGTCTTTTCAGACTGACTAAAAATCGACTATTTGAAAATCTACTAAATTAAATGAATAAGTTTTTGGACAACTGATGTAATTTGAAATTCAATATTATTTATTTATCAACAAAAAAATTATTTATTTAAAGAAGAAACTTATTAAAATTAAATAAATAATACAAAGGAACTTTTCGACGCACACGCACGCAATCGGAGCATGACGTCAGTTTAAGTTCCCGTACACTGGACTGTACTACAAATAGTATGCCAGACATGTCGGAAGACGAGAACACATCATATAAAGAAGAAATAGAGAAGCTGAAGTCGCAACTAGATAGTGCGCACAAAGAAATCGAAACACTGTCTTTGGAGAACAATCAATTGAGAGAAATGAATACGGAACTAATTAAGAAACAGGAACTCTATAAAAAAATTACGAACAGTCCTATTAAACTAAAAATGAAAACACCGAAAAAAACATCATTAGCAAACCAAATAAGCACCATGAACACTAAAGGTACGCAGACTACAAAGCATGGACCAAGCCAAGCTCATAATGAATTTCCGCAAGCAGTGCCAGCAAAGAACTATGAAACCTCCCCTGTTGTTGTTAACCCATCTGATCTCAAGAAGAACAAACTTTGTATCCTTAGCAACATTAGATCACGCAATGGAGTTCAGGTCATAGAAGATATGTTTGGACAGAACTTCACTTATTGTCATTACATGTTTCCAAACTGTAGTACTGAACGTCTTTTGAACAATATTGATAAAAAATTGCTAAATTTCGGCCTAGATGATTATTGCATAATTTTATTGGGAGAGAAGGATCTTAGAACTTCCTCAAACTGCTTACATATGGTAGAGACAATTACGAAATCATTAGAGCATATAACTGATACAAATGTAATAGTGTGTAGCCCTACTTATATTCGGGGATCTCCTATATATAATTATAAGGTGGAGGTATTTAATAACCTATTAGCTAAGGAAATAAATACTCGATCTTACGCTTACTATTTTGACACAAATTCTTATTTAAGCTTTGACATGTTTTCCGACATCACAGGTAGAATTAATAACAGTGCAATTAAACATATTTATAGAAAAATTATGGAAAATATTAAGATTGACATAGACTATTATCATAATTCCACAATTAATTATACAACTCAGATGAATTCAAATGTAAATAATGAAAGCACTGATTTTTTTCGTGACTGATGCTAATTATACACTAATTTACCCGAATGTTACTCGTTCCCATACCGAATGTCAAGATAAATTAGTAACGAATAAATATATTAAAATAATGCATCAGAATATTGCTGGGTTGATAAATAAATCAAATAATCTTACTGTTTGTTTGACTGAGCTATCCGAAAAACAAATTAATGTAGATGTATTATGTATCACAGAGCATTTTATTATGGAAGGTTTCGAAAATCAATTATATATACCGAATTATCATTTGGCTTCTTGTTATTGTAGAAAGCAGCAAAAGAGAGGAGGGGCCTGTATTTTAGTTAAAAATGGTATACAATCTAAAGATTTATCTAAAATATCGAATTTGTCAACCCCGGGCATATTTGAATGCTGTGCCATAGAATTGACTGAGTATAAGATAATTGTAATCTGTATCTATAGAGTGCCGAATGCAAATAATTTTGACTATTGCATGGATAAATTAGAAATAATGTTGCGAAAAATATCACGAAAGTGCTACAAGAATATTATATTATGTGGTGATTTTAACATAGATGTCATTAAACAGACTAGTCACTCTGTCGCATTTGAATGTCTATTAAATAGCTATAATTTGAAGTTAGCATTAAAACAGCCCACACGCATGGCTAGTCTAACATGTATAGATAATTTCGCCCATAATTTTGATAAAACATGTAAGACCGATGTCATGGAGTTTGCCTTATCCGACCACACAGCACAGCTGCTTCACTGCCCCGTACAAACATTATACACTATAAGCTACTGGTATAAGACAAGAAGAGATTACAATACTGACAATTTAGTTAAATTTAAAAATTATATAAGCAGCCTATCGTTTTCGGAAATCTATGAGACTAATGATCCTGATATAGCTTATGACAAATTCATTGACATATTTCAATTGATATACAATCTATGTTTTCCAAAAAAACGATTTAAAATCGATATAATAAAAAAACAAAAATGGCTGTCCAAAGGAATAAAATTGTGTAGTAGAAAGAAAAGGAAACTTTTATGGCAACTTAGATCAAACCCGAATACTCATAATAAAACTTCTTTCAACAATTATTCCAAACTGTTTAGAAAGGTTATACACTTAACACAAAAGGCCCAAAACAATAATTTTATTAAAACATCAAAAAATAAATCTAAAAGTACCTGGCAAATTATTAATCGTGCTAAACATAATATACCTAAACATAACATACATAAAATTAAAGTAGAAAATCACTTATTAACATGTCCCCAAAAAATTTCTGAGGCATTTAATAACTATTTCATTGATAAAGTCCAACCTCAAATGCATGCTTCTAGTAAACCCAAACATCTAAAATTTGAGAGGAACACGAAATCCATGTTCATGGCACCCAGCGCTCCACTAGACATACATACAATTATAATGTCATTAAACAATACAGACAGCGTAGGTTATGATGAAATCTCCACTAAAGTAATAAAATTTGTATCAGAAGACATATGCACTCATTTGAGTCATATCATAAATTTAAGTATAAGCGCGGGTGTCTATCCATCAGCATTGAAAACTTCTATAATAAAGCCTCTCTTTAAGAAAGAAAATAGAGATCGGATGGAAAACTACCGACCTATTGCGCTCATTCCAGTCATGTCCAAAATATTTGAGAAGTATATATACAAGGAACTGTCAGAATTTATAAAAAAAAAGTAATATTTTATGTGACGAACAAAAAGGTTTTCGACAAAATAAGACAACTAATATGGCTATATATGACTTTTTATATAATGTTATGATCAATATTGACAAACGAAACCCAGTCTGCGGCATATTCTGTGACATGACCCAGGCATTTGACTACGTACATTATCCTACACTACTAAAAAAGTTGGAAGCTTATGGCTTAAGAGGAAATGTACTCAATCTAATTGAATCGTATTTAAGACATAGAAAACAAATTACTGAAATTAGACGTATCAATATCTTAAAGAAGAAAGAAGAGATATATCGATCCTCACGACGTGAAGTAGAATATGGAGTACCGCAAGGAAGCGTATTGGGCCCATATCTATTTTTACTATACATTAATGACTTGCCTAAATGCATAGAAAAACCAATGACACTATTCGCAGATGACAGCACCGTGATAATACCTTGTAAAACTTTAGATACATATGAGATTGACATTAATAATTCCCTAAAGTCAGTTATACAATGGTTGCAGGATAACAATTTAAAAATAAACCTAAAGAAAACGAAAGCTATACATTTTACCCAAAGATTACCTAACATGAATCTTAAAATAGAATATTGTAATGAAAACATAGAAGATGTAAACTTGACAAAATTTCTTGGCCTTCAGATTGATAAAAACCTAAACTGGAAAGCGCATATCGAAACTTTATGTAAAAAACTTAGCACATCCGCATACGCACTACACACACTTTCATCCACATTATATACGGATGGTCTACTAACAGCATACTACGGTATAGTAGAAACCCATCTACGATATGGGCTAATATTTTGGGGTAACTCGACGGAAAAAGAAACAGCATTCAAGTCCCAAAAAAGATGTTTACGAGCCATATTTAGACTTGAGAAAACGGATAGCTGCGTGCCCTTTTTTAAAAATTACAAAATATTAACTTTACCGTGCTTGTACATATTAGAAGTAGCTGTGTTTGTTAAATCGAACCCGCATTACTATAAATGTCTAGCTGACGCATTTCCACGCAACAGACGTGACAATAGTCAACTTTGTCAGCAACCCGCTAGGACGGCCCTAATGCGTAATAGCATTTACTGCATGGCACCGGTCATATATAACAAATTGCCGAGAAGTTGGAAAGAATTACCTAAATCAACTTTTAAAAATAAACTTCGTGAATTTTTGACAGCCAAAGCCTATTATAAGGTGACTGAGTTCCTTAATGAAAAAGAATTTGACTTGCATAATTAGACTATTTGGAGATTGAATTATTTTGTTTGACTTTGACTAGGTATATTGTAACTTGACATAATTATATTAATCGTTGTGACATTTTTTATATATATTTTTTTTTTTATATTTTGACATTTTTTATTTTTTTATTATTGTAATTTTGTACCATTTTGCACGTCACGTTGTGACAAACATGTCTGCACTTTATCTACAATATATTGTCATCCTGTATGCACTTTTTATGTATGTACATACACATGTTTAAGCAAATAAAATGAATTTGAATTTGAATTTGAATTTGAATAAAATAATAGCTAGAAAATAAAATACAATGTGTTAAAACAATAAATTATAAGTATCACAATAAGTCAGATTGTAAGATGTAATTAGTCTGCTATGAATTACGAAGCCCTTTATGTGCCAGTCCGATTCACACTTGGCAACATTTTTCTATTTGGTTTTAAGTAATAAGTAAATGACGTAGTAGTTTTGGAGATATGGTGGAGTAGCAATTGTCGTGTATTTTCTTGAATGACTTCAACCTTAGTTTCTTTCAAAGAAGGAAAAAATAAGCCTTAAAATAAGCACTTTCATTTGCATAGTCCTTAATTAATTCGCATTTCTTTCCTCAAACCCAATAAAATAAATGTATTTTAATTCTTGTCTGTTTTGAGTCTCAGCATGTGTGAAATTCCAATTAAACTGAACCAGTGGTTTCGTAAAAAATTGGTTGTGTGAATGGTCCTAAACTAAGGGCTCCACTTTTTCATACTGACGTTTGGAATCCTAAAAGATACAGGTTTACAAAACATCTTACAATCATTTTGTTTTAATAGAGCACATAATATTTCACGGGTCGATCTTCTGGGTTAAGCAACACTTGCCACAGTCGGCCTGTCGATGGGTGGCGATCTTAAAATATTAAGATTCCGCCGTGCCTCGGAAAACATGTAAAGCCGATGTTCCCGACTGGTATTAGTCATTACGGGTTACAAGCCAGAAAATCTGTAACCAGTCTTACGAAAGCGTGTAGTACTACCCAGTTACTGGGTTGCGTAGGTCAGATAGTCACTCCATGTAAACCACTAGAACTCAGCTGCATGCGGTAAGACTGGAAATCGATCGTGACACAATAGGGTAAAAGATGATGACATGAATAAAGCCAACCCGCAAAGCGCAATTGGATGGATTCCTTATCATCAGTTAAGTAGTAGTATTTCTCAATCGCGAGTCGATCTCCGGCCAGCGTAGGCGCGCGCTTTCGGACGGCGAGCAGGGGTCGCTCACCCTGAAGGAACAGGGTGGGTTTTTAGTAGAAGTCTTACACACTTCCGCTTAACCCAGAGCAGGAAAAAACATTCGATAATTTTCCCATCCAGTAAAAAAAGGAGTGGAATTCCCTGCTGGAGTCTGTGTTTCCTGATAGTTATAGTCAGTGGTCTTTAATTCAGGAGTGAATAAATTACTTCTAGGCAAACGTGCTTCATCTTCGACCATATCATCGCTAACCATCAGGTCAGGTCGTGGCCAAATGCGAGCCAATAATAATAATAAAAAAAACAAGAATACGCTTTCTGTGAAATTTTAACACTTTTCAATCTGACAAGTGGCAGGCCAGTGGAGAGTTGGTTGTAAACTTAAGGGCCTATATTACCTTAGCGCTTCTCACTCTTCATCTCGCTCGTAGACTACTGGCCGCGGTCACGCGAGCAAGCGAGACAGGGTGGCAGGGAAAAGACCCCAAGACACCGATAATTTAGTTTATTCCTTTTTACGGTGAAAATAATGGTAATTTAAAAAGTAAATAACATAAGACCTGCTTTATACTTAGTTCAATTAATATGCAGTTTTATTATCTAATTTGAAGTTATTTTTGAATACCAGCGGTTTATTGTTCGGTTTGGAGGTAACTTTGGAATATTTTTCTATCATGAAAATTTTGTGAAATCGTGTTTTCGTCAAATATGGTATCTAACATTAATCCTCAACTTGACCATATATTTATTTCAAAATTGTTGCTGCAGTATTTTCAACATAACGGAGGATCATGCTAAGCTATTTGAGGTAGTATAGGCCCTTAAGTTTCTTAGGATTTGGATCCAGAACTCGAAAAAGATACTGTTATTATAATCGCCCCTCGTCGCTATGATAGGCACTAAGTTCTACGCCTTACATTAGGTTCAGTGGAGCGCTGTGCTAAACGTTTTACATTTCTCGTATGCCATCCGATCCTATACATTCATGTCTTTGCAAATTGTAACCCTTGCTACTCGAGAAGTCTTACAAGACCTACTAGGTTCTGGCATGTTCTACTAATCGGGTTACGTATCATCGAGTGCCTACATACCTATGTAGAATTGGAGTAGGTTTACAATATTTTACATAATTGAGCGTGACGATATTTCTGACGGGAGAAGATTAGATGAGACAACAAGAATGACGAGATACTCAGATTTATCTCGTATTGAATTTAAAAATGTTTAATTAAAAACATCTATTTAGCGGCATTTTAAAGTTCTTCCCAGCTATAATACCTATAGCAAGTTCCATAGTTTTTGTCCCAAAATGCAGTACAAAAATACACCCAACCAGTGCGCCATCCGTGAAGCGAAGATTACCTATATTAATAAACTAGGTAACAAATCATGATTGCCTTAATAGAAAGCAACTGTTTGTCATAAAACACTAGTTTTAACTTTGATACAACTCTTAATCAAAGTAAGACGTTAGTAGTTATTATATTTATACCTAAGTATTACCAAAATATTCTAATTCAAAAGCCATAGTAGGCAAACAGAAACGGGTATTTAGATAATCAATTTCCATTAATGTGTATTCCGCGGTTCTCTGCTTCCTTCATATTTATGAAACATAACATAAATTACACGTCAGAACAAGAGGCATGTTATTTCCGTGACTCCTATTCAACATTTGTACAACAAAAGACTTCCTCTATTTGCATGTCACCTGTGCAAGACACTCTAAGCCGTTTTTATAATACGACAATATAAAAACGCGCAGAAGGATAACTAAATATGACGGCAGCCGATAGTTTCATTGCCAGCCGGGGTTTTGGGAATGCTCTAATGAGATACCATGGGCAACTGAAAGAGCCAGGTGGGTTTTTAGTCAGTAAACTTCTGATACTCCTTTCCACTCGATCCAGAGCGGGAGAAGTCATTTCATTATTTTCCCACTTGAAATAATAAGTAATTGAACATAACAGTTGCTGAACTCATAAATGTGGGTTGTCATCTCTATGGTTGTCAATGGGTACCTGTATGCGCCATTCGCATTATTTTGTCTATGCTTGTTATTATTAGTATTTTATCATAAACGCGTACTTGCAACATTATATTACACTTCACTCATTGACTCACTCTTTCCTGTTCCGTTCATTCGAACAATCCCCGCCCTCTACCACTCGCAAACCCGCTCGCTAACTGGCGACACGTATCAACGTGCGCCCTCGCTAAAACTCTAAAAAGTCATAAATTACTGGTGTTGTGTGGTGAATCCTCAAACTCTCTCTCCTCTCGTGAAGCTTGGTGGAAACATCGTCTGAATTGGCACGCTGGGTCATCATCGAAGGGACTCATAATCTACATCATCCTGTAAGCACCTTTTTCTTCCAGGTACCTAATACTTCAGTACATAGCGCATATTAAAACCTATAAACTAGGTCAGAACTACACACGCACACGCTTTTAAATTGGTTCTTACTCTTAGGAAATACATCAAGTACCAAAATTAGCTATGGTGATGCTTTTCCACATGAGAAGTACTCAACTTGCCAATCCATTTGTCAGACCCAAGCTATTTCTAGGTTGTAAATTAATACTTCCAAAATATTTTTTGTAGATTCGCTCTATTTTTCTTTCAATTATATTTATTTTTTTCTTGTTTCAACCTTGTAGAAAATTAAAAAACCAAAAATTCATTCAAATGTTGTCTGTATAAGATTGCTTTTAGCGATACGATTGCCCATTGCATCACCCTTTTTAGTTGTTACTTAAGTCCTTTTTTGTGTTTAAGAGTATATTTATCTATTTATCTATCTATCAGTAATATCTAAGATACAGTTATTTATCGAACCTTCTGCAGATTTCTCCGTACTCTGCCAATGAGCACGGAAATGAGTAGGTCTCGTCCACCGCGGATATTGACTCGACTGCTGGAGCGCCGAGAGTGCCCGAGTGTGCCCGAGAGTGCCCGAGAGTGCCCGAGAGTGCCGGCTAAACAGATCTGATGCAGCAGCCGAGAGCAACCTCACAGCACTGTGGAAATAAATGTCTCTCATTACTAGTAAAGTGAATGAGATGGGGTACGATTGGCAATTTATAGTAATATTTCAAAGCGGAAAAGTTTGTTTGAACGCGCTAATCTACGAAAATACTGGGTGGATTGGCATGAAATTGAATTGGAAGTAGTTTGAAGCTTGAGGAAGGTTCTAGGCTCATACCCAACTGCAAAAGAAGAAGGTTATTTTTATCGTGATAAAGTCTACTAGTCGATGCAACACACGACTGCTAGAACAGTTGTTTTATATGAGAAGAGAAGTATGTGGATGTTTTATAATATGGGATATTAACTTTGAGAGTAAGTTAGTTGAATTGTCGCCTATTCAACGTCGAAAGAGACAGCTGAAAAAAGGAAAACTACCAGACAAATATTACTTAATACATGTCTGGTAGTTTTTCTTTTTTCATTTGGGTTGTATTGCGGTGACACAGAAAGCATGTAGGAAAAGAGAAACAAAGTAAATAAAATTGCTATCAAACAGAGACTAAGGTACATTTATTCCCATATTCACTTCATAAGTTTCATTATTAAAAGGGAAATTTCGTGTCTTTCCTTTTGTTTTTGGTGTAAGTTATTTTTTGTTAGAGCAGTCAGCAGCATTGACGGGCTTGATAGGGCTACTGCCTTACGGGGTTGCGGGAATGTTCTAACGAGATATAGCGACCCCGGAACGCAGGGCAACTGAAGGAGCAGAGCGGGTTTTTAGTCAGTAGAAGTCTGACACTCCCTTCCGATCCACCCACGGCGGAAGGAGTCATTTGATGATTTTCCCACCAAGAAAAAAAAGGATCTTAACGAGGCCATTGAAAGCGCTGTGCAGGTAGCTGCATATTGATCCAAGGATGCCTGAGCATCGACTCGAAAAGAAAACGAAGAAGTGCGATATCTTTGTAATTATTTTCAAGCTATACATTAAGTATTATATTATAACATTTTCATTTGAAATGAGTTAACATGTAGTTCGTTTTTCGTTTTCTCCCTACACTTAATGATAGCGGGCGATTCTATTAGGATGACGATGAAATAAAACCGACCGTCGCGAATGTTCAATAAACACTGATTTATTATAAAAATAGAAAGAAAGAAAATAAAATTTATTTGACCCAGATGTAAAGGCACGCAATAAATACAAAAAAAAATATAACTAAAACTAAAAAAGTAATTCAATAAAACTAAAACAACAACTTAATTAAATAAAACAGCGTTTCGTGTGCCTCACGGCTGTGCCAAATAGGCCCAGTTCAGCAAAATGCCAGACAAATGCAAATTGCCTGACGCTGGTTTTCAACTGGACCTTATGTAGTGAGGACGTGCTACAGATGTAAATCAGCTTTAAAGTGACCTAAAAGTGTGTTTGTGTGTGTGTGTGAGTGTGCGTGTGTAATAGATTTAACCAAATGATTTGCGTAATTGATATAATTGATGTGTGTGCAGAATGCACAGAGCGTGAGTTGTTAGATTAATGTACATTATTTTTGTAACTGTTATTGTTGATTTTCAAAAGTTCTTAAATAAAATGTTTTGACTTCACACTTTTGCTATCTTTTCATCAAATCCATTATTTGGAAAAGATGAATTGAGAATTTTATCTTTAATATCTACGAGATCATTTTCCATTTAAAGATAAAAATACATTTTTACTATTTACCAATTTTTTTTCGTACAATGTATATATTGAATATTATACTATTTCGGTAGAATCAAAGTTTCTTCAAAGACTTCGTAAATAAAGAGGACTTCAAACAGTGATGAAGTAAGGAACATACTTACGTCAATTTATAAAAATACCTTTTCAATTTGATAACTGCTCATGAGCTCATGAAATAAAACTTATAATGATGTAAAATTAATAAACATCATGCTAAAATTAACATAGGGTACAGAAGAACGATTATTATTAGGTATTTACTTTGAATTTGTGTACTATTTATTATTTTATAAATAAATTCACGCTTCTATAACGTCAAGTCGAGAAGAGCCATATTATTGTCTTGTTATGTTGATACGTAAACGAACTAATCTTCTACTGCATTCATTATTTACTAGTAGTCACGCAGGACTTTGCTCCCGTGGACTTGATTGCGATAAAAACAACACTTCCCTTTTAAAGTCAAGTAAAAAGTAGTTATAATCTTCTTCAAGACACAAGCATACAAAATTTCATCCACTTCTAGCCAGTACTTTCGAAGATTCGTGCGTTTGAACAAACTATTACGCTTTATAATATAAGGATATGTTTGTTAAGCAAATCTTACTATAATATTATAAATGCAAACGTATTTGAGGATGAATGTATGGATGTTTATAACTCTTTTACGCATAATCTTCTGAATGAAATTTGGTATACAGCGTGGCGATTAGCTTATCACATTAATTGAAACCACTCTATATTAGGTATTTTATCATATACAATTAAAATAATTAAATAACAAAACTCTTATCTCTTAAATTGAATAATTAGCCATGTATTGCATAAACGTACTTAATCAGCTGACCAATCACTCGGCGCGTGGTCCGCCGGCGCCGGCGCACGGTGGGCTGAAAATCGGCTTTCATAGACTTAGGCATTTTATTTTGCAAGTGCGAGTTTTTTTGCCGGATATCACTTCTATTAGTTATAACAATATACAAAAATGACACCAGAATTGATTCTGCACAGAAACGAAGGAATTATAATTTTTTTACGAAAATTTTGTATGGAGCTAGTATGAAAAATCGAAATATCTCTAAAACGGCAGCGATAACCGTAATATCCTTATAGGGGGTTATAGTACTAATTATTTATGATTTTTTGACATACGTTACATAATGGTTGTAGATGCCTTTTTTTTTAAAAAATCGTCAAAATATTTTTATTTATTTTTACATATTTAAACGTTCCTTTTAGTGTTTAAGTTGAAGAATTCAGAGCTTTAACAACTCTTATCATAAAATAGCATCACCCCTATAGACCTGAAGGACTAGACAGAGGTGTGTAGTGTCTTGTTGATCTTGTAAGATTTCCAACAATACCAAATAGTTGAATATCAGTGTCAAAGTGCCCATGCTGTCGCTTCTCTTTGAAAGATAGGGGAATGAAATTGTTAATTGATCATACCCTAAAAGTATGATTACAACATAACCGGACACATAATAATAATAATATCCTTATAGGGGATTACAGTACTAACATTATTTATTTTAACATATGAAACTGTTCAAAACGATCCATGAACTGTGTCAAAGTTAAGAACATCGTTAGGAAGCATGCTTTTTCCCCAAATATTAAGAATATGTGAAAAAAAAAAGACTGTATATAAACTTTTTATTGATAGGTAATTTAAATAAAACAGAAGTAACAAAAATAATATCTAATAAATTCAATTATACAAAATACATATTTGAAACTATAATTTATGAAATTATTAACTAAACATATTGGTACAATAAACTAACATAAATAACAAAAGAACATAAAGAAAAATAATTAAATTTTACAAATTTTCTTTACAACTTTCGTTGTCGGACTCCAATTCCGAGTCAGAATCCAGATCGGATATACCTACAAACTCGAACTCAGTTTCCGGAAACTGTATTAGGTCGAGAGTTTCAGCAAAAAAGGTTGTCTTCCTTTTGGCATCTAACTTCGGCCTTTGTGCACTTAGAAAAGGATCCGAAGAAACAACAAGCATATTTAGGATATCTTGATTAGAATCTTGCCTGCTTCTTTTCCGCGAATGATGTTCCCGGAACCTCCTAAAATCTTTGTTTCGAGACTCTGAGGCTTCTTCCGAGAGAGTCCCAATCGGGACAATATCATTTTTTTCGATTATGTCAGCTCCGTGTATTAATAGTTTATGTACGGTTGATGACATGTAGTACCAGTCGTATAATTCCACGTACTTTTCTGCTGTTTTGCGAGCAAAATCTTTAAATTTGATGACATCTATCTTCTCACCAGATGTTATTGCTTGCAAAATAACAGCAAATCTTTTTATCAGGTTTTGATCCAACCCAGTAATAGCTGCAGTTTTATTGGGAAACTCGAAAAACTTCCTTGCGGTATTCCCGTCATTGGTAGTTCCCGAGCCTTGTTTTACTATATCAATTAACAGATTGAGCTCCTCTTTAAATTTATTTTGAATGTTTTTTTTTTCTGTTTTGTAACATATCTTTATGCTCATTACTTCTTGCTGCCCACTGTTTGAAGTCAAGTCTGTACGCAATGTGTAACAGACATTCCATGCAATTTATACGGGCATGTAGGGATGATAGGCCGAATTCATATATGTCAGAACACACAGTTTTTGATGTTACAGCATCTAAGTGGTTCATTTCTGTTGGTTTTGCTAAGCACAGGTAGCATGATGCATTTGATCTAGCTTCAGAAAGGTACGTGCAGACTTTTGCGTCGATCATTGTCATCATTAGTTTATGAGTCACCCTGTTACTATTAATGCACTCTGTGGGGTTAAGGGCCTCAATTTCCTCATCCATTTTTCTTTTGTTATCAATGACAACTGCATGGCTTTCTTTTACAAAAGTGAACTGAACCGGACGACAATAAAAAGTTGAGCATGGTTTCGGGTTTGTCCATATAGTATTATCTCCATCTGTCAGTTTCAGTGGCACCAAGGAGGTCATGAAAATGCTTGAATCATCATGCTCGCCGTCCATTTTCTGCTTGTATCGGCTTTGATTGGAAGCACCATCAAATCCCCACTTCGATATCAGCTTTAACTGCTTATTTTCCACATTATCAGAAAGACTTTGAAGAATCCGCTTCACCGTGATGTCAAGTAAAGCTTGAAGTGTAATTCTAGCTGATGAATCCGTAACTGATACTGATTGATTAGGAGGGTAGCATGCAAGCTTAGTTTGTTGCAGTTTATAGTAGGATGGGTAAATATCCTTAGCACCTTCCCGAATGGCAGTCTCTCGCAACGTAATATATTGCCACTTTGAAAGCTTAAGTGAAAGAAGCAATCCAAGTGCTTTCTCTGGTGTAAATATTACTGTTTTCTTAATGCTTTCCTTGATTTTAACGGCAGCTTCTGGATTTTTGATCATATAATTGATTACAGATGCGATATCTTCATAACCTTCTTCTTTTAAACGTGCTGCAGCTGCATATGCCAATTCACAGGAATCCTCGCCTATGTGCTCACTAGATCTTCTCTTTTTCTGTTTGCTTCCCAGATCTTAGAATGGTTTTCGGGACCTTTTTGTCATTGTTCCAACAGTCGATGATGTCGAAGGTTCTGGAGAGACTGAGCGTGCTCTTGGTATCTCATCAACAGTTGGTTCTTGATTTATTAAAGTTTGCACGTAACTCGGCCAATCAATATTTGCTTGCAACCACTCTCCGTACGTATTTCTAAACTTATCAAAGAATCGTTTAGATTTCTGCCACCTGTTTAAAGCAGCTCGCGTGAATCTCCGGCAAAATTCTTTGAGAGTTACTTGATCTTCGGCAGAAAGGCAATCGCCTATGCGGGACACAATTGCACTAAACAATACTTCATGATTAAATGAAGGACACTCACTTTTTAGAAGAACAAACAAATCTAAGTTGGTGATTAAACTTTCCATTCTAAGATTTTGTAGTCGCAAAGCAAATAGTTTTAGTGTTAGCAGTTACACGGTTGTGAACAATCTAAATTATGGAACAAAATTATAGCCCTTTTATTGTATAAAGTCAATAATTAGTTAACTACCCTCATTAAAGTTATAAAAGATATGATAATAAAAATTTATAATCGTCAAAAACATTTCGTAGAACTCATAGTAGAACTAATCAACATTAGCAAATCACATTAGCTCACTAATTATAAAAAGGTGAATGCAGTTCTTAGTTGGTATTGTTGCGAGATATTTCAAATCATTTAATCACTTAATAGGCTCATTAGAATCAGAAGACTACAACCATCATTCTAATTACTTAATTACTTGTCATCAGACTCATTAGATGACTACACAATATGTTATTTTGTATTTTGAACGTATGTAAGTTTTTAAAATTCCTTTTGTGTCGATATTATTATGTGTCCGGTTATGTTGTAATCATACTTTTAGGGTATGATCAATTAACAATTTCATTCCCCTATCTTTCTAAAAGAAGCGACAGCATGGGCACTTTGACACTGATATTCAACTATTTGGTATTGTTGGAAATCTTACAAGATCAACAAGATACTACACACCTCTGTCTAGTCCTTCAGGTCTATAGGGGTGATGCTATTTTATGTTAAGAGTTGTTAAAGCTCTGAATTCTTCAACTTAAACACTAAAAGGAACGTTTAATATGTAAAAACAAATAAAAATATTTTGACGATTTTTTAAAAAAAAAGGCATCTACAACCATTATGTAACGTATGTCAAAAAATCATAAATAATTAGTACTAAAACCTCCTATAAGGATATTACGGTTATCGCTGCCGTTTCAGAGATATTTCGATTTTTCATACTAGCTCCATACAAAATTTTTGTAAAAAAATTATAATTCCTTCGTTTTTGTGCAGAATCAATTCTGGTGTCATTTTTGTATATTGTTATAACAAATAGAAGTGATATCCGGCACAAAAACTGGCACTTGCAAAATAAAATGCCTAAGTCTATGAAAGCCGTTTTTCAGCCCACCGTGCGGCGCCGCGGCGTTGCCGCGTTTACAGGTCAGTAAACTAATACTATAAAGAATTATTTATTTTTTACCGATAACACCATTTATTTTGTTTGAAAAATGCATTTTCGTAATATCTGCTGTACAATTTAATGTGATAACTTAATCGCCACCCTGTATTGATAACTGAAATCCTGGAATATCACATAGCCTACTTTTTGTATCTGAGAGAAACCCTAAAAAGATATAATTATAACTTGCTAGACTCCTCAGTTTCTCTGAATAGGCATATAGTACCTACATGTGTGTAATATTCCTTTCAGACAAGCATTTTCCGTTAATGAGCAGGCACTTTGTTCAAGAAAGTCTCATTACCTAGTCCCACGTGTTTTGCCGAAGCACTACATTTTCTCGGTAATACCTCTTCATTTAATATTTAAGTAGATAATGTATCCCGTGTTTCATGAATAAACACTCTTTCTGAAGGTCATATACATTTGTGTGTAAACATCTCTACCAAAATTAATGATTTTGAATAAGATTGTTACAAAACATTATACCAAGCTTATAGATTTCAGACAGACACTGAAGCTTAAATTAACCTAATAACCATAATATCCTTTTGGGAAAACCTTCATTGTGCGTATAGCTAAGGAGTGGAATTCCCTGCCGGAGTCTGTGTTTCCCGACAGCTACAACCTAGGAGTCTGTAAGTCAAGAGTGATAACCTATTCACTCTTGACTTTTAGGTAAGCGTGCTCCATTTTCGACTACATCATCACTTACCATCAGGTGAGATGGTGGTCAAACGCGAACCTATTATAAAAAAAGTATACACCTCACAAAATTGTTTCGAATACGAATCAGTTTTGCAGCAATTACATATTTATTATATAACCAGTCATTCGTGTGGGAGGGTTTTTCAGCGTAAATCCCGATCCCGTGGGAATTCCGGGATAAAAAGTAGCCTATATGTCATTCCAGGATGTCAACTATCCACTTACCAAATTTCTTTCATATCTCTTCAGTAGTTTTTGCGTGAAAGAGTAACAAATATCCAGACATCATCCATCCTCACAAACTTTGGCATTTATAATATTAATACGTATTCTAATTTGCACTTTACCGCATCATTGTACATTCTGGGAAATCATAGCGATATAGCTTCCGTTTACGCTCCCCAGTGATGGCTGGCTTACCGCGGCAGAGCGCTAGCTTCATACAAACTACGCAATAGAACGGGATCATTATTACTCATTATTATTACCTACATTAATGAGCTACTTAATACGCCAGTACTTATTTTATGATGTTGGTAATTGAGCTTTGGGGCCGCGCTAAGTAGTCGTTTTTCATTTTTATCACTTTTAGTAAAAATACAAAATAAAATAAGTGCTTTCTTTTCTGTACAAAAATGAATACGATACCTAACAAATGCAAGTAATATTTTGCTCTTTTGTTGAAAATTCTTCTTATACCTTTAATAAGTTAGTGTCTATACTAACTTATTACGTTATACGTAAAATTTTTCTGTAAAAGAATTCTCAGTAGTAGCCCGGAGTAATAAGTAAAACCCTCATGCATTGGAAAACACTTTAAACCGTTGAACCCAGCCGTCATTTGAACATCTCTGCAAGCCGTTATGGGTAGTCAAAAGCCAGTAAATAATAAATAAAATAAAAAAGGAGAGAAATAATGAAATAATGATGTTTATTTTGCAAATAGGTTATGAATAACACTTTCACACGTCTTTTTTTTTACGTAAATGTAAACTAGATGAGGCCAGTGTTTCCTTAGTGACTACCGTGAGAAGAAACACTGAAACAAACTCAGAGGTCAACGTCTCTTTTAAAGTCCAGACAATCTGTAATGATCAAATCATATAAGAGCTGTGGCGCCCTTTAGGGGACAGAATCAAACAGATTTGAGCAGGCCCGTCCAAACAGTGCACGCATTTGTCAAATATCGCGTAGCTCAACTTAGAACCTTAAGGAGCTCGAACGATTTGACGAACAATACCAAAGTAAGGACATTTGGGTGGGCCGTATAAAGCAATGAAACTGCCAGACAATGTGGTAATCTATTCTTATCTCATATTGCTCTCCCATTCACAACATAGCTTTTGATTTACACAAAATAAAAACATTACTTGAAAAGAAAATAATATTGTCATCTTGTACAAACAAAATTAAAAATGCTAAAGTATAAAAATAAGAAAAGTATATTCTATTACTTGAAAAAGTAAATAGTGTCGTGCTACTCAGAAAATGGGTTGTGTAGATTAGAGAGACAGTCGCTTCATATAAAACAATAATACCCAGTTGCATCCAGTAAGACTAAAAGCCAAACCCATGTATTTGGGAAAAGCCATTTGACTTACAATAAACACTCAAGATGTACTCATAGAATTAGACGAATAAAACTCTTTAATTTTCCACGCATTTCCATTATCAGTAAAGCATATTTGTCTACATTTCGTGATAGTAATTAATTAAATTAATAATAATAATTGCGTTTCCGACGCCCGAACCACCTCTCTCAAAACGCCCCATACAAAAGCAGAATTTTAATTTCGAAAACATTTTTCAAACCATTTTTTAATACTATAAAGGACTTCGTCGGCTGTTTGTAGAACAGATTATTTAAATTTAAAATCTGAAAGGTTTTTATTACATTATGTAAATCTTCTAATGAAAAGGGGGAAAATGGGAAAGGCAGCGGTCTGGGTCAGCTCTTATTTGGCATCTAAACTAATGTTTAAGATTCAGAAATTAATGAACGTTTCACGTGAAACTGATTTTTTAAAGAAAATAAAAAATGTCGAATAATATTAATTTAATCTTATAGTGAAAGTAGAGTTCGATCTTCAAAGTTAAGGAACGTTTACCGAGGTCGTTCTGTAGATGAGTGATCTTAACACATCACGATCTTTAGCCAATCCCAACATAGTCGGAAATATGGTGAGTAGATGATGATGAATAATAAATGTAACTTGAAGCTCTGATATTTGTATTGAGAATTAATAGTACATTGTGCATCGAGGGGAGAAAGTGACCGATTACCAACGAGGGTGTAGTTTGAGTACTTAATACACACGAGTTGGGAATCGCACTTTCTTCCGAGTGATACATAGTGCTTTATACTAACCTACGAGGAAAATAAAAGACAATTTTTTTTTAATTGAAGTTTATATTAAAATTGTTGCAGTTATTAAAACTCAATGTATTGCCAGGGAGATTAATACTGGTTTGAGACGTTTGAGACAATGCAGAAGAGATTACGTCTTTTGGCACTATAAGTACTTTTAAGTTAGCTACTGAACTGGACTAAATTAAAAAAAAAAACAGCGCGTTAGTTATGGATTTTCATAAACTTTTTCCTCCCTCTCCAGTGTCTCCAGCACGTTAGTAATAAATTCTCGTACACTTTTGCGAGCCGCACATTTGTACTACAGTAATGACGTTCTTTCTGTCAAACATTTTAAAAAGTAATAAGGCACTTTTCGAGCAGGTGTAGTATAAAAGTATATTTATTTTGTAAAAAATCTCATGCGAGTATCTTATTATTTATTTGAATGTGGAGAACCAACAGCTAACTACATTGGCAGCAATGGTACACATGTATATGCAACACAGAGCCGGAATTTCAGTTATTAAAATATTTTTAAAGCTCAGTTCTAAATTATGTCAAGTTTGACATTCAAGTAGGGTTGAACAAATTTTTATATTCAATCTCTGATAACTTTAGATACTAAAACCATTTTCTGTTAACGTATGAAACCAATTTCTATGGTAAGTCGTTCGCAGCTCAAGCAGTACGGCTGTGGATTACTCTTCCCGTGTCAGTAAGACAAGCACAAACCCTTCCTTATTTCAAAAACATGGTAAAAAATCTCTATTTCTCTCTTTAATTTGTTACTATTTTTTATATATCCCAGCTTTTTTATGTATTGTATGAGTGTATTGTGTATGTAGATTATTACTTATGTATAGTATATATTAAATACAATACATAAGTAATAACCTAGACTATCCGCGTATTTATTTTCTCCTGCTGTGTCATTGTAACACCCTTTGTAGTTTTTAAATCCTCATTTAATTCTGTTATGGTGAACAATAAAGAGTATATCTATCTATCTAACTGAGTGAAGCTGTCCATAGCTACACCTTCACTATATTTACTTTTTCAACCATTAATAACTTCGTCACACAAAACTCCCACGAATTATTATTAAAAAAAAAGGTGTTAAAAGCTAGCTTCGTATTAAGTATCCGGTCTTATCTCGCCAGAAAATAAGCCTAAAGATTATGTTAAGCCGACTTTTTCATCCAGTAATGAGATCTTTATCAGGACGCAGTCTTGGCACCAACTTCCCTTATTGCGCTTTTTTGGCAAATGTCGCGCCAGAGATATCTCCTTCTAATGTGACCTGGCTTACTTTATTATAGCTTGAGAGAGCCAATTGTGTAACAAATTAGAATCAAAGTGTGTTGTCAAAGTGATGTCATTGCGTGCCGTGGTTGCGGTACCGTCCTAACGAGATACCGCTGCCTCAGAACTTAAGGGCAGCTGAAGGGTGGGATTCGATGATTTTCCCACCCGGAAAAAAAGGGACGGACTTCTACCACATCTAATTAAATAATAACTTATAGGGGAAGGAGCAATTAAACTTCGGAAATAGACTAGTCATTTATATTATAAATTGAGTAAATACAGGAAAAACAAACATTAGGTACTTATTTAAAGGTTATGCGATTCTAATAGGAAAGTACTGGTGTTTCGACTGAAGATGCGGTACTTGATTTAACACAGTTAGTTGCTAGGAATCTCGATAGTAAAACTAAATGTCTGGGCGTTTTCTTGAACCTTTCAAAAGCATTTGACACCGTTTCTGTTCCCAAACTTATCTCCAAACTGGAACTCATTGGTGTAAGAGGTATAGCTCTCAAAATTTTCAAAGACTACCTCAATCACCGTACCCAAAGAGTAAAAATTGACGAGTACCTTAGTGACGAAGAATCCGTGTCGTACGGTGTGCCTCAGGGAAGCGTTTTGGGTCCCATTTTGTTCCAAATATATGTCAATGATTTGTGTAGAATGTCGCTACCAAACTCCAAAATTTTTACATACGCTGATGACACCGTAATTTTATCTACCGGGCCAACGTGGGATAATGTTAAAAATAGTGCAGAATCAGCACTAGCCAAAATATTAACATGGCTCAATATAAATTTACTGACTCTCAACTTCAGTAAGACATCCTACATCCCTTTCGCCATTCGCCGTAGCTCCGCACCAGACCACACATTCTCCATAATAGCGCACACTTGTACACATCCTTCATCTCAGTGTTTATGTCCAACTCTTAAAAGAACAGACAATATAAGATATCTCGGTGTTCAAATAGACGCAGGCCTAAGATGGGATTACCAAATTAACGCTCTCTGCTCTAGAACCATGAGACTAATACATATATTCAAGTCTCTTAGAGAGTCAGCAAATACGGATACTCTGAGAATGGTCTTCCACGCATTATGTCAATCCGTCATTGGATATTGCATAACTGTATGGGGTGGAGCAACAAAAACCAAAGCGATTAGAGTTGAAAGAGCACAGAGGGCCTGTTCAGGACTACAATAGGGCCAGTGCAACGATACTGGTGTGTCCGAACTTGTCCACGGTACGTGGAGCCTAACCGTTGCTGGTAATAATCTACAGGCTCTTCGGCCGACAAGCAATATATACAAATAACACTTACCTGAGCTGTAGACGGCAACCAGGATCTGTTTGATCACGTCCAAAGTGTTTGTGTGTATAAGTATGAGTGAGTAATTGAAAGTGTGATGTAAGTCAAGTGTTCTGAACGGTCACAAGGCGCCGATCTCCAGATGGCGCGGTTCAGACAGCATCACAGCCCAAACTCGCACCGGATTGAAGCTATTTATCACTACTTTCAGCAGAGTCCGCGTGTCAGCCGGCTGAGGCAATACGGCGATATGTTCCGAGAAATATCTCTGGGTTTTCGTCAATTCGGGATTCTAAAGTTCAATTAAACACTGTTCACAATCAATCTGCTAATATCACGTTAGATCCAATTCGATTTCCAATTATAATCAATAAACTCAATCTCCCAAGCGGTGGTTAGTTTTAGCAAGAACGGAAACGTCAAAGTGAAAAAAAGCTATAGACAATAGAATAATGTTGCCAACCAAAAGGTGCGTTCGGTTTCACGTTGGACTTAACAGGGCCATTCTCAAAGTTATGTTACGGAAACCATACCGGTACCCTACAAAACAGCTATACTCTGACTGCAAAATACTAACAGTCCGTCAGCTCTTCGTGCTTCAAACTGTTCTTATAAGACACTCCATTGTCCCTCCGTCTGATCCTAAAAAACTATCGAATATTCCGCCAGGTACTCAACACAAAACCACTTTTGCGAAACACCAGTATTATACATTAAGCTCATACATTTACAAAAACACTCATAAAGAATTAAATATTCTCGACTTGAATAAACACCAACTAAGGTCTAGGGTGACAGATTGGCTCCTTCAGCTAGACTACTCACAAACTGAGACCTTACTTACATACCTTGCTTAAAAAATGTACCTAAATAGAGTTTCACGCTCAACCAAATGAATCTCCACTAGCACTTACACACCATAACTCACACAAACACAACTACACTCCAAAATTACAGAATTCATAAACACACTCAACACTGAACACACTTTATCACACACTGAAAACCCTCCCCTGCATTCTCTCACACTCAGACTGTTCAATGTTTTTTACCACTTAAAAATTAAAAAAAAAAGTAAAATTAAAATTAAAAATGAATTCCGCGGACACAGTCCTCTTTCTAGTCCATTAAGTAAATATGCATAAATGTAACTCTATAGCCGGACACTGCCCCCTAAGATACAGGCTTTGCCTAGTTTAGGGGTCAGGGTTGCAACTAGTGTGTGTAATAGTAATTTATTTTTATTTCCATCTAATTAAAATTTGTAACAAGTCAATGTACATATGTAAACATGTATTTTTTTTTGTGGTAAATAAAATTATTATAATTATTAAAAAATAAAAATAAAAAAAGTATTACGACAATCGGACCGGCGCACGGCCTTAGCACGCGTACGTGTGTATGTATAATGTAATACACTATGTTTTGCTCAGAATGGACGATGCGCGAGGATCGCGCAGCGTCAACTCGGGCGCGGACACGGGCAGAGCGCCGGCTCGGATGAGGGGGCTGTGGGGTGCGGGCTTGTGGCGAACGACTAATGTGTAAAATACTACGCGCTACAAACTTTTAGTTGTAAATATTGGAGGAGCTCGTGGCTAGATAATAACAGACACACGGTTTGATCTTCGAGGTTAAGCAACGCTTGCTGAGGTCTGTGTGTGGATGGGTAACCATCTTAATGTGTTGAGATTCCTCCCTGCCTCGGAGATTACGTTAAGTCTTTGGTCCTGGCTGTCATTTGTACTTCTTTGACAGTCGTTACGGGGAGTCAAAAGTCAGGAAGTCGGATACTGGTATTGCCAAGGGGTAAAGTGTTACCCTGTTTCTGTGTAGTGGAGGTCAGATAGACAGTAGTTCCAAAAGCTGCATCCAGTTACAACTGAAAGCACTTGAGTCTATCGAGAAACGGGCCAAGAGGCTAATTGGCAACGATGCACTGGTCGAGTCAAAGCTCCAGAACCTTGAACATCGACGACGAGTTGCTAGTCTAATCGGTTTACTATCGGTTATATTTCGGGGAGTGTGCGATGGAATTACACAAACTTATTCCGCCAAGCCCGTTCCATCATTGGACTACGAGACAAACGGCGAAGCGCCATCGTTACATGGTGTACATCCCACCCATACGCACAAAACGTTTTGGGAATACCTTCATTGTGCGTACGGCTAAGGAGTGGAATTCCCTGCCGGAGTCTGTGTTTCCAGATAGCTACAATATAGGGGTCTTTAAGTCATGAGTGAATAGATTACTTCTAGGCAAGCGTTCTCCATCTTCGACCACATCATCACTTACCATCAGGTGAGATGGTGGTCAAACGCGAACCTACACTGAATAAAAAAAAATTAAGTGGTGGCAGATGCGGGACTTCCGCATTTGCCACCACGTCTGCCACTACTATTTAAGGTTTACAGGCTTCACGTAATGCGTTAATGCGTGATGAGCCGAATGTAAATGAAATATTTTCAAAATCAGAAGTAGATCTTAAAATGATGTGCCACATTCACAAAACACTTACTAGCCTACTTGGCTTACCGTAATACAGCTTGAGATAGGCAATTGGGAAACAAAGTCGGATCATATAGTGGTGAGAAGGAATGGCTGTCATTACTTTTTTATTTGATCCTATTAGATGCTAAGCGATGATGTCGTCGAATACTACTAGTAACTAGAAGTACTACTAGTAAGTAGAAGACTAGAAGTAACCTATTCAATCTTGACTTAAAGATCTCCAGGTTAAAGCTATAAATAAATAAATAAAACACAAATACCGGCAAAAATAAGGAAAATTCCTACGTCAAATTAAATAATAATGTTTGATTGTAAAGTGTCCTCTCATACCTAATTAACCTGTATTATGGATATATTGTAAAAATTATACACACATCAAAAGTGTCTAGGGATCAACATATATTTTTGCAATAACTTTTCTCCTGATTGATATTAATTAAAATTTTCTTTAATGATTCATCAAATAAAGTGTTTTCGTTTGTCACAGTAACGATAAACCAAGTCACCTAGGGGACTACAAGAGCTAAACGCGAGTTTTATAATGCGTTAAAGTATATGATTCACTGCAGTTAACACAGTCAGAAAAATATATGATATTCTTCAGGATATAATCTAGTTAAGTAGTGTGTTGAAAACATAATACAACAAATTTTAATTCATAGAAAAAAATCACAAAGATACCTCTAAAAAAATCTTTTAACGAATAAAAACCATATTAAAATACATACGATCATTCTGATTTTTTGACATATTATTCAACAAGAAACATACTAACGAAATAGTGTTTTATTTTTTTAATCCAATCAATACATTTTCTGTAAATCGCGTATTATTATTTCGCAATATAATACGTACGCATGTGTGCGTAAACGCCTGTGTACCGACAGTGCCGGCCAACGCCTGTTGCTATATGGACGTGTCGCTTTTCTCGCCGATTTATTTCGACTCGGAATTGTTTGTAGTTATTGTAAAGTTTCGTCTGTAAATTAATTATTATATTTATAAATTCATTTTTTATATCAATTTTCTATAAATAATCTTCTTTCTTGTAAATATAAAATACTTTAGGTTAAAATAGCGTAACTTGATTTCAATTTTATTTTATAAATATGGGAAATAAAGTGAAGCCAGTTAAAAGGACTAAAAAACGTTCATATAAATCAAACGCCGTACATATGAACGATGTTAAAAGGTAAGAATATTTTAGATTACTAAATTATTTCTAAAATATTATGACACATTATTGGAACCGTCTCAGTATTGAGCACTTTATTTTACTCGAATACGGTCAGTTATTTCATTACAATTCCTAAGTTCTATTAGCGTGTATAGTAGTGAATCGGATTGGCAACCGCCAGTGTCCTGGATCAAACCTAGGGTCTTATTTTGTCTTTTTGTCACTTCTATTTTATTGAAAGTACTTTTATATTATATTTAGATATTTTTGTAAATATTTTGTTGAATAAAAAAAGAAACGTTTTCATTTTTTTATAGGAGAAAGAAAGTCGAAAATGTCAACGCCGAAGTTATTTTCAATGAGTAAGTATCGACACATTATCTAGGCTATTATAAAGAATAAAACAAAGTAAGAAACATTTTGTTTCAAGACCGCGGTTTATTGATATGGGCAGTAATGTGCATGACAAAATATCTGATTGATCTGAAAATTCAGATGTTGCTTATTGTCATACATAACTAAGTAAGAGAATAGGTATGTACCTAACTATGAATGTTAGTTGCCTAATCTTTTATTTGTAGCTCAACAATTTTACGAAATGAATACAAAAAATTGGCCAAGTGCGAGTCAGACTCGCCCATGAAGGGTTCCGTAGTAACTATAATAATATAATATGTATATTTATTTGACGAATAAAAAAAACTTAAAAATTTCTTAAAACTAGCTTATTTACATTTTTACAACTACGCTAAATAACTTTGTTTTTCATAGTGTTTGTATGAATTACAAAGTTATATTTGCGGTTTTAGAAAATATGCTGTATCTCAAAAACTGCTGAATCGATTTCGTTCAAACCAATTTTGGTTGAAAGTTTACATTAAGATCTACAGACATTTTTTTTTTTTAAATTTTTCACTCCATTATTATAGAAGTTAGAGGGGGGGACACACATTTTACCATTTTGGAAGCTTATATCTTTTAAACGATTGTTTTTATGAAAAAGCGGCCTTAGAAACCCTCATATCATTTTTAAAGACCTGTCCATAGATACCACACACACACATAGGTTTCACGAAAAAAATATTTTCATTTCTAGTTCCATGTATGGGGGACCCCCTTTATTTTAAATATTTTTTATTTTTTTTACTTAAAATCGAAAAGCAGTTTACAGAATACTAATCTAAAAAATCTACCTACTAAGTTTCACATGTATAGTCTTAATAGTTTCGGAATAAAATGGCTGTGACATACGGACGGACGGACAGACGGACAGACAGACAGACGGACGGACAGACATATCGAAACCATAAGGGTTCCGTTTTTTGCCATTCAGCTACGGAACCCTAAAAAATGAAATCTAAAATGTACCAACTTCTGAACCACAGAACTAGAAAATTTAGAATTGACATTTTCACGCAGTTTTAAAATTGACATGGTCACTAAATCTGTCTTAAAACGGGATATTTACTACTATATTTTGGCACAAGTAATATACAGGGTGGCAGGGACATCGACGCACAAACGCTTACCAGGGATTCGGTACATGATTCTGGACCCCCTGCGTTGGAATTTTTCGTCGTTTTTTTTTTTAATTTTTCAGGATTTTTCAGTATTTTTTTACTGAAAACTGTATAAAATCATTGTTAATTAAAATATAAAATTCACTTGTTTCACTTGAAACAGCAATGTAAATAAAATTCGAAAGAGCTACCTGATCAGCTGTTTTGCTAGGGTTAATTTGCGAGATTATTATTATATTATTATTTGTGGAATATTAACTAATCAGGTAGCCTTTTCGAGTTTGGTTTACATTACTGTTTGAAATAAGTGAATTTACTGTTTTGTTATTGCGTCGGATTTTTCGTAATTTTATGAAATTAAGAAAAAGCCGACGAAAACTATCAACGCAGGGGGGTCCAGAATCATGTACTGAATCCATGGTAAGCGGTTGCGCGTAGATGTCCCTGCCACCCTGTATTTGTTGTTTATAGTTTCGTCATGTCTGTCTGTCTGTCTGTCTGTTTCTGTCTGTCCGTCCGTCCGTCCGTCCGTCTTCCGATAAACCGCTTTCCGACTTTGAGAAAAAAATAATTAAAATACATGGAACCTCCCCATACATGGAAGGTTCCCCATATATGGAACTAAAAACTGAAAATATTTCTTTACATGAAACCTATGCGTGTGTGATATCTATAGACAGGTCTTTAAAAAATGAGATTGAAGTTTCTAAAACCACTTTTTCATAAAGTAAATCGTTTCCAAAGTGGTAAAATGTGTCTCTCCCTCCCCCCCTCTAACTTCTATAATAATGGAGTGAAAAATCTAAAAAAATATATGTCTGTAGATATACACTTTCAACCAAAATCGGTTTGAACGAGATCGGGTTAGCAGTTTTTGTATTACAGCATATTTTCTAAAACCGCAAACATAACTTTGTGATTCATACAAACACTATGAAAAACAAAGTTATTTGGCGTAGTTGTAAAAGTGTAAATAAGCTAGTTTTAAGAAATTTGTAAGGTCTTTTTTTGTCAAATTAATATACATGTTATATTATATTATTATAGTTACTACGAAACCCTTCATGGGTGAGTCTGACTTGCACTTGGCCAATTTTTTTCAGTTGTTTCACAATCGAAACTCGAAACAAATAACAAACATGGTAAATAATGTCCCGCTTTAATTTGTAATGAATTTCATTACCACAAACTTTTTGTATTTTTAGATTGGAAACTGTGGCATCACAGAATGATCACGGTCGTGAAGTTATTGATAAAAGTACATATTCATCTGAACAAGTATTAGAAGAAACCTTTAATACACAGGTAATATTCAAAACTTCAACCGCACGTTACAGTAACATAATTTTGCGAGTTGTGTAGAATTAGTTTTATAAATAAAAATGGTATAATTCAATTTTAGGTGGCTAGTGCTACTGAAGAAAGTCATTGTGATGTCCAACCTGAAAACCAAGAAACTGATGGGTTAAATTATAGTGCAGAAGTTCGAGAATTAAATCGTTAAAGAATTCCGTGAAAACATACTTATTTAAAATTATTTTAAGTTAAAACAATGTTTTATGGTATAAAAAAAAATTATTCATTTATTTTTACAGACGGAAAACTATACTCCTAAAAAGAACATACAAATTGGACGCAGGATTATTAATGTTTCCTATTTTTTTTTAAAGCTGTGTGAGATCTCAAATCACGGACCATTAGACTGCGGGCTATCTTCTCTTGAGTTAGTTGGTGAAAAGCTTCACGGCTTATCTTCCAAATTTACTTTTTTATGTAAAATGTGTAAACAACAATTTGTTATCATTAACGACAATGATAATTGTTTATCAATAAATACATGTGCTGTAGCTGGTGCAATTTCTATTGGTTGTGGTCATTCTCAGCTACAAGAATTTTCATCAGCCATGAATTTGCCAATGATTTCCCAAAAAACATACCAAAAGAACCACAAATTACTGTCGGAAAACTGGCAGCAACTGGCACAACAGTCCATGGATCAAGCAGCTGAGGAAGAGAAAATTATGGCTATAGCAGAAGGCAGGGTCACAAAGAATGGTACGCCTATCATAGATGTGATAGCAGATGGTGTGTACGGTAAAAGGTCGTACAAAAAAATTAATCAGCTTTATCCGGCGCTGCTGCAATCATAGGTAGAAAAACAGGCAAACTTTTATATTTGGGAGTCCGAAATAAATATTGCTACCATTGTGATCGTGCCGAAAAGAAAAAAACAACAGTGCCTGAACATTATATGTTTGAAAAACTATTCCGGTCCGTCCACAGGAATGGAGAGCGAAATTATAGTGGAAGGTTTTAAGCAGTCATTAGCTACCCACGGTTTGATTTACGGACGACTAATATCTGATGGTGACTCAAGTACTTATTTCAAAATTTTGCAGGCAAGACCTTACCTTGATATTACCGTCGAAAAAGTAGAATGCAGAAATCATTTACTGAGGAATTTTTGTAACAAAATGATGACATTGCAAACTGAAACCAAATATTTAAAAAGTCACAGAAAATTATTGAACATATCGCGAGTTTTGAGCATGAGATCCTGCATAACCAAAGCAATACAAAAAAATAAAAATGATCCCTGCCCAGAAGAGCAAAAATTATTTGAGGATATTTTACAAGCACATCATCACGCTTTTGGAAACCACCTTGAATGCAAAACACATTTCTGCAAAAAAAAGGGAGATTTAAAGCAAAATGATGTTCCAAGTGACTTTCAGCTAAGTTCTCTGTGGCAGAGAATTAGTATAATGATACAAATTATTGCTGGCCATGCTCGAAGTTTACTTCATGACGTGGACAGTAACGTTGTAGAACGCTATCATAGCATCATAGCAAAATATGTAGGAGGAAAAAGAGTTAATTTTTCCCTCAAAAACTCATATCAGACGCGATGCATTGCGTCAGCAGTGTCGTTCAATGAAGAAAATGCACTTTCGAAGCTTTATAAAAAAATTACCAATAAGAGCCTAAGAGGCAAACTGAAACTGTGGGAAGAAAGAAAGAAGAAACAAAAACTCCTTAGTAAAAGATATATAAAAAGAAAAAGATGGCTTGTTTTCAGTAAAAAACAAGACGATAAGGATTATGGCCAGTCCTGTGAAAAGCCCGATATGCCGGTAGAAATACTAGATAAACTGAAAAACGAGTTTATGAAAAAAATTAAAAAGTCTGATTTGGAACGAGCAACAATTGAAAGAAAAACTGTTTTACAAAGTGGTAGTGGAGAATGGCTAGAGATGTGAAGATCGTTATTGACTGCATCCAATTTCGGCAGAGTTATAAAAAGGCGTATTAATACACCATGTGCTAATTTAGTCAAAGATATTCTTTATCGGAACAAAATTGACCACGTGGAATCTATTAGACATGGCCAATTGAATGAAAAAATCGCACTTGCACAATTGGCTGTACAAGAGCGCAAAACGATTAGACCCTGTGGTTTATTTATAGACCAAGAACTATGTTTCTTGGGTGCAACGCCTGATGGATTAATTGGAGTAAATACTGTTGTAGAAGTAAAGTGTCTTTTGACAGCCCACAAAATGGGCCTAGCAGCAGCAATTGAAAATAAAAAAGTAAACTTCTAGCAAAAAACAAAAACTAGTGAACTAGCCATCAACAAAAAACATGTTTGGTATTACCGAGTTCAAGGACAGCTACACGTAACCCAAAAAAAAAAATTGTTTGTTTGCCGTATGGGAGAATGAAAAAGAAAAGCTGAAGACGGAAATCATTCAAAGAGATGATACATTTTGGGAAAGAGAAATGAAAGAAAAATTGAAAAAGTTCTATTTAGACTGTATTTTACCCGAGATACTTGATCCCTGAATTTCAAGAAATATGAAAATTCGTGAACCATACGTAAAAAATAGAGATGAAAATACGGATAGAGATAAAAGTGACAAAAAAGACAAAAGCGAAATGGAATGAAAGCAAACTGTTCCGGTGCAGCAGTTTGTTTTTTCTCTGCACGAGCACATACAAGGCAGTATTTGTTTTGGATGCCTAAAAACAAAACTTGTTGTAGTAGAAAACTAAATTTTGAAGATTTGTGACTTGAGTAATTTTTTTACAAAATTTTTGTATTAACATTGCGCTCCGTATGCGTAAATACGTCAAAAAATCACAAAATAAAATTATAATAATTAGCTTGTTTAATTTTTATGTATCCTTCCTGTTCGTTCACCTGTCCATCCATCCACCCAGTCCGTATCCCACCCTTTTATTCGTCTCTCCTCGCATCCGTAGGTATGTTCACTTCACACGCTGTATTCTTATAAACCGTATATTGCGAAAATAAAAATGACGAAAATAAACTGCTATTTTATACAAAAAATTTATTCACTTGGAAAAAAATAATTGAAACAGCTGTTTTTATTGCGATTTCAGAGCTGGTGCCATAGTAAAACTTGTTCATAATTATGAGTACAATAACCTCCTTTGGTATTACTTAAACTCTTTTGTAACACCCTGTATATTATTTTTCTTCAGAATCCACCATCAAACTTTTTGGATGTTTTTTTTTTATTATATTATTCTTGATTCTGAAATAAAATATCTATAGGAATAAAAATTATTGATTTTAACCGACTTCAAAAAAAAAAGGAGGAGGTTCTCAATTCGTCTTGAACTTTTTTTTTATGTATGTTACCTCATAACTCGGAGACGGCTGGACCGGTTTGAAAAATTCTTTTTGCGTTTGAAAGGGTATACGTTCTACTTGGTCCCATTGTTACGAAATCATTATCTGATGTTGGGATCCTGGAGAAATCGAGGGAACTCTTCAAATATTATAGGCACACCTATAGCGTTTTGGGTATTTCTTATAGTACCTTGAGCAGTTGCTTTTGAAAATTACCATTTGGGGAAGTTGAACTGATGATGAAGACCACAGATGGCCACTGAAACTACTCAATAATAAGTATTTCGTGGATTGCGATTCGATTACTTGAATACGGATGTTAAGCACTTTATACTCATCACAATGAATATGGTGATGTAGAGCTGATGGTGATGTACCAGGTGAACTCCTCAAAAATTAACAGCTCTGCACCAGGAAAAGCAATATTTTGTAAAAGGTGATAAGTTGTTGACATTTTGGCTTTTGTAACTACATAAATTACAAACAGTCCCACTAAAAAGCGTGAAAAAAAAATTTTAGCAAAAAAATAGAACCGACTTCCATATAAAAACACTACAAAGGCAAAAATAACTTTAATTTCGGAAGGCGGTGTCAAAAATATAAAAGAAACTACAAAACAAATGACACCGACTACCGAAATTAAAGTTATTTTTGCCTTTGTAGTGTTTTATATGGAAGTCGGTTCTATTTTTTTGTTAAAAATTTTTTTGATAACCTAATGGATTAAATAAAAAATAAGAGAACAAAACTATGCACATATTTTAAAATAATAACAACACGAAAATATGTAAATATCTATAAATACATAATATTTAATAAATAAGACAACAAAAAGCTATACCGCGAATGAGATTCGATCTTGCTGATCACCGCGGAAACGCGCTGCGAAACCCGAACGGTGACACACTGGACCGCTCGAGCTCTGTAAACCAGCCGCGAAATTACGATGTTAAATGTAATGAAAAACACGCATCGACGAAATTCGCGCGGTGCACCCCGCAGTAGGCGGGACTACTCGTGTCCCACTTCATCTGCTTCACCCCCTCAAATGAGGGGGTGCGCGGGGCATTCTCTGTGATGTGTCTGTGAGTGCGCCCGATTGAGCAAGGTCAACGGGATTATAATGCGTCTTAAGAGGGTGTCGAGCCTACGAGACGCGCGGAAAATAGGTATTTACTGCAGCGGGCTAGTCGTGTGCGTTGTCACACACACAATGACAAGTTCGCTCGAGGCCCGCTTGCCGTTGCACGACGAAGTTTGCTAACTTTGCATTTTTTAATTTTCTGTCGTTATGTTGAATAAACTTGAAAAACGAATGTTAATTATTTAGATGGTTTTATTTATCACACTAATATTATAAAGGCGAAAGTTTGTGAATGAATGTGTCTGTTTGCATGTTTGTTACTTCTTCACGCTCAAACGGCTGGATGGATCTAAATGAAGCAAGTAGGTACGTAAATAAATAACAAAAATAAAGAACAATGGCGAATCCTCTAACAAATATTTGTTGGCATAATTTTGTAGCGTCTATTAATGGAAAAAATACAAGAGTATAGAGTTTCAATTCATGATCATTTTTGCCTTAAGATCCACTATTAAAGGAACTCTTGAAAAAAAGATATTCGTTGAAGAAGTTTTAGAGGTTATGTCTGGCCATTATTACGTAAACCGATTTATTGGAAGCAGAGTGGTACCGCAGACTTGATTATATCCATAGTCAACGCTAGTGTGGAAAACATAGACCTAGTAGTGAGCCATTGTCAGTTGGCCAGGGGTCTCCCGCCCACGATCTCACGGCAGCATGGAAAAAGTGGCTGTCGCAACCGAAGGCTGGGCACGCCGCAATCGCGGCGATAAGTCCCGTCTTTGAGAAGTGGCTGGAGAGACACCACGGCGTCCTCACCTTCCAGCTGACGCAGGAGCTTACTGGACACGGGTGTTTTGAGAGGTACCTATTTCGGATTCAGTGGGAGGACACGCCCGGGTGTCGACATTGCGTGGACCACCCGGAGAACACAGTGGAGCATACGGTGGAGGTGTGCCCCGTTTGGGCAGAGCTTCGCCGTTTCCTCGTTGAGGCTATCGGCAGCGGTGACCTCTCGCGCCCGGCCCTTGAACGGAGCGAGTGGGAATAGAATGCAGTCGCCTCCTTCTGCGAAGCAGTAATGCTAGCGAAAGAGAAGGCCGAACGCGCGAAGGAGAGGCAACTCTCTTCCTCACGTCCCAGCCGCCGCGGAAGACGCCCCATGCGTCGGAGATCACGAGCCGATCTCCGGCCACCGTAAGCGCGTGCCAGGCCCGGGTCAACGGCGCATCGTGTTTCACGCGCGCCTCAAAGAGCTGTCAGCACCAATGACGGGGCCCCATAAGGCCATTGCCTGCCGGGGCACAACCCCGGTAATGTTCTAACGAGATACCACGGCCCCGGAACTTAAGGGCAGCTTAAGGAACAGGGTGGGTTTTTAGTCAGTAGTAGTCTGATACCACTCTGGGTAAAGTGGAAGGGATTCCGTTTTACCCAGAGCGGGAGAAGTCATTCGATGATTTACCCCCCACACAGGAAAAAATGGGTCCCCCGCCACTTTCAAGGTATTAGAAGTTGATTATATCGAAAATCTGTTTTAAACAAGTAACTATGCGTTATGAAAGCTATAATTACAGGCATTAAGTATTACAAGTTAATTGCGGCTCTGTCTCTAGGATGGCAACGCATGTACAATGCCTTTTGTAATACAGATCCATACAGGCCGCGGCGATCACTTTCCATCAGTCGGAACATCTGTTTGCCATCCTCAAATATGGATCTTAGTCGAATTAAATAAATAAATACTATAAAAGTAGGTAATAGGTACTTATATAAATGAAACAATTTGTTTTATATATGTATGTATTTATTCTTCATCTTCTCTTATGATAATATCGTCCAAAAAACCTGCTGGTGTAGTAATAGTTGTCTGATGTCTGGCCCATCCGAGATACCAAACTACCGTCATGGTATGCGCGCAACATCCGACAGTTCGTCTTCCCACTAAGCAACTGCAACAGTAGGTACTCTATTATTCCTGCACGGTCGGGCACATTATTTTCTATTAATATATTTATACGTATTGCCTTCTAGAGACATGGCGTGATTTAATTTTGCCTCTAATAAGGGTTGTATCAGTACTGCCTCTAAGATTGTATTCAGACGAATTTACTCACTCACTGCATACCTCAATCCTGTATCCGCCGTGGAAACGTACATGTTCACCATAATATGAACTTGCTTGTCATATTTGGTACGTTCCCAGGGCGAATAGAATGAGGTTTCTATATTCTAAGACAGGAAAGTAAACATTGTTTCTATTTGCTGATATGTTTTGGAAATTAGAAGTTCTTCTATTACAACCATACTAGCCAGATTATTTTCTAAATTCATATTTTGCCTAATTATGTTTAATATTTCTTTGGTATATTCACTGTCTTGCAGGCGTGCACCAAACTTATTTAGTAAAGCTGGTGCTATCTGGAAGTTTTGCATCATGTGGGGAAGTGATCTATGGAAATATTCTTGCCTCAGTAATTTAAAATCTCTTTTAAATTATCCATTGACCACTTCCACTTATGCGGCAGTTAACACACATTATGCGAGTAGGCATAACACGACTTCCCATTGTGATATACAAATGGATGCACAAACAACAAAGTCCAAAGTATCAGGTAGAATCGTAGTCCTAAAAAGTCAAAGCAAAACGTCGATGGCGTAAATAGCAGCTGATCGGAATCCTTAGGCAAGCACTAGTCGCAAGGAAAAACTGAGTTTATACACAAAAGCAGTTAATAATTTCAAAAGTACGGAAACACAACCTACTTTACACAAGATAGCAGCAGTGTTGTCAATACACGTTACGCAGATGTCAATGTCATGTCGTATTGTTGCCATACTTTGCTTGCAGTATGACTTTATTTTAGTATTTATTTATTCAGCAGAATTCTTAACAAAAATCTGCAATTATATTTCTTGTGGTTTATCAATACGCTTGTAAAGTATACTTATGCAATAAGGGCAAATCACTTTAAAGAAATTGGAGTAGATTTACTAATATATGGCAAAGAAACCAGCAGAGAACTTTCAAGTGAGACAATATTGGCTAAAAGACATGAAGTCAAATTGTAAAGGAAAAAAATAATCTAAAATCTTGTGATCATATTAGTCAATTGTATTTCCAAAAAAAAATATATTTTTTATCAGAGTGGGTCAGTTCATAAGCATATCTTGAAAAAAACTAAGAAATTATTTTATTAACATTTGCAAACATGACATTTATAGACGCTCAAATATTCTATTAACAATTTTTTCGCCTTTGTTCTTTAATAAATTATACCTATTATATAAAAATTAACGTTTGTTTTTACTGTAGTAATACATTATCCGTTCCCTCACTATTCATCCTATTGCAATAAAACTTTGATTTTATATATTAAACTCCTCAGATTTGTTTTTAAAGAATACTAGCAATGTGGGTACATTTCACATTACTAGCAATCTTGTTAACCCCTCCAACTAAGCTAAATATGCTTGTGTCTGGAGTGGGTTCACGTCAATAGTGTGATGGGTGGGGTTCGAACTTGCGACCTCTCGATCACAAGTCCGACACCTTATCCATTAGGCTATTGACGCTTCGAAACTGGGTAAGTCGCAAGTTAGGGTAGATGGGTATGCAGTACTTATTTGAATAATAAAACCAGTATGAAATAAAAAAAATATAATTATGTAATGTCATAATAAAACCAGACTGAAATAAGTTTTGTTTATTAAAATTTCATTTAGTGCTCGTTTAAATTCTGATGTACTGTCATATTTTTAACTAGCTTTTGCCCGCGACTTCGTCCGCGTGGAATAGTTACTTTGGGCTAACGTTAAATTTAACCCCGATTTTGAAGCATTCTTCATTGGCGCTCCGCTCCTACTGGCCTTAGCGTAATGATATATAGCCTTTCTCTATAAATTGACTATTTAATTAAAAAATATTTTTTCAATTCGAACCAGTAGTTCCTGAGATTATCGCGTTCAAACAAACAAACAAATTCTTCAGCCTTATATTATTAGTATAGATACCTGTTGCCCGCGACTTCGTCCACGTTTCCGTCGTTTTTCGTAAAAAAAGTAGCCTATGTCCTTCCTCACGGTTCAGTGATTTTGATGTAACAGACAGATTAACTTTCGTAATTTAGTAGGGAAATATAATATGTCAATCTATAATACTGTTGAAAAATATCGCAATACCGAACCGCACAATATTATTGTTAATAGCTGTGCCCGCGACTCCGTAAGCGTGTAACTCCTTGTGTGTTATTAAGTTAATGTATTGGTAATATTTTTTAGATCACGTTCACATGAGGCTTAAGTACCTATAGAACGAAAATACTTCAGCGCAAAGCTTCCGGGTAAACTATGTTGAAAGTTGACCCGTCCGGCAGGTGAACATAAAGATTTCTAGAACTGCTAACCCAGGAAAGAGCGACGTACAACTGACCATGCGAGAAGCAACTGACACCGAGATCTACTCCAGCAACACGAAAAGTCTGCCCTTGAGCCTTATTAATTGTCATTGTATAACACACCGATACTGGGAATTGCGTTCTTTTAAATTGGAATGGAAAATTATTTGGTATTATGGGAATTCTGGGAATAAAGACGGTTTCTCCTGCACCGCAACCTGTTAAAATTTGAGCCTCGATTATATTTTGTTGCAACTGGGTTACTTTTAGCCGAGTTCCATTGCAAAGTTGTGGTGGTTTTAAATTTCGGAGCAGAATAATAATCAGAAAGCTTTGAACTGCTAAGCTATCGGGAGTCACACGTGTTATTGTGAGTCAACCATAAAAGATAGATATATGCTGTCGTGGGATATTTTTTATATAATTTTAAGGAGAACATTTCCGTCATAAATGATTTCTGTGTAGCTTTAACCATTAAGGTTGCACTCGCGACGGAAGCTTAAAAAGTGGAGTAATTTCTCCCGTTTTCCCAACATTTCCCTTCACTGCTCTGCTCCTATTGATTGTAGCGTGATAAAAAGTATACTATAACCAGCTCAGGAGTATGAAAAATAATTGTACCAAGTTTCGTTAAAATCCGTCGAGTAGTTTTCGTTTCTATAACGGTTATACAGATAGACAGACAGACAGACAGACGGACAAAAATTTTACTGATTGCATTTTTGGCATCAGTATCGATCCCTAATCACCCCCTGATAGTTATTTTGTAAATATATTTCATGTACAGAATTGAACTCTCTACAGATTTATTATAAGTATAGATATAGATTATAAGATTTTACAAAAATTGGCCAAGTGCGAGTCAGACTCGCCCATGAAGGGTTCCGTAGTAACTATAATAATATAATATAATATGTTTATTTACTTGACAAAAAACTAAAACTTACAAATTTCTTAAAACTAGCTTATTTACATTTTTTGCAACTACGCCAAATAACTTTGTTTTTCATAGTATTTGTATTAATTACAAAGTTATATTTGCGGTTTTAGAAAATATGCTGTATCTCAAAAACTGCTGACTCGATCTCTTTAAAACCAATTTTGATTGAAAGTTTACATTAAGATCTATAGATATATATATATACAACGTGTAATTTAAAGGGTATATACATATCAAGTGCATGGCTTCTTTGGATGATAACAAACGATATGGCAAGGGTTTTGTAATCCTAAGTCTACATGTGTAGAACTTATTACAAATTCCAGTACACTGATACCAGAGACCGAATTTTTCAAATTAAGAAGAACGAAAAGAATTATCGTGTTATTGGCAAGTGACGTGGAAAGTTATTGACCCTCGTAGTGCTGTGACACGTTTGTTATGATTGGTATTCAAAAAATATGTGAAACCAATAATTTGGTATCAATTCTTTAAGTCAGTTATTTTGTGCTGAAACCGTGCATAGAGAGTCCATACCAAATGTTGTCTTCAGCCCTTTTGGTTAGATATGGGGTTTCCGTTACACGTTGTATATATATATTTATATTTTTCACTCCATTATTATAGAAATTAGAGGGGGGCACACATTTTACCACTTTGGAAGCGTATGTCTTTTAAACGATTAATTTTATGAAAAAGTGGTTTTAGAAACCTCAATCTCATTTTAAAGACCTGTATATAGATACCACACATGCATAGGTTTCATGAAAAAAAAATATTTTCAGTTTTAGTTCCCCCCACACATGGAACTAAAACTGAAAATATTTTTTAATTTAATTTAAATATATTTTATTTTTTTCTTAAAATCGGAAAGTGGTTCACAGAATACATCAATCTACCAAGTTTTATATGTATAGTCCTAATAGTTTCGGAATAAAATGGCTGTAACATACGGACGGACGGATGGACAGACAGACAGACTAGTAGTTATACATATTATATTATTATAGTTACTACGGAACCCTTCATGGGCAAGTCTGACTCGCATTTGGCCAATTTTTCTTTGGCTAATTCCCGTAGTAGACAGACCTTGTTATGGCACTTGGCGTATAATTTGTCGGACATAGAGGGAATGTCAAAGGAAGCTGAAACTTGTTCTAAACCAGAAAACCCGGCTCCTATCGACATAAAACTGCTTACAGAATTATCGTTCAGATTGAGGTCTGCAGGGCTATCTATCTGGTTCTTTACAATTTATTAATTCTATTTTTTTCGACACATTTGGCAACTAAAATAGAATTTCGATAGAAATCCTTTCTTAGTTGCAACTAGAGAATACAATCCCGAGCATGTTTTTCAATCCCGGGATTACGTGATTCTTGATGCTGAATCCTGGGACCCTGGGGCTATCCCCGGATTAGAATATGTGGTTTCTAATTGGTCTCAAATGTAAAAAATTGGCCAAGTGCGACTCAGACTCGCGCATGAAGGGTTCCGTGTGTAACTATAATAATATAATATAATATGTATATTTATTTGACGAAAAAACCTTACAAATTTCTTAAAACTAGCTTATTTACATTTTTTACAACTACGCTAGATAACTTTGTTTTTCATAGTGTTTGTATGAATTACAAAGTTATATTTGCGGTTTTAGAAAATATGCCGTATCTCAAAAACTGTTAACTAGATATCATTCAAACCAATTTTGGTTGAAAGTTTACATTAAGATCTACAGATACATATTTTTTTAGATTTTTCACTCTACTATTATAGAAGTTAGAGGGAGGGATACACATTTGACCACTTTGGAAGCTTATATCTTTTAAACGATTGACTTTATGAAAAAGTGGTTTCAGAAACCCCCATGTCATTTTTAAAGACCTGTCTATAAATACCACACACGCATAGGTTTCATGAAAAAAAAAAATATTTTCAGTTTTAGTTCCATGTATGGGGTAGTAGTATGTTCCTTTATTTTAAATGATTATTAATTTTTTTCTCAATATCGGAAAGCGTTTCATAGAATACATCTACTTACCAAGTTTCACATGTATAGTCTTAATAGTTTTGGAATAAAATAGCTGTGACATACGGACGGACGGACAGACAGACAGACAGACAGACAGACAGACGGACAGACATGACGAAACTATAAGGGTTCCGTTTTTTGCCATTCGGCAACTGAACTCTAAAAACGAGTAATTTCTTAAAATATATATTTTTAATTTTGGTACACTACACATATCACAGTATAGTAAGAAAAGACAAAATGACAAAAAGATACTATACTTTGTAAGAAATAAAAAGACAATAAAACTTATTTCGAATTTTGAAAATACAATCGTAGAAATATCAATGCATCCAAGGTTTGACTTCCAAGCCTGCTTTGTTTATTACTGTGATATATTGTAATAGTGGGTACTTCGATATACATCTTTGTAACCGCGCAACTGTATGACAGTCTGCGATTATAATACACCATATAGTCAAGTTGTTGTTTCATTCCCGGTATCCAGACTACTCCCATATTCTTCAGTGGCGACGAGGACAGTCGATTCTATGCGTGATCAGTGCGATAAATAATTAAAACATTATTGTTATTAGAAATAACACGAAATGTCGATCGGTAAAGTAGCAGAGTTCAAAGTGCACAGTGACGATTGGCGGTTATATGTGGAACGCTTAGAACAGTATTTCTTAGTGAATAAGATACCGAAAGAATTGCAAGTGCCTACGTTAATAACTGTGATGGGCGCGGAGTGTTATGAACTTCTCGTTAATTTGTGCACACCGGTTAAACCTACAAGCAAAACGTTTGCAGAAATCAGTGACGTCATGGAAAAACACTTGCAACCTAAACCAAGTGAGTTGGCGGAGCGTTACAAGTTTCGGCAACGGAAGCAGAAAGAAGGGGAAACGGTGTCGGAGTACGCGGCTGTTTTAAAGAAGATGTCCATAACTTGTGATTTTGGATCTTGGTTGGAAGAAAGCTTGAGGGATCAGCTAGTTTGTGGCGTAGCGAATGAAACCATAAGACAACGGTTGTTCGCCGAAAGCAATTTGGATTTCGGGAGGGCGTATAAGTTAGCGGTTAGCATAGAAGCAGCGGAAAAAGATGCCGCTACCGTGGAGGCGCGCAACGAGTTCAGCAGCGCCACACCAGTGACGACGGTGGCTTGTCAGGCGATGGCCCCGGGCGTGCGCGGGAAAGGTGCGGCGGTGGCCATTCGTGACGTCAGCGGGGTGCGGTTACCACGCGAGACTACATCGCAGACATCGCAGGCCCGGCGGTGGCGAGGCGCGCGCGCACCGGCGGCGGCCGCGCCCGCCATGCTGGGGGAGCGGGCGCAGCAGCAGCAGTGTCGAGTATGTGGCGCGCGTCACGATGCAAACAGGTGCAAGTTTGCGCGTTACGTTTGCCGAGTTTGCAATCAGCAAGGGCATTTGAAGCGTATGTGTCCGAATTTGACGGGGCACTACAACGTGGACATGCAACTACGAGATTGAAACGGATGCGATAGCGAGGAAAGTGAAGAGGTAATCATTGTAAATGTTAGCAGATTATCCGCGGCGCAGTGTAAACCTATGTATGTATTTATTTATTTATTTCGGGAAAACAAACAGTTACACAAAGCACTTAGTCTCTAGTATCATTAAGTAAACAATAACATATGTGTAACCCACTGCGTTATCCACAGATTAAATTTTACGACGTAATAAGGTTACAACACTCACAAAACAAAAATAATAATTATAAAAATAAATAAAAATAAAACACAACATTAATCAAAAAACAGAAAAAAAATAGCGTCAAAATAACATTGAAATAGTATGATAGAAAAACAAACGGTATCAAATCATTGAAATTAAAAATAATTAAAATTAAACAAATCAAAATAAATAATCAATAACGAAGGATAATTATTACAATTAAATGTGTCACAAATTTGATGCATCAACTAAGAATTCAAATAAGGAGATCTTAAACTTATTTGCAGACACAGCAAACAAGTCTAAGTTCCCAAAGACGATATTAAAATTGTTTGCCATACGACGAAGAGGTGCCCGAACCCCAGCGTTAGTGCGACAGGAAGTCACAGCAAAAATTGGACGTGCTCGCACCTCCCGTCTAATGATGGTCCTTGGTACAACATAACTAAGCCTATTAATAAGGTCTATGCAATCATATCTATTATTACACAAGTCATAAAGAAATATGGTTTCAAGATACAGGCGTCTAGATTTTAAGCTCAACAACTCAATATTCCTGTGGGCTAAATTCGAGGATATCAAATGGAGGCGGCACCGATATTTTATGGATTTGAGGAATTTACGTTGTATCCCTTCCAATGTGTCAATGTATTTTTGGTAAAGAGGATTCCAAATGAGTACAGCGTATTCAAGTTGAGACCGAATTAACGATTTGTATAAATGTATGTAAGTATCAATACGCTTAAAGTTGTTGGTAGCCCTCATCACAAAACCATACATACGATATGCGTTACTAACTATTTTTCTTATATGCTGATCAAGATGAAGTTTAGTGTCCAATAGTATTCCAAGGTCCCTTACTGATGTAACTTTTTGTAATGTATTGTTATCCAATGTGTAATACTTACTTATTATATTTCTATTCTTCGTAAATGTAATAGATACACATTTAGATGTACTCAGCTGGATTTTATTTTCTACACAGTAATGAGAAAATCGATTAAGATCATTTTGTAGGAGTAAAGCATCAGTGTCGTTACGAATTTGTCTGTAAATTTTAAGATCATCTGCGTATAGCAAATACTTAGAATGCGTGAAGCAAGTCCCGATGTCATTAATGAAAATAATAAAAAGCAGAGGGCCTAGAATAGAGCCCTGTGGCACACCAGAAGTGACGCCAATTGAATTGGACCGATAACCTCTTATAACAACTCTTTGGGACCTATTCGAAACATAGGATGCAAACCAGCGAAGTAGATCCCCACGAATGCCATTATATGCCAGCTTTCTAAGAAGCAGTTCATGATCCACCTTGTCAAAAGCCTTACGAAAGTCTGTGTACACTGCGTCCACTTGTACCTGACGATCCATATTATTGAACAAGTATTCTGTAAAAGTTAATAAATTTGTAACAGTAGATCTTTTTTTAACAAATCCGTGTTGTTGTGTCAGAATAATGCTATGAATGGTAGGGTATATTGCCTTTTGTACAAGCCTCTCGAAAACCTTGGACAAGGTAGACAAGATAGAGATAGGGCGATAGTTTTCAACATCGTGTTTAGAGCCTGTTTTATGTACTGGGGTTATATTTGCTTGTTTCCAAACTTCAGGAAATGTGCCTTCACAAATACATTTATTATAAGTAGTGTGTAGTAGTGTGTGTGTAGTTTTAAATGTGAACGGTATCGAGATAAGAATGGAATGCGATACGGGCAGTGCCGTGTCCTGCATAAGCTGGGAGTGTTATATAAGTCAATTTAAGGATTTAAGTTTGAAACCCAGCCAGTTAGCACTCAGATATTATACAGGCGAATCAGTGAAACCCTTAGGGGTTATACGGCCACTAGTAAGATACAAAGATAAATGTAAGAAATTAGAGTTATATGTCATAAAAAACGGAAAAACGATTCTTTTAGGCCGTCAATGGATGGCAGAGCTAAAGATACAATTACCCATAGTTAACTATGATTGTAATAATGTCGTAATGTGCAACAATGTATTTGATGTGTCGGCTTTCAGTTCCAAATACTGTGAGGTGTTCGCGGAAGGGCTAGGGCGGTTCACCAGCGGCACGGTGAGCATACACGTGCGCGAAGGAGCGCGGCCTGTGTTCATGCGCGCGCGGCCGCTGGCGTACGCGCTTCGCGAGCCTGTGGAGCGCCCGCTGGAGCAGCTGCAGCGCGACGGCATTCTCTCGCCCGTGGAGCGCTCTGACTGGGCGACGCCTATCGTGCCGGTCGTCAAGAAAGACGGTAACATTAGGATCTGCGCAGATTATAAATTAACACTAAACAAAGTTATAGAGGTTGACCGTTATCCGTTACCTAGGGTGGAGGAATTGCTGATTCGTTTAAAGGGTGGCGAGCATTATAGTAAGATTGATCTTTCGCAAGCATACGCACAATTTGAACTTGATGAAACGAGGAAATACACGGTGATTAACACTCATAAAGGATTGTTTATGTATAATAGGTTAGTGTATGGTCTATCTTCAAGTCCGGGTATTTTTCAAAGACGCTTGGAGCAATTGTTTGCGGATTTACCACATGTAGGGGTATTTTTGGATGACATTATTATTACAGGGCCTACCAAGGAGGCGCACATGCGCAGTTTATGTGAGGTGTTTGACCGTTTAAAAAAAATGGTCTTAGAGTAAAAAAAAATAAGTGTGTGTTCTTTGTAGAATCAGTTAACTATTTAGGTCACATAATTAGTAAAGAGGGTATTCACACGTGTCCCGATAAAGTTAAAGCTATAATTGAAACGCCTGCTCCTACGAATATTTCGGAACTACGCGCTTTTATTGGTATGGTTATGTACTATGGGAAATTTATAAGAAATGTTAGTACAATTCTAGCTCCATTATACAGGTTGCTTAAGACGGGGGTTCAGTACAGCTGGAATAAGGAGTGTCAAGATGCGTTCAGTAAAGTTAAGCAATTGTTGACTTGCAGTGAAGTGCTGATACATTATAAACCGGAGTTACCCATAATATTAACAACAGATGCGAGCAGTGTAGGTATAGGAGCCGTGATATCGCACTCGACCGCGAGCGGCGAGCGCCCAGTGGCGTACGCGTCGCGCTCACTCACACAGGCGGAGCGAGCGTACTCACAGATAGATCGCGAAGCACTGGCTATTGTGTTTGGCGTGCGTAAGTTTCACCAGTATCTTTATGGACGTAAATTTATATTAAGGACAGATCATAAGCCTCTCACCTATATCTTAGGCAATAAAGTCGGTATTCCGGTGATGGCCGCGTCTAGGTTACAGCGTTGGGCTGTGTTGTTAGCCGGGTATACCTATGACATCGAATATGTGACGTCGAATAGGAACTGTGCTGACGCATTATCACGCCTGCCGAGTAAGGAAGCGAAGGAAAAAGTAGGGAAAGAAAACACTTACGTTTATTTCGTAGAAGATTTTTTACCAATTACGAGCCATGATATTAAGAAAGCTACGGCCACCGACACAGTGTTGAGTAGGATTTTAACTTATATACAATCTGGATGGCCGGTGACATGTACAGATGAATGTATTCAACCCTATTATATGAGACGGAATGAATTATATACCGAGTGTGGCTGTATAATGTGGGGATATCGTATGGTTATACCTCTTACGTTACAAAAAACTATATTGAAACAACTCCATAGTAGTCATATGGGAATTGTAAAGACGAAAAGCCTAGCTCGTAGCTATGTATGGTGGCCAAACATAGACGCGGCCGTAGAAACATTATGTCAGCAATGTGACACTTGTGCGGCGGAGGCAGACGCGCCGCGCCGGGCAGCCATACAGCCATGGCAGTATCACACCCGCCCCTGGAGTAGACTTCACATAGACTTTCTAGGTCCGTATAAAGGTCTCACATTCCTGATTATTATTGATTCAACTTCAAAATGGTTAGAAGCTTTTGAAATGACACGAACTAATGCGTCGAGTGTTATTAAGATTCTAAGATCTACTTTTGCAAGGTTCGGTTTGCCTGAGGAGTTAGTATCTGATCAAGGTCCACCATTTACTAGCTCAGAATTTAAAAGTTTCTTGAAAAACAATGGTATTAAACAATCTTTCTCACCGGCGTACCACCCATCTTCGAACGGAGCAGCGGAGAATGCAGTAAAATTATGCAAGCGGGCTATTAAGAAAGCGCATAGGGATCGGGTAGACGTTGACACCGCCCTTCAAACCTTTCTGTTAGCTTACAGGAATACCATACACGGTACTACCGGGGAAACCCCTGCCATGCTGTTGCAGAGGCGTACCTTACGCTCTAGACTAGACTTATTACGTACCGAACGTGTCACAGAAGAGAGAGTACGCCAAGCACAAAAACGGCAAGTTGAATACGCCAGGGGAACGGATCGTAGTTTCCGGGAGGGGGACTCTGTTTGGGCTCGTGAGTACGGCAATAGTGACAAGTGGGTCAAAGGTAAGGTTGAAGGGGTAGACAGTACACGTAGGTATTCAATAGTAAAGGATAACGGTCAGACTCTAAAAAGACATGTCGATCAAATGCGTCGCAGATCTCGTTTATCTGATGTTATCTGTCCCGAGCCCACCAGCAATTCAGAACGTGGGGGAGAGAATGTTGTCGAGCCGCTTAACGAGGGGGTGGACCAGGTAGTCTCGCCTGAAATGACTATAATTAATGAGGAGGGAAGCATAGATCAGGGTAATGAGCCTTCTTATCAGGACTCACCTCAGTCACCAACGCAATCTGCGTCGCCGGTGAATCGCCAGTCTAGGCGGACACGAACACCAGTAGACAGATTTAGGATTACATAACTAATTACATTTAAGTACAATTGTGTATTAGAATAAGTTAGGTTAAGTATTGTTGTATTGCAGTGGAGGTGTGATATATTGTAATAGTGGGTACTTCGATATACATCTTTGTAACCGCGCAACTGTATGACAGTCTGCGATTATACGCCATATAGTCAAGTTGTTGTTTCATTCCCGGTATCAACATAAGCAGCAGCTGAAAACGCTCGTTTAGGTTTTACACTGGTTGGAGGAATAGACAATAGATACTTATATGCTGTTTCTAAGTGATATCCACTAATTCATCCATTTTCAAACAGGCTTATTTCACGTCTAATACTATATTTTGCCAACCCCGATTAATTTTGTATTTGTACTTCACGATCTGGGGATTTCATACTCTTATCAATTTCTAGCTATAACTTTTCCTTTAGTGTCAATTGGGGTTGGGATTGGGAGGTTTGTGGCCTTAACTCATCATCTGTTTGTGATCCTGATCTTCCTTCTTCTTCTTCCGTGTCATCTCGACTTTTAAGTTTTTTAACAATACACTTTATTTGCTTCCAAACTAAAGCCTGTGTAGAAACTGGAAATAAGTCATGCCATTCCAAATCCGATAATAACTGATTTTCATCATCTTTTCATGGATTTTGTAATTAATTCAACACACCAGTCAAATCATAACTTCGTCGTTGCTTCATACGTTCCACTAAGGATGTTTTCATTTTTTGGCAAGTGTCAGCACTTGCCAAAAAATGATTATGCTAGATAGCTGTTTTATAAGAGATTTCAAAGCGGAATCAGCTGTGCATCAATTAGCATCTCGCCGACAGATTGCTTCTACTGTCAATTTAATTGGGGTCAGCACATCAACAATTTTATTTACCAATTCAAAATCAACTTCTTCCAAACGAATTGGATGATTGAGATCTATAAGAGCTTTTTGAATGAAGGTTTTTAAAAGATAAAATCGCTCCAGCATTGTTAAAAGACTATTCCACCTGGTTTTACAGTCCAAAAGAAGTGACAGCTCTTTTCCATGTTCAATTTTCATTTATTTTTAAAGTACTGTTTCATTTTTCAATCGTGATCTTTTGAAATACACTCTACAACTTTGCGGATTTTCTTTATCAGCTCATTAATGTTTTCATCTTGTGTTAACTCTGGTATGTGTTATAGCGCAAGGTCATTTTGTGACATTAAGATTAAGTCTGATTCTGGAATGTCTAAGTCTTCTAAATGTTCATCATCATGGATGTCGTCCATATGATCAACAGCCACAGGTGGTTCATTTATAGTATCATCTGAGGTAGAGCTGTCTTGCAAATAATTATGTTTTTCATAAAGCCAGTATCCAGGGAAATATCAAATATACTTAGACGCTCTTTCAATATACGAAGACAATTTTCAGCCATACTTTCATACTTCCATAAATAGGAACAAGTCCTAAATTCCAAATTTTTTTTATATGAATGAACGTTGGCAGCCATGTATGGTTTATTGGATGTTGAAGTCCACTTGTCGAAAGAAAGACTAAATCTTTCACCTGCACTTTTAAAATGTTTCAATTCTGCAGTTACTTGCTTTCTGATTTTTTCACTGTAATTCATGACACGTTTTTGAATGGTGACGGCTGACTTTGGTAAATCCGTGTATTTTGCAAAGACAAATTTTTTCGAATCATCTGAAGCTATGAATATACTGAATGGAAATCCATCTAATGCAATCATTCTTGCCAAAACATCATCGAGGCTATCGTCAGCACTTTTAGTAAAATAATCATTTAACTTTCGCTTGGCTGGCGGCGGTGCTGTGTTCAGATTATCAGAATCTAGACTTGTTGAAGCTGATATAAGCTTGATGTTATGTTTTGATGACAAATGTGTATGTAATCCCTTAGTCGATCCATCCAAAGTCTTGAGAATGGCTGAGCATCGGTTACATTTGGCACTATTCCTATCCTTCGCAACTAAAAAATAGCTCCACATTGACGTCATATCACTGTGTTTTTTATGTTTAACAAAGTCTCCCGCCATTTGAAATACTTAATTTCAGATAATTGACTTTTAAATTTAATTGACGTAGGTCGTGGGTTTAAATTTAGAAAATATCTTGTAATGACCAAAGTTTTCAATATAATTAAGCATATCTTAAAACTGGAAACATATCTTACAACTATACAATAATATAGGTTATCCATCAGAATTCAGACAGGCTTTAATGTCTTCTCATACCTAATTAACCTGTATTATAGATACATTGTAAGAATGATATTTTAAAAGAGTAACTGTGGAGTTTCTTGCCGGATCTTCTCCATAGAAAACGACCAATTTCGAACCGTGCCCTGCGCCAAACTGCTGACGTTTTATAAGTGCCTATGTAGGCCTATATGAAATAAAACATTTTGAGTTTGAATTAATTTTTTTCTTAAAATTCAAAGGCGAGCCAAAAATAAAAAAAAAATCACAAGAAACAGTAGTAGGTATCTCTACTACTATTTTTTAAGAGATAACATAGAGCAATCATGCCAGTAGCGTGCAACCAGTGCACCACGCACCATGAGACCATAAGTCTAGTTTAAGCATATACTAACGGGAACCCGTGTGAAATTAGTACTTCCCACAATATGATTATAAATTAAAGCCTGTCTGAATTCTGATGGATAACCTATATTATTATATAGTTGTAAGATATGTTTCCAGTTCTAAGATATGCTTAATTATATTTAAAACTTTGGTCTATACTGTCGTATAGACCAATTAATACAGCACAATGGAATTACAAATAAAACATATCCGATAAGTTGGTCATCATGTATGTCATTGATATACACTATAAAAAGGAAAGGGCCAAGAATTGAACCTTGCGGAGCACTCATCTTGGCTAAGGATCCTGCAGATGTCGCTCCATTAACAATAACTTTTTGTTGCCTGTTTGATAAATATGAAAGAACAAGGTCAGCAGAACACGAATCCACGAACTCCGTAATGGTGTAATTTACAGATCAGTGTTTTGTGGTCAACGCAATCAAAAGCTTTGGAGAGGTCACAAAATATGCCAATTGCATCCTGAGATTTATCCCATGATTCCAGAATGTGACGGATGAGCGCTACTCCTGCGTCTGTTGTTGACCTACCTTTCGTGAAACCAAACTGCCGACTATGCAGAATTCCATTTGAGTTAAAATATGATAGCATCTGGTCCAGCATGATTTTTTCGTATATTTTGCTTAATGCTGGAAGCACATATATCGGTCTATAGTTAGAGGGATCACTCTTACAACCCGACTTAAAAATTAGTACTACTTTACTATGTTTCATTAAATCGGGAAAATTACCGCTGTCTATACATTAATTAAATGTGCCTGTTAGGATAGCAGCAATTGAGTCAATAATATTACCAAGAACCCTAACAGATGCACTCCATAAGTCATCAGTGTTTGTTATGTTAAGACTTTGGAATGCTTTTTAATTACATCAATAGAAATGGGCTTAAATGAAAATGTTGGTATATCCTTATTGAAGTTTTCCTTTAAAAAAGATTCTGCTAATAATGGCGAAGAATGTAGAGATTTAGTAACCTCTACTGGAATATTGGTAAAGTAATTTTCCAACTTCTCAGCCACTTTTGACTTATCTGAGATGAACTGATCATCGATGTTCAAAGTCAAATCATTCTAACCTTGTTGGTTTGTGTTTCCAGTTTCTTTGTTTATCACCTTCAACACAGTTTTTATTTTATTGTTAGAAATGCTAATTTTATTACTTTCTGATTTAAATTTAGCTTAGGGCGCATACTCTTTTAAATATCTTTGAGTAGTTTCTTACATAATTATGGAAGGCTTCATCGGAAGTCAATGATTTTTCATGGTATAAGTTGTATAAATTGTCTCAGCTTATTCTTATTCCAGCAGTGGCCCATTCATTAAATTTAGATTTATTACTCATTTAAAATTTTTTAACTGGACATGCCTTACTAAATTCGTAGCATAGTGAAGAAAATAATATCCTGTAATTTTCATTGGGGTCATGGGAGTCAAAATTGGCCATTGAAAGATTACTTAACATGTTATCATTAAAAACATTAATTTCTTTTTAGTTAGTGGCCTAAACTTAATAGTCTTATTTAATTGCCGCTTTTTAACCAACCCAAAGGATACTAGTTGACCTGTATGGTCAGACTTAACTCCACTAATTTGAGACGAGTATTTTATGGCACAATTAGTATAAATATTATCTATGCATTGAGCTGATGTTGCTGTTATTCTTGTTGCTTCCTTGTATGTGCATTTTTAGTTAAATGAACCAAACAATGAAGTAAGCTTGCAGTGTTCAGGTGAATTTACTAACAAATCAATATTTAGGTGACCACAAACGAAAACTAATTTATTATCTCTTATAAGCTTAGGTATTTAAAATTTCTCCCATTATCATTAAGAATGATGACAAGTTTGATGCTGGTGGTCTATAAACACTTAAGAAAGTTTGGCCTTCAACTTCTGTACATGTTACCTCACACAAGCAATCAACAGAGCAAGCGGTGATATATTTTTGTTCCTTATATCTAAGAGAATTACTACGTAATATTAAAGTACCACCTCCTACTGAGGACCTGTTGTATGCACTAGTAACAGAAAAATATTAATTTTAAACAACATTCTATCTGGTTTTAGCCAGGTTTCACAAAAACATAAGATATCTATATTATATTTATCTATTAACATTTCCTCATCTAAAATTTTGCCGGAGAAACGATTTATATTCTGATGATATAGTAAAATTGTATTATTATAACTCTCCTTTGTCACATCTAAGGGTTTAAACAATTAATTTAGGTATTATTAGATACCCTAGATAATACTGAATAGTCACTTAACCTAGGATCAGTTAAATTGTCAATAACCCAGTGTAAATTGTAAGCTAACAAAGTAGCCAATGAACTTTCGTCGTAAATTCTAAAATGAATGTCAGGATTGCAATCGGTATGCCCAAAAACCTATTACACGATGTTTGATGCAATATTTTGCAATCGACCACGTTTTCTGAGCAAGCGATATAATGCGGTCGCACTAAGTTCGCCGCGAGCTTAGTGTATTTCGAACAGCAACCGGGTGCACTCATTTTCATCATTTAGCGATAATTTTAGCCCTTACGTTACTTTGCTAATTATACTTAGCAATAAACCCTTGAAGGTTATCAGTGTATTTAACTTAGTAGACACATACGATATCCATATTGAATGTTGGAGAAAAAGTTGCATCCACCAAGGATGCAACTTTTTCTCCAACATTCAATATGGATATCGTATGTATTTTAAATTGGATTTCAAAATGAAAGCCAGATTTGCAATCACCACCCCCAAAAACCCATTACACGATACCCATATCGAATGTGTGAGAAAAAGTTGCATCCGCCATCTTGGATTTTAAAATGGATGCCAGATTTGCAATCACCACCCCCAAAAACCCATTTCACGGTACCCATATCAAATGTTTGAGAAAAAGTTGCACCCGCCATCTTGGATTTTAAAATGAATGCCAGATTTGCAATCACCACCTCCAAAAACCCATTACACGATACCCATATCGAATGTTTGAGAAAAAGTTGCATCCGCCATCTTGGATTTTAAAATGAATGCCAGATTTGCAATCACCACCCCCAAAAACCCATTACACGATACCTATATCGAATGTTTGAGAAAAACCTGCATCCGCCATCTTGGATTTTAAAATGAATGCCAGATTTGCAATCACCACCTCCAAAAACCCATTACACGATACCCATATCGAATGTTTGAGAAAAAGTTGCATCCGCCATCTTGGATTTTAAAATGAATGTCAGATTTGCAATGACTACCCCCAAAAACCCATTACACGGTACCCATATCGAATTTGTGAGAAAAAGTTGCATACGCCATCTTGAATTTAAAAATAAATTCCAGATTTGCAATCACCACCCCCAAAAACCCATTACACGATACCCATATCGAATGTTTGAAAAAAGTCTTCATCATCACTTTCACTTCCTCAAATGGTGCTTTTCGGGAGCAACTGCACAAGGTACTATTAGAAATACCCAAAACGCTATAGGTGTGCCTATAATATTTAAAGAGTTCCCTCGCTTTCTCCAGGATCCCATCATCAGATCCTGATTTCATAACAATGGAACCAACTACAAAGTATACCCTTTCAAACGAAAAAAAAATTCCAAATCGGTCCAGCCGTCTTCGAGTTTGAGGTTACATACATAAAAAAAAGTTTAAGACGAACTGAGAACCTTCTCCTTTTTTTGAAGTCGGTTAAAAAGCAATAATAACATCACAAAATAGAAATACGTACTTTTTATGAGAATGGCTTTTTTTTCGAAAATTTGCGCCAACTTTCTTCTAATAATATTTTTTTTTACATTTTCCCATAATAAAACAAATATTGAACAAAAAAAATGTTAAAGAAATATATATTGAACAATAAAAAGTAATTGTTGGGTATGCATAATAAATCGTACTCAAAAAAATAAAAAATATGACTTATGTTATTCAACGGATTGCTGCAATGCATACGTACACAATAGATCGCGAATTATCGTTACCGGCGAAACGCTCCACGATGAGACGTGACCCCTCTCTGAGCTCCCGTGGACGACTGAATTTTCGACCGGTGTACGTTGCGTATGATTCAAAATAGCGCGCAAATTAGAATAAAAAATTAAAATTAAAACAACCAAGCGACATTTTTGAAATGTTAAAGCTGTAAATGATAGTATGATAATTAGAGAATAATATGAATTGAAGTTTATGAAAAAATTCAACAGTTTACTATCAAAATTCAGCGACGCACGAGCATGTTTTGTAAGGATTTTTGTCCAACTTTATGTATTTTTGTTTAATAAACTATAAAATATTTTTAAATTTTGCCAACTATGTTTGCTAACACATTTATTCTAGTGTTCATTACATATTTTTGTATGGTAATTAAAGTACTATTATAGGTTATATTCCTTTAGTTGTGAAGACCGTTTTGAGTTATTTTACTCGGCGCAGGCTTAATAAAGAAATTTGCCATTTTCCTAATAAAGGGATTTTTGACATTTGAACCACTAACATTAAAGTTCGAAAAAAAGACTGAAATAACAGTTTTCTTTAAAATTTTATTGGGTAACTTAAACAATTAATAATCCGTGTTTCTACCGCGAACACTAACAACACAAGAACATCGGTTTGGCATACTCAAAATGAGTTCATCCAAATCACGCTGTGGAATGGCCGCCCATGTTCGTTGCAACAACAAAAAAAGGTCTTCTTGCGACTGGATACCCTCCATATTCGGCAGAGCTCTTCTTTGTAGCATATCCCATGCATGCTCAATCGGGTTCAAGTCTGGCGACTGAGCAGGCCAGAGCAGGACATTGATGTTAGCTGCGGCGAGAGTCTGTCTTACAACTCTTGCGGTGTGCGGTCGTGCATTATCATGCATTAACTGAAGTAAGGGACCGATTTGCACTTGTAGAGGAACGATGACGTCAGATACAATCGTCTCAGCATAAATTTGAGCGTTGAGGTTGCCTCTGATCCAAATCAACTCAGTTCTTCCACCGATCCAAATACCCGCCCATACCATGATGGTTCCACCACTATAAGGATGGACTTCCTGGCAGGATTTTAATCGCTGTTGGCGTCCAGGGGTTCTCCAGTGTCGTATACGTCTTGTATCCGGTCTCATACCAAAACGAGACTCATCAAAAAAGCACCCGAAACGCCATTGTTCTTCTGCCCAATTTCTGTGTTCAAGAGCCCATTGATATCGAATCCTACGATTGTGCATTGCTATAGGTGGTACCCGTAGCGGTCTTCGGGAATGAAGTTTCACTTCATGCAAGCGGTTTCTGACTGTTTGGTCGCTAATTAAGTTCCCTGAAGAGTGATGAAGCCTCACGGCTAACATCATGGCGGTTATTGTTGGAGCTCTTCGAGTTAAGATTTGAATGTATCGGTCTTGTCTCCGTGTGGTGCAGCGATACCGTCCGCCATGGCGCTCAGCCACGGTACCAGTGCTTCGGTAACGTGTCCAAAGTCGACTGATAACACTCTGACTTGTATTCAGAGCTAAAGCCACAGTACGTTGCCGGGAACCAGCTTCTATCATTCCCACGGCTCTGAGCATTTCTTCCCTGCTTAAATGACGTCGCCGCTCCATAATAACGTTGGTTTTAATCAGTAGTAGGGAAACAGTAGCACTAATAATGTCTTCAATGCGTTGTATGTTTTTATAGGGAAAATATTGACAGCTGATTTTCATCTTTTACTCGAATTTGATTAACAGTTCCTGTTTCAAATTATGAAATGCACCAAAAAGGATCCATATAAATTTATAAAATTATAAATTTATTACAAAGCCACATCTCAATCTCAAGAAATCCGCATAAAAATGCTTGATCCCTAGACACTTTTGATGTGTGTATTTTGATTTGAAAGGAGTAACTGTGGAGTTTCTTGCCGATTCTTCTCCATAGAAAACGACCAATTTCGAACCGTGCACTAACTGCTGACGTTTTGTAAGTGCCCATGTAGGACTATATAAAATAAAACATTTTGAGTTTGAAATTCAGGCTTTTTGCCTGTCAACTGCCTTTTTTGGGCAAGTTTTAACTATGATACACTGAAAATATGCAAGCCAATCAAGTGACTTTTTAGCTTAATTGACGATATCTTGTTTAGATTAATCAAAATCTTAGTTAAGTTGATCATCACGACATGAGCGATACTAGTTCAAATGATTGAACGCTCAAACAAGTTTCTTGATTACCCTTAACATGACATCATTTGTAGAAAGAGACAAATTAAAAAAATTATAACTTTAACAAAGTAAGTTAGTTTTGGCAATCAAGCATTTTGTTTACTTCAATAAAGATCATTGAGAGTTTATTAAGTTGATTTGACTTGATAGCATCTATCATTGCAATTAATTGTATTAATCATACAACTTGATCAAATCTTGCGCTAAATGTTTGCGCTAAATAAGTTCTTTGATTGTGTTTATCAAATACATAATAATCTTGGTAGGAGCAACTATGTTTTGACTTGATTGCTACAAATAGGTTTTGTGATAACAACATCAAAATCCCTCAATCAAATAAAATTGGTAGCTGTGAACATTGTGCTTGATAGGCTCAGATGCAAACAAGTTACATGATCAATCTAAACAAAATCTTGATTGTGGTAACTGTTTTTATTTCAGTGTAACTGTGGATGAATTAGGAATGTTGAATTATATAATCTTTTAATGCTTTATTCATGAAAAAAATCCCACCCAAATGCTTATTTAAATACTGATTATTATCTAATTTGAAATTCAAATTCTCTATACAAAATTGGAAAGAAGATTCCACTAATAAGTATTTTAACTACGCATACATAGCATAAAACGTTTTTTATAGTTTTCATTTGAGTCTTTGACTATATTTTCTACAATAACGCTGTACTAATAAACTTTTGTATTATGATATTTAAAAAAAACATTTTACAATGCAATTTTAGCCCTAACATGTTAAAGTCACATACAATATTAATGTCGTATAATGAAGTTAGTCCCTATCTGACTTCTACCAACTAGTAGCTTAATAGTGTTTGAGTAGCTCAATTAATGTGAAAGGGTACGATGGGGCTGACATATCCTTGATAAATGCCCCTAAGCAAAAAAAAAAAAATAAAAAAAAATATTGGCCAAGTGCGAGTTAGACTCGCCCATGAAGAGTTCCGCAAAACTAACTACACAAAATAACTTTGTTTTTCATAGTGTTTGTAAGTATTACAAAGTTATACTTACCGTTTTAGAAAATATGCTATATCTCGAAAACTGCTGACCCGATCTCGTTCAAACTATTTTTTGTTGAAATTTTACATTAATATCTACAGAATACATTTATTTTTTATTTTTCACTCTATTATTATAGAAGTTAGAGGGACAGTTAGTTAGACATATTTTTTTAATTTGGAAGCGTATATCTTTTAAAGGATGGACTTTATGAAAAAGTGGTTGCAGAAACCGCAATGTCATTTTTAAAGACCTTTCTATAGATACCACATACGCATAGTTTTCGTAAAAAAAATATGAGTTTCAGTTCCACGTATGGAGAGCTCTCCATAATATTTTTTTCTTTTTTTGAAGTAAAAACTTCTTTAGCGGCGTTGTGTACTTTTTTTGTAATGGGTAAAAAATGTTAAACTCGCGTCAGGACACGTGACCTGATCGAAAATTCGTAAGACGGACGGAGAGTAGACAGCCGGCGCGGCGTAGGAGAGGAAGTATCCCCCTCTCTTTCTACGGCGCGGCGAAAATGTATGCCTGCGCCTGCTGTTTCGTAGTTTTAGAGATTGGCGATGATGGTTCTGGTAATAATGATGGTGAAAAAGTCGTCGAAATTATGGATGAAAGTTGATTTTTCTAAGCTTTTTAATGTAATATAAATTGTCATGTTTGTGTACGATAGCGCAATAAATAAATATTGTATTCTACCACATAAATGATAGTACTTTTATACTGATAATTAAAGCAATTCGTGCAAAATTATTCCCTAACCATTCCAAAATATAAAAAATGCACAACGTTAATATTCAAGTTTTCTCTTCTGCCGGCACTCCCGGAGTGCAACCCTTCGTTTTTTTTCTTTCAATCGGAAAGCGGTTCACAGAATACATTTATTTACCAAGTTTCACATGTATAGTCTTAATAGTTTTGGAATAAAATGGCTGTTACATACTGACGGACGGACAGACAGACATGATGAAACTATAAGGGTTCCGTTTTTTGCCATTTGGCTACGGAACCCTAAAAACCAGTAGCTGGATAGCACGATACCCATGTAAAATTTTTTGGGTTTTGAAAACCGTAACGCGTGTCAAATATATCGACGGCCCCCACGTATACTATCGAAATTGACAAAATGTCATTTTCGTTTTATTGCACTAATGGCAAGTAGAGATAAAGATCTATAATTCTATATATTAATTGTGTACCAATTTTTATTCCTTCAACTGTTTTTTATTTGAACAGAATCGAAGCTGCATAAATTAAGCACATTAAAACATCGAACATGCCGTGTTTCGATGTTATTGGTGGTCAGCGGTACGCACGCGCAGTACGTAACTACCTGTTTCGTCAGTGTTACTCGAAATGTGAGCAAGTACGCACGTGTTTTTTGAAGTTAGGTTAAAGTTAGTTTTTCTTTAATTTTAAGTTCAAAATGAATAGAAGAGGGAAATAAATGGTGGATATGATAAAAAAAACACCATGAAGGTACAACAGAACCTGTTATTTCCACGATAAATGAGGATCAAGCTGGTAAGATTTTCATTATTTTGGGCGTAATTGCGTAATTTAAATGCTAAAATGTAAAAAAATACATAATTTTCTGATGGAACGTATGTAGCGATAATTATTATAGTGGCTTTTTATGAAAAAAATAGAAAATATTTTGATATTTTGAATAATTAATTTTAAAGTATATAAAGTGGTACATTCGATACTATACTTGTACAAAGAGCAAATTTGTTCTATCGAATGTACCACTTTCGATAGTATTGTTTGATATTGGTTCTGAGAAATTTATTGAAAGTGGTAAATTCGATAGTTTTCTCTACTAAGAAGACATCGAATATACCACTTTCGATGTTTTACTACGTCAAAATCTTGCTGTTTCGATGGATTTTGCAATTGTTTTTGTTTTTTTTTTATATTTTCAGCATCTCCTGTGCGATGTCAATTCACCGACGAAGGGTGGAGATATTTAAATAATATTATTGAAGAAAATGACGTGGTTGATGAGTATTTTCTACACAATGATTCCGAAATTGTTGGTTTTGATAGCAATGAATGTACTCTTATTCCATCTCCTAGCTCTGTTCAAGATTTTTATTGTGTAACAAACCAAACTGAACAATTTTGTAACAACGATGCAGTTCAAGAATTTTGTGAAATTCCAAGTGTTAATTATTTGATATCAGTATCAGCTTCTGAACCAGGAACACCCAACACTCACACTGTCAGTAAAAAAAAGACCGTCAAGCAAGATCCGGGTAAGAAAAGAAAGAGGCAAGTTAACCAATGGACTGATGTTCGTAGAAAATTACTGAAAAATTCCGGTCAAAAACATGTCAGCAAAAAGGCAAAGAAATGCCAGCCAAAAACATAAAGAGTCCATGCCTTTTGACTTGAGCAAGCTGAAGTGCTCTATTCATATTACGGAAGAAATAAGACAACTTATTTTCGATAAGTTTTGGAAACTCTCAGACCACTCAAAGCAATGGGAGTATATTAACAAATTCACTAAGAAATTGGAAAAGAAGAGACAAACTAAGGACTACATCAAGAAGAAAGTTTACTACTAATTACTATTTACCTGTTCCGAATGAAGATTGCAACTAGTTCGAACCAATAAAAGTGTGTTGAAAAATGTTTTGTGCCACGTTAGCTATTACAGACCAATTTATTCGTACAGCACAAGAAAAACTTGACGTAAGTGGCACTACGAGAACTGACAATAGGGGCAAACATCTCGATCATCCTAAAAAATTAGACACCGAGATGACCGAAAGTGTCTGTGATCACGTGAAATCATCCCAGCCTATCGAGTCCCATTACAACAGAAAAAGCAGCAGTAAGTTGTACCTGGACCACAATCTAACTTTTGCAAAGATGTTTGCGTTATACAAAGATTGGGATCAATTACAAAACCACAACAATACAGCCCAAACGGAAAGACAATACTATTGTAAACGACAACATGAACGTTGCACTTTATATGCCAAAAAGATTTATGTGATGCTGCTTATAAATCAAAAAAGTAAATTGTCACCATTGTATTCTAGCAGTTTTCCGATATCGGAAGCAAAATATAAAGATTTGTTATCACTTTGTAATGCTGGACATATTCCAAAGCATCCAAAGCAATATCATAATTTTTACAAAACAATCCAAATTTCTCAAATTAATGATGAAGATATTAACGATAAGGACTGACTAGCTATTTATTTTTATCATTATTTTAGTTGTTATTAACTTATTGTGATTGAGGTTTAGAACAAACGTTAAAATTATAGTCATATTAAGTAACTTGATCTCTAATTTTTATCTCTTATCTTAAGGAAGAAATAGAGTGAGATTTTGTTTGTTATTATTTATATACCTAATTACTGTGAAAAATTACAATCTCTTTCAATAATTTATTTCTAGTTTAAGGTTGAAATAGAAGCTCAGGCTAAATATATCTGTCGCAGTGAAATGACGTACCCATAAATTTCACGAAATCCCTTGGGATACCACAAAATCACGGAAAATGTCAAATACTCTTGTTTATTACGTCTTCTTTCTTTAAACGTTTAGTGATATGTCGTTTCACTAAACTAAATCTAGTAAAATACCAAAACAGCGGACGCTAGCGAATAAGATTCGAGTTAAGCTCAGATCAGACGGTAAAAGTTTAAAGGAACCTAACAAAACCTAACGTCGGAGTGTCTTACGTTCGTTGTTCTACCCACAATTTCCATACTTTTAAACTATGGATATTTCGAAGATAAGGCACTCCGAAGTTAGGTTTTGTTGTGAATTAACTATAATAATAATAATAATAAAGAGGTGGTCAGATCATATCACACTTGCTTTACATGGATGATTTGAAAATCTTTGCTCCCAGCAAATTGCAACTGATGGAGCTACTGAAGGTAACAGAAACTTTCAGTAGCGCCATCGGGATGGAATTTGGGGTGGACAAATGTGCGGTCATGCATGTAAAGCGAGGGGAGATTATGGAATCCGTGGGAACTCAACTCTCGGATTCCATACACCTAAGATCCCTCGGCTCAACTGAAACCTACAAGTATTTGGGTATGTCAGAGGCGCTAGGCATCAATGCTGCTTATGTTAAACAGTCATTGAAGGAACGCTTCTTTGGCCGCCTGAATAAAGTACTGAATAGTCTTCTATCAGGCGGAAACAAGGTGCGTGCCTTCAATGGTTGGGTTATGCCAGTATTGATGTATTCTTTTGGCATACTCAAATGGACTCAGACTGAACTTGACACCTTGGACAGGCGGGTCCGCACAACGCTGACTGCAAATCGGATGCATCACCCACGTTCATCGGTGATGAGGCTGTATATTCCGCGGAAGTGCGGGGGTCGTGGCTTTTTAAATGCAAAGACCCTGCACAACCGCGAGGTATGCAGCCTTAGAGAATATTTCCTAAAAGCTGACGTGGGTATGCATCAGGATGTGGCAGCGGTGGACAAAGGCCTCACCCCGCTCTCCTTAGGTAACGAGAATTGGCGCAAACCTGTAGTATTAGATACTTATGACCGCAGAGAAGTATGGCAGAGCAAGGAGCTTCACGGACGCTATTACCGAGCCCTTCATGGGTCTGAAGTAGATTTATTAGCGTCCGTAGCTTGGCTACGTTTTGGTGACCTCTTCGGGGAAACCGAAGGTTTTGTCTGTGCGATTATGGACGAAGTTATGATGACGAATAACTATCGGAAATATATTGTGAAGGATGGTACGGTAGACATATGTCGGGCATGTCACAAACCGGGAGAATCCATTCGTCACATTATCTCCGGTTGTTCTCGTCTAGCTAACGGAGAATATTTGCATAGACACAACCTCGTAGCCAGGATTATTCACCAGCATCTTGCTCTTAAATACAATCTTGTGGAATCAGAAGTACCATACTATAGGTATGTGCCCGACCCAGTTCTCGATAATGGCAATATTACACTGTACTGGGATCGGTCTATCATCACTGACAGGACTATTGTTGCCAATAAGCCTGACATAGTGGTGATAGACCGATTAGAGCGTTGCACAATGATTGTTGATATAGCAGTCCCCCATGACGAGAACCTCGTGAAAGCTGAGATAGATAAAAAAAATAAGTATCTTGACCTGGCACGCGAGGTTGTCGACATGTGGGATGTGGAGACAGCAATCATTGTGCCGATAGTCGTCACAGCCAATGGTATAATAGCCAAGAGCCTCGACCAACATCTAAGGAGGCTCTCGTTGGGCAGCTGGATCAAGGGCTTGATCCAGAAAGCAGTGCTCCTGGAAACGGCGCGTATTGTGAGGAGGTTCCTCTCTATGGAGCCCTGACCACCGGTAGCTTGGACCCTGTTCCCGATACCGGTGGGCTACTATTTTTTATATTTTTAAATGTTTTTATTTTATATTAATATTTAAAAATGTAATTTATATGTACATATATTAAATAAATGGAATAATAATAAAAATAATATTAAAAACTTTATTACCAAAAAGCCAAATACAGTTGGTCCATCACAATAAAGAGAAAAAACAAAACAAAATCGACATTTTATAAGGAACAATGCTATTTTTTGAGACAGAGTGTACGTCTGTGTCTGTGCTAGTATACACTGTGCTACAGACACAGGCGCCTTCCTTTTACAGTTTTTTACATTTTTGTGGCAGTTTCTTTAAATATACAACCAAAGTTTAACTTAATACTACAAATCAACTAACTTATATTATAATTTATATTATTAAACTAAAATAAACAAAAAGCAAAGAAAGGATGGGTGTATGTGTGGGTGTGATGAGAGTGAATGTGTCGGTGTGGTGTGGGTGATCTGTGGGTGTATGTGCGGGGGTGTGTATGTATGTTTTGTATGTCATCATATAGAATGTTAATAGGCCTTTTTTGTAAAAAATTCTTCAGTTTCATTGTAGGTTAACTTTTGAAGAAAACAACTAACTATAGCTTTAAATTTAAATTTCGGTAAAGAATATATGTTGTAGGTTTCATTAATACTATTATAAAGACGAGTGCTAAGATACGGATAGCTTCTCCTCCCCAGAGCAATCTTGGTGGTGGCAAGCGGGCATACAGGATCTTTACGCCGTTTAATTTGCTTTAATAATTTTGGGTCATAGGTCAATGATGAGTGTACACGTAGAGTGATGTTAGTACACAGAGTTGTCGGACAGTAAGTACAGATATATCTTTATAAAGCTGGGTAGTCGAGTATAGGTAAGGTTTGTGAAGCATGACTTTCAAGACAGCTCTTTGGGCCCTCTCAAGGCGAAGTAAATACGTTTTAAATGTACCACCCCAGACACATATACAATAGGTAAGAAGTGACTGAGCCAAGGCAAAATAAACAGTTTTAAGCAGTCGGTCGTCAACTACACTTCTTAGTTTTTTCATGGGAAACAATAGTTTGCGATGCGAACACGCGTAACTGTCACGCTGATATGCTTGTGCCAACTTAATGTGTTATCAATGTGCACGCCTAAATATTTAACACAAGAGCTTCTATTTATACTAGGGCAACTGCAAGGAGTTCGTGTTGAGTGACAACTATGGGCTCGAATGTCTGGCATACTAGGTTGTATAGCAGTGTTCGCTGAAAAAGGGACAAAGTGTGTTTTAGAGACATTTAGCGTTAGTAGATTTAATGAAAGCCAATCCATTACTATGGCAAGAGCATTTTCAGCTGCATGGTGAGTAGATTCCCATGTTTTTCCACTCACGATAAGCGCAGTGTCATCTGCATATACAAGTATCTGGCAGTGTGGGATTGACAGCTGACACAATCTGTTAACAAACAGAAGAAAAAGGGTAGGCCCCAGTACGCTGCCTTGTGGTACGCCAAAGGTTAGCTTGACATCGTCACTGATGTAGTTGTCTACCTTAACTCGTTGGTAACGGTTTGTGAGATAATCACGGAAGAGGTTTAGAGCGTTATTTCTTATTCCTAGGCTTTCTAAACCACGCAGAAGGATAGGAGTAGAGACCGTGTCAAAGGCCTTGGCTAAATCGAGAAATATACCTATTGTTTTAGTCTTAGAATCAAGATTATTCACAATTTGGTTTGTCAGTTGAAGAACAGCATCCTCAGTTGATACGCCTTTTATTATTTTGTATTTTTTACGTATTTTAATAAAATATTTGACATTTCATTTGCATGTAAGCTAAAAGCTGTTTAAATATTATTTGTGTTTCTTAATTCTTTATTTTTTAATACATATTTCTTGATTAACAATGTCTGATTGTGTTTTTCTTTATTTGTACTAAATACCCCACAAAAGTTAAGATTTTGCATATTGAAACTAGTTTAATAATATTTTGACTTGAGCATTGTAACAATCAACACAATCGAAAGTACCACATTCAATAATTAACTAGAAGATTTTGTCATAGAACACCCTCGAAACTGACACATTCGATAAAAAAGTAACCAGCGGTAACCAAGTAAAGTATCGAATGTGCTAAATTAGAAAAAGTATAATAATTATTAAACACATTAATAGATGGTATAAAACAGTCAAACTTTCCAATTATAATACAGTTGTAATATTGAATATTCGAATTTAAAGTTTCATAAAAATCAAAATCTAAACTTAGAATCGCTCTCCTGTAAACTAGAGGATTTTAAGTTTCGATAGTTTACGTGGGGACCGTCGATATATGCTAGCCAGAAATAACAGCTTATTCTCTAGAGCTCCAGCGGCACAAAAACGTGCCAGTAAACCAGTATTAGTTGAGCCCCGCTGGTATACGATAAAAGCCCGCCCGCGGTGCTTGACGGATGCTTGACGTAAATATGGCGGTCCTTGAGAGGTTAACGAGCTTTCCAAGGCACGGGGAAATTTTGATATGTTAATTTGATCTCCTCATCTACGGACTGACCTCGGCTAGCCTTGCTTAACCTAAAAGATCAACCCGTAAGCTGTCATTTTTTTGCACATAAGCAATTCAATTTTTCGATTCCAAAATCAGTTTCAATCCAATTCATAAACAACTCCGGCTAATAAATCGGCTGGATCTAGCTAAACTAAACACGCAAAACACATGACGTGTGAAAGTGTTATTCATAACCAATTTACAAAATAAATATTTCATTTCATTTCTGGCGTATTCTTCATCGTATAGTCGTACAGCAATATTCTGCCGGCTCATGCCGCTCTTAGGTAATACATAGCTACATCTCATAATTCTGTTAGGTAGATAATACTGGCCTCATCTAGTTTAAATTTACGAAAAAAAAATGACGAGTCGTCAAAGTGTTTTTAACGATTTACAAAATAAAGATCATAATCACCCTGTCTACACGTTGTATAACCTTGTAAATACTATTTCATATAAAATAACCGCGTGTCTCAAACTGTGTAATGAAATGAAATATTAATATTTATTTTATTAAAATTGGTTATAAATAACACTTTATCACGTAATTTTTTGTGTTTTAAGTTAAGCTAGATGAAGCCAGTGGCCTCTGTGTGCTGTGAATATATACACATAAGACCAATCAGGTTTTAGAGCAAGAGTGAACAGGCATTTTCTGGGTCCGCTCGTTTCATCGATCAGTCAGATTTTTTGTGAAACATCTATAGTTTAAACCATCAGGCATGTTCGAGGTTAATCGCGGGTTTATCCGGAATAAAAACATGAATTCGTTGAACGTCCGGCCATAACACTGAGGTATTATTCTGTTTCATCTTCCCCATCATTCACCGCGGAAGAGAACACTGGAAAGAAGTTGGAGTTTCTTGTTATCATCGTGTTCACTGAAAGAAAATAGTCGACTTCTAACCTCTTCCTATTCCACTTTTTATTGACTTTGAGTGATTTATTACGGGTTTTATTCAAATTGCGACGTGAAAAATATATAGTTGTTCCCTTTTATTTTTCTAAGTCACTACTTTGTTTTGTAGGTTACAAAACTTTCATAAATATCATAATGAAATGAAATGAAATGAAATATTTATTCTGTAAATTGGTTATAAATAACACTTTTACACGTCATGTTTTTTTGCGTGTTTAGTTTAGCTAGACGAGTCCGGTATTTCCTAACTGACTACTCTGAGAAGAAACACCGAAACAAACTCAGAGGTCAAAGTCTCTTTTAAAGTCCAGACAATTTGTATTTGTATATGAGAAGCATGTAGGTTCATGTCTGTGGTATTCTTTTGAGGAAATAACCACGCAAATTTGAGCGGACCTGTCCAGACAGTGCAAGCATTTGTCAGTTATCGTGTAGCTCAACTTAGAACTTAAGGAGCTCAACAATTTGACGAACAATACCAAAGTAAGGACCTTTGGTAGGCCACACTAGAACTCAAACTGCTTGACATCATTAAATAAATTATAGTGAAAGCAAAAACAATGAAGAAAGAATAACCTAAATCGTCCTCACATTTACAATAATTAAATAATTATATATAAAAAAAAACAACAATATAAAAAAAAACAACAAACAAAAACAAAAATTAATAGGTATATACAATACTTGAGAAAGCAAAATTTTAATTAATCAAAAATAAATCATCAATCATAATTTTAAAAAGAAATAAAAAAGGCACACGTATATCACTGGAGCATCTCATTCCCAAGCCTTCTTGTCCTCAATATAATCTTTAACACTGTAAAAAGCTTTCTGACATAGTTTACGTTTTATCAATAATTTGAATTTATTAATACTTAGTTTTTGAATATGGCTAGGAATTTTATTATAAAAACGTATACATTGGCATCTAAACGAACCACCTATTTTTTTTAACCTTGTTTTAGGAATGACATATGTGTCTTTGTTCCTTGTATTTACACTATGAATATCACTGTATTTTTTAAACAGATTAATATTTTTGTGTGCATACAAGAGGTTGTCATAAATATACTGAGATGGCACAGTCATAATATTAATCTGCTTAAATTTGTCTCTTAAGGAGTGCTTAGGACTTAATTTATAAATTGCACGAATGGCCCTTTTTTGTAATACAAATATTGTGTGAATGTCGGCGGCATTTCCCCAAAGTAAAATGCCGTATGACATCACACTGTGAAAGTAACTAAAGTAGACTAAACGTGCTGTTTCGATATCAGTTAATCCACGTATTTTTCTAACGGCATATGCTGCAGAACTTAGCTTTTTTGACAATTTATCTATATGGGGCCCCACTGAAGTTTCGCGTCCAAAGTTATGCCCAAGAATACTGTGGTATCTTCGGGTTTCAATATTTCGCCCTTTATTGATACACTAGTATTCACTTGTCTAACATGAGGTAACGTAAATTTTAGGAATTTGGTTTTTTTCTCATTAAGAAGAAGATTACTAACATTGAACCAGCTAACTACAGTTGCAAGGGCTCTGTTAACTTCTTCAGTAACCTGCTGTTGACGTTTGATTTTAAATAAAAGAGAAGTATCGTCAGCAAATAGCACTATGTCATGATTTTTGATCAGGTACGGCAAATCATTTATATAAATAAGAAACAAAAAGGGACCTAAAATTGAGCCTTGGGGGACCCCCATTTTGACCACAGTTCCCGGCGATCTTTTGCCGTTCACATCGACTCTCTGAATCCTTTCACTCAAGTAAGAGGACAAAAGATTCAGAGAGGTGTCCCGGAATCCGTAGTAGTGCAGTTTCCTGATTAATGTCTCATGGGGAACACAGTCAAATGCCTTGGACAAATCACAAAAAATGCCCAACGCATCGCACTTATCTTCCCATGCATTATAAATGTGTCCTAAAAGTTCAACACACATTCTAATCAGTTGTTGAACGACCCTTTGTAAAACCAAATTGTTTATTATGTAGCAATTTGTGTTTATTAAAATATCTTTGCATCTGCATTAAAATAATTTTCTCAAAAATTTTACTGAAAGTGGGCAGTACAGAAATAGGTCTATAATTAGTAGGGTCAGATGTACTACCCGATTTAAATAGTGGGATTATTTTACTATATTTCATTAAATCAGGAAACTCACCGCAATCAATACAATTATTAAATATAACAGCTAATGTAGGAGCAATAATGTGTATAATGGACTTAGTAACATCAACAGAATTACCCCACAGGTCTGCAGTCTTTTTAACATTCAAAGAATTAAAAGTTTTAATGATGTCATTAGAAGTAACATATTGGAATTTAAACTCTGAACTACAAACTGGAACATTTTTTTTAAGTAGTGTTTCTGCAGCAATGGTAGATGATTTTAGCGACTTGGTTGTCGATACAGGAATGTCAGTGAAAAAATTTTCAAATTCTGTGGCGACTTGTGAATCTAATGTTATTATATTATCATCAATAGTGAGGGTGTAATCACTATTTCGGTTGCAAGACCTTCCCGTTTCGATTTTTATAATATCCCAAGTCGTTTTAATTACATTACTACTATTTTTAATTTTAGAACTCAAGTAGCGAGAATTCGCAATATAACAGACTTTTTTAAATAATTTAGAATAGTTCTTAACATATAAATGAAATTCTGCCGAGTTAGTGTAAGACCGCTCCTCATAGAGTTCATAAAGCCGATTTCTACTTTTATAAATACCAGTGGTGGCCCAGTCACTGAAAGAAGTATTAGTATTTACTGAAGCAATTTTGGGAATAAATGTGTTATCGAATTGTTGGCAATATATTTTGAAAAAATCATTATAATGTTTATTAGGGTCCTCATTAGTTAACAAACAGGGCATTTTATTTAAGAGTTTAGTTTTGAATGCTTCCAGGCGATATTTAGTTTTTGGATTTACAGTGATATTCTTTTTTAATATTTTATTGACTTTTTTTGGTAAAGTAATTAATTGCCCACAATGATCAGAGTCTATTAAATTAATGATTTTTTTGTGAGTCGGTACAACATCCGTAAAAATATTATCTAAACAAGTGGCACTAGTAGGAGTTATTCTAGTGGGCTCCATAAATAGGTTTACAAGATTGTATGATTGGAATAAACTAATAATGTTAGTGCTCAAACCAGAATTTTCTAATAAATTAATATTAAAATCACCACAAACAATGACATATTTACTCGAGTTACAGATTTTATGCAAAACTTCATCCATTACTTTTTCAAAGCAATCTTACAATCCTGAAGGTGGTCTGTACACACTTAATATAATAAACTGCTCCAATTCAATACACGCTATTTCAATAGATCGTTCAACAGAGAGGCTCACAATATCCATTCGGTTCCTGAATTTAAGATTATTACTTATTAAAATTAAAGAGCCACCATGTATAGCATTCACTCTGCTGAAAGAACTACCAACCTGGTAATTATTATAATTGAAAATAAATTGATGGCTTTGAAGCCAATGTTCAGTTAGGCAAAGAATATCAATATTGTTAAAATTAAGAAAAAACTCTACTTCTAAGTCTTTGTTTAAAAATCCTTGAATATTTTGATGTACCAGGTTAATAGTATTTATTGATTTTAAAACTATATTTGTGTCCTCTTTGCAGTTTAAAAGTTCATTACTGCTAGAGATTCCCTCTGTTGTCAAAATTTCTAATTTAAATTCTCAGTAGTAAAATTATTTGCAACCAAGCAATTGGTTGAGTTATGTAAACATAATACACATTTTAGTGACATACATATTTTTAAGACATACGTATTGTATTTTTATTTGAATCTGATGTCTTTGGTATTATAATAACGTTTTCCATATTCAAACAAGATACAATGTCTGTTTGTTTTAAACCAGGAAGACAATGATTGCATGTAAAATTTTGCTCACGTCCCGTCCCTTACATTAAGGGTTTAGCTGAGTTCCAGCCATTACGGCATCATGTCTCGGGACTCTGATCATCTTAAGGTCATCATTACATGGAACCGTTAAACTTACTTTAACTTCTTACAAGTTTTGAAGAGAGAGAATTGGTTAAGCATTATTACTTGTAAAGCACAGTAAGTAATGTTAAGGGCCTATACTACCTCAAATGGCTTAGCATGATCCTCCGTTATGTCGAAAATACTACAGCAATAATTTTGAAATAAATATATGGTAAAGTTAAGGATTAATTTTAGGTACTATATTTGACGAAAACAAGATTCCATAAAATTTTCTTGATAGAAAAAAAATCCAAATTTACCTTCAAACCGAACAATAAACCGCTGGTATTAAAAAATAACTTCAAATGAGATAATGAAACTTTGCATATTAATTGAACTAACTATAAAGCAGGTCTTATGTTATTTACTTTTTTTTAATTACCATTATTTTCACCGTAAAAAGAAATAAATTAATTATCGTCTTGGAGTTTCCCTGCCACCCTGTCTCGCTTGCTTGCGTGACCGCGGTCAGTAGTGTGCGAGCGACATAAAGAGTGAGAAGCGCTGAGGTAGTATAGGCCCTTAAATGATGATGATTTAAGACGCAATGCCAGTGTGGAGCCCCTGTACAAAATATGGCCTACCTCTTGTCATGTCCATCGTGCACGGCCATCTGCATCTTGCAGGATCTTAACGAGGCCAATACCAGCTGTAAAGATAGCTGCATCCTGGTCCAAAGACGTTTGAGCATAGACTCGAAAAGAAGAAGAATGATTTACTATGTATTGTCTTTTCTTGTGATTATAATTTTAGAAATTGAGTAAAACGTAAACTGTACTAATAGTATAGGTACAGGTAAAATGCTTTGTTAGTTTAGTGGTCGCAATAGCTATATTGTGATCATGAGATTCTGAGTTCAATTTCCAGTTAAGATGTAATATGGGGCTCGAAATAACTGTTGAAATATGGTTGCGTGTATACGTCCATCTCTGCTCACTCCTTCGAGGTATATATCCTTGATGTTTTATAAAAAGTATTTGTGAGTTGATCACTAAGTATATATACCGTGAACCGCATTTAGAATCTTGCTCGAAACCTAATAGGTCGTTTTTTCGCTCTAGACAGATATCGTCATCGTTAGTGATATATTGAAGGGACTAAGTATCATGACACAGCCGTTTTAGCAATAGAAAAACTGAACAAGCCTAATAAAATTGAGAACCGCTGACGAGTAGAATATACTATTTGCTATGTATTTATGCAACGTGTAACAGAATAAACGCAATTCTCGAAAGTAGTTGGTTCAGAGTCGGCTTCTGAATCGATTTCCGTCATAAAAAATAGGTGTTAACTTTTAATGGAAAAATCTATAATTTAACTTAAAATGAAAACACAGTATCATGACAAATTAATACAATCCTTAATTCAAGGAAATGCGCTCGTGTGCGTGTCGGCCGCTAATATTGCATGACTGTATGCATCTGCATAAGGATATTGTATGACGCACTATACGTTTTGCGTTTAATAAGGATAACTATTTTATAAAAAAATGTCTAGGTTTGATTTCAATTTATTTAGTTACGGATGTTGTTTTAGACTTATAATTTAATATTCTAATTGGGGTGTCTGAGGTATTGCGCTTAATCTGTTACACCTTGTATATTAACAAATATTTGCTAATTTCAACATGAAAGTTTTCCAACGTACGGTTACGAGAATATTTTTAGTCTTTTAGGGTTTCCGTGAAAGGCTGTCACATGCAAGTATTCTCTTTTTTGTCAAGACTTCGCGGAATACAATACTGTCCTCTATTTCGTTAGCGTTGCTTGTTTTTGCTTATTTTTATCTGTACACGATGTTTTTAGTGAGAAACAGTTTTGCAATTTTCTCTGAAAGCTCACAATAGAATTTTGCAAAGAATGCATGGAATCTTTTTTGTGAGTTAAAAAATGAATACCTATCCAAAATTTTCCCCAAAAATATAGCTCGTACAATTCTTAGGAGCATGAATAGAATTCTTTGATTTCTATTCAATATCGCCGGAATATTACGGGCGACCGCTTCGACGAATAAAACTCCCAAAAGTAAGTATCTGTTTTTTCTCAAAAATAAACTCATCATTAAGATTTATGGCGCTGTTCAATCAGTCTCGGTACTGCGAACAATAAATCACGAGAGAAATAAAATCAAGTGAAAAAACCAAAAGCATCAAAAAATAATGAAATAATGTACCTGAATATCATCCTATATAGAGAATAATAATTTAATTCAACAACACAATATGAAAAAGGTCCGAGGCGAATTAGTCTGCAAATGTCCGGGACAAAAATGGCCGCTGTAAAAATGGCGACGGGCGGCGACGGCCCACGACGATAAATAATTTCCAACGTAAACGTTTTCATATGGCGGACGACGTATTGCCATTAACATACTACTTGAGTAGTAATAAGTGGTAACTTTTCCGTACACTCGTTTCCTTGTAAAGTGTTATTTATTTCAGTTGCTATGCTAATGTTAACCTGAAGGGAATGCTACTTTTATGTTTTATTTTATGACGCGTATGTTTCTTGCTAAATAAATGCTTGTTGGACGGGTAATTTTCTGAATTTGAATTTATATTCAGAATTCAGGGGCGTTTATACCACTAGGTATAGGTACCTAATAATGTAATTGCTCAATGTATTCTCCGTTCCACATTAACATAGGTGTTAATGTGGAACGGAGAATACATTGAGCAATTATTTGCTCTAATATTATTCCATTATCTGTAAAGAAATTATTACTCAAAAGCATGCCGTCCAAGTAGATATTTTTTTGTTTGAGTAGATACCTATGTCAAGCCTGGGCTAATTAGGCGCCGCTGTAAGCTATACAGTATTATTAGCTGTGTTCTTATTTAATACATTATGGATTTATTTAATAGATTTTTTGTAGTTATAATAATGTTGTAATATGTATATTTTGTTGCTATTGTGTATACTTGTGGCATGTGCTAATAAAAGAATTTTCTTTCTTTAAATGAATTGCCCAGATTATGAAGTGAAAAAAACTTTGTCCAAAATTCCATTTCAACTTTGGTTCCAACATAAATTCCATCCATCACTCATTAAGTTAAAAGCCGTCATTCCAGCACAATCTTCAATCTACAATGACGCAACTAAAACCCAGTTCATCCTAACACAATAACTTTGTAACTATCAATTGTTAGCATGCGGTGCCGACGCAGCAACGGAACGACGCCCTTATTAATTTATGGAATAAATTACGCCAGTTCAGGTGCTCTAATATTACGGAGGACAGGGAACTGGTACAATTTATATGTTGACCCCGGTGACAACAGGATTACAGAGTTATTGCCGCCGGTGACGGAGGCCCGGGGTACTAGGATTAGGAGGATAGTAAGGGGTGTTTGTTGGCTAAGCAACTTTATTTTGTTAGGCTGACTTATATTAATTAAGTAAAGGCGTAAGACATTTTAATCACTACAGGGAAATCTTGTCATTTCATAAAGCTAATATTTAATGTGAAATTGAGAATACTTGTGTGTGCATTCTAAATAAATATAAATTTATAATAAGATATACAACGTACATTTATGTATTATTATATACCTGAATCTTGGTGCCTTGAGTTTTCTTTTTTGCAGGCTCTTATAAAACGGTGTTCCTTCAATAACCCTTTACGTACCGGGGTCACGGTAATGGGATAAGTCCCACGACCCCGGCAGGCTTCGGCCCTCTACAGGGGGCTCGTCATGTTGCTGACGCTCTTAGGTTCGTTTTTGATTAGTAAATACATTGTCATGTGTTAAAATTGGTATATACTATTCTCTCATGCCTATAAAAACCAATTATGTATGTCAATCATATGAGTATCAATTATATTTTCAAAAGAGTAAAGATGGAGTTTCTTGCCAGTTCTTCAACATCACCAATTCAAATCATGCACTAGCTTCAAACGTTTTATAAGAGCCTATGTGATTTTTTAACTTTTAGTACTCAATGGTGTTGTTTAGTAGAATGCCACTGACAACAGTGCGGGTAATATGATAGGTATATAATATAAATATATAACAATGCTGTCTGAATCATAATGGTGATACTGCAACTACCACAGTGGTAAATAAACTGAATGAAAAAATTAAAAATATAACAATAATCAAGGATTCGCAAAAAAAAAATTTACAAAAAATAGAACCGACTTCCATACCAAAACACTACAAAGGCAAAAATAACTTTAATTTAGGTAGTCGGTGTTATTGGTTTTGGATTTTCTTTTTTTTTTCACACCGTTTTCCGAAATTAAAGTTATTTTTGCCTTTGTAGTGTTTTGGTATGGAAGTCGGTTCTATTTTTTGTAAAAAAAGTTTTTTTCACGCTTTTTAGTGGGTCGGTTTGTAATTTATCTAGTTACAAAAGCCATAATGTCAACAACTTATCACCTTTTACAAAATATTGCTTTTCCCGATGCATAGCCGTTAATTTTTGAGGAGTTGTCCTGGTACTTGACCATCAGCTCTACATCACCATACTCGTATGTATTGCGACGAGCCTAAAGTGTTTAACATCCGTACTCAAGTAATCGAATCGCAATCCATGAAATACTTATTATTGAGTAGTTTCAGTGGCCATCTGTGGTCTTCATCATCAGTTCAACTTCCCCAAATGGTACTTTTCGAAAGCAACCGCTCTAGGTACTATAAGAAATACCCAAAACGCTATAGGTGTGCCTATAATATTTGAAGAGTTCCCTCGATTTCTCCAGGATCCCATCATCAGATCCTAATTTCGTAACAATGGGACCAACTAGAAGGTATACCCTTTCAAACGCAAAAAGAATTTTCCAAATCGGTCCAGCCGTCTCCGAGTTATGAGGTAACATACATAAAAAAAAAAAAGTTCAAGACGAATTGTAAACCTCCTTTTTTTCAAGTCGGTTAAAAACAAAAAGAGTAAAAATGGCGGTAACATACTGTGTGTGTTGTGAGAAGTGAGTTGTAGCGAGTGTGTTTTCAAAAATGAAATATATCGACGCTGGAAAGGAAAAATTATCCAAGCGACATTTTTGGCCATTTTGAGTTATATACATTGTTGGAATCGCCTGATTTTTTCGCGTTGTTTGGTCTTACTCACGTCCATCTACGACGACTTTTGATGTCGCTTCGACATTTTGAAGTTTGCGAGAGTTCATTTCTTTTTCCTTACTAAACGACAAAATTTTCGAGCATTTTTGAAAATTTGGTGGTGGTCGTAATTGTGAAATGCTAAATTTGCCTTTGGTCAAGTTTGACATTTCTGTTCTTACAGTAATTACTCCACTTAGTTAATTTTTCCAGTATCTGGCAATATAGTGTTAGGCGCATAGTATATTTTTTCCTCAGAAAGGATTTGTTCTTTTATCACTTAGGTAATTTTGACTTATTTGGTTTGTTTCCTACATGGCGTTTAGTTGAAAGGGGTGCAAATGAAATCGCAAGTATTCTCCACAGTTACATAATATCTGTGGATGAAAGAGAAAATATAAAACACCTTCTTCTATACTGCGACTGTTGCCCTGGGCAAAATAGAAATCGCACTGTCCTAGCCATGATACATTCTACTTTGCAAGAGTGTAATAATTTTCAGACGATACAAATTAATTATTTACTAACAGGAGACACATATATGCCTGTTGACAGTGTACACGCCGTTATAGAGAACAACCTTAAAAAAACTATAATTCATGCGCCTTCGCAATGGTACACTGTATTTGCTACGGCAAGAAAAGAACCTTTTCCGTATGAAGTTTTTATTTAGGAAATTTTAAGAAAAAAATATATATTAAATTAATATTTAGGTTGATTTGCCTCAACTTCCACATGTTTTTAGGGTTCCGTAGCCGAATGGCAAAAAACGGAACCCTTATAGTTTCGACATGTCTGTCCGTCTGTCTGTCTGTCCGTCCGTCCGTATGTCACAGCCATTTTATTCCGAAACTATTAGGACTATACATGTAAAACTTGGTAGGTAGATGTATTCTGTAAACCGCTTTCCGATTTTAAGAGAAAATTTAAAATATATTTAAAATAAAGGGGGCTCTCCATACATGGAACTGAAACTGAAAATATTTTCTTTTATAAAACCTATACGTGTGTGGTATCTATAGATAGTTCTTTAAAAATGACATTAAGATTTTTAAAATGACTTTTTCATAAAGTTAATCGTTTAAAAGATATACGCTTCCAAAGTGGTAAAATGTGTGTCCCCCCCTCTAACTTCTATAATAAGGAAGTGAAAAATCTAAAAAAATCATATGTCTGTAGATCTTAATGTAAACTTTCAATCAAAATTGGTTTGAACGAGATCGAGTCAGCAGTTTTTGAGATACAGTATATTTTCTAAAACCGCAAATATAACTTTGTAATTCATACAAATACTATGAAAAACAAAGTTATTTGGCGTAGTTGTAAAAATTGTAAATAAGCTGGTTTTAAGAAATTTGTAAGGCTTTTTTTTTGCAAATAAATATATTAAGCATATTATTTTTATTATAGTTACTACGGAACCCTTCATGGGCGAGTCCGACTCGCACTTGGCCAATTTTTTTTATTTTGGTAAGGCAACTTTTACTCTTCTGAAAAAAGATATATATTACATTTTTACCGTACCTTCCTTAATCAAAGCTTGTCGGTTAGTAAATTTTTATCGTTTCTACTTTTAGGGAAAATTTTACTAAGCGACACTAACTTTAAAACTAAGCATTATTGAAGTGAAAATTTCTTTAGCAGCGCTGAGCACTTTTTGTGTGGGTAAAAACTGTTAAGCTCGCGTCAGGGTCACGTGACCGATCGAAAAGCGTAAGACTTTTTTTAAGTGAAATCTTCTTTAGTATCGTTGTGATTTGAAAGTTAATGAAACGAAAAAGCGTGTGGAGTTCAGGGAGGTGAGGGGTAAGGGGGGTCCCGTGTGGGAGCGGGGTGGGGGAGGGGGTTCTCGTGGGGAGTTGAGGGGGGAGTTGAGGGGGGAGTTGAGGGGGGAGCTGAGGGGCGAGTTGAGGGGCGAGTTGAGGGGCGAGTTGAGGGGCGAGTTGAGGCGCGAGTTGAGGGGCGAGTTGAGAGGCGAGTTGAGGGGCGAGTTAGGGAGCGAGTTGGGGGGCGAGTTGGGAGGTGAGTTGGGGGGCGAGTTAGGGGGCGAGTAAGGGGGCGAATTGGGGAGGGTGTTGGAGGGCGAGTTGGGGAACGAATTGGGAGGCGAGTTGGGGGACGAGTTGGGGGGCGAGTTGGGGGGCGAGTTGGGGGCAGAGTTGGGGGCGAGTTGGGGGGCGAGTTGGGTGTCGAGTTGGGGGCCGAGTTGGGGGCGAGTTGGGGTGCGAGTTGGGGGGCGAGTTGTGGGGCGAGTTGGGGGTCGAATTGGGGGGCGAGTTGGGGGACGAGTTGGGAGGCGAGTTGGTGAACGAATTGGGGGCGAGTTGGGGGATGATTTGGGGGGCGAGTAGGGGTGCGAGTTGGGGTGCGAATTGGGGGGCGAGTATGGGGCGAGTGGGGGGGCGAGGGGGTGGGCCAGTTGTGGGACGAGTTGGGGGGCGCGTTGTGGGATGAGATGGGGGGCGAGTTGGGGGGCGAGTTAGGGGGCGACTTGGGGGGCGAGTTTGGGGGCGAGTTGGGGGGCGAGTTTGGGATCGAGTTTGGGGCGAGTTGGGGGGCGAGTTGGGGGGCAAGTTGGGGTGCGAGTTTGGGGCGAGTGGGGGGGGGCAGTTTTGGAACGAGTTGGGAGGCGAGTTGGGGGATGAGTTGGGGGGCGAGTTAGGGGGCGAGTCGGGATACGAGTCGCGGGGCGAGTCGGCGTACGAGTAGGGGGACGAGTCGCGGGACGAGTTGGGGGACGAGTTTGGGGGCGAGTTGGGGGGCGAGTTGAGGGGCGGGTTGGGGGCGAGTTGAGGGTCGAGTTGAGGGGTAGGTTGGGGGCGTGTTGGCGGGTGAGTTGGGGGGCGAGTTGGGGGACGAGTTGGGGGGCGAGTTGGGGGACGAGTTGGAGGCGAGTCGGGGGGCGAGTTGGGGGGCGAGTTGGGGGCGAGTTGGTGGACGAGTTGGGGGCGAGTTGGGGTGCGTGTTGGGGGCGAGATGGGGGACGAGTTGGGGGGTTAGTTGGGGGGCGAGTTGGGAGGCGAGTTGGTGGACGAGTTGGGGGCGAGTTGGGGTGCGTGTTGGGGGCGAGATGGGGGACGAGTTGGGGGGTTAGTTGGGGGGCGAGTTGGGAGGCGAGTTGGGGGCGAGTTGGGGAGGAGTTGGGGGCGAATTGGGGGGCGAGTTGGGGGACGAGTTGGGGGGCGTGTTGGCGGGCGAGTTGGGGGGCGAGTTGGGGGACGAGTTGGGGGGCGAGTTGGGGGGTCAGTTGGGGTGTGAGTTGAGGGGCGAGGCTATTTTTAGGGTCATACATACATTTACAAGCATCATATAATTGGCCGCGGGGCGTGCGGCCGTCAGCGGCCTAGTACTACTATATTATAGATTATCTATGTACTAGTGCTAGGAAGTAGTATATCTATGTAGGTACCAGTACTAGGTAGTATTCGGAAGTATTTGATGATTGTGACGCTAGTGGGCATTTAATAAGCGTCTTGAAAATATTTCCAAACTTGCACTTGTATTCATGACTGTACCATTTTAAAATTGAACGCGCTTTTTCGATATATCATATACTGAAAAACAAATTACGAAACCGATTGTCCCTTAAAATGCTGTTAAGTTTGATGATGACACGAAACGTGATGGTGGATCTTGCGTTACGTTTACTCCATCTGTCTCCATCTCCAAAAATGTTACAGTTATATAATGTAAACATGTATGACTTTCAGAATTCCGAAATTTCAAATGAAACGCCAAGTCGGGATTTAAGCGATTTATTTAAAATAATTGATAATGTGGATTGTTAATTAAGTAAATTCTATTACAAAAGTAATTAAAATTAAGTTATATTTTATTTACCTTAATAAAACGGGAAACTCATTTAAATATTAGCCTTGAATAGCAGCAAGAAACAGGGTTTTTTGAAGTGAAAACTTCTTTAGTGTTGTTGTGATTTGAAATTTTATGAAACAAAAAAGCGACAGTAAAAAGAGACAGACACATAAATTCATAAGATTTAACGTGGGAGAAAATGAGATAGGAAGCATTATACAGTGTTTCTTATGTCGTGGAAATTTTATATGGGCAAACCAGGACAAACGTATACCTTTGATTTTTCGTAAATTTTTGAAGGATTTTTTGAAGTGAAAACTTTTTTAGCGGCGTTGTGCACTTTTTTTTAATGGGTAAAAAATGTTGAACTCGCGTCAGGACACGTGACCTGATCGAAAATTCGTAAGACGGACGGAGAGTAGACAGTCGGCGCGGCGTAGGAGAGGAAGTATCCCCCTCTCTTTCTACGGCGCGGCGAAAATGTATGCCTGCGCCTGCTGTTTCGAGAGATAAACTTTTTAATGTAATATAAATTGTCATGTTTGTGTACCATAGTGCAATAAATAAATATTGTATTCTACAACATAAATAATAGTACTTTTATACTGATAATTAAAGCAATTCGTGCAAAATTATTCCCTAACCATTCCAAAATATCAAAAATGCACAACGTTAATATTCAAGTTTTCACTTCTGCCGGCACTCCCGGAGTGCAACCCGCATTTTTTTTTTAATAGTTACGTATACTATAATATAGATAAAAAAAAAATCCAAACAAATTTCTAAGAATTAGGCTTTTTGGACCGTTACAAGAATTTATAATTTTTTTTTTCTGAAAATTCAAACTTTTAACAGCTCTACTGTAAAGTTAGTCTGATGTCGCTTGGATAATTTTTCCTTTCCAACGTCTATATGTAATAAGGTTAGATTACTAGTAAGTTTTCTGTTCCATCGTAGTTTACTAGCAAAAACTAGATTTCCATTTCTATTTGGAAATTAATATCATTATTATTTAAAGCAAAAGTGAATAGGCATCTTCTGGGCTCGTTCGTTTCATCGCAGACCTCATCTATCGCTTACCATCAGGCGAGATTGAAGTCAAGAGTGGGCTCATAATGAATAAAAAATAAAATCCTAATTGAAATAGTGTTACAAAATAATGCAAGATATAAACTCACAGTAATCTATATATTTATCTTTAAATCTTCTCTACTCGTATAATACATAAAATAGAAGATTATAGGGCAACGTATAGACTACTTTTAATACCGGGATTCCCACGGAATCGGGATTTACTCTGGAAAAACATTCTACGCGGGCACAGCAAGTTTTGTGAACATTTTGCAAACCCATACGTCATGCATATTAAAATTATACCTGATTAAAACCCAAAATAAACTATAAATCTTTCACAACAGAGTGTACTAGCTGAAATAGTGTGATAAGAAGATCATAAAACGAAGTATCTGTGTGAATGGACGGACCTTATAGAAGTTCATTTGTTTAGGGCCCAATTCCAAAGGTAACCAGTTTTTGCTACCGAATCTCTATTATAAACCGAAAGGGAGAATTGACTTTGAATAAAATTTCCTACCCTGCCAATGAATATTTATGTATATGCGAACGCTATGAATTAATTTTGCAAATAACCTCTTATTCAAACAATGGGGCGTTAGAATTGAAAGCTTCAGCGGAAAACAGTGAAGGGAGTGTTTATTAGTATGCTAAAATGGCAGCCATTTGTCGTTGATACAAGGTATGTACATATATTATATAAAAGCATCCACGAAAACGTTACGATACCTCCCCCTCTTTGCGTCATATTCCTCATTATTCAGGGTCGTGACCTGCCTTCTGCATCACTCTCTCACCTTTGATATTTCTCCAATAGTTTTTGTCTCTGGCGGAGTGGAAGGTGTTGTGAACTGTAGAGTCGAGAGCGGTGCGGATCTGGTCAGACCAACGTATTGGGCTGCGTCCATGAGGCCTTTTCCCGTCTACTTTACCGGACACGATGAGTTTCTAGCAATGTGATCGATGTTTTCTTGGACAGATGACATCCGCGAGGAGACCGTTTAATTTCCATAAAATGGGGTACATATTTTTCATTCACTTATGCACTTACTCCTAATTTTCCTTTTCACTGTATAGTAAATTAACTAACTAATTATGACTCGCCAGTACACAGGTAAGCTCTAAGAGGCTTTCGTATATGACAAAACATTTTTTTTTAATTATTGTGTAATGTGTATTGGATAAAATAAATAAATAATAAATATATAGATACTAGTGAGCAAATAATGCTGAAAACCACGAAATAATTTAAAATCTTAAACTTATTTTTTTTTGCAGTATCAAAACGTTACACAGATTTCATAAAAAACCAGATCGATAAATCTGTAGTCTGATTTATACACTTTTGGAAAATCATAATGTCAAACTTAAGGTCATATCCATGTTCTTAAAATTTTGCTTTTAGAACTACAAACTAATTAACTAACAATCTCACCTAATTTACTTCTCAGAGTTGGGGATTAAAACTTAGGTTTAAATCACATGACATGGATAAGCGTTAAGCGCACTTGAAAATGAGATTACGAATATCTCAACTTTTGGGTTTACACTCTAGATGACAAGCGCAGGTGATTTAATAGAGGACAGATCTAGGTGAATGTGACCTACTCTATATGTATACATATATTCATCAGCTAGTAGACACACGGGGCTTCGCTTCTGTGGACTTAAACGATAAATATAAAACCCACCTTTTTGCAGTCGAGTAAAAATTAACATAACCATACCAAATTTGAAAGAAAAAAAGAAAGCAAAAACGTTTATTGACACATGCCACAAATATACACAAAGTAAAAAAATAAAAAATAAATCATAAAAATCCGCTCAGTACTTTTGAAGAAAGCTTTCAAACAAACAGTAAATATTTTCCGTTAAAATTCGAGAACGGCTACACCGATTTCATTCACCTTTTTAGGGTAGGGAACAATAATGTTTTATTTTCCGCTTGCAGCTGCGTGGGACTTCGCTCCAGTGGACACGATAAAAATATAACCCTCTTTTTGCAGTTGGGTAAAAAGTGCAAGCGTATGTATGTACCTTTCTCAAGCTTCAAGGTACTTACATACAAAATTTCATCCAAATGCACTCAGTATTTTGAAGAAAGCTTGCAAACAAACAATCAAAATTTTCCGCTTCGTAATATTAGAATAGATTGCTGTTAGTATCGCTTAAACTTCACACTGGCTGCACCGATTTCGTTCATCCTTTTTAGGGTAGGGAATAATATTATTTTAGTCTCCGTGAGCAGTGTGCAAATCTGCGGGCTATCATATTATGTGCCCTAACCGACAGCGCCCTTCGCTTTAGCTCATTATCATTTTCCATAGCCGTGGTCAAGACATCACCGAGGTTTTTAATCTTGTATTTTTACTGTACCCGGGTCACGTTTGACCAGTATCTCTCCTGATAGTAAGCAATGATATAGTCGAAGATGAAGCACGCTTGCTAAGAAGTAACCAAATTTCTCTTGACTTAAGGATCCTATATTATAGCTCTCAAGAAATGCAGACTTTGGCAGGGAATTTCACTACACGCAGTACGCACAATAGCACGCATACGCATAATATAGTACCAGTAGCATGGTGTTGTTTAAGTAGCTAGAAATATTCATAGCAATATCTAATCTTGCGTCTATTCCCAAAAGTAAAAATTTTCATTCACTAGTAATTTAGAACTCTTACTTAAAATGGTGGGAGAACCCCCATCAGCCCAAGGAACCCAAACTTCGGGCTGATAATGAAAAACTCCCGACTAAAAACCTATTAATTATGCACTTTTCATAACCTGTGAATTTAACTTAAAATACACAGTAGTTCCATTTGAGTTTTCTATTCCAACGAAGTTTTGGATATCGATCCAAACCGTATGCTTAAAGGGCTTGTAAATGTTTTCAAGAAAAATGATCATTTTTCAACACTTGAACTTTTTTCAATAGACTACTAATCTTCTAACATATAAAAAAATATGTGTCACAGTATTTGTTAACGAACTCCTCCAAAACGGCTAGACTGATTTTTATGAGTTTTTTTGTGTACATTTACACTTGAAATAATTTATACTACTTATGGCAAAAATAATGATTGCAGAGACAGATTACTATTTATTAATGCGAAAGTAACTCTGTCGGTCTGTTACATTTTCCTAAACAATTTTCCTAATAGCTAAGGGTTCAAACTTGTGATCGAGTGATTGCGAGCTGAAACCCCACCCATTACACTATGCCGTGAACCCGCTCCAGACACAAGCATATTTAACTTAATTGGAGGGGTTAACAAGATTGCTAGTAATGTGAATTTACCCACATTGCTAGTTCTCTTTAAAAAAAAAATTAGACCTTGAGGAAGGACATAGTGTTACGAGCTAGGGTTCGGGATAGAAATAATTTACGCCAATTAAACCAAAATTAACACTTTAATTAAATAAACACAAAGTAAAAATTAACACAGTTATTCATACTACAATACTTGTCATTTAACACTTAAATCGCACTGAAATTCACTTGTAGAGCTTTGATTATATCGCCTCGTATCTCAAGATAAGATTGACGTCTGCGTTCCTTTGCGATCTATTTATACCCCGATCTGTGTTCTAGAACATTCTTGTACAATCGACTCACTAACTATACTGCCAAGAATGTTCCAGAAGTTACTCGATATACTCAGTACTGCTACTCGCCGCCAGGTGGCGTTAGTGTCTTGAACATTCTAGATTTCGGTCGAAGTTTCTCGACGTACTTCGCTAAGCGACTGGCGTAACAATAGTATACCTAATCGCTGATAAACATTTCACACGAACGAAGCCGTGGGCAGAAACTAGTATCGTATAATAGAAGCAGCAAATCATCTTCCTGGAATTCCCGGAGCACCCAATTTTCACGTGGAAACTTCCTACTGATAGCCAAGAAACTCGCGACTAATGAGTAGCAACTTTGACAGATAGTACCTTGATACCGACAGCTTTTATTACACAAAACAAAGTTTTAATTAAACATTTTCGCCGGAATCCTTTGGGAAGCGAAAATATTTTGGAGTAATAAAACGCTTGAAGAGGTTACAATTATAACTTTGCACTATGCTTTCCCCTGCCACCGTGTTAACGTACCCGTTTGATTAATAAACAATTACAAGTTGGAATTCCATATTTAAATGATGACTTTAATATGACGTTCCAGCCACTATGAGAGAGAGCTGGAGATACGAGTATGAGCGAGTATATTGGACAAATAATTTTATCCTTTTCTCATGATGAAAGTTATATGAAAGCCAACTTATATTAGCTAGGAGGATCTATACCGAAGTTTATGTAGTTAATGAAACATCTATACATATAAATAATGTTAAAGTGTATGGCTGTGTTTTGTCTTGTGCTTGTAGTTATGTACACGATACTAACAAAAAAAAAACTTGAATGTTGTCTGTTTGTCTGTCGTTCCGTTTGTCCGAGCTAATCTCTGGAACGGTTGAACTGACGTCAATAGATGATAGTAGAGGCTATAGGGCAACATACAGATACTATTTATCCCATAAATATTATCTGTATGTTGCCCGCCTAGCTGCTTCCCTTTCGGGCACGCCGCAATTGCGGCGGTAAGACACCTCTTTGAGGAGTGGCTAGATCGGCGTCACGGCGTCCTGACCTACCGCATGACGCAGGTCCTCACCGGACACGGAAGTTTCGGGAGGTACCTGTGTCTGATGGGAAAGGAGGAAACGTCTGGGTGTCACCACTGCGAGGGTCGCCCTGAGGACACCGTAGAGCACACGGTGCAAGACTGCCCCGCCTGGGCAGAGCACCGACGTGTCCTCACGGCGGCGATAGGCGGAGACCTCTCGCGCCCGGCATTGGTCGAGGCCATGCTGCGGGGCGAGAGGGAGTGGGAAGCGGTCGCCTCCTTCTGCGAAGCAGTCATGCTTCCGAAGGAGGAGGCGGGCCGCGAGAGGGAGAGGATGGCGTCCTCCCTCCAGCCCAGCCGCAGTGGTAGACGCCCACGGCGTCGGACGTCGGCCGACGATCTCCGGTCACCGTAGGCGCGGGCATGCGGACAGCGAGTAAAGGGCAACTCGCTGTCCGACCATGGACCATGCCCGGGTCGACGGCGCGTCGTGTTCCACGCGCGCCTCAAAGAGCGTCAGCAACATGACGAGGCCCCCTCTGCAGAGGGCCGAAGCCTGCCGGGGTCGTGGGACTCATCCCGTTACCGTGGCCCCGGTATGTAAAGGGTTATTGAAGGAACACCGTGGATTTTAGTCAGTAAAAGTCTGACAGTCCCTCCCACCCTGCCCGGAGTGGGAGGACTTATTTGATAATTTTACCACGTTAAAAAAAAAAAAAAAAGCTGCTTCCCTTCGATTAGGTGCTCCCTGTTGTTCTGCTCATCGCTGTTACTGTGGCGAAGTTGTCAACAGCCTCAGTCACCACGGCCTTTCATGCGGCCTCAGCGCGGGTCGCATAGCACGGCACGCGAATATTAACGACATTATCCGACGAGCTCTTGTCACCGTCGGCATTCCGGCTGTTAGAACCCAATGGCCTGGCACGCGACGATGGCAAAAGACCGGATGGTATGTTTTATTTCCATGGAAGATGGGTAGGGCTTTAGTGTGGGACGCAACTTGTGTCAATACTCTTGAACTATCTCATCTTCTTAGCTCGTCCTTCTGTGCTGACGCTGCCGCTGCAGCCGCTGAGAACCTCAAGCGGTGGAAATATAATAACATTGTTGAAAGTTATATTTTCGAATCGTTTGGGGTGGAGACCTTGTGATCGTGGGGTCCAAGTACTCACAAATTATTTAAAGAACTATCCAGGCGCCTAGTTAACACTTCGCGTGACCCAAAGGCTGGCTTTTAACTTGGCCAGCGGTTAAGAATTGCCATACAGCGTTGCAATGCCGCCAGTCTTTTGGGCACATTACCAGTGGACAGCGATGCGTTCGAATTTCTGGACGCCATATTTTAGTTTATTTTTAGATGTATACAACGTGTAACGGAAACCCCGTAACTATCCAAAGGGGCTGAAGACAACATCTGGTATGGAGTCCCTATGCACAGTTTCAGCTCAAAATAAGTGACTTAAAGAATTGATACCAAATTATCGGTTTCATATGTTTCTTGAACACCAATCATAAAAAATTGGCCAAGTGCGAGTCGGACTCGCCCATGAAGGGTTCCGTAGTAACTATAATAAATATAATATAGTTAATATATTTATCTGAAAAAAAAAAAAAAAAAAAACTTTACAAATTTCTTAAAACTAGCTTATTTACAATTTTTACAACTACACCAAATAACTTTGTTTTTCATAGTAGACAGGCCTGTTGGTCTAGTGGTCAGTGGCCCTGACTGCTATGCGTAAGGTCGTGGGTTCGATTCCCACCCAGGACAAATGTTTGTGTGATGAGCACGATCATTTGTTCTATGTCTGGGTGTAAGTTATCTATAATATGTATGCATTTAGAAATATATATGTATGTTTATCAGTTGTCTAGTACTCATAGCACAAGCTCTGCTTAGATTGGGGCTAGATGGCGTTGTGTGAAAGTTGTGGAATATTATTATTATAGTATTTCTATGAATTACAAAGTTATATTTGCGGTTTTATAAAATATACTGTATCTCAAAAACTCCTGACTCGATCTCGTTCAAACCAATTTTGGTTGAAATTTTACATTAAGATCTACAATATAAGAGTTAGAGGGGGACACACATTTTACCACTTTGGAAGCGTATATCTTTGAAGCAATTAACTTTATGAAAAAGTCATTTTAGAAACCTTAATGTCATTTTTAAAGACCTGTCTATAGATACCACACACGTATAGGTTTCATGAAAAAAAAAAATATTTTCAGATTCAGTTCCAAGTATGGGGAGCCCCCTTTATTGTAATATTTTTTAAATTTTCTCTTAAAATCGGAAAGCGGTTCACAGAATACATCTACCTACCAAGTTTTACATGTATAGTCCTAATGGTTTCGGAATAAAATGGCTGTGACATACGGACGGACGGACAGACAGACAGACGGACAGACATGTTGAAACTATAAGGGTTCCGTTTTTTGCCATTCGGCTACGTAACCCTAAAAACGTGTCACAGCACTACGAGGGTCGATAACTTTCCACGTCACTTGCCAATAACACGGTGATTCTCTTCATTCTTCTTAATTTGAAAATTCTGCCTCTGGTATCAATGTATTGAAATTTCTATTATACTTCACACATGTAGACATAGGATTATAAAACCCTTGCCATATCGTTTATTATCATCCAAAGAAACCGTGCACTTGGAATGTATATACCCTTTAAATTACACGTTGAATATGTAGTTTAGGGTTTTTATTTAAGTGTATATTCCATAATAAGTAATAAAGATAATAATGCTTATTACAGAAAAATTTATTGTTTTTAAGAGGCAAGACTCAAGAGTCGCGTCATCAGTCTTCGGTCATCGGCAAACGGTTATAATAAAAACTCACCGAATGCAGCTGAGTACTAGTGGTGTACATGGAGCGTCTGCCTATCTGACCTCCACATCCCAGTAACTGGGTAAGACGATACCCCTTGGTAAGACTGGTTTTAGATTTGTTGACTTCTGACTATTCGTAACATCTGTTAAAGATAGACAAATGACAGCCGGGACCACGGAATAGATGAATAAAGTTAGAATGGTAATGTGGGCGTGGCGAGCGCGCCACATGTATGATTCGAAAATCATAGCTCGACCGATTAATTCATTCACCATAAAAAGTGCGATTTGGACTACTTCGGAACACAAAGCTCTGCTTTAAAATGCCGTGTTGTGCAATTATAACCTGTAAAACAATAAGTCAGACAGCAAGTATAGAGCGAGGAGGTAAATCTTTCTATCGGTAAGTCAAAAATAACACTTAATTACAGTTTTATTTGTAAAAAAACATAAAAATATTCTGACCACTATGAAATTCCAAACATTAACAACATTATTGCAACAATTTACAAAAAATATACATTGCCCGATGTGTACTCGCTTAATCAACGCAATGACCAAGTCCGCTTACAATGTATTGCATGCGTTGCGTCCTCAACACTTCAATAATTGACGTTTCGTCCTTTGCCCTGATTGGCCGTGATGCACGGCGCATGTTTATTGACAGTGAGTTACAATCAGTAGCAAGCTCTCGATTTAAGTGTATGTAATTTATTTGTGTGCGTAATTTGCATACGTATCGGGCCTCTTGCTTGTAGTAGAGCTATAGAGTGGGAGACAAGCGGCGAGACGCGTTCTCATACAAATCAGGAACTACTTCCTTTCTAACCTCTTTTATCTATTCTGTGGCCGAGACAAACACTTAGCGTGCTTTATGAGGTACGGAGGAATTTCGATATCATAAGATGGTGATGGTCAGCTATCTACGATCCAACTTCGGCAAACATTGCTTTACTGTGAAAACCGAGCCATTATCATTTAACTACGAGCTCCTCAAGCAGAGTTACACAAGGACTTGTTTTAATGTATTTATTAAACAATCCAAAAGTGACGACTGTAATTACAAGACCTTCAAATCGACCACACCTAAATTACAAATACTAAGTATTTCCCTATGGAGGTGGTAGGCGGTGGCGAACTCTCGCGCCCTGCTCTGGTTCAGTCCATAGTGCGGAGCGAGAGGGAATGGGATGCAGTCGCCTCCTTCTGCGAAGCAGTCATGCTTTCCGGCCACCGTAGGCGCGGGCCTGCGGACGGCGAGCAGGGGTCGCTCACGGTAAGGTCCAGGCCTGGGTCGGCGGCGCGTCGTGTTCCACGCACGCCTCAAAGAGCTGTCAACACCAGTGACGGGGCCTCATAGGGCCATTGCCTGTCGGGGTTTGCGGGAAAGTTCTATCGAGATACCGCGGCCCCATAACTTTAAGGCAGCCGAAAGGACAGGGTGGGTTTTTAGTCAGTAGAAGTCTGACACACCCTTCCGATTAACCCAGAGCAGAATAAGTCATTCGATGATTTTCCCACCCATAAAAAAAAGTATTTCCCTGACCTAAATACACCGTACATTTTCTATACTCCTGCAAGACCTGATTACCATCCGCAATCTCGTTAAATCAGCATTTTAATTAGGCACGCTACTAAGTTCTTTATCAGTGTTAATCTCTAGTGCTTGCCTACCCTTTATTTTACATCCCACATAGATTCTTTCGCTAAGATTGCCCCTTTATTGAGCACCTTAGTCGCGATATGATCTTATCTATACTAATATTATAAAGCGGAAAAGTTTGTTAGTTTGTTTGTTTGTTTGTTTGCTTGAACGCGCTAATCTTCGAAAGTACTGGGTGGATTTGAATGAAATTTGGTATGGAAGTAGCTTGAAGCTTGAGGAAGGTTATAGGCTACTTTTTACCCGACTGCAAAAAAGGAGAGTTATGTTTTTACCGTGATAGAATCCACGGGAGCGAAGCCCCGCGAGAGTACTAGTCGTACATAAAATGTAACTAGTCTATTATATGCAGACCCCAGCTAAAGTAGGAATAATTAAGTTTAATTCGACAATATATCCTTTGGTTACCTAGATCTGTCGGACGTCGGCCGACGATCTCCGGCCACCGTAGGCGCGGGCATGCGGACAGCGAGTAAAGGGCAACTCGCTGTCCGACCATGGACCATGCCCGGGTCGACGGCGCGTCGTGTTCCACGCGCGCCTCAAAGAGCGTCAGCAACATGACGAGGCCCCCTCTACAGAGGGCCGAAGCCTGCCGGGGTCGTGGGACTCATCCCGTTACCGTGGCCCCGGTATGTAAAGGGTTATTGAAGAAACACCGTGGATTTTAGTCAGTAAAAGTCTGACAGTCCCTCCCACCCTGCCCGGAGTGGGAGGACTTATTTGATAATTTTACCATGTTAAAAAAAAAAAAAAAAAAAAGATCTTGATATGTATTTTTTTCCCTGCAAAGTAGGTAAAAAAAGAAACACATTTCGTTGTTGAAAGCACCCGCTTTCAACAAAGAAATGTGTTTTTGTTCCATGCTTTTTTCGGGGGGAAAATTATCTAATTACTCCTCGAGTACTGAGTGGAGCGGATGGGGAGTGTCCGAATTCTACTGACTAAAAACCCACCCTGTTTCTCTTATTACTCTTACACCGGTCACCGGGCCGACAGACGTTCATTCGCAAACTTAGCGGATAAGGAAATGTGTAATACTTATTTGCAAACTCGTTCGCGCTTCTTCCTACACTTGTTTACAAATGTCTCAGTCTTACTTCTGCGATTTTTTGAGTCATGAACAATGAAAATGATTTTATTATTGCGATTGGACCATTTTACCTATGTTAATATGTATACATAGGTAAAACGGCCCAATCGCAATAATAAAATTGAAAGTAAACTACATAATAGAGGTCACGAACCATAAATGTCGAAACGTCCATTTCCTTCGCAATCGTGTGCACAACTGGTTGCACGAATGTGTAGGAGACTACGCGAAGGTTCGAGGTTCGCGCGCTTTAATGTGCGTTAAAAAACCGACACGGCTTGGAAAGGCACGAATGTGGCGAAAACTTCGCATAATCATTTTCGAACGTCCTACACTTGTGGGTTCGCGTATTCATGCGAATGTGAGTGGCCGATATTACGCTCCAGGGCGGCACGCGGTAATATCTTAAAAAACATTCCCATAACCTTGGTAATTCCCACAACCCCGGAAAAATGCTTGGGGTTTTGTTAAACTTAATTACATGGTGAACTGAACACGTTATGCCGTAGGTCTTACCTTACCGTTAACTGGTGATCAGATCAACATTGACTTCATGTTAAATACTGATCTTTAGCTGCATTTATTTAGACCAACATTTATAGATGGGAAGAGCAGATGATAGTACGAGTAGTTACATCGTTTTATTAAAACAATCAATTATTTTCTTCCATTTCCAAATGAAAACCAAACTATATCTACGAGTAGAAACTTTGGCGTCTATTAGATTTTGCAAAGAGAATGAAATTGGACTAGAATATTATAATTAACTTCGTTGTATTCCAACCACTCCCTTTAAAAGTTTCGACATCAAAGACTGTTTTGCGGCCTCTCTGTAAGATTAAAACTGTAATTCAATATTTATTCCACTGGTTTCCAATTTATTGACGATCGCACAATCCGCCATATTTATGAAAATACTGAATTTATTTGCGAGGCATTGATAGTTATTCGTATCGTTTGTAGTTTTGATTGAATTTATGTAAAGAAATTAGTTTTAATATTTGTTTTAGGTTGGTGAATATTTCCATTCCATCAAAACTCTTGTGGTTTTGAAATCATTTTCAATAATAGCTTAGATTTTTGTTTATCTTTTATCAGTTTACGCATTATATACAAAGTTACAACCATACAGTCTACAATTCTACACGTTAGCGACATGACTAAATATTTCTGCATCCTTAATATTTCCACATTGAAATTTCAAATGAGTACTACAGAATTCCCTTTCACTTGCTCTCGGGAACATTTGAATGAATAATTCCAACCCGTAGTGTAATACAGGCCGGATCTAGCTCAAATAAACTATACGTCTAACTATTCCAGACAATTTTCAAACTTTGACGTTTACTGGCGAAATTCTTGCTGAACAAGTTCGGCCATAATTATGGGTAGCCAACATTGAGCTTCATAATTACATAATTGACTCGGCGACCTCACATTTGCAAAGATAGAAGATAATCTTGGTGAGGGATTAAATCATGTGGAGAGACGTGGGACTGAGGAAGTTCAGATAAACTTTGGCGAAGTTATGAATGAGATTAATTCACCAGGTAAACATATGGAAATATATGATAGCACGTGTCTTTTGAACGTTGTCCTTCATGAGTATTTGGTTAATATGGAACGATAATTGAAGAAAGAAGATAGGATAATACTACGTTGTATGATTAGCAAGAAGTTGCTGCATGATGCATGGTTGTCGAACTGCTGTGACACACTTGGATTAGTATGTATAGAGCATTCAATGAAAAAAACATTCGGTGATTGAGATACATAAAACTTTGTACGAAAAGTAGATAAATAAAGTTCTAAGTAAATTAATATCGTAGCCTAAATCCAAAGACAAACAAAAGACAGCCGACAAAAACAAAAACTTTGCGAAAAGTAATAATTTAGTAATCGAAATAGATGGAATTACAAACGAATTGCGAATTGCTTTAGACTTTGGAGACGGGTATCATCAATTTGGTATCCACAAATTGTATTAATCAAAACGTTATACCGTACCTATCAATTAGAACAGCTGTAAAGTTTATGTGGCGAGCTAATCTTGGACCGCAAAGGTTTGAGAAATTACAAGTGTCATTTGGGCGGTTCAACCCTTCGGGGGTATTAACATTCTCACTGAAGTGTATATTCTGAACTAGACGGTAGATTAGCAGTGAATTACTAATGTATGAGAAACTTAGTGCTTTTAATGTGGTGAGCTATAAATCTAAAGGCTTAGGGTTTATACCCTTAGTTGGTTCGTTAACACAAGTAATACATAGCCATAATTATGTTAACACAAAATTTAATGACAATGTCGTGTGCCATTTTCTTATCATTATTGCATAAATTTCAAACGGTATTCGAATATTCATTTTTAGTTTTACTGGTCGACGATTTCATTTTCCTATTCTATATGAACTCCCGATCATCTCTCATTATCATCAGCTTAGCCTTTTTCAACTATGCCTTTTCAGTCTAACCGGATGCAGCTAAGTATTAATGCTCTACATGGAGCGACTGCCTATCTAACCTCCAAAATCCAGTAACTGAGTAAAACGAGACCCCTGGACCTAGACCAGTGTCAGATTTACTATCTTTATCACTGAGTCACTTGATTAAATATCACAACAATTTCATTTATAACTGTTTCTATTATTAAATTCCTGTTTATATTTAAGTAAGTCATCAATATTTTAATTACGGACTTATAAGCCGCGAGGTAATATGTTCTGGGCCCAAAATTATCGTTACCTTTTGATGTTTATATGAGCGTAAAACGAGATAATTAATTCTTTCAACGAGGTTAGACACTAATATAATATTATGACTGAATAGAAAGGGAAATTGGTGTTTATTTTGTTTTCATGATCAGACATTGTCAGACATAGATGCTAAAAATATGGAAGAGTAGTCAAAATTAACTAAACAAACTTCGCAAAGCTGTAGAATAGAATATCTCTTTATTCAAGTAACTTAACAATAAAGGATGTACATTTTTTTTGCTTGTGGGAAAATCATCGAAGGACTTCTCCCGCTCTGGGTGGAGCTGACACTTCCTGTCAGACTTCTACTGACTAAAAACTCACCCGGTTCCTTCAGCTGCCCTTAAGTTCCGGGGCCGCGGTGTCTCGTTAGAAGATTCCTGCAACCCCGGCAGGTAATGGCCCTACGGGGCCCCGTCACTAGTGCTGACGTCTCTTTGCTGATAACCCGGGCCTATGGGTAAGATGTTCTTAAGAACTATGTTAGTAAGATTTATCTGGACGTAACACATGATACTATTATTGAAATAGATTACCTTTCTCATGGTAGCGTAAAAGCAATTTAACTTTTGCTGTGACCCAATTTACCTTATGTCCAGCTGCCGAAATCCAAGGAAAACTTTTTTAAAGATCTAAATAAAGTCTTAATAATCCGGCTTTCAATATCTGATTCATTCATATTAATATTTAATTGAATAATTTAGTGATATACTAAATCCATTTTATATGAATATGTTATTTATTCTGCGTGTTTCCTTTTCCATGATTTTACGAGTACAGACTCATAAACCTTATCCGTCTTACTGTCATCTAAGCCGGACCCTTTCGAAGGTAAACAACAAACTATTCCGGGACACGGTTATTTTAAGTCGGAAACATAAATCCAGGTCAGACCTCTGAGTACTTTTACCTGCTTATATATCGGTGCCTCGAAGCTCTTTTGTAGTTTTACATTTATGAAAAAGATTTTTATGATCCACATAGGACATAACACAAGACTATACAAGGCTCTTAATTAAAAAAAAAAAACAACTTATGCGATGCAAAAAGGGCTTATCAATGCAATATCAACAAATACTGTTAATAAAAAAAATCAGTTCAGCCGGGTTGGTAACACAGGTCTCGGCTTAGTTTACGCAGCAGTCTCCCACAAATAATAATATTATAATTATAATAATATCAGTTTTGTTAAATAGTTCATAAGTTTTTATTTGTGGAAGAAAATAAAACCCTGCCCGGGGTGGGAGGACTTATTTGATAATTTTACCACGTTAAAAAAAAGGGTTTCCTTATGATGTCCTTCTTCACCGATTTAAAAGCAGTGTTCATGAAATAAGTTACACAAAGTAATGTGCCTGTCTGGGTTTTAACCCACGATCTGCAAATCACAAGTCGGGCCCGTAAGCACTGGGACACCATGACTACTCTAAACAAAAAGTAATTATGTTTTTTGTTAAGCGGTTTTATTAATAAGAAAAATAATAATTCTGCCAGAAATGTACTCAAAGCTATAAAATGATAGCTAGGTATTAAGCACCAGTTATCACACCACTCTCCTAATCATTCATTATTTTTAATAAAATCTTGGGGTGCATTGAATTTCTATTTTCTACAGACAACCGCTCATATTCTTTGGACGCATCGACTCACGATTTTATTGCTATATCGTTTTAGTATTGTGAAGCAGCAATTTTGTATTTTTTCACCTGATGGTAAACGATGCTGTGGTCGAACATGAAGCACGCTTACCTAAAAGTAACCTAGTCACTTTTGACATAAATACCCCTCCCACCCTCTCCCCAGCTATCAGGAAACACAGACTCCGGCAGGGAAACTTGAAAATAATTTGAAACTACGACATAATCACAAATTCTTACGTAACTTACTGTAGTATTTTCTTAGTACTCATTCTGTTGTATTTATAAGTCCCATTAATATCCATATACATTATCGTTGCTTATGTGAGCTTAAGTCAGGCTAAAATATATTGGAAAAGGCTTTACGATATTATTTTGTGGAATGCGTGATGGTTTATAAAAAGATTTGGTTGCTTCTGGCAGGCTTACTGTATAAGCCACCCTTTGATGTTTTAGTTTCAGTAAAATTGTATGCGAATATTGGTGATATGTATTCTATTTACAATACCTAAAAAAATTATATATTTGAAAACAGTATCGGTCACCGTGTCGGTCAAAATTGATGGTCCTTTTGTGGTGTACTGGGTAGGTGTACAAATTGTGAGAGCGGGAATTCAAGTGCCTAACTAGTGTGATGATTTGTTTAATTTTTTTCTCTGTGTTATATATTTAGTATTTCTACTAACATAGGATTTAAGTTTGTACTAACAATTAAATATGGATCTTTGGTCTGAAATAAAATTTATATTATTATATTAAAACTGTTATTTGCTGCTAGAGAGTAATGTTCTAAAGTCGGGTTGTAAAAATTAACTCGCATGAACTCCACCAATCTGCACTGGGCTAGCGAGTTGAACAACAGTCCATTTCTACTCATAGATATGAGGTCCATCTACCAGGAGTGGGAATGTTATACGCTGATTATATTTAATCATTAATGCTCAGTCTTTTATAAGTTTTTAAGTTAACATGGTCATTAATAGTATCATTGTTTTTCACGGCCCTCACGTGCCCCAAAATTCTGCAAGCTACGGTACGTTTTATCTGACCGATATATGCCTTTCCACAGCTGCAGTCCACTTTAAAGACACCGGATTTTTCCAGTGGAAAGATGTCTTTCGGCAACCCAGCATCTGAAATACTTTCTTGAACGGAGATCTTTTAGTAGCAGGATCGAACCATTGGATTGAGTCACATATCTCGCAGGTCATCTCGACAGAATGCCACTATATACCTAGACTGATAAGGGAAGCGATTGGGATGACCAAATACAAGAACTTGTGATTATATATATATACAAAAATAAAGCGTAAGCTCTCTTCAATTATCAAAGCTAAAGAAAATCTTTATTCCGTCCTTGGAAAAAAAGAAACGAGCCAAAGTAACAACATTAAAATACTGTTTAAAAGTTTTAGAGACAGAAAGTTAACTTTTTTATCTATTTTCGTATAAAAGTACAATTAAGAAGAGATTAAAAGAATTTATCGCCAAGTTGACAGCGAGGAGGAAAGTCTTAAAGTACTCGCAACGAAAATAAAAATAAGGAGTTTTGTCAAACTTGGTAAACAAAATACGGAATCATTTGCGCCCTCGATCGACCTAGTGACCCCAGCGATGGGGTCTGTGGGTGAATTATATTGTTTGTTTGACAGAGTGATTCTATCAGGCAATTTTAAATATTTACTTATACATTTGTCTAGTTTCTGCCCGCGGTTTCGCTAGCTTGAAAACATTAATTTTTTGTTTCCTATATACCTACTTAGCGATAACGTAGCAGTCTAAAATATTCAACGGTGCACCGCGACGATTCATAGTAGGCATTTTGCGCTCCACTTAGGTCAGTCTTACCTTGATAACTTAAAACTATTCGTCAAAATAACCTAATATGTGAGAAAAGGTCAATTATATTAATTACTGAAAGCAACAGATGTATAAATTTTGATTAGAAATTGAGAAATACTCAAAAATATTGTCAAAAATTTGATGTTAACGCTGAAAAGTTACGGGGACCGTAAATATGGCTTCAGGTATCTAATCATACTCCATTATTTGTATGTATTGTAATTAATAGCATATGTGGTTTCAAGCTAAAAAAAACTAAAGCCGACTGATGGTGGAAGGACGAGGATACGCTGTGATGTCAATGTCGTGTGTGTATATTGCTTTACATTGAGATCCTTAAGTTCAACTTGAGTTACACGATAACTGACAAATTCCTTCACAGTCTGGATAGATCTGTCACAGACTCAATTCTATGTGCTTATTTTCTCAAAAAAGCACCACAAACAAACCTACATAGATCTCATAATTTTAGATAAAAAAAAACGTTGACCTCTGAGTTTGTTTCGGTGCTTCTTTTCAGGGTAGTAAGCCAGGAAACACCCGCTTCATCTAGATCAGTTTTTTCCCAACTTTGTGAGAGAAGGCTTTCAGTCTAACCATTTGCAGCTAAGTATTGGTGTTTTACGTGGAGCAACTGCATATCTGACTTCCACAACCCAGTAACTGGGTACCAAGAAACTCCATGATAAGACTGATGTCAGATGTCCATGTTCGTCAAATAGTAGTTCGAAATTGAGCTACACGATAACTGACAAATGCTTGCACTATCTGGACAGGTCCGCTTAAATTTGCGTGGTTATTTCCTCAAAAGAATACCAAAGACATGAACTCACATGCTTCTCTTATACAAATAAAAATTGTCTGGACTTTAAAAGAGACTTTGACCTCTGAGTTTGTTTCCGTGTTTCTTCTCAGAGTAGTCAGTTAGGAAATACGAGCCTCATCTAGCTAAACTAAACACGCAAAAAAATGACGTGTAAAAGTGTTATTTATAACCAATTTACAAAATAAATATTTCATTTCATTTCAGGTTTTCTGGCTTCCAACTACCCGTAACTACTATCAAAGATGTTCAAATGCCTAGCAGTAACTTCAACCTTTTTGCTGATCGTTCAGGTCTGTTAGTTTGTCATTTCTGTTCTAAAAGTCACGTACGGCATTCGCGTTTCTTACAAACTCCAAAACAATACACTTCATTGTCTTCCACAAACAAAAGAAAAGCTACAAAATTCACTATTTAGTATGCAGTGTTTTGGATTAACGTATGAAAATGGTTGCCAAAACAGGTCGTGCCAAAACTCATGAAGAGTGTAATGTGGAGCATGGCTGAACACGCCAGGTACTAAAACTTGCATGCGACGTGAAACAGTAACACATTCCCCGACTTGTGTTGTAAGCAAGAACGCTGAGGTTATAAATGTTAATACTGGTTCGAATTCAATTCACCTTCAATTCATGTTGTTTTACGTACGCTAAGGACAATCTGAAATGCAGCTGTAGCGACTTCCAAGAATTTTTATTTTGTTTTATAAAAAACTTGGCTACTAGGCTTTGCTCCTGTATCGTAAGTGCATTTTTACAATAACTTAGACCCAGAACAACTTTTTATACATCATACAAATATTTTTAACAATGCGGGAATCGATCCCGCGAAACACGGCAAACACTCAACCAGTGCACCAACCGGACCCTCTTTGCTAAGCATTGTGATGTTTATAAATATTTGCAAAATCATATTACGGACACAAACATGCTTCTTGGCTTCTAGAAATATAATCACATTTTTTCGAGGACAAATCTTCTAGCTCTGGAAGGAACAGAAGTGAATATTGGAATTGTTCTAAGTACAAATCCACCTTATTCCTTCAGTTGCCGTTGTATGTCAAGCAAAGTATCTCCATAATAATAAACCATAATAATAACTTAAAGTACAACGTGTGAGCTTCTTAGCTGCACTAGGCAGTGCCTGTATTTCGACTATCATTGCCCGACTATTTCAAAAGGCTAAGTCAAGTTAAGACAAAAGTCAAAAAGGAAAACTCGTTTTACTCAGAAACAGAACTAAGGCTCATGTCAAATCTAACAATCAAATCTAAAAACAAAGCACACTATGAATAATTCAAAAGAGTTTTCCAATTACCACCGTCCACTCAGTATAACCCACCTACGCCATAACTTTTGCAATAACCTCCATTATTAATCTACACTTCCACAAAAAGCTGTACTTTTAATTTATTCAATAACCTTTATTTCGAGCATTTTTCGAACAAAGTGAACCAGTGCTGGCCACTGATGTGCGAAATGCTCGATTTTTAAATCGAGTTGAATTTGATTTTGGAACGAACGCCCGTATTTTAAAATCAATCGAAATACTCGGCCGTGGTTTGCGGTGCTCTGAAAAATGTTCAAGTTTTTACAACTGTTTACTTTGTATAATTAAAGCGAAGTTTTAAGCCTTTTGTTCTTTTCATTTTGTGGTTGAGTTGGTTTTTCTGTTCATTATAATGCAACGGCACAGGTTGGATATCTACAAATAATTATGTTAAATTTTAGTGATTATACTATGTTTTACTGGAGTAATAAGTAAAAGCCATGTATGTACTTAGCTTTTCATATAGTTTAATAAGTGATAATTATATAAATAAAAATGAATCACTAAGAGCAAAACTCGAGAACGACTAGATCTTTTTTTTAATATTTTTTTCAGTAAAGCACAAAGAAAGTTTATATGGAGAGAATATAAGTAAAAATCTCGAAAAACTTAGAAAAACACAACTTTTTTTCATGGTAAATCAACGAGGACGGTACGGTTTTACCGTGTAAGTCCCGATCCTGTAAGAATTTCAGGATTAAAAATAGGTTCTGTATTATTCCAGGATTCCAACTATCTACGTACCAAATTTCATTCAGATCCGTTCAGTAATAATAATAATAATAATACGAAATAACTTAACACAAAACACAATAAAATACACAACACACGCCGCTTTTACTTGGCTTAGCCCGTAAAAGTGGTAGAAAAACCAGCCAAAGAGCTGAGATAAAATAAAATATACTCGATAATAATAATATTCCACAACTTTTTCACACAACGCCATCTAGTCCCAAACTAAGCAGAGCTTGTGGTATGGGTACTAGACAACTGATAAACATACATATATATTTCTAAATACATACATATTATAGATAAATTACACCCAGACAAAGAACAAATGACCGTGCTCATCACACAAACATTTGTCCTAGGTGGGAATCGAACCCACGACCTTGCGCATAGCAGTCAGGGTTAGGGTTTACATGAAAAAGTAACAAACATACATCCATTCTTCCATCCATTTTTCGTCCTTTATTTACATATAAGTAAGAAGTAAGATAAAGTAAGATTAGGGAAAGGTTGGACGACATGTTTTACGACAAAATCGTTTAAAAAGGATGGCAATCTTCTGAAACCATCGGTAATGGTCGGAATCGGTCGCGACTATTTAAACGTGCTAGTTATATGTTAGATATAAGTCGTCCTGAGGATTGTATCTGCGTGACATGATATAAATTGTAACGTAAACAAGTATGGTACGTAATTTGATGGTAAGATGTAGTTTTTTGAATAGGAAATGCATCCTAAGCAAAAGTGTGAAGACTAAATAATCTAGACTCAAATTTTCTGACCCAATATACATATCTCCTGACTGTGAAGTCACTATGCTTGAACATGTTTTTTTTTATCTTTTCAGCTTTTATCCGAACTTATTTTTAACGCAGTCAGGTTTTTTAATGTTTTTAAAACGTTGCCTCATACATTGTCCTGTATCGTGAGTCCATTTATACAAACATCCAGACCCGGAGTAGCTATTTACAGGTCATACATTTTTTCAGGTGCGGGAATCCAATTCGCGACACGCAGCGCAACAGCCAAACACTCTATCACTGCGCTAACCATGATCTCAATATACTATTGGAGTGGGCTTCAATGCATAAATCTTTCAATCAACGACACAATTTTAGAAAACTCTCTTGCGTGTATCACTACAATTTCTTTTCCACCGCACTAGAAAACCACTAAGTACATCATAGCCACTCTCACAGCAATAGCTATAAAAGTACTCCAACTTTTAACACATCCTAAGTACTTGCGACGAGCGTTGGAAAAAACTTTATAGACTAACTACCTACCTACGTCTAGAAAGTTCTTCTCATCATAGACATTTAATATGAATGAAGAATCCTTCGCGGTTGCTTCGTGAACAACACCGTTATCCTGAGAATGGAGTATTTCTACATATTTAAGTAGTAACAACTTGGTGTTTACTTGTACATGAACTTTAGTACTTGTGGTTCTAAGTAGCTCTTTAACTAAAGGTTCTACTATTTATACTAAAGTGAATTTCTAGAAATTATGTTTGCCTGTATTGGAACAGTAGTTATTAGTTTGTGGGAAGTTTTAAAATAGGAACGAATTTATTATGAACTAGCTTTTGCCCGCGACTTCGTCCGCGTGGAATAGTTACTTTGGGCTAACGTTAAATTTAACCCCGATTTTGAAGCAGTCTTCATTGGCGCTACGCTCCTATTGGCCTTGGAGTAATGATATATAGCCTATAGCCTTTCTCTATAAATTGACTATTTAATTAAAAAATAATTTGTCAATTCGAACCAGTAGTTACTGAGATTATCGCGTTCAAAGAAACAAACAAACTCTTCAGCCTTATATTATTAGTAAAGATAGCTGTTGCCGGCGACTACGTCCGCGTTTCCGTCGTTTTTCGTAAAAAAAAGTAGCCTATGTCTTTCCTCACGGTTCAGTGATTTTGATGTAACAGACAGATTAACTTTCTTAATTTAGTAGGGAAATATAATATGTCAATCTCTAATACTGTTGAAAAATATCGCAATACGGAACCTCACAATATTATTGTTAATAGCTGTGCCCGCGACTCCGTCAGCGTGTAACTCCTTGAGTGTTATTAAGTTAATGTATTGGTAGTATTGTTTAGATCACGTTCACATGAGGCTTAAGTACCTATAGAACCAAATTTTATACCTTCGCCCGCAACACGCGTCGAGCGCGGCGACCGATTCTCAAAAATAATCCTTATAGCATGATTCAGTATTCACGCGCGATGGCTTATTATTAGCGTATTTCATGTATAACTTTGGTGTTAATATACCGATTTATATGATTCTTTTTTATGGAATAGTTAATAATGTTAACTTTTTCAATTAGGGGTGACTGAGAGTGTTATAAACGTAAGAGTAGACAAATATTGTAATCAGAAAGCTTCGAACTGCTAAGCTATCGGGAGTTACACTTGTTATTGTGAGTCAACCATAAAAGATAGACATATGCTGTCGTGGGATATTTTTTATATAATTTTAAGGAGAACATTTCCGTCATGAAGTGATTTCTGTGTAGCTTTAGCATTAAGCATTAAGTTTGCACACGCGACGAAAGCTTAAAAAATGGAGTAACTTCTCCCGTTTTCCCAACATTTCCCTTCACTGCTCTGCTCCTATTGATGGTAGCGTGATGAAAAGTGTACTATAACCAGCTCACGAGTATGAAAAATAATTGTACCAAGTTTCGTTAAAATCCGTCGAGTAGTTTTTGTTTCTATAACGGTCATACAGACAGACAGACAAAAATTTTACAGATTGCATTTTTGGCATCAGTATCGATCCCCAATCACCCCCTGATAGTTATTTTGGAAATATATTTTATGTACAGAATTGACCTCTCTACAGATTTATTATAAGTATAGATAAAATAAAATAACTTTTTTTTATTAGGAATGAGCCCGCTCTTGACCTCGATCACACCTGATGGTAAGTGTAAGATGAGGTCTACGATCGAACGAGCGAGCCCAAAAAATGCCTATTCACTCTTGCTTTAAAAGCTGTCGGGCCATATGTGGCAGGGAACACAGAAGCCGGCAGAGAGTTCGACAAAGCGCTTAGTACGACAAGACGGTATATCGACCAAGTGTGATGGTATCCTGCGGTACGTCTGGTAGACCGGTAGTAAAAGGGGCATGAAGGGATCAGGTCGTGGAGCTCCTGCGCACACTCTCCGAAGTACAATCTGTAGAAGATAGACAGGCAAGCAACGTTTCGCCGTTGAGCCAGGCTGTGAAGCTTGCCTGCCAGAACCTCGTCACCTATGAGCCTTTTAGCTCTGCGTTCGATCGAGTCAAGTGCAGCTAGCTGGTATTAATCTTTTTCGTCTTTTGAACTAAATGAAGCAGTGGTGGTAATTATAGGCCTAGCTTGCAAGTTACAGGTCATGGATTCGAACTCAGTTCGTTCATTTGTTTGTGTAATCAATACTCAATAATTATTTGTTTATCATCACCATTGCTTTCAAATCGATGAAGAAAGCATCGTGAGGAAACCAGCAGGTCTGACATCCAAAACTTTGAAGACTTGTGACATCCTGCTCTCATAGAGAGCACAAGCAGGCCTAAGTCCCAGCAGTATGAATGAATTATAATAGCTGTTTCCCGCGACTTCGTTCACATGGGAGTTTTTTCCCTTGTAAATCCCGATCCCATGGGAAATTCCAAAAATCCTTTCTTAGTGCTCCCCTACACACCCCAAGGAATATACATGCCAAATTTCAGCTTCTTGTGCCCAGTAGATTCGGCTGTGCGTTGTCTGTCAATCAGTCAGTAACGGAAGCGTTTTATATACAGGGTTAATTATAAAATACCAAAAACCTCTCAGGACTATGTTACTAACATCATAATCAACAACTTTTGTTCTATGACTTTTAAAAATTCGTCATATTTTAGTTCACCAGATTTTCATATAAAAATATTTTTTTTTAAATTGAACGCCCTAAACGCATGTAGCGTCTTTGCAAAGCAAAAGAAAGCCATAGTATAAATTGCTTTCTTTTGCTTCGCATAGAGTTCGTAACATTTAGGGCGTTTTATTTAGGCAATTTAAATATTTTTTTTTTGTATTTTTTTTTATATTTATATGACGAATTCTTAAAAGTCATAGAAAAAAAGTTGTTGATTATGATGTTAGTAACATAGTCCTGAGAGGTTTTCAGTGTTTTACATTTAACCCTGTATATTGATTGATGATTGATTGATTAGGTGTTTCCATAAATTCTGCAGTTACGGTGATCTCCCTAAAAAACATAATTTAATGTGCCTAAAGACTGGACGACTGTATCTTGAAATGATGTTTCTTTTTGATGTTTGTAACAACAGGTATGGCTGCACCGAAATAAGTAATAAAATTTGTTATATTGTACCAAGAAGTGTTATAAGACGAAAGGTGCGCGCACGTCCCCTCTTTGCGGTATCCTCCTGTCGTACCAAGGCTGGTGTTAGCGCACCTCTACGTCGGATAAGTAAAAACTATAATGAATTTTTCTCAGATTTGGATTTGTTTTGTGTACCAGCTAATAGATTTCGTAACGCGTTGATTCAACTGATCAAAGATAAAAATAAATAACTATAATGTAACTAATTTGAAATCAAACTATAAAGTAACAGTAATTTTGTATTCTTGTCTTGCGCCTTAGTTCTTAATAGATTTTTTTTAATATTGTGTATTATATGCTGTGGATAACGTCGTGGGTTATATATACATTTGTAATTTGTATGCATGTATTTATATTCATTAATTAAGACAAAATGTGTAACCGTTTGTTATTCTAAAATAAACAAATAAAGAAATTGAAGCCGAAATTAATATAACATTGGTATTTTTGAATTACTGGGAAGCGTGGCTAAATAATAACAGAGCACAAATCGATATTCAAGGTTTAGCCACGAGCTCCTCACAAATAAGAAAAATACAGTATGTTAACTAACAGAGGGCGTTCCCGTTAACCCGCAGTAGTATAGCATCCATACATGCTAAAAAAAATACTACCATTCGTATCAATTTAACATTTTTAGTAAATATTTTAATATTAAAAAAATAAAAAAAACATTTTGTTTACGTAACCTTCAAACTTGTACCACGAACGATAGGGAATTCAGGCGTGGCTTCAACTTCACTACCCTTAAAGTGCAGTTGAACTTCACGAATTTTTTAGGCCTCACGCCTGATGTCAAGCGATTGATCAAGTCTAGATGGCACAAGCGAGTCCAGAAGATGGCTATTCACTCTTGCTTTAAATGCTAACAGCTCACATATAGAAGGGAACTACGAAGGTGTAAAGATTTGCATGTCATCTGATCTCTCTCTGATCTGACTGCCATTAACCCCTTAACACAATTTATGTCAAAGTGGCATTTGCCCTAATTACCAGTAATCCGTCACGGTACACTACCTCGTCATTACGTATGCAAATCAGCAACCATCGCGGATGTGTGGAGCTTTATTGACGCATATAATACACATAAATTATTCCCATAATATCTACTAGCTTGTAGTATGCAAATAAACGGCTTTACTAAATATTATTAATTATGAATTGTGTCAATTTAGCACAATAGGTGACTTTAGTAGCTGTCCTTCCGTTAGGTAGTCTGTTAGTGTTGTCAAGCTTCAATACTGAAATGATGCAGCTTTTTAACCGACTTCAAAAAAAAGGAGGTGGTTCTCAATTCGTCTTAAACTTTTTTTATGTATTTTACCTCATAACTCGCAGATGGCTGGACCGATTTAGAAATTTTTTTTTTTTGTTTGAAAGGATTTACTTTCTAGTTGGTCCCATTGTCTTCATGTTTGGATCTGATGGTGGTATCATGGAGAAATCGAGGGAATTCTTCAAATATTATAGGCACACCTATAGCGTTTTGGGTATTTCTTATAGTAGGTACCTTGTGCAGTTGCTCTCAAAAAGCACCATTTAAGGAACTGATGATGAAGACCACAGATGGCCACCGAAACTACTCAATAATAAGTTGTTACGTTGTTTTTTTATCCTAGCTTACCTGCGTTGTAAATTGTAAGGTTTCCAAGTGAACTGTTCCCTGTACTTTGTACGATGGACTTTAGAACTCGTGGGTAACACTTTCTGACGTTGAATCACTTCTCTTATAAGCTATCACAATAAATTATAGGGATTAAATCGTAATCAAGTTGTGGTTATGTTTACATTCTAAATGTCATTCAATTGTAGGTTAGTTTCTGACAGTTGGTGGCGACATCTGGTGGTTGCCGATTTGCAGTTTTAGTTCTGATGGATATTAATTAATTTTAGCAAATTGTTTGAAAGACTCCGAGCTAATATCGAAAAGATCAATCCTTAATAGTTTTCAGCTTTCATTTAGTCTGAGGTTTTTCGGTCAACTAGCAGAGAATATCATGTGACGCGGCTATTTGACATTAGACCACGCTGCCAAACTTAATCTCATGTTTTAAAAGGTAAGGAATTTGGTGAATTAGTGTTTGGAAGTGACCTCTGAGTCCTTCCCCGGGTCGTTAATAGGATATTATTGTGATCCGTGGATATTCATTACAGGACTCCACGTTTTATAAGGATTCACCAGAAAGGTGGCGCACCTTTCCTCCGCCCATCGAAGAGCCTGCAGCCACGAGATTTCGCCATTGATCAACCGTGAGTGTTACTTCCATGTTACTCCAAGGGAAACCTTGTTTCTTATTGTCCCACTACGTGAGATTGGGCAAACTGAGGTCATGTCTCATTGTATTGTCTTTGCAAAGGGCCATGTTAACTGGCCAAGGTTAAAATCTTTAGATTTCCTAGCTCGATCAGACGTTCACCTAACTCCCTTCTTGAGGAAAGTACATTAGTTTAGCCTTATATAATAGGGTCTCCGTATTGCCAATTCCAGGTGAGGCAGCTCGAGAGATTCGTCTCGCCGCCAGGATCTAGAGGCATTTCTGGAGCCTGGACGTGAGACCCGTTCCTCGAGCCCTTCCAAAAGCCTCCTGCGGAGACGGCTGTGAGGTGATAGTGTCCACCTAGCGTTCCAGGGCAGGCGGGGCGGATTTTCTTAATTTTTCTTACTTACTTATATTTTTCTTATATCTTTTTATTCATTTTTATATGGATAAATTTACTACGCATATATATTCTACCGGTTCATGAAGAGACCTGCTTATCACCGGTCAAGTTTTCAAATAAAGAAGCCGGTCTACAATAAATTTAATTGAAGAACCCTAGGGTCGACACCTATGCTTAACTGGAAGAATATTGAACATCTTCGTCGGCTCAGGGATCCGGGACTATTAGAGTCCCTGGCGCCCCTTTAGTAATAAATTAATTTCCCCATAATTCAGTTAAGTACTTACTTACTTTGTAATTTAAGACAAAATTTAATTTAAACTTTAAAAGAATAGAATAGTACTGGTATTATCTCAACCCCCCACAACCCAAAGATCCACCAACTGAAGTTTAAGCTGGCTGGCAATAACCAATGTTTGGTATTTAACTTAACCTAGTTTGAATAAGGAAATAACTCTTTTTTATGTATTTAACTTTTCCTTGTTTTAATAAATTAATCTTGTTTCAATACCAACCACCTTGCATCTGGGATTTAGTTCCGTTACCTACCTCTAGAGGGACAAAATCTCAAATGTAACAAAGTATTTTGTGGATTGCGATTAGATTACTTGAATATAGATGTGTGCCAAAAACGACAATACGAAACTAAAGACACCGACTACCGAAATTAAAGTTATTTTTCACTTTGCCGTGTTTTTTGGGTGTCGGTTTAATTTTTTGGTAAAAAGTTTTTTGCTAAAAAGTTTTTCTAACCAACGTAATAAAAATACAGTAAGTTATACGCCATATTTTGATACATGCCAAAATACCTTTAATGTACTTTCCTTTTACCAAATATTACGTATTCGATAAAAAGCAAGCTCTCTTAGCACATGAAATATAAATTTCTGAAAAAGAATTTTAGTCTTATTAAGATTACAAACTTACATATATGTACAGATTTACATATATTAGGCGGTTAGAAAATTTACCGTGAATACGGATTGACGTATGGGAGAACATTTACACAAAGTCAAGTTTGTTTTTTTTTATCTTTATTGATTTAGAGGCTTTTGATCAAACATAACCATGCCAGCCTCATCGTACCCTAAAAAGAGATAATAGCAATAAAAACTTTTTACCAAAAAATTAAACCGACTCCCAAAAAACACTGTAAAGTGAAAAATAACTTTAATTTCGGTAGTCGGTGTCTTTAGTTTTGTATTTTCGTTTTTGGCACCTTTTTACCAAAATTTTTTGGTAAAAAGTTTTTATTTCACTCTTTTTAGTTGGTCTATTTTTAATTTACCTAGTTACAAGAGCCTAATTATCAACTACTTATAACCTTTTACAAAATATTGCTTTTCCCAATGCTGGGCCGTTAATTGTTGAGGAGTTCTCCTGGTACTTCACCATCAGCTCTACATCACCATATGCATTGTAACGAGCATAAAGTGCGTAACATCCATATTCAAGTAATCGAATCGCAATCCACTCAATACTTATTATTGAGTAGTTTCGGCGGCCATCTGTGGTCTTCATCATCAGTTCCACTTCCTCAAATGGTACTTTTTGGGAGCAACTGCACAAGTTACTATATTAAATACCCAAAACGACATAGATGTGCCTATAATATTTGAAGAGTTCCCTCGATTTCTCCAGGATCCCATCATCAGATCCTGACGTTTATGATAATGGGACCAATATCGAAGTATACCCTTTCAATCAAAAAAAGAATTTTACAAATCGGTTCAGCCGTCTTCGAGTAATCGATGGTCATACATTAAAAAAAAAAATATATATACGCGTCGAATTGATAACCTTTTTGTCGTCGGTTGAAAAAGGAAAAATTTATTCCCCTTAAGTAGACGGACAAATTTATATGTTATATAATAATGTTTTTTATAATTATACAACGTGCAATTTAAAGGGTATATACATACCAAGTGCATGGCTTCTTTGGATGATAACAAACGATATGGCAAGGGTTTTGTAATCCTAAGTCTACGTATTTACTTATTACAAATTCCAATACATTGATACCAGACACCGAAATTTTCAAATTAAGAAGAACGAAAAGAATTATCGTGTTATTGGCAAGTGACGTGGAAAGTTATTGACCCTCGTAGTGCTTGCAGTGACACGTTTGTTATGATTGGTATTCAAGAAATATAATATGAAACCAATAATTTGGTATCAATTCTTTGAGTCAGTTATTTTGTGCTGAAACTGTGCATAGAGACGCCATACCAGATGTTGTCTTCAGCCCTTTTGGATAGATATGGGGTTTCCGTTACACGTTGAATAGTAATGTTTGCTGCTTGTATAATATATGAATTTTAAAAGGCCTCATCTAGGTAAACATAAAACGCAAAAAAACATGACGAGTAAGTGTTATTTATAACCAATTCACAAAATAAATATTTCATTTCATTTCAAAGGTACCTAATGCAAAAGAGTTTGTACGTCTTCTTCTTTGTTGAATCAATGGTAAATCGATGGTTTATATATTATGTTGAGCCCAGTAGTTAGCCTTGCTCGTCACGACCTTAGTGGCGTTTATCAGATCTTCCAGAGTGCACATATTTGGGAATTTTGGACATTCTTGCAGATGGGACCGAGTATGGTCAAGAGCAACGCATTTACACTTGGTATCAGTGTGATCTTATCCCCATTGTGCCTAGTTTGTCCGTAACGGGTGGCAAACAAGGCAGACCGAATATGACTTCTCCAGCTTTCATTATTTATTTTATTGAAAACGAGCTTCAAACTATTGTTGGTTTACTTTTTGATCTCAAATAAATAAATATTTCTCATGAGACCAGCCAACAAGAGCGGAGCTTTAGAAAAAACTGCGTTTACTGAAGTAGAAGCCACGCTTTCCGTTAAATTATTCACTATTATGATAAAAAGTCTATTGCGACTTCATACTAGTGAGGTCACGGTAACACTGGGGAATAATCCTATATAATTAGAGGTATAAGAACATTCAACCTAGCTTGAAAATGAGAACAATGATGATTAAGTATTAATTCCTAAGTTAACTTATCGCTGTAAGAACAGGAATTTAATGGAGCCTAAAATTATAATTTATTTATTTTTCATACGTAAATTGCAAAAATGCAAATATGTCATTGCTAAGCATTGTAAATAGTATTCCGTTATTTGTGTATAATATATTATGTTTCAGTGTTTTTATTACTGCAAAATATCGTAGGTACTATTTATTCATGTTTTTTCTATCAGTTAGAATAACAAAGAGTTACTTTGGACGCTAAAAGACCCCAACGTATTTTTCCATTAGCAGTTTTTGGGATTTTCATTTTCTTATTTAGTATTGTAAAACAAAAACAAAAAATGTTTTGACTACAGATCTGTTTGGTATTTAAAATATTTTGATACTAAAATATAATTAACGTTTGGTACTATTTATTTATTCAAATTCCAGCAGTGTCAAAAGTTCACACAAATAATCTTGAGTTTACACTCAATCAAACGAAAAAAAAATCAAACGACACGTATCCAAAGTTCGATCAGAGGACTGTTTGAACTTCTAAAAAGCTATTCAGTCGTCGAAAATTGGCCTACCTGTATTCTGATTACAGTGAAAAAGCACACACCAAAGAGTCAGAAAAAAAATTAAGTAATTAACCGAATATTCACGGTCCAACGTCCTTACATAAAAAAGATTTTTTATAACAACAATTAACGCTGGTGCCAGTAGTCCAATTAACAAAATAATTGAAGTGCGCCAAAGTATCGTATATATTTTAATTTTAATTCGGCTCCCTGCGGTCACGGCATCGGATATAAATGTAATTTTATCGGAAACTGACCCGTATTTGTTAAAGCATTCCGACGGACCAGATTGCAGATATTGGTTTATCGTAGATCGATTATTATTGTCTAAAACTATTCAAGCCATACAGTCTATGCAGTTCATTGATTTGGCTATTATGCGTTCTGAACTCTGCCTGGGTTACTAATAAACCTACCGAGTTGCGTTGCTTTGTTTCGATTTGAAAGGTACAGGCTTTTGAATAATTACAAGAGTCATTATTGTCTTTCGATTGCAAGGAATGTGCATTGGCGCAGGCATTTCTATGATATTGTTGTGCTACTGGCGACAAATCGTAGTAAACAATCACACATAAACCGTCTGAAAATTAAAACTCTGACATACTTTGAGTTTCAACATCTAGACTAAACGATCGAGTTACACTAGATAGCTACCACTACTATAATGAATCTACCTTTGTGTATTTAGTACAAACCTTATTCTAGTGCTCCTCTGAATTGCAAGCACACTACATAATATTGTAAGTCCTAGTTTAAGAAGAGCAGCTGGCTAGCACATGTTTTTAACAAACTTAAAAGGAGACCCTGCGTAAGACAAACTGTAGTAGTTGTAAGTTAATGAATGAAAAGTAAGCTAACGTAGTAATGTTCTAATGAAATACCGCGGCCCCGGAACTAAGGGCAGTGAAAAAACAGGGTGGTTTTTAGTCAGTAGAAGCCTGACACTCCCTTCCACTCCACTCACAGCGGTAGGAGTCATTGATGATTTTCCCACCCAAGAAAAAAAAGCTTCTCAAGAGTTAGGTGGTGGGCTGAGACGAAAGGCTTTTTAAAAAGGAACGATAGGTGTGTTCCGCAGTTCCGCTTGAAGAACTCGTAATGTAATCTTATTACCTAATTACAATTAAGGTTATTGTGTACCTCGCTACGCTATATAACTCAAGCTAGTATTGTTGTGCCAGTACCAACCAACTCCTTTTTTTCGGTGGCAAAATCATCAAATGACTGATCCTGTTCTGGGTGAAGCGGAAGGGTCGGAATTTTACTGACTAAAAACTCACCCAGTTCGTTCAGCTGCTCTTCATTCCGGGACTGCGGTATTTCGTTAGAACATTCCCGCAGCCCCAGCAGGCAATAGCCCTATCGGGGCCCGTCAATGCTGCTGACTACTATCTGAGGCGCACGTGCAACATGACACGCCGGCCGTTGACCCGGGCCTGGTTGTTACCGGAGGGTGAGCTACCCCTGCCCGCCGTCCGCAAGTCCACGCCTACGGTGGCCTGAGATGGGCTCAGTAGCAACCACCGGTGCTTATACAATGTATAATTTAAAGGGTATATACATTACAAAGCAATTGTAGCATCTCTTACTGAACAACTAAATAAAATAAACATTACAACTCTAAACGTTCCAATTTGAGCGTAAACGTCTCCATTGCTCGTTAGTCTCGTGTTGGATTTGCATTGAAATTGAAAAACATCCATTAGCATAATAAACTATTTATGTTTGTGCTGCGACACGCGACGACGTTGTACATAATTGTGTCCGCGACTCTCTGTGGTAGCTTACTGCAATGCGAAACTGTAGTTTATTTATTGATTTAATTTGTAACAGTGATTAATAATGTACTATGAGTAAGTTTGAAGATGAATGGCGATGCGCCATCGTTACATGGTAGACATCCCACCCGCATGCACAAAACAAAACTTTTTGAGAAAAACCTTCATTGTGCGTACAGCTAATGAGTGATTCCCTGACGAAGCTCTGTTTCCTGATAGTTATAACCTGGAAGTCCCTAAGTCAAGAATGAATAGGCTATTTCAAGGTAAGCGTGTTTCATTTTCAACTACATCATCGCTTACCATCAGGTGAGATGCTGAAGAGCATTCATTGGCGCGGCTCAATAAGGGTTATGCCTGCCGGGTTTGAGGGAATGTCCTAACGCGGTTCAGAAACGCAAGATCAACTAAACGAACAGGGTGTGTATTTAGACAGTAGGAGTCTGATACTCCCTTCTACTCCACCTAAAACAGAAGGAGTCATATTTTGATTTTCCCCCAAAAAGGCAATCATGGACATACCAGGTGCCTGAACATTCAGATCTTTCGCAATAAACATCTTGTCATATACATAAGTAAATCCCAGTCCGCACACATCGAGTACCCCCAAGCGGCAGAACTTTAACTGCTCAGTAAGCGATACAAATAACTGTAGGACGAGCGACGATTACAACTTGTGTAAGCCGACTGAGCACTTAATCCGGTTGCCTAGTTTGTGCGCACGCATCGGGACACGCTGCGATAAATTGATGGGGTTAGTGACTTGATTAGTGGAGTACCTGGCTGTTTTATTAAATACAGAGCTTAGGAAAACAAATGGTTTTAATACATTATTAGATGTTAAGATTTTGTAACCATTTTACCTAAAAATTAATTGCCGAAATTGGTTCGTAGATGAGTGACCATCTTCACATATCAAGATTGCTTCGTGACTTGGAAAGCACGTTGGCCACGGCTGTCATCCGTACATCCTTGTCAGTCATTATGGGTGTTGCAGGAATGTTTTAACGATATACTGCAGCCTCGGATCACAAGGGCAAATTAAGGAACAGGGTGGATTTTCAGTCAGTAGAAGGCTGACACTCCCTTCAACTCCAACGGCAATGGGAGGAGTCATTTGATAATTTTCCCACCGTAAAAAAATGGGTAGTCGAAAGCCAGAAAATCTTACACCAGCCTTGCCAAGGAGTTGGAGTTTTTTTTTTTATATCGTTAATGCTGCCTTTCCCCGCCCATGGGCTCGGCGGGACCTTATTATTCTAGGTACCACATTCATGCCAGTTCTCACTTGTATGCCTCTCGCACTGACTTGCCTCATACTATATCTTTCTTTTATCCATCACCTTCCTTTCTTAGCCGGGTGGGACTCCCGCTATTTTGACTACTTTTATTTTTATTTACAGCGGGAATAATTTTTATAAATATGCGACCATTTATTGTAACCATGGTGTTACTACATGTTTTTTTCTGCTTAACAACATTATACAATACTATAAAGCTACAAAATTCTTGACTTCTATTTTCTTATAGTACAGTGTTATATCTAGAGCTTACTCTCTATTTCTTATACTATTCACAATTTCTTTATCCTTGCTCTTACATTATTCTTAACATCTTGTTCTTTTCTAACAATACAGTTATTTCTAGGTTACAATTATTTGTTCTTATTCTATTTAACAATATTATGTTCTTAACTTAATTTTATGGTTCCTTCCGGTATTAATTTTATCTAAGATGTCTTTCTAGTTACTATTGTTTAGTCTGTGGGATAGTGACATTTATGTAGGGAGCAAACATTACAACCCTTGAAATGAAATGAAATATTTATTTTGTTAATTGTTTATAAATAACACTTTTAAACGTCATGTTTTTTTGCGTGTTAAGTTTAGTTTAGCTAGATGAAGAAACTATTTCCTAACTGACTACTCTGAAAAAAAAAAACTCAGAGGTCATAGTCTCTTTTAAAGTCCATACAATTTATATTTGTATATGAAAAGCATGTAGGTTCATGTCTGTGGTGTTCTTTTGAGGAAATAACTACGTTTTGAGCGGACCTGTCCAGATAGTGCAAGCATTTGTCAGTTATAGTGTAGCTCAACTTAGAACTTAAGGAGCTCAACAATTTCTTGTTTTATTACATCTCCGCGCAAAACTTACTGCGTCTTCATTTTTATTTTGAAACTGCAGAATCTTTGGTTTACCAAACCATTTGAGCGGACCTGTCCAACAATTTGACGAAGAATACCAAAGTAAGGACATTTGGGTAAGCCACACAAGTACTCAAACTTCTTGACATCCTTAAATTAATTATAGTGAAAGTAAAAACAAAGAAGAATATTTAAACAATAAGAAAGAATAAGCTACATAGTCCTCATATTTACAATAATGAAAGAATTATATATATAAAAAAAAAATAGGTATATATATATCAAAGCAAATATTTTCATCAATAAAAAATAAATCAACAATCAAAATTTAAAATTCAAAAAGGCTCACGTATATCTTAATATCTAACGTCTTAAAATTATCTTTACATAGCTCAGAGCAACTTCAAAGCGCTCCCCAATGTCACCTAGTCTGACTCATAGTCGTAATATACGAATATAAGATCCTAATCTACCTCAAAAAATACCTTCTATATGTAGAAACAAAATTAAAGAACAACATCTTTGCAATTTGCCTAAAATGTTTCGCGGACTGACGTCAGAGGGTAGAGGGAGAGGTACCAGGGTGGCAGGGCACAAAGGAGCTCATCAAGTCGAGTCATCGCCTTAATGTTGGTAATGAAGATACGCATAGGATTACTGTTCGCCTAACCTTGTTTTTTCGCCTGAAAATTAGAAAATGGACTGGTTTTGTACAGTTTCTCGTCTTGTAATGGGATTGGTTGGGTCGTCTTGTGTGTTTGTTTCTGCGGAGTTGAGAGTATTCACGAAAGTTGTTTTAACAGTGTTTTTATTAGTAATTTGTTTCTCAACTTTGAACGTCTAGTAATTTGAATTTTATGTTTTCTTTTGGTTGTTTTCAATTTAGGTTCTCTAGTATTTTTCTTGTTTAAAAGTCGACGTTGAGAATCAGTTCAGGTGATCGCTTCTACATATTTTGTTATTGGTATCATCGAAAAAGGTAGTCAAAAATTAACATGCGGTTTTACATGTACTGAAATATTTGCTTATTAAGCATTTCTTTACTAAATAAGGCACAAAAACGAGGTATTTGCAACTATTATATCAAAACTAGGCAGTCGAAGGACTTGAATTCTGTAAAATAGGTGCTCAACATTCTTATGAAAAGATATACTAGTTATTTTTATTAAAAAGTAAATCCAAAAACTAAATACTTAAAAAACACCATTCTCTGGGCTCGTTCGTTCCATCTAAGACCTCATCTATCGCTTACCATCAGGCGAGAATGAGCTCAAGAGTGGGCTCAACAAGAGTAAAAAAAAATTAACAATGGTGGCTCATTTGTTACTATGCACAATTCTCGGGTTCTACGGTCGTAAGTTCAAACCCAGGCAGACACATTACTTTGTGCCATTTCCATTATCACCGATGCTTATAAAGCGGTTTAGGAAAACACCGTGACGAAATTGTCCTAGTACCGAAAAATTCGACGACATTCGTTATCGAGCAACCCGCACTGGGCTGGCGTGGTACAGCCCATAACTTTGCATAGAGAGGAAGCTTGTGTCCCAGGAGTGGGAACTTTATAGGCCAGGCTGATTACGTTATGATTGTAAAAAAATATATTAAAAAAATGTGTTATATTTACTTATATATATATATATATTAAATTTGTCACAATAAACTAATTTGTATTTTATATTTATATGTCATGGATTATCGCAAAGTAAAGGCTGTCACAATTATGATAGCAAAATAACATCCTAAAAATTAATTTTATCTCTGTTTAGTAAATAATAAACCTGGCCAAGTGCGAATCAGACCCGCCCATGAAGGGTTCCGTAGTAACTATGATAATATAATATAATAATTATGTATATTTATTTGACAGAAAAATAAAAACCCTTTCAAATTTCTTCCGTTTGTTTGCCTTACGACTACGGATACCCTAAAAAGTAAGTATGTAAGAAGATAGATCCATTGAATATAATAGTGATAAAGGAATAATTATGTTTATTTTGCAAATTGGTTATAAATAACATTTTCACACGTCAATTATTTTTCGTAAATGTAAACTAGATGAGGCCGGCTAACTACTTCAGGAAATACCAAAACAAACTCAGAAGTCAACGTCTCTTTTGAAGTTCTTACAATCCGTAGTGATAAAATCATATGAGAAACATATAGGTTTATGTATGTTGTGCTTTTTTAAGGACAGAATCACACAGATTCGAACAGGCCCATCCAAACAGTGCAAACATTTTTCGCTATCGCTTAACTTAACTTAGAACGTAAAGGAGCTGGAACTCGAAAAATTCTTGAAATAAAATTCTTCAAAATAACTAACTTCACAGCAGTAAAGTTGACAATCGTTTAACAGTGAACGTTGTAACAAATTACCACGCGATTCATCTGAAGGCTGCTAAGCGAATCATCTAATGTAAGCGGTTATTCCGGCACCGAGATAAAGACGGAAAAATGTAAGGAGAGACACGTTAAATAAATGTTTTACAATGAAACGTACGCCGGATAAAGTAGCACGGCACCGTAACAAAGAGTACTTTATTAAAAATATTATACACGGTGTAACAGATTAAGCGCAATACCTCGGACACCCCAATTAGAATATTAAATTATAAGGCTAAAACAACATCCGTAACTAAATAAATTGAAATCAAACCTAGACATTTTTTTATTAAACAGTTATCCTTACTAAACGCAAAACGTATGTGCGTCATACAATATCCTTACGCAGACGCATACACTCTTGCAATGTTAGGGGCCGATACGCACACGAGCGCAAATTTGTCATGATACTGTGTTTCCATTTTAAATGAAAGATTTTACGTAAAAATTTAACACCTAGGTACTTTTTATGACGGAAATCGACTCAGTAGCCGATTCTGGAACAACTACTTTCAGGAATTGCGTTTATTCTGTTACACGTTGTATTTGAAACTGCGTTAGATTATCTTACTACAAGTAAGAGTTCAGAACTCTTGTTTTGAAGAAGCGATGAAAATAGAAAATCGAACATTTTAATAAATCGAAATTAGCCTGTGCTTCGGAAAGCACGTTACAACGTTAGTTTCGGTTGTTATTTGTACAACTTTGACAGTTGTTACGAGTAGTCAGAAGCCATAAAAAGTCACTGGTCTTCTTGGTCCCCTTGGAGTATCGTTTTACCTAGTGTTAGGGTTTGTGAATTTTAATTTTGTTAGTCGGGATATTTAACTTAATATTTTACGCTGGCAACTTTAACCTTTTCGTATATTCGTGGTCCCTCTGTGATTGGTTGAAGCAAATTAGCGGGAACCAATTAGAGAACTCGCTTCTTCCCGCTCAAAAGTGGAAGGGTTAAGATGGGCTAACGGAACGCTTGGCCGGCTGCGCGCTCTCTTTGTTTTTGGGACTCAACGCGATAGGTGGATAGATACAGATAGTTGTTAAAGTGAAATAGTATTCTGTAATCTAGTGCTAAGTATCGATTGTTGTATACGCAAATTAAGAAAAATACAAGTCAGTTTCGTGTAATCTTTAACTACATCCTGTTCCTGTTAGTGTGTTGACACTAGCTACTGAGTTATGGAGATAGACAGTCTTAGTACTCAGCTTGCAGCGTTTGGACTAGAAACCGATCCCAACATAGGAAAAAGCTAAGCAGATAATGATAGATATAGGTACTTCGTAACATCCTATGTTAATCTGTGTACATTGTAATAGTTTGTCACCTTTATTGTCATCATGATTGTTCTTTTATTGGCGGTCGGCAAAACATACTAAATTCTAGAAAACATTACATTATGGTTAAATTTCGGGGAGCGTGCGATAAAATAGCACAACCTTATCGACCAAGCCCGTGCTATCATCGGACTACAAGACTAAAGTTGATGCGCCATTGTTACATGGTAAATGGTGGACATTTTACTCATACGCACCGCTAAGGATTGGACTTCCCTACCAGAGTCGGTGTTACCTGATAGCTAGAACCAAGAGTGAATAGGTTACTTCTAGGTAAGTGTGCTTCATCTTCGACCACATTATCGCTTACTGACAGGTGAGATACTGGCCAAACAAGATAAGGCTATCAACAAAAAAAAAATACACGAAACTTGCAAGGTTCCACGTGCCTGCACCAATTCTTCTGAACTGTGTTTTCAAAAATGAGATTTGATAAAATAATGTCACAGTCGGCTGTGTTAATGGATTTCACAGTTTTATTTCATTTGTGGTAACAGAACACACCCACTACTTTCATAGATCGACGTGAGTTAGTCACAGCAGTAATGAAACAAAATGCTTTAACACTAACTGCTGAAAATAAAAGAGCTTTTGAGTAAAACGTTTTAGCTTTTATTTTAGAAAGTATTTTTGTTCAAATTAGGGCAAGGTGCTTAGTTTTTAAAATGCTGTTTGGAACCACAATCTCCTTGGCATGTAACAAAAAGTCTAAATAAGACTTTTTGTGTATTATACAGTGTGAGCGTGGTAAAAACAAAATTAAATGAATTAAAGTGTCAGACTCAAATCAGTTTGTTGCGTAAAAGTGTTAATTGCATGGCCACTGTACAATAATAAATTATCAAGAGCTTAGAAATGTTTAAAAACCATGTAGTTTAAGAGAAAATTTTATCGGTTACATTTCGGAGAGTGTGCGATGGAATCAAACAATCTAATTCCGCCAAGTCCGTTCCATCATTGGACTACAAGACAAACGGCGATGCACAATCGTTACATGGTGGACATCCCACCCATACGAACTAAACGATTTGGGAATACCTTCATTGTGCGTACGGCTAAGAAGTGGAATTCCCTGCCGGAGTCTGTGTTTCCCGATAGCTATAACCTAGGAGTCTTTAAGTCAAGAGTGAATAGGTTACTTCTAGGTAAGCGTGCTCCATCTTCGACCACATCATCACTTACCATCAGGTGAGATAGTGGCCAAACGCGAACCTATATTCAATGAAAAAAACAAAAAATAATATCATGGAAACAAATAACAGATTATAACACTAACTAAGTTTAACTAAGTTTTTTAACAGATTTTTTTTTACCAGTACACACATTAATAAGTGGTTATTTTAATTAATGATTTAATTTTAGTAATTTTTTAAATGCATAATTTACCTGTAATACTTATAGGTGTCAATTTATATATTACCCACATTTACAAAATAAAGATCTATTCTATTCAAAGTTCAACGCAATTATGCAGAACTGTCGCTAAGAAATTTCAATCATTTGCAATGGAGTAAGATTCTGGTATCTATTAAATTCCATACAAATTCAACCGTCTAGCGGTCGCGAGGTGTCGAATCGACCACACTATTACAATTTAACACTTGGCATTTCTTACATTATCCAGATTATTACGAGCGCCTCGATGGTCGAGTGGTGGCAAGCGTGACTGCTGAGCGTGAGGTCTTGGTTTCAATTCCCGGGTCGAGCAATAAGTGCTATTGTTTTTTTCTGAAAGGAATTTTTCAGTAGTAAACCGGAGTTTGGGAGTTAGAAAGCACATAAAGCCGGTGGTCTCGGCTGTCATTTGAACATTTTTGACAGTTGTTACGTGACTACCCGAGTCAGAAGCCAGTAAATCTGACACTGGTAGGCCAAGGAGTATCATGATACCCAGTTACTGGGTTGTAGAGGTCAGATAGGCAGTCACCTCATGTAAAACACTAATAACACTCAGCTGCATAGTTGGAAAAAGGAAAAGCAGAAGAAATCCAGATTATTACGAGTTGTAAGTAGTTAGTTCGAACCCAATTAGGCATATTACTACGTGTAATTTTTAATCATCACGAAGGACATGCAGTGAAAAAGGCACTGGCTATCCCAGAGATCAGAAAGGGCAGGGGAAGACCGCCGGCCACGTGCTGGACAACCACTACCAAGGACATGGAGCGAGATCAGCTGAAAGCACAGACAACCCAGGAGAGTGTCCTGGCGACTTGAAATGAGGAGAGCTGCCCCCAGTAAATGGAGCAGGCGTGGTAGAAGAAGAAGAAGAAGACTACTCTCAAAACATATGACGGCCACCAATCTGCTCTGGGCAAGTGGGTTATGGCCTGTTCGCTCTCATAGAAAGGAGGCCTCAGTCCCAGTAGCGGAAACGTTATAGAAGAGTTATAGGAAATTGACGTGTGTTATTGTGTGCGACCTAGATGCAGATATGAAGCCCTGAAGAGAATGGGCATCAAGTCCCCGCTTCGTAAATGAGTTTACGTGACCCATCGTCAATCTATTCGATTTCCACCATTCCACCGCGCATAGGATGATGGAAACCAGTTGATTGTAATATTCTCTATTGGTGTAATTGTTGCAAGACGTTCCAATAAATAAATAATTAATTGCGTTCCGGTACGCGGGACCCATTTGAAATAAACACGCGCCCGACGAAAGGGTTAATGAAATACTTTCTCTGTAACAGCGCATAGTTTCTGCTACATAGGTTTGTTTAGCATAACATTCATATTTATATTATATCCATATTTTAAAACGGTTATCTAGACATTATCTACACAGCAAGAACATTCTTAAATTTTCTATTCTATACATCTTACTTCTTATTTCTTACTATCTTACTTCTTATCTTACTTCTTACTAATATTATAAATGCGAAAGTTTGTGAGGATGGATGGATGTTTGTTACTCTTTCACGCAAACACTATTGAACGGATCTGAATGAAATTTGGTAAGTAGATAGTTGATATTCTGGAATAACACATAGGCTACTTTTTATCTAGAAATTCCCACGGGATCGGGATTTGTGCGGGAAAACCTTCCTACGCGTACGAAGTCGCGTGTAGAAGCTAGTACTTACATAAAATAAAACGGCAGTCTGTTTGTGATTTCGAAATAACTGTGTTGTCTCTCGTGCTTATTATGTAGTTATTTGCGTGATATTAAATCACAAGCAAATTTTCTGGTTTGGTTAAATTCTAGAATGGCTTAATCAATTTAATAGGACTTCGATGGAAAATAGAAAAAGGGACTGATTTACTAGGGGTAAACAAACAGAAGCTCACTGTCCTGTAAGGATCAGGCCCGTGTTGGCGGCGCGTCGTGTTCCACGCGCGCCTCAAAGAGTCATCAGCACTAGTGACGGTGCCCTATAGTGCCATTGCTTGTCGGGTTTGCGAGAATGTTCTAACGAGATACCGCAGCCCCGGAACTTAAAGGCAGCTGAAGGATCACGGTGGGTTTTTAGTCGGTAGAAATCTGACAGTCCCTTCCGCTCCACTCAGAGCGAGAAAAAACAAAAAAAGGAGTAAACAAACAGTAACTCATTTAATAATAGTTACCGGGCAACACATAAGCTACTTTTGTAAGAATCTTGGAAATTTGGAAATTTTGTAAAACCCAAAGACTATTTATGATCTTATTACTTTTTACCCGACTGCGCCAGAAGGAGGGTTATGTTTTTCGGAAGTATGTATGTATAATTGTTTGGCACGCTCTGTGGCCTGAACGGCTCGACGGATTTTAGCTTGGGAGGTATCGTTAGATTTGTATTGACTGTGAGAGTGACAGTGGGTATATCAAAATAAAAAAAACCATAATGGCGGATTTTTGACGCCATATTATGCCTTCAAAAAAGTTTTTTTTTTTTTGCTCTAAGCCTATCGAGTGGGGTATCAAAATAAAGGGTTTTAAAAGGTGATTACAAAAATATACATACAACTTATATGGTTAAAAGTAATTCAAAGTGACAAATCGTAAAAAACACGTATAAAGAACTAAATCGTCTGCGAAATCTTTCACACCTGTAAACTAAAAAGCTGGAAATAAAAAAAGTAATTAAAAAAATTAAAAAACCCGACTGCAACCTTATACTAAAACTAACTGAAAAGCTAAGAAAAACAAGCCCATTTTAAATTAAATAAAAGTTGGAAGCAGGCGGGGCCCATACCATTATTATAGTTTCAAACTCAAAATGGGTCCCGCCTGCTTCCAACTTTTATTTAATTTAAAATGGTCTTGTTTAATTTTAATTTTTTTAATTACTTTTTTTTTATAAACTGTGATATATTCATATAAATACCTTAACAATTTATTAAACTGGTAAACAACTTGACTCGCTCAATGATAACTGCGAGCTACTTACACTTACTTTATTTACGAGTATAATAATAATTTGACAATTTAAAAACACAAACGTATTTAAATACCTAGATAGTAGTAGATAGTATTAAAAGCAACATGCTCTATGGTACATAGAACAATAATTATTATTTTAATATTTACCAACGTCTGTAGTAATCAAAAGTTTTAATAGTATTCACAACTTATTTGTATCTCTTAAAGCAGAACATATAAATGTGTAATATTTATTTCTGATGAAAAAATGGATTCACAACAAGCTAACACTTCTTGTTCCGCAACTCCCACGGGGTCAGGAAATATGCAGGAAAACCGTCTATGCGAAGGAAGCCGCGGGCGTAAGTAGCGTTCAATGAAAACGAAGAATAACACATTCACGGTTTCAGTTTAGCAGTTCACACTCAAACGTTTCCATCGCGATGATGTATCCTTACTCAAACCAGAATAACAACCCTATTTTCTTTCAACATACGATGCCTAGAAAACTTTCTCGCTAAATCGTACCGTCGATGTTTTCCAAACCTTGAAGTATTCCTTTGAATGTATTGTTTCAATCAGCCAGCACTCGTCGGATAACAATAAGTTTTCCCCAGTAATAGCAAAAAGTTAGGAGCAATATACCCCTTCGCTTTGCTGGTAAAAAATATGCACGATCATTCTTTGAGAACTCGCTGCTGTTATTATCCTTTTTTGCGGTGGGAAAAACATCAAGAAACTTCTCACACTCTCGGCAAAGCGGAAGGGAATGTCATACTTCTACTCACTAAAAACCCACACTGTTTATTTAGTTGTCCTTGTGGTCCGGGGCCGCGGTATCTCGTTAGAACTTTCCCGCAACCCCGGCGGACAATGACCCAATCGAGCCCCATCAATGGTGCTGACCGCTCCTCGAAGCGCGTGTGGAACTCAACGCCTGGTTCTTGCCGGACGGTGATCTACCCCTGCTCGCCGTCCGCAAGCCCGCGCCTACGGTGGCCGGAGATCGGCTCGTGATCCCCGACGCCCGGGGCGTCTCTTGTGCTATTATTACCCTAAGCTTTAGATTTAGGAGCAACGCTACCTATTGTTATTCTATTATATTGTAAAAATGGAGGAGGGACGGCGTGATTTATGATTTTCAGTACAATAACCTGTAGGAGCCCAAAAATGAAACACTATACACTATGAATGACTATTTTTGCGTAGGCGCGTTTCCTAATTTCCTTTAGAATAACAATGCGGGTAAAGTTACTTACGTGATAGAATTCAGAAAGGACTCAGTTCTTAGAAAAAAGTTAAAACAGGCCACGATGTCGGATATTCTTTTTTATTCAAGACGGTTGTTTCTAAGAAAATGTTCTTTGCTAGATGTTGTTTTTTACTATTGAATGAGTTTGTACTCTCCTTTCACTTTGTGCTACTAAATCTATATTACTACGATGTAAAAGGAGAGGAATACAAAGGGCATTAATATCGACAATATCACTTTTATTGGAAAAGTAACCAAAACTAACTGCCTAGCTGATCGAGTGTTTGCAAGCGAGACTGCTGAGTACAAGGCCTCGGGTTCAATTTCTGGGTCGGGCAAAAATAATAGAAAAATAATCTGATATTTTCTATGTAATAGCTGTAGTTTGGTAATTTAATGTGACTTTTAATTTTGAATTCAATTCGACTTTTAATTTGACATTTAATTTGTATTTAATTTGATAATTTGACATGATTTTATTTTTTTATTAACTTAATTGACTTTTAAAATTTTAAATTAACTCACTCGATGTTCGTGTCAAAACTTTGTCAGAGACAACAAGTGCTCCCAAATTTTAAATGTGTTTCGTGTTAAAAACAGTGACTCTACTAGAAAAAACGTGATAAAAACATAGTTAAAGTGGACAGCCAACTGTGTGAACGTTTTCTAGTGCATCAGTTAACGAAAATATATAAAACCAGTGCATAAAACTTATGAAAACCAGTAAACACAACCAGTGTATAAGAACTACCCACTTAAATTTAATAAAAATTGACATTGTCAAGATGACTGATGCTGTCATTGTCAATGGCTAATGTTGCCATACCTCACTTTTAAATTTCTACCAAAAGGTGTAAATAGTAGAAATTGATTAAAGATGAGTGATAAATTAAAAGAAAAGATAAATTAAAAGACGTCGTTCGTCACTACCCAGAGCAGACGCATATCGTTTTTGTTAAAAAAAAAATCAAATCAGTGTCTTTCAAAAATAACTCGTAACTAAGTACAGTTAGAACTTAAATTGTGCAAACAGTGTTTGTTAATTACATCGCTTTGTTTCTGCGCACACTCCGCGCTCACAGTGCCTCAACGAAGACGGGCTATCTCCGTCTCGCCTGCACAGTGACTCCGCGTTCGAGCGTAACGCACTTCACCCCGACGCGAACAGAACATTGGATATTTACTACTCTTTCGCACAGTGACTCTGCATTCACGGATTAAATACTTCACGCTAGGACAACAAAGTATCAATAACTATTATCTTTAACCCGAAAACAAAGTTTTGTTCGATTACCTGCTCGTGCTATTTATTAAAACGAAATATTAGAATGAATCCTCAGAGATCACCACCATCACGGTATCTCACTGGCACGGGTATGAGCAGCGCTGCAAATACTGGTCACAGTTCACACCCCGACCTATCACAGTTAAGTGCGCTTGCGGCAGAGTCACAAATTACCTTCCGCAAACGCAAACAACCGTCGGACAGTAATTGTGAATGCTCAAATGAAATTAAAGAAATGCGTTCGGAATTGAGTCGTATCGGCTCACTACTTGAAAAATATGTTGGTTCGAGCGAACAGATTATGAATAAAATGCAAGAAAATATAACTGAGATTAAGTCACAAATGTCTGAGTTGAAATCATCTAACGAACAAACTGTACACTTGATTCGAGAAAATACTACTCAGATTAACGAGATCAAATCTTCTACATCTAACATCGCAATGGAACAAAAATCATTAAATCTAACTGTGTCGCAATTAGAAAAGCAAATCTTTCAAGGGGAACAAAAGATAATCTCTCTTGAGTCAGACCTGAATAACCTCAAGCTGTCTACTGTCCAACCCTCTGCGTCTAAATCAGACAACCAGTCATCTTTGAACGAGCAAGTAATTAGGGAAATAATGGATCGTAACAACAGGGAAAAAAATATTGTTTTGGTTGGATTGCCGGAGCAGACTTCCACCACCGCGGAAGAGAGGACATCTGGAGACGAAAGAGATATTTTAAATGTTACTTCACAAGTGTGCCAAAATCCACCAAAGCCTATCAAAATCTTCAGAATAGGAAAATACGTACCTGGAAAACACCGTCGAGTCAAGATTTGTTTTGATACTGCCATTAACGCAAAATATTTCCTACGTAACAAGGACAAATTACCCGAAAATGTTAAAATATTCTCCGATCAAACTCCTGCGCAGCAGCAGTATCTAAAGAGCCTGAAAGAAGAATTAGCACGTCGCCAAAATGATGGCGAGAACGAGCTAACAATTAAATACATCCACGGTACACCTACGATAATAAAAAACCCTCCAAAAAACTACAATTAACGACTGACACTAAGCCCACCTATACAAATTGCAACACGTATCAAGTACTCAATGACTACCGCTATATTAATGCTACCAAATCTCGCCTCAGGTTCTTATACCTCAATGCTAGAAGTATTCGTAAAAAAGGAAAGTTTGATGAATTAAAATGCGTCTTAAGATCATTACCGAAAACAGCACACGTCATTCTTGTAACAGAAACCTGGATTCGCTCGGAGGCTCAAGCTTTGGCGCTACAAATTGACAATTACACCCACTATTATAATTACAGAACCGACTCTAGAGGAGGGGGAGTCTCAGCCTACGTACACAATGATCTGAGACATAATTTATCAGAGTCCAAGTATTCAAACGGAAACAACTACCTATGGATAAATCTCGAACGGTACGCTCTTGAAATAGGAGTCATATATTACCCCGGTAACACTGATTACTAAGAATTTCTCCAAAATTATGACTCTCAGCTACAACAAAGGAAAAGAACAATTGTTTTTGGAGATTTCAACGTCGATTTACTAACTAAGAAAAACAAAGAGACAAAGCAATACAAAGCAATAGTCAAGGAAGCTGGACACACACTACTAAATAAAATAAACAAAAAATATTGTACAAGAAACTCCGACACAAAAAAGACTATCATCGATCATATTAGCACCAACCTAAAAGATGATTACTTTCATATGGTAATAATTGAATCCTCTATGTCTGATCACAACCAGATGTACCTAGAACTTAAAAAAACCAAAACTCCTCCGAAAATGAAAACTCAATATGAAGCAATAAACTACACAAAACTATATAACACTGTTGAAACAGCTACGTTCAAAAATCCTAACAACGAATACCTAGTGTTTGAAAATCAAATCAAACTATTTACAGAAGAAGCCAAAACTATAAAAACCAAGATTCTCAATCCTCCACGAAGAGACTGGATCAACAAGGACATTATCGCTGAAATCAACGAGAGGAACGTACTGGCGACAGAACTTAAAAATAACCCTAGTAACGACACAGTAAAAACAGAATTCACGAAAAAAAGAGACTATTTAGCTAAATTAATATCAAGAACAAAAAATTCCTACTATTATAATGAATTTAAAAAATGTATTAATAAACCTAAGAAAATGTGGGGCCTAATAAACACCTTAACAAGCAATAAAATAAAACAGAGCTGTGTTCCTCCAAAATTAGTAGTAAACAACAATAACATTACGGAGCCAAATCATATTTGCCAAATATTTAACGAATACTTTGCTAAAATTGGATCACTCCTAGCGAACGAAATACCTAGTTCATTTCATAACGATTATGACCGCGCTTTACCAAATCCTATAACCCAAAACGTTGAGAAGCTCTCCAGTTTCAGCCCATGTTCTGCTAATGAATTAGCAACCATTATAACTAAACTCGATCCAAATTGCAGCACTGGCCTAGACGGAATAAAAACCAAAGTAATTAAAACCGTTAAAAGTTTAATCGTAAACGATCTGAGCAAAAGTCTGAATAAATTACTGGATGACGGGAACTTTCCTGAAACACTAAAAATAGCAAAAGTAACACCAATCTATAAATCAGGCCGTACCACAGATCCAGGAAATTATCGACCTATCTCAGTGTTGCCTATACTGTCGAAAATATTAGAAAAAATTATTCACAACCGATTAGAAAAGTATCTTAATTCTATTAACTACATCACCGATCGACAATATGGATTTAGACCCAGAAGTAATACGACTACAGCCACTATTGATCTCATCACTAAAATTAAACAAAACATAGACAGAAAAAACATAGCCCTGGGCATTTTTATTGATTTAAAAAAGGCCTTTGATACGGTAAGCCACAAACTACTCCTAAAAAAACTGGAATCAATAAAAATCACGGGAAAAGCTCTAAAAATGCTCGAGTCTTACTTAAAAAATCGTTCGCAAGTGGTCAAACTTGGTAATCACCAAAGTAATGCATTACCTATTACATGTGGCGTCCCACAGGGATCTATTCTGGGTCCCTTACTCTTTTTAATATATATAAATAATATAAACGAAATTAAACTACATGGTCACCTTACCTTATACGCCGACAACACTTGTTTATTTTACTTCGGATCTTCCATCCATCACATTATCTCACAAGCACAAGAAGATTTAAATGCCCTATTCACATGGTTTCAGTTCAATCTTCTAACAATAAATATCTCTAAAACATGTTATATAATATTTAAGGCTAAAAATAAATCAATTCCCACATATGACCCTCTAACAATAAATGATATCCCGCTACAGCAAAAACCATGCGAAAAATACCTCGGTCTAAGAATGGACAGCTCACTAACGTGGAACGCTCATATTGATCATATAAAAAGTAAACTCTCGGCACTCTCCGGGTCACTGCGTAATATTGTTCGTTGTATTCCACCAAAATTGCGGTATACTATTTACAACTCCCTAGTAAAGCCACATCTACTTAATTTAATCGAAATTTGGGGTAGTGCTGCTAAAACAAAATTATCAGAACTTCAAACTACCCAAAATAAAATCATAAAAATAATATTCAACTACCCATATCTAACATCTACCAGCAAAATTTATCAAGACACAAAAATAATGAACATAAAACAACTTTATATTTACAACACATGCATTTTCATCAGAAATATTCTTAACAAAAGCATTCACTCAAACACAACACTCACTCAATATAAACAAGTTAGTCAACGCAGTACACGGCGAGCAAGCTTGCTAGTTTTACCAAAAACAAGAACTATGGCAAAAAAATGCTAACTTTTGAAGAAGAACAGCTTTATAACAAATTACCGTCCTGTATAAGAAATGTACACTCTTACAATGCATTCAAAACTCAACTTAGCCAGCACATCATTGCGGATCAATCACTTCTGGAGAAATTAATGCATTGGATGGGTAACTACTGTATTGTAATACTGATAACGAACATATTGTAATCTTTACTTTTAGCATTGTTCTCAAGTAAGTGACTTATGTCTTTATTGGGAATAAAGTTTCTTTAAACCGAAACCGAAATTAGGAAGCCGAGCAATTGTTTGAATTTGTGTATTTTTATTTTATTTTATATGGGTCTTGGACCTGAAATAAATGAATTTTATTTTATTTATTTATTTAAAAAGTTCTATTGAGTTTGTCTGAAAGGGTTTTCTCTGTAGTACACCGGAGTTTCGAAGTTGGCGGTGTAATAACCATGTGCCTCGAAAAACCCGTCAAGCTGTTGGTCTCAGCTGTCACTTGGACATCTATGAGAGTCGTTACGGGTAATCAGAAGCCAATAACTGACACTGCGAAAGGGTATCGTGTTACCCAGTTACTGGGTTGTGGAGGACAGATAGGCAGTCCTTCCATGCAATACTCAGCTGCATTCATTTAGGATGAAAGTCGAAGAATATTATTTTTTTTTTAACCCAAAGGTTGACTGGTAGAGAATGCCTTGCTGCATTAAATCCGCTCATGATACACTATTGTACATATACAACATGTAACATAATTAATGCACATCCTGAAATTAGTATTTTTGTTCACTGTTCACTGAATCGATTCGTTTACTGAATCGATTTTTATCGTTTTTAATTTTAATAAAATAACGATTTTTTTATCCCAAAGCAATTAAATCTACGTAAATTACGTATTACACTTTTGCTGTATAGTAAAAACAAACTAACTATGGACCGTAAAATAAAGTAGCAACTTTTTAAATGCAGATCTATATAAATTCCGTCATTTAGTACACATTACAGAAAAATGAAACTCATTTAAAGGAAGTTAAAGTCTTAAAAAAAAACTGTTTAAACAACTAAAACAAAAAATTCAGAGTATGTATTATGATAATAACATAATTTTCTAATTGGGGTGTTTGAGAGTGTGCGTTAATTACGATACATGTTGGATGTATGTAAGTTTAAATAAATAAAGGATTGGAAAAATAACTAGATTACTGGCAGCACTGTCACGTGGAATTGCAAGCCAACCAGAGCTTCTACTGAGGGACAAGCCATGGTGTCGGAGGTGGTCAACTGCTTGGTTGACTTAACCCTGACAACTGAGGAGTGCAGGGTAGGTGAGGTGATCGATAATCGCTTGAGTTTTTTTTTAAATCACAGATAAGCCCATTCAATTATGCCTCATCATTTGCTCAGCCAGATTTAGTGGCTTCTCCCGTAACGACTCTCGATCTTGCCTAATGGTAATTATGAATGGGCGTATAGTATCCATACTTAAATTATGAATGCATAAGTGTTTCTGTCTGTCTTTTATGCTTTCACGTCTAAACCACACACACCAAATATAGTACAGAGATAGATTAGACCTTGAGAAAGGACATAAGGTACTTTAGTTGCTGAAAAAAAAAACTTTTCAAGCATGCGAAGACGCAGGCAAAGGTTAATTATTATAAATACGAAAGTGTTTGTGGGTCTTGTCTGTTACGTTTTAAAACTAAAGCACTAAACCAATTTTGACGAAAATTGGCCTGAAGATGGTTAAGTATCCAGCGTAAAATATAGACTAAATTATGAATGAGAGTTTCCAGACAAAAAGTTATTGCGGACAAAGTCACAAGCAATATCTAGTCAAAAATAAAGCTCATTACTCAAAGGTTTTGATTAGAAAACATCAATCAGGGCCTCACGTTGAATATCAAAATATGTAACCTTTCCTCTGGCGTTATACGGAACTGTAAACAATATATATTACAGCTCATATCGTACTTTTGTATCGACACGAGCCCCGAGCCCGGCTGTTATGGTTTATTCCCACATGTAAATGTATTCGGAATGCGCGGATCAATCTTGTGTAGGTATCAGCCGAGCCGCGAACTTTTACCATGTATTATTTATTAGAAGATCCTCTGCCTTTGAGCGCGCGGATTATTTTTTCAACATTTCTAAGTGGTGTGTATTGTTGAGATTCAATTTATGAGATTACTTGTTGTTGTTTTCTCGGTTATTTTATTTTAAAGACATCCATGAGAGTCAGTGCGAGTAGACTGTCCTAGTTTTCGTAACTTTTATTTTTTGGTTTCGTTTTTGCTTGTCGTCCAAACTTTATCTGGTTAATATAATAAGGTTACTTATCTGGATTTCTTCAGTTGTTTTTGTTGCGTTACAAATTCAACATTCTGAGGTTTTGCTTGTGCCCTCATTATTTCTAATACCTCCGTGGCTGCGAATGTTCTAACATAATGCAGCTTCAGAATGCAAGGGCTACTAAAGAAATAGGGTGGATAGATTTTTTGTGAGTAGGAGTCTGATACTCCCTTCCATTCTACCCAGAGTGGGAGGAGTTTTGATGACTTTCCCACGGGTAAAAAACCTAATCAACTTTTTATACTTTGGGCTGGGAACCTGGTGATGTGTATCCCAAGCATTATTAGCACTAGTTCCTCACAAATATAAGGTTACTGGCCACGTCTGCCGCTTATCCAATCAGTTGTGGACCAAAATCACCAATTTCTTGAGTCCTAACACAGCTAGAAGGCGTTGTGGCAGACCTCATAGAAGATGGCGGGTCGAGATGGACAGTTGTCGACTTTGGCCATGAACAGAACAATATTTGTTTATCATTTAAAGAGAGTTATGATGAATAGAAATGATGCAGGCAGGTAAACACAAACGTAACTAAACGGCTAAGGAGTGGAATTCACTGCCGGAGTCTGTGTTTCCTGATAGCTATAATCTGGGGGTCTTAAGTCAAGAGTGAATTGGTTACGTCTAGGTAAGCATGCTTCATCTTTGACCACAATGTTACTTACCATCAGTTGTGATTGTGGTCAAACGCGAGCCTATTACTGAAGAAAAAAATACTACATATCCAAACTTCGTGTAGTTTTCTTTGTCTAAGAATGTGAGAAGAAATAAAAGATTTGTTATTATTAAATGTTTTCTTCCCCTGTTCCTTATATCCCTACTGATGTATCTCCATTATGAGGCGCGCTATCACTTATTAAGTATATCTCAAGACTTGGAATGAACTTGCAAATCAGCCGTAACTCCTGAGTTAACTCCCCGGTGTTAGGATAATACCGTTAATGGCGCGGCTTCGGACGTAAATCAGAGGCACCAGCGTTTATCACCGACGTGCTAGTGATTACGAGAACAATAGGCCGAGTTATGGCGATGTGGTAAAGAGCTCACTCATGATGCGCGAATCGGCGAGAATGTACTAGATTAGTGTGGTGTTTTGCATTGTCAACGTTACTGAATCTATGCCAATATTATAAAGGGGTTTGTTTTTTGAACGCGCTAATGTTCGAAATTTCTGGGTGGATTTTGATGAAATTTGGTACAAAAGTAGTTTAAAGCTTGAAGAAGGTTATAGGTTTTTTACCTGACTACAAATGAAGGAGGTTATAGTGATAAAATCCACGGACTGTATATCTGAATGGACTGGTCTACTCTAATCTGTGTGGTTCTTTTCTCAAAAGAGCACCACAGGCATAATAATAATTCTCATAATTTTCATTTGAGCAGAAGTTTCAGATTGTCAGGACTTCAAAAGTGATCTTGACCTCTGAGTTTGTTTCGGTGTTTCTACTAAGAATAGACAGCTAGAAAACACTGACTTCAGCTATTTCAAATTTAAACAAAATAAAAATGTGTAAAAGAGAGTTATTTATAAAATAATTATAACTTGTACGTCTATTTATTTATTTTACATAGACACACATTTATAAAATTTTCATTTTAATAGGTACTACGTGATTTACAGACATGCACATTGCACTTCTTACACAAAGCTCTTATTTAAATATTATATTAAGAATTCCAAACAAGAAAACACTTAAAGAATCGAATGTACATTTTTTTATTTAATTTTATTCATTTAAACACTCACTTACGTATTAGATGTTTATTACAAGGCTTACATACTTACCTAAGATAAGCTACCCGCTAATTTCTCCATTGATTACTCTTAATACTTTAAACACTAAAGCGACATTTATATTTTGAAGTTTTCGTAAACTATTTTTTTTTCATATTTAACTATGTGTGTAGAATATATATAAGTATCAATCTTGCTAACCCGTCCACCCTCCAAGTAAGCTAATGCTTGTGTGGATTCTCGGTATAGAGTATGGGTGGAGTTCGAACACGCAACGTCTCTATTACAAGTCCAACACCTCAGCCCTAGGCTATTGTCGTTGTTTAAAAATATGTTCTGCCAAAACTTAATACTAAAAAAAAACTAAATACAAATATCGGTCGAGGCCTCATGCATTTTTTTTTATTACGGATGAGCCCGCTCTTGACCTCGACCTCGCCTGATGGTAAGCAATAGATGAGGTGTATGATGTGACGAGCGAGCCCAGAAGATGCCTGTTTACTCTTGCTTTAAAAACTGAAAGGTCATAAGTGGCAGGGAACACAGAAGCCGGCAGAGAATTCCACAGCTTGGCTGTGCGCACAATAAATGTGGAAGAGAAGCGCTTGGTACGACAAGACGGTATATCAACCAAGTGTGGATGGTACCCAGCCATGCGTCTGGTAGACCGGTAGTGAAATGGAGATGGAGGAATTAGGTCATGGAGCTCCTGCGCACACTCCCCGAAGTACTACAATCTATAGAAAACCGTAAAAACTTAGAGTAATAAAAGTAATCGCGTGACTTCTGACGATGCTAGAAATGGGACAGCACACAAACCCACGAACAACGCAGACTATTGATAAATTCACAATAAATATAGGTCGGGGAATGTAATAATATTCATATCGCAGCTTGAAGCGTCGAGCAAATGCCGGGACATTCTCACAAAGCGGCGTTTTATATCGAAAGCTGCGATTATGCGGCGCACTGCCACGGCAATGTTTTATGGCTGCGCCAATATAAGTTAAATGCCTAAACAAAACGGAACGGGAACTGCATCAATGTTATGTTATGACATTTTGAAGTCGTTTTAATATACTTACTCTTCACAGGTCGTTCACTGAATTGATCTCTTCTAAATTGGTAAGTACTTAGTAGAAAGTCAATTAGTACCTATATTGCAAAGTGTATAAAAATAAAGAATACTATAAAAACAGTACGAATTGTATAGACTTAAAAAGACACTTTTTTATAGTTGATAGGCTTGCGTTTGACTTTCAGTTCTTTCAGTTCACTTAGACCTTTTAGTTCTTTCAATGTTTCTTCTCAAGGTATGACCACTTACCTAATCATAAGCAAAGATGTGGTCAAACATGAAGCACGCTTACCTAGAAGTAACCTATTCACTCCTGACTTAAAAGAAACCCAGGTTGGAAACCCAGGAAACACAGACTCAGGTTAGGAATTCCACTCCTTAACCGTATCTATTTTATTTATATTATTACAGTGTCTTCATAAAAATAAAATAAAACAAGCGAAATACATAACTTATAAATCTATCCTTCAAATTAAAACAGTGTGAAACAATCAACAACAGATGTTGAGTAAATAAAACGTAAAATTAAATTAAATTAATCAAATATAAAAAATATTAATCTTAGTCCGAACTGCTCAACTTGATTTGAAGTAAAAAGATAATCATTTAATTCTATTACGAGGTCTGTAGAAAGCTGACGTAATTTTTCATAATGTCAATCTTAAAGCGACCATTTCTGAGAAGTAATTTAGCGGAATTTCTTCCAGTAATCGGCATAATGATCACTGTTTTTGGCATTTTGTCACCAGTCTTTATGGAAATATATTTAACGTTAAGAGGAGTTTCATAATTATAAAAATAATGCTAAAGAAAAGTACCAGTTTACCACTTTTAAACGTATTCAAAAGAAAATTATACATTCAAATAAGTATATATTCATGGTAATTTTAAGATTTCAAATAAAACCATCTCGACATCTTCGGACATCCCTGTCCGAAGCTAACGAGGGGGAATGAATGAGCGATCATTTTATTAAATTCTCTTTTGAATAACTTCAGCAGCCAAAACAGGTGTGACTAAAACTACATACTTAACTAGATTTATCCGAGAGATTTGCGCATACAAAGTCAGTACAAGTTTAAGGAAACTTGCCTCTCAACTCGATTTGCCGAACATATCGAACTGTATCGAATACATTACCGCCGAGGTTTAACGATCAAAATACGACACTCCACTTTTTATATACCTAAAGTTTGCTCCGTTTTATATTTGTCGTAAATTCTTTCATTTACTTTTCTTTCGCGTGTGTTCAGAAATAAAAATTGGAATTGAGTTGTAAAATAAAAATTGAATTGTATTTTTTATCTAAGATGAAAAGCAATACTTGTCTTTTGTTAACGGGATAGATTTTACCAGGACGCTGTGAGTGTATTGAATGCGGAAAGACAAACGGCGATGCGCCATTGATAAATGGTGGACATCCCACCCATACGCTACGCACAAAACGTTTTGGGAATACTTCCATTGTACATACAGCTTAGGAGTGGAATTTCCTGTCGGAGCGTATTTCCTGGTAGCTATAACCGGGATGTCTTTACGTAAAAAGTGAATAGGTTACTTCTAGGTAAGCGTGTTTCATTTTCGACCACGTCATCGGTTACCATCAGACGAGACAGGTGGCGGAACTTGAGTCTATCAACAACAAAAATGTACCTAGCTTCTCAACCTTAAACACGTTTAGAACTCACTTCATTTACGCTCGCAATTTTATGAAAATGTGCCTCTGGAACACACAGCTATGACTTAGGTACCGTTTAAAAATGTATGCCTATAAGTTATTTACCAATGACGTGCCAGGCTCTAAGAATTCTTAAGGCATGTAGAGCAAGCCGCGTGTTCCTCATATAGACACACTTTCCCGCCATTTTCCATTCTGCTTACGTCATTTGCGGCTGTAGTAAGTAGTAAGTAGGTAAGCCAAGCTTAACACAGCACAAGATGTTGGCATTGAATATTTGAGAAGCACTACGAGTGCGTCCCGACAAACGGCGTGAATAAGTAATGCCGCGCTGAAATGTACTGTTTTACAATGTTCCTCTTATTGTAAGTCACTAAGAGCTGAATCCTGACTAAGTTCTTCGTCTTACATATAGACTGCGATAACTTTCTTTAAAAAAATATCCTTTTTCGTGTCTGGTAAGATTTCTTTTTATTTATAACGTAGCGTTTGACTATCATCTCACCTGATGATAAGTGAATCTCTCCTGAAGTCCATAGCAGAGGTGCGAATCTCCAATATTGGGTCACATTGTTTGAAGTTGCATAATTATATCCATATCAAAAGCTCACTTAGTCGCACTATGTGACTAAGTATTAAATATTATAATTAAATATTATTTACAGAATCACATAATTTTACTGAATGTTGTATTTACGGAACAAAAATAGTCTTCTGTTTTGTAACTAACCCACTATGAATTTTGAAATAATAAACAGTATTTTATTTTAATTTTCTTTATTATTGTGTAGGTTACAATAATTCAATTTTGTATTAACTTGTACTCGTATTTTAGCCCAAATTAATTATAGTCTAATGTTATTTTGAAGTTAGTAATGGAAGTAGCTTATTAGTGTCTGAAGAAACTGTGATATTAACGACTGGAATTATAACCGATCATTTTATCGGGATATAATTACTTTTAATGTTCAGTAGATATTAGCTATGTGATATTTGACAAATGCTTGCACTGTTTTGACGGGCCTGCTCAAATCTGTTTGATTCTGTTCTCTAAAGGGCGCCACAAACATTAACCTACATGGCTCTCATATGATTTGATCTCTACAGATTGTGTGGACTTTAAAAGAGACGTTGACCTCTGAGTCTGGCCTCATCTAGTTTACATTTACGTAAAAAAGACGTGTGAAAGTGTTATTTATAACGTATTTGCAAAATAAACATCATTATTTCATTTCATTATTACATTTTTATTTGACTACTGTCATAATTATTCTCATATTTATTTTGATTTAATAATTTGACATATCAAATTATTTTATTAACTTCAGTGACAGACTTTATCCACATAGATTTAATTATAATTTGATTTATTTTAGTCCTGTTTATAATTTATTATCGTTTGTTTTGACTTAAAGCTAATGCTTATAAGCTATATATCTTTACATAAGTACATAGGATAAGATAAAGGTAAAAGAAGGTTATGAATTATAAAATATAAATACAATTATTATAGCATTGTGACATTTCTTGTTTTGCCATTGTACCCTTCTTTTAACTTCTATTAACCAACAGGCTACAGCTCTACCATAAAGTTTCCAAATCACAGGATTTAATCGACGTCGATTGGTAAAAATGTTTGGATTACGCAACTCAATAAAACTGAGTTACATACATTTTCACAAAATGTTCAGACTTATCTTTAAGGCACCGTTTGAGGCTGCTCACGCCTCAATCTTTTAACAAAATTTTATAGTTGTATTTTCAAGTACACATTTTATTTAGTGCCTAGGTTTTTAAAGCCTAGTTTATTTAAACCTTGTATTAAATGGATTTCTATTTAAATTTTATTTAGTGGTTTAAAGCATTGCGTTTGCATGAAATTTCCGTCTTTTCATCTTGACTCACATAAATTATACACTAGCGCGGTTCGCGTCTTCGTTTGCGTAGGATTTTATCCTAATATTTTGCTCTATGACCTCCTCTCTCATTCGTTGAAGTCACATTAAATTAGTTCAGTTATTCTAGAAATTATCTGGAACAAACAGAAAGATAAGCAGATAGGCTGAATAGACGTATAAATAATTATAAACACTTAAGGAAATACTAATACATTTTGATATCACGTATAGCTACCTAAATTTAACTACGACTAAATTATATTCATACCAATACATATAATGTAAGTATGAATATAGTTTAGTCCCAAGTATAATTTTTAATAGTTCATAATACAATAATATAACAATGGGTAATAAACTAAGAGCGTGTGTCCATAGAGGATTTTTGTAGTTTTGTACTGCAGTATTATATTGATTAAATGTAATCAGATCAAGATCACAGCATAAAAGAGCGTAAATATGACGTCAAAATTTGAGGACCGACGAACGTTGTCGCCGTATTTATATATTTTTTCTCTTTAAAAGTTCTGGGAAAACGATTACATGATTTAACATCATCAGCGACAGATAATGTACTAATTAATATTATTAAGAAATTTTATATTTGATTTTAGACAAAAAATCAATATTGTGTTGTATAATCTATTTAATTTTGTGGAATTTTTGTCTATTATCTAATTATCTCAAATGGGAATCAATATTAAGTTAAAAATACACGTTAATACCACTCTTTTACTCGTTTCTATTTTCTTCTCACGATCAACAAAAGTTTAAATTTTTTCTCAATCTCAAGATTACGTAGCAGAAGCGATAGCTACGATTCGATTAGTGCAAAAACGTTAAATTTCGGATCTCGAGGGCAAAAAACCCACCTGCAAAGTTCTCCAAGTATTCCCCTGCCCGAGAGTTGTTCGTACTCCAAATATAACAAAGTTATATGTTTGAAAAGTTTGAAATATAGCAAGTTTCGTTGGTAACTGCCAAAACAGATCTCTGGCTTGGCACGCACCACGAGGCGCGGGGCGCGGGCCTAGCGGTCGCAAATCAAATGAAACTTTGTAGAACTAAAACGCGGACTGTATTGAGATGTTTGGCCAAAGGAAATGTAAATAATACCAGTGAAATAAATCTGTAAATGGAATACATTTCATGGAAATTTAATACCTAATCAAATATTGGAACTCGACTTAATGTTTGTATGTCAATATAAATTATCTTTGCTTTTAGTTGAAATATCAAAAGGTAATTCTGTAGCCAGAAAATTTGATACCTGTATTGCTTAAGAATATCACGTTATCTGTCTACTGGGTTGTGAAAGTCAGTAATGCAGTCACTCCAAGTAAAAAACTATTATTAAACCACTACTTAGGGGGCTGTTATTCTTAGTTTAATCTTCGTCATAATTATTATGAGCTCTCTTAATCAAAAAGAATATTATAAAGCACCGTGTTTATTAGTTTGTCATTTTAGCATATACAACGTGTAACGGAAACGCCATATCTATCCAAAAGGGCTGAAGACAACATCTGGTATGGAGTCTCTATGCACAGTTTCAGCACAAAATAACTGACTCAAATAATTGATACCAGATTATTGGTTTAATATATTTCTTGAATACCAATCATAACAAACGTGTCACAGCACTACGAGGGTCAATAACTTTCCACGTCACTTGCCAATAACACGATAATTGTCTTCGTTCGTTTCTATATCGTTTATTATCATCCAAAGAAGCCATGCACTTGGTATGTATTTCCCCTTTAAATTACACGTTGTATATGTATTTTATTATTATTATTGTATAGGTATTAGTGGATATTATATTTATTAGTATTAAATATATTATTTCATTCCATATTCTCGTACACCTATTGTGTTTTTTTTTTTAACCCAAAGGCTGGTAGAGAAGGGAATGCCTTGCTGCATTAACGGGGCACCGAGCTTTTTATACACAAAAACGCGTTTTTATAACGGTTGTTTGAAGTAGTAAACACTTAAATTAAAGTCTAAGGAAATAAACTGGTACTATTGGGCATACACGATAGAAATATGATTTGATAAAGTTAGCTTGATATAATAAATTCATAAAGTTACCTCTAAAAAACTCAACAAACGCTTAGTACAGCGTGAATACTTCGCGGAAGGTCATCAGTTTTTGAATAATAACCAAACTACATGTTTTACACAACGTATACATTTTACATTTTCAAAATGTTGATTTGTTTAACAATAAGAAGGAAATACATAAATTCACGCGAGTTTCGCCCATTTTATCCAGAGCCGCCGCGCCGCTGTCTAGTCCGCTTTAGTCCTGCGTCGGCCATCGGACGGGGAGCTTGTGTCGCTTGTCGCGGATTTAGTAACATAACGATTAAAATTGAATGATTTTCATTCAATTTTAATCGTTATGTTACATTGTAGCGTATTTGAAATGGGGAACAAAGTAAAGAAATCAAGACAGGGAAGGGGTTGGCGAAAAACCAGAAATCTCAGTCGACCGGCGCGCGATCCCCGCCGTGTTTTTATCTGTCTAGCTTAGCCAGCTCACACACACATACACGGAGCGCATAGAATACTTACAATCGATTAGCGCAAGAAACTCGGTGCGCCATTAAGTCCACCCATGTAACACTATTGTACATAAAGTTTAAATAAATAAATAAATTATTCAGCTGCATTCAGTTAGACTGGAAGCTAACCTCGACATGGGAAAAGTCTAAGCTAATCATAATGATGATATTATCTTACTTATAACTAATGTTATAAATGCGAAATTTTGTGAGGATAAATCTACAACGTGTAATTTATAGGGTATATATGTACATACCGAGTGCACGGCTTCTTTGGATGATAACACACGATATGGCAAGGGTTTTCTAATCCTATGTCTACATGTGTGGAGCATATTTAAAATTTCAATACATTGATACCAGAGGGCGAATTTTTCAAATTAAAAAGAACGTGAGAATTATCGTTTTATTGGCAAGTGACGTGGAAAGTGATGACCCTCATAGTGCTGTGACACGTTTGTTATTACTGGTATTCAAGAAATATATGAAACCGATAATTTGGGGTCAATTCTGTGAGTCACTTATTTTGAGCTGAAACTTTGCATAGAGACTCCATACCAGATGTTATCTTCAGTCCTTTTTGATAGATATGGGGTTTCCGTTACACGTTGTATAGATATTGAATATTGTGTTGATTGTTACTTTTTCACGAAAAAACTCCTGAACAGATCTGAATGAAATTTTAGTAAGTACATAGTTGACATCCGGGAATAACACATAGTCTACTTTTTATCCCGCAATTCCTACAGGATCACGTGAACTAAAGATGGCGATTAATAAAACATAATTTTGTAGTATATAATATGTTTACTTATAGCGATTTATATGTATCAGAAGTTCTGTCTCAAAATCCGAACTTATTTTACTATCAGAGTACGTCTCCCTCTGACAAAACGCGCCATGTAATTTTGTTTCCGTAGCGTAACTGCTATAAATAGTCAAGCACAGCAGTGGTCGCCAATATAGAGGAAATATTGCTGACAGGGAACTAGGAAGCCGAAGGGATAGCAGCCTTGTGGCAATAAGTAATGGCATGGCTCTGATACAGAACAAACGACAAGAAAGGTTTGATGAAACACCAAATTGATAAGCCCAAAGAAAAAGCTTTCAGATTTTGTCTCTTCGAAGCATAATTGAATTGTCCTACCTTAACCATCCATATTTACAGATTTGCATCGAATATTAAATTTGTCAGAATTGAATATAAGATAAGGCTGTTCAAATAAAAAACCCTGTTTTTGATAATGTACATGTACAAAAAAACTGAAAAGGCCCCTGACGTAGCACGATATTCTACTGAAGCACACTGGTCCATCCTTCACTAACGCAAGAGCGTTCAAGCTCGATTTATTCCGTAACGCAGTGCATCTTTTTTCAAGCGATGCAGGAGCATTTGACGCTCCGTTTATTCCCTAAGTGAACAAATCGCGGGTCGAAACGTTAACAAAACAGTGACGATTTCGAAAGAAATATCGCTGACAGGACACCTTACTGAGACTATTTATTGTGTCCCAGAATGAGGTCAGGGCACGGACAATTGGGCGAACAATTTAGAGGAAGTTTTATGAATTCTCCGTCGGTGAACAGACGTTCAGATAATGGATCTATTGACGTGGAGCGAGGAATTGTCGGACCGGTTTTTTGTGCGTTGTGTTGTAAATAATGTATTCAGGTGAAAAATAGGTGACTGTTAGTTAATTTCATCCAGGTTCTGTGCGGTCATTAGAACAACTCGGTAAGCTATCTACTACATCATGGCAAGTGCTACAAGCATGAGATCCCAGATTCGATTCCAGGACATAAGCTTTGCTGGGGTTACAGGAATGTTCCAACGAGAAACCGCAGCCACGGAGCACAAAGGCAACTGCAAGGAACAGGGTAGATTTTTAACCGACTTCTAAAAAAGGAGGAGGTTCTCAATTCGGATGTTTGTATTTTTTTTTTTATGTTTGTCCGCGCAGAACTCCGTCGCTTGCCAACCGATTTAAAAAATTCTTATCTTGTTAGAAAGGGTATACTTTCCAAATGGTCCTATGAAAATTTTATCAAAATCAGACAAGCCCTTTCTGAAAAATCAACAAAAGTCCAAAAAAAAATATTTACGTTGATGATCTTTTCGTTTACTCTGCATTGCGTTTTTTGTTCGCGCATAACTCCGTCATTTACGAACCGCTTTGGAAAATTCACTGACCCACTAAAAAGTACGAAAATAAAAACTTTTTTGCAAAAAATAAAACCGACTTCCATATCAAAACACAACAAAGCCAAAAATAATTTTAATTTCGGAAGGCGGTATGAAAAAAAAAGAAAATACAAAACCAATAACACCGACTACCGAAATTAAAATTATTTTTGGCTTTGTAGTGTTTTGATATGGAAGTCGGTTTTATTTTTTGCAAAATAGTTTTTATTAGTAAGTAGAGTGGCAGGATCATTTGATGAATTACCCATAGAAAAAAAAAAGTTGATACGTAGATCATTACATGTTCGGAGAATTTGATAAATACCTATTGGCCAATGACTCTTCTAATACATAAATAAATAAATAATAATAAGGTAAATTTGACACTTTCAATGCCTGCATATTCCACAAAATTTTATGATTCATCGTATACGGTGCAGGCTACTCGTCTGTGGAACGCATTGCCCTTGTCAGTTAGACAAGCGCAGTCACTTGCTGCTTTTAAAAGCTCTGTTGTCAATCATTTTTATACACTCCTATGATTTTACCTTGTATTTCTCTCCTTATGACATATTTATATATATATATACAATACACATATATTTATTTGTACTTATTTATATATTGTATTGTATTATATATGTACTTATATTAACTACTTTAGTTACTTTTTGTGTATGTTATATATTTGAAGTAAGTACACCGACTTTCCCCTCCCCTCTTTGTTTTATGTTCTTAAAGTCCATCCAAAGGTTGTCTGGAAGATATCGCTATCAGCGATAAGACCGCAATTTAACCATATTTTGCATTATTGTAAATCAAGTGTTTGTTTAAATTATTGGTGTTCAATAAAGAGTATTCTATCTATATATCTATCTAATACGACATTACTTACACATGCTACCACAAAATAATAAAACCAAATTGCAATGATCACAATATCCTCTGATGCTAACGACGATGCCCCGATTATCACTGAGCTCTGCACAGCAACACACACGCCCGTCGGACATTCAACTGATAATGACATGACAAATGGGAGCTTTATGCGTCTTTTAAACCGTATTTGGCGTAACATTTGGCGCACCAGTGCCAAATCCCGAGTAATAAGCTGTAACAACTCAGTGGTCCAATTTTAGACCATTTCTTTGTGAAACTAAATTCAGTACGGATGACAGAAAAAGCGATCACAATATATTGTATCACGTTTTTTTATATGATAAACTCAAACTCATTTTTTATTTTGTTTTATTTGTGTGGAATAAAATGCGTGTAAATCTTGGAAAACCTAAATTTTAATTTTTTAGTCACAAGAACACAGCCGCTCATATCACTCTTTTAAACAGGAAGGACGCAGCCTTGCCAGAACACAAAAAAAGAACAATTTCCATCTAGTGTTGCAAGTTCATACATAATTTTTACATTTATTATTGTCTATGTTTAGATTGTTCTAAACATAATTGGGGCCGACATTAATTTATTCTACAGGTAGTTGACAGAGCCGTTTAATTGACCTTCTGTAAACCTTATTTTTCATCAGAACATTAGCAGCTCTTACTCTACCATCGCTACCTGGGAATGTTTTTACAATACGAGCCATTTTATATTGTAATGGAGCAGCATTAAAATCTTTCACAATTACTAAGTCACCTTCTTTGAGGTTCGGTTCTGGATATTTCCACTTGGGACGGCTTTGAAGTTGTGTTGAATAGTCGTTAGACCATAATTTCCAAAATTCTTGTTTAAGTTTAGTGCAGAGTTTCCAAAATTTTAACCGATTATCTGGGACCTCTGTTAAATCTACTTCAGGATAGCTAGCCAAAGCGGTTCCAATGAGGAAATGAGCAGGAGTCAAATACTCACTGTCATTTGAATTTGCAGAGAATAGTGGCCTAGTGTTTAATATTCCCTCGATTTGAACAATAACTGTATAGTTACAGCTCTTCAAAAGTTAAGCTTAAGTTGCCTACAACCCGCTTCAGATGGTGTTTTACACTTTTTACACCTGCTTCCCACAATCCTCCAAACTCAGGTGAATAACTGGGTATAAACCTAAATTTTATATAATGTTGGGTGCAAAACCCATCTACAGCATCCCTGTGATTTTTGGAAGATTGTAGGTCACACAATTTCTTCATTTCATTGGACGCTCCTTTAAATGTTTTGGCGTTGTCACAATATATATTTGTGGGCATGCCACGCCTCGAAGTAAAGCGCTTGAGACATGCTGAAAAAGCTTCAGTTGTTAAGTCTGAGACGAGCTCTACATGAATAGCTTTTATAGCAAAGCAGACGAATAGCGCGATGTAACATTTCTTAACAATAGGCCTTCTTCCACAAAAGTCAACGCCGACATGTTGAAACGGCCTGGACGCTGTTATTCTTTCCTGTGGGAGGGAGCCCATCAACTGTCTAGCAGCCTCAGCTTTTATTCGGAAGCATTTGACACATTTGCGCACCACTTTCTTGACCTCCCGGATGCCATTGATAATGGAGTACCTCCGTGAAAGAGAACTCAATACTAATCTGGGGCCTGCGTGTAAAATTCGCAAATGTTCACTTTCTATTAGGAGTTTTGTTAAGTAAGAGTTTTTCGGAAGAATAGTGGGATGTTTTTTTATCGAACGACATTTCCCTAGCATTATCGAGCCTACCTCCTACTCTCAGAATACCTATTTTATCAAGGAAAGGAAAGACATTTCCTATTCCTGTCTTTATAACTTTTCCAGCAGCAAGTGACTCTACTTCTTTGGCAAAATATTGCTTTTGAGTACAACGTACAATAACTGACATAGAGTAGCGAAGCTCTTGAGGTGTTAAGTAACACTCTGAATTTTTATTTTTATTTTTTGAACAATTATGATAGAATCTATAAATGTATCCTATTACTTTTTGTAATTTATATAAGTTTGAATATTTTTCAATAAGATTGTGTCACTCAAGATTGTGTCATTGTGTGTGTGTGTAGTGTCACATTACACGGTATCTCTTGCTCATCATTTTGTTTTCTATTTGTGAGTAAATCAGGCAATTTAAAATTTTCAGAACATGCATGTGTATAATGTTTATGTACTAAGTAGGTTGGCCCGTGCCACCACAAACTACTTTGCAGCTTGTGCGGCAAAACTCCCCTCGACAATAAATCAGCTGGGTTGTCACCAGTCTTTACAAATCCCCATTGCTTCTGATCGGTTAACTCTACAATATGTTTGACTCTATTGTTGGCATAAACATTAGATTTCACATTGCCTGTTTTGATCCAGGCTAATACTATTTGGGAGTCGCTGTACAAAAATGTTTCTACTTGAGAAAACCTACCCATTAGGACTCTACCAACCCTTTGTGCCAGCTGTGCCAACAGGAGAGCACCATTGAGCTCTAGTTGGGGAATTGTAAGGCTTTTCCCTAATGGAGCAACGCGTGACTTGGAGCAGAGTAATTTTGTTTGCAAAGAACCATCATGTTTTATAATTCTTACATAAAGGCAACAGCCAAAGGCTTTAAATGATGCATCAGAATACCCAACCAACTCTACGTTAAAAATATCATTGCTATTGACACATCTGTTCACTGTGATTTTACCCATAAGTTTTAACTTATTTAAGAAATTGTTCCAGTATAGAAACTGTTCATTTGGAACTATAGCGTCCCATCCAATTTGCAAAGACCATAGCTCATGCATAAATATTTTGGCTATCACTATAATTGGACCTACTAAACCGAGGGGGTCAAACATCTTCCCTATAAAGCTCAATATTTTTCTCTTTGAATTTAAGTTATGCCCTTCATCTATATTAGGGCTTTTTTTTTTTTTTTGATCGTGGTAAAATTATCAAATAAGTCCTCCCACCCCGGGCAGGGTGGGAGGGACTGTCAGACTTTTACTGACTAAAATCCACGGTGTTCCTTCAATAACCCTTTACGTACCGGGGTCACGGTAACGGGATGAGTCCCACGACCCCGGCAGGCTTCGGCCCTCTACGGGGGGGCCTCGTCATATTGCTGACGCTCTTTGAGGCGCGCGTGGAACACGACGCGCCGTCGACCCGGTCATGGTCCATGGTCGGACAGCGGGTTGCCCTTTACTCGCTGTCCGCATGCCCGCGCCTACGGTGGCCGGAGATCGTCGGCCGACGTCCGACGCCGTGGGCGTCTACCACTGCGGCTGGGCTGGAGGGAGGACGCCATCCTCTCCCTCTCGCGGCCCGCCTCCTCTTTCGGAAGCATGACTGCTTCGCAGAAGGAGGCGACCGCTTCCCACTCCCTCTCGCCCCGCAGCATGGCCTCGACCAATGCCGGGCGCGAGAGGTCTCCGCCTATTGCCGCCGTGAGGACACGTCGGTGCTCTGCCCAAGCGGGGCAGTCCTGCACCGTGTGCTCGACTGTGTCCTCAGGGCGACCCTCGCAGTGGTGACACCCAGGCGTTTCCTCCTTTCCCATCAGACACAGGTACCTCCCGAAACTTCCGTGTCCGGTGAGGACCTGCGTCATACGGTAGGTCAGGACGCCGTGACGCCGATCTAGCCACTCCTCAAAGAGGGGTCTTACCGCCGCAATTGCGGCGTGCCCGATCTATATTAGGGCTAGAAGAAATGAATGTGTCTGAGGTGATGTCATACATTAATCCTAAAGTTTTGACCAGGTTATCTCCACTCATATCTACGTTTTCAAATTGCCTTAGCTCATTTGGAATATCGTTTATGACTTCCAGGTTGTTTGAGCACCATTTATGCAAAGAAAAACTACCTAACTTGAGAAGCTCTACCAATTGAGTTTTCAGTTCACGGAGCTGCTCTACATTGTCTGAACCACACAAAATGTCATCGACATAAGTATTTTTGATCATTGTTTGAGCAGCCAGTGGGTAATTACGTTTGTACCGATAAGCTAGTTCAAGTAGGCATCGAGTGGTCAAGAAACCAAGCCTTTAAACCGTATGTTACAGTCTGAAGCTGTAAACAGCTGATAGGCTTCCTGGGATCATCTCTCCAAAGAATGTTTTGAAGGCAAGTTTGGTGAGTGTTTATGAAAACATTGCGGAATGCCTTTTGAATATCACAAATTAGTGTGGAAATGTAGGTCCTGAATAAAATTAAAATATCAAAAAGCTCACTCTGAACCACGGGGCCATTCAGCATGACGTCGTTGAGGGACACCTGACTTCGCGACTTCATACTCCCGTCAAACACTACACGGAGTCGGGTCGTCTTACTCGCCTCGTTCATAACAGCATGATGTGCTAGAAAGTAGACAGGATCTTTATCAATATCATAATTCGAAAACTCCACCTACTACAATTTATACTGTTCTAACAACAAAGGATTTGACTTGAATCGTTTCTCTAACATTAGAAATCTTTGATAGGCGACTGAAAATGAGTCACCAAGCTGCAGTTCTTGCACAGGAGTAATGAGATGCATGTCAACATGAAAACGACTGTCTTTAAGACTCACTGATTTTTGAAAATTTTCTTCAGCCTTCTGAAACTCATCACAACACTTCCCTGCAGGCTCTGGTAACTTTTCAGTCAACCAAAATTTTTGCATAATATTTTCTAATTTTGTCTCATCATGGATAGCACAATTGGAAACAATATCAAAGGTTACATTACTTACTTCACTATTTTTAGACACTTCTTCAGGAACGTTGCCACCAACTACATACCCAAATGGACCGGTTTTGCAAAACACCCTATGGTGTTTTGCAAAACCGGTCCATTTTGGATTTTTATACAACCATCTAGTAAAATACTAAAATAAATATCCGCACCCAGTAACAAAGAAATTTCAGCTGGGATATTGAAATCATCATCTGAAAGTTTTACATTTTTAGGTAAATTCCATCCGGATACATTTATAAATTGTTGGGGCAACCTTGGGGCTATTTTATCAACTACAAGACATTTTAAGTTTAATTTTAGATTATTGTGGCATGGAAGCACACTAATGTTTACAAGTTTGCTAATTTGTGTTGGTTTATTACCTATACCTCTAATACTATGGTGCTGATTTATAGCAATCAGCCCAAGTTTGTTTACAAGGCTTGTTGTAACAAAAGATGACTGGCTGCCCGTGTCAAGCAGTGCTCGGAGAGAAATCTTTTCATTATTTTGATTTAGCAAGATAACTTTTACAGTCGGAAGCAAAACATGATTGGAAACAGGATTTGACACCAATGAAACTGCAGGCTCAATAGGACTGGCCGATTCTTCATGTAGCAATGTATTGTGTCCTTGTTTACATATTTTACATTTAAAAGAAATCTTACATTTTCCGCTGTGTGTCTTTAGACATGTAGTACATAAATCATTGTCCCGCACAAATGTTTGGCGGTCCGCTAATGCTGCCGTTTTGAATGCCGGACAGCTGAAAAGAGGATGGTCACTGTTTAGTACCGATCGTTTCCGAACGTACTCTTTTGACATAAAGAAATTTGTTCTTGACATTACTCTGACTTGACAGATAGACTTTGGTTCCGTTGTTGAAAATGTCGGTCATGGGACCCTGTTGAGATAATTATAATTGGAAAAATATCGTTTGGAATCGCCTTTTGAAACCGATAATTGGGTCGCGAATTATCTATTGTATGAAGTTGTAATCCCCATTTGATGAAAAACCCAGGATATTTTGGGATTCCTCGCCGGTTGGTTGCCATCGCGTGGCACGCGCGTTTGTTGAAAAAAGTAGTGATAAATAGCTACCACAGTGTTTAATTGAACTTTGTAATCCCTGATTGACGAGAATCCAGGGATATTTCTCGGAACACATCGCCTTATTGCCTCATCCGCGTAGCACGCGCTTGCTGGAAATGAGTTAGGCTGTGATGCTGTTGGAACCGCGCCATCTGGAGACTGGCGCCTTGTGAACGTCCACAAACTTGACTTGCATCACACTTTCATTTACTCACCTCATATTTACATACATACCACACTTGGGGCGTGACCTTGGAAGGTCGAAGCTTGGTGAACCCAGCACAGAAGGTTAGTGGTAATAATGTATTCATAAAGCCTCAGAGGCTATAGGCCTTTTGTTTATTGTTGATTGTAAGCAACGTTTATAGCTCCACGTACCGTGGACAGTTCCGGACACCCCAGTTATCGTTGCACTGGCCAATTGTAGTCCTGAACAGTCACTTTTATTACAATATTTACACAATTTTTTGACTTGTGAGACAACATTGGTCACCTTTGATTGAGATGATTTATTAAATCTATTAGTACCTTCATAGCAAGTACCTTTAGGGATTGAACTATCTTCAAGTGCTATAGCGCGCTTTTCAAGAAAGTTCAAAAAGTCTACCATGGAAGGCATCTTATCTATGTCCCTATCTAATTGATAAGCTCTGTTAATGATGGGATCTAATTTTCTGGCTAAAATGGAAATCAGTAACATGTCCCATGTATGGATGGGCTGTTCAAGATTCTTCAATGCGTGCAATTGTTGCTGCACTTCAGACACAAAAGACCTTATAGAGGCTGCAGTGCCTCTTTGCATTGTAGGCAAATCTAACAAAATACCTATATGATTTCCTATTAACCGTGATTTGTTGTCAAAACGCTTTTCCAACAATTCTAATGCTTCCCTGTATGATTGATTTACTAGCGGCAAATTGACTATGACTGCCAATGCATCGTCTGTTACATACTTTCTTAAATAGAACAACTTCTGAACATTGGACAATGACCTGTTATTATCGATAACAGCTATAAACAAATCATAAAATGGTTCAAATTTTGTAAAATCTTTCCCATCATAGGGAGTGATTTCAATGTTTGGTAGTTTGCAAGTTGAAACATTATGACATTCTGAGACAGTTTTTTTTCCTATTTGCTTTAGAGAAGCATTGATTTTAGCAAGCACAGAATAATATTTTTCTTCTACTTGACCAACCTGTTCGGAGTAACTTTCATCAATACTTAGGATATCCAACTGCGCCGCCTCATAATTCTTGAGTGCACAGATCAGCTTTTCTTTGCGCGCCTCCAAAATATCTGCAGTTGCAGACGCAAAACTTATAGGGTCGTCCACGAACGTTTCGATGCGCGTTATTGTAGCTTTGCACTGTCCACGAAGTATGCGATGTTTACGCAATGTTTCCTTGGAATCCGCCATGGTAGTACGGTATGTAAACGATGAAACGACTTATTACTCGTACACAGGAAATTGATAAACGTAGTACCAACCATTCAACCTTCAATTTTAGATTTTGAAATGTGGGTATGGGTTAAAAAAAATATGGCGATTTTTTCGTCCACAAAATCGCAAATCTCACGACATTTTGATGGTGAAACGATGCTGTTTCTTGATGTTTTTCGTTCTATTATGGAATAGAATGAAGTTGCGGGCCTCGTACAAGGGGCACAATAGCCCGGCAATGGCGACCTGATATGGCAAGCCGACCACGAAGAACCAAAAACTCCACGATAACTCGCAAAAACTGCTCGGCACTGATTTGAACACTTCACGCATTTTATTCCACACATGCGTGCGGTGGTCCTCCGCACGCATGTGTGGAATAAAATGCGTGTAAATCTTGGAAAACTTACATTTTAATTTTTTAGTCACAAGAACACAGCCGCTCATATCAATCTTTTAAACAGGAAGGACGCAGCCTTGCCAAAACTCTAAAAAAGAACAATTTCCGTCTAGTGTTGCAAGTTCATACATATTTTTTACATTTATTATTGTCTATGTTTAGATTGTTCTAAACATTATTTATTTATTTACTTCAAAATAGCACAGCCAAAGGCCAATTACATTATTTGAAGACATGTTGAATTATAAGATACACCACATCTAACAGTCACGCACTCATTTCACAGCACTCCAGGCATAAAGACAAGACCTTCTTCTATTCATCCGCAAACACGTCACAATCAGGTTTGGCATCCAAGAGAGCGTTGAGCGCGGAGAGTGTGCGTGTAATAGGGGACTAGGCTTGAGCGACGGTATGACTCCTGGGCACAGCGAACAATCTGTGTCTCCTATTCCGGTTAAAGTTGATCGGAGCAAACAGATGGATTAGTTCGTCATGGAGGTCAGGAGCATCTGTTTTTTTGCAAAATATTTTAAACATATTAATGATTTGCTTATTTTTCCGTCTAACTTCTAGACAATTATACCCTCATAATATTTTACCACCACCACTTAAAAGCCTGTTATTCTTAGTTTGGTTTTCGCCATAAATATATTTATTGTGAGTTTTCTTAGTCAGAAAGATTATTATAAATCAGTTAAGGTAAAGTTTATAAGTCTATTATTTTAGCATATATATGTATTTTATTTGTATATATACACATATATTCTTTCGATAATGACATTTATTTTACTTGACCACCTACCACATTATGGTCTTTTTAACCCAAAGTTTGACTGCTAGAGAATGCCTTGTTGCATTAAGTCCGCCCATGTACCACTATTGTACATACAGTCTAAATAAATAAATAAATATATCACATTAGCTGACATAGACACTTATGAAACGGCTCGCCTTTAACTACCATCTTATCTGATAGTAAGCGATGATATGTTCGACGATGCACGCTTACCTAGAAGGAACCTATTTACTCTTGACTTAAAGATTCCAGGTAATAGCTATCCGGAAATATGTTTCCGGATAGCTATTAGGCGTACGCACAATGAAAGTATTTCCAAAACATACAAGATGATGTTATAAGTTATAAGATTTATCAGTCTCTTATCTTATTTTATTTAGATTAGTTGGAGGGGTTAACAAGATTGCTAGTAATGTGAATTCTACCCACAATGATAGTTCTCTTAAAAAAGTTTTTGTACTATTTTATATGTTGGCTGTACTAACCAATTCCATCATTGATGTGTATCAATGATTGAATTATGGATACATAATTTGTGACATTTAATCATATTGAATGCACAAATTAGTAAACTAATTGAACTGTGATATTTGGGATAACAACAAACAAAAGGATCCGTATGTTGTGGGCATTTAGATATATTGTGCTTTAAAGATTGCATTGATTAATTAATAAGCTTTAAGTTGGAACCACAGAACAGATAAAAGAGGTTAGAAAGGAAATAGTTCCTAATTTGTATCAGAACGCGTGTCACCGCTTGTCTCCCACTCTTTAGCTCCACTACAAGCAAGAGGCCCGTTACGTATGCGAATTACGCACACAAATAATTTACACACACTTAAATCGAGAGCTTGCTACTGATTGTAACTCACTGTCGATAAACATGCGCCGTGCATCACGGCCAATCAGGGCAAATGACGAAACGTCAATGGTTGAAGTGTTAAGGACGCGACGTATGCAGTACATTGTAAGCGGACTTGGTCATTGCGTTGATTAAGCGAGTACACATCGGGCAATGTATATTTTTTGTAACTTGTTGTAATAATGTTTTTAATGTTCGGAATTTCATAGTGATCAGAATATTTTTATGTTTGTACAAATAAAACTGTAATTAAAGTTTATTTTCGACTGACCGATAAAAAGACATACCTCCTCGCTCTATTCTTGCTGTCTGACTTTTTGTTTTACAGGTTATAATTGCACAACACGGCATTTTAAATCAGAGCTCTGTGTTCCGAAGTAATCCGAAGCGCACTAAATGCGGTGAATGAATTAATCGGACGAGCTATGATTTTCTAATCATAAATGTGGCATGCTCGCCACGCCCACATTACCATTCCAACCTTATTCATCTATTCCGTGGTTGGAACTCTTGGCTGAATAATAACAGTTGCATGAGTCGATCTTTAAGGCTAAAAATTCTTACCTATGTCAGTCTTTGGATGGGTGAACAACTTATCGAAATTCCTCCTCCATTCTCGGAAAGCACGTTAAGCAATTGGTTCTAGCTGTCATTCGTTCACTATGGACAGTCATTACGGATATCCAGAAATTCTGACACCAATCTTGCCAATCGTGTTACCGAGCTACTGGTTTATGAAGGTCAGAGAGGCAGTCGCTTCATTTAAAACATTTATAGTACTGCATGCAGTTAAAATGGAAGCCGACCCCAAAAGGTTAAGCAAATGATGTTTGATAATTAGTGGAACCTACTTTACAAGTTATCCAAAACCATAATCTTAGTTTATCTTTCTTTTTACTTCGCGTGACCCAAGGGCTGGCTTTTACCTGGGACAAAGGATGAGCATTGCCATAGAACGTGGTAATGCCGCCAGTTTTTTTGGCACATTACCATTGGACAGCGATGCTAACGAATTTCTGGATGCTATAGTTAGTAGATTATTTTAAGATGTATATAGTTTAGGATCTTTATAAAAGTGTATATAATCTTAGTTTTAGAATAGTATGAATTATTAAGAACGTGCATCAGATTTTTTTTACCAACCATACCATACCAACGTTTTTCTCATCCACCTAAATCACCGTACGTAACTAAATGAATTTCTCCGTGTCTGACCAAACGCTGGAACTATTCGCTCAGGTAATCTGTCTCGTGATGAGTCCCTAGTTTGTCTGAATTATTTACAAACCGCTATGACGTCACGCCAGTAGGTAGGCGCTGTATGGTCCCACTGTTTAGTGTCATAGAAGGTAATTGAGACGGATGCTGTTACCTAAAGTTTAGGTTTATGTTCTACCGTAAGCTTATGATGGTTGGTAGGTACCTGGTAGAATTTTATGTGAGAGATAATATTATGTCTACTTTCTCTTTAATTTGTTACTATTTTTATGTCTCAGCTTTTTTTTATTTGCATATACAACATGTAACAGAATAAACGCTATTCCTGAAAGTAGTCGGTTCAGAATCGATTTCCGTCATAAAAAATAGGTGTTAAATTATGACGGAAAAATCTTTCATTTAACTTAAAATGGAAACACAGTATCATGACATTATTATAATTACAATCCTTAATTCAAGGAAATGCGCTCGTGTGCGTGTCGGCCGCTAACATCGCATGAGTGTATGCGTGCAGACGTAAGGATATTGTATGACACACATACATACATTTTGCGTTTAGTAAGGATAGCTATTTTATAAAAAAATCTGGGTTTGGTTTCAATTTATTTAGTTACGGATGCTGTTTTAGACTTATAATTTAATATTTTAATTCGGGTGTCTGAGGTATTGCGCTTAATTTGTTACACCTTGTATATATATGTGTATTGAGTATGTAGTTTATTACTTATGTATTGTATATAAGTGAATAGTACACCATGGACTACCCGCGTATTTATTTTCTCCTGCTGTGTCAAATCCATCCAAAGGGTGTCGGTCGCTTTTAGCGATAAAACCGCCCATTGTAACACCCTTTGTAGTTTTTAAGTCCTCATTTAATTCTGTTATGGTGTGCAATAAAGAGTATAGCTATCTATCTATCTATGAGTTATTTCTAGAGTAAATTTTTCACAGATTTGTGGATGTGATTTTTAATTGGCAAACTTTTGTAGTATTTGTGTTGAGCACAGTGGTGGGACGGCTTATAAGGTTTAGGTCGTAGGTCCAAACCCGGATCGGCAATGACAAATATCGCGAGGAAACTGGCATATCTCAAGACTGTCTAATCCGAACACTTACTGCACCTGCAGTGGACCGTAGTAGATTTCAGCGTTAGTACAGCGTTCCCTATTATAGAGCGGAGGGATGTGTCCTGGCACCAAAGATTTCTCTCGTTAGAAATGTTTTGCAATGATAAAATAATAATTATCATCCTCAATTAATTACTATGTGGATTCTAGAGAACCAATCTTTGCGCCAAATTTTTAATTTTGTATAAGTTATACCACTGCATGCTGCTGATTCTGCTGCTACCACTGCACCTATACGATGGAACACAAAGTGTAGATTTGCCCCACTTGGGCAAAGCTCCGCCGTGTCATCGTAGGGGTGATAGGCAGCGACCTCTCTCTCCCGGCCCTGGTTCAATCCATGGTCCGGAGCGAGGAGGCATGGGAAGCAGTCACCTCTTTCTGCGAAGCAGTTATGCAAGCGAAGGAAGTGGCGGGACGCGCGAGGGAGAGGCTGGTCTCATAGCCCTCGCGCTCCAGCCGCCGTAGGAGACGCTCCGGGCTTTGGGAATCACAGGGTGCCTCCCAGCCACCGTAGGCGCGGGCCTGCGGGCTGCGAGCAATGGATAGCTCGCCGCCCGATTGAAACCAGGCCCGTGTAGATGGCGCCGAGTGTTCCACGCGCGCCTCAAACAGTGTCAGCAATATTGTCGAGGCCCATAAGGGGGCCGTTGCCTGCCGGGGTTGCGGAATTGTTCGAAAGAGTTACCGCAGCCTTGAAACACTAAGGGCATATGATGGAACACGGATGGGTTTTAGTCAGTAGAAGTCTGACATACCCTACCGCTTCGATTGAATGATTTCCCATCGTTAAATAAAAACCACTGCACCTAGTTATACCTATATCATCACAGTAGCAATGTGTTAATTACTCTTTACTCGTTATTACTTTTTCTCTTAAAAATTAAATTTATTAAATTCTTGAGGCACCAAATACTTTGATAATGGCGACTACTTAATAAATTCCAATTCGTAATAACTCGTTTCGTTAATACTAGTAACATTAAACCTACCTGGAACCGATGCTGTAATATGTACGTACTTAGGTATTCTGCGAAGGTAATATTACACACAATGATAATTAATTTACTTAGGAAGCATCAAAGACAAAGTATTAGCCTGGAGGCGAGATCTGCTTGTGACTCGTTTTGGCTGTTTTAAAATAGGCCGCATTATATGCTACCAGGTTATAGGTAAAATAAAATAAGATAAATTTATTTTTGTACATAAGAAAGACACATATATGGTACAAAAGAAAATAATGGGTTGTACAACAATAATAATATTGGCGTCAGACTTTGGTCCCCTAAACTAGGTACGCTGTATTTTAGGGTTCGTGTCAGGTAACATGCTATAGTAGGCATAGATGGTTGGCTAACATTATTATATTGTTTATAGGTTTGTTAATGACATATAAGAAAAAAGCCATCACTTTTTTCGATAACATGGTAACAGAGAAAAGAGATATCTCGTTAAATTATTGTTATCATCAGTAAATAATTCCGAATTCCCTGCCTGAGTCTGTGTTTCCTGATAGCTAGAACCTGGAGATCATTAAGTCAAGAGTGAATAGGTTACTTCTAGGTAAGCATGCTCCATCTTCGACCACATCATCACTTACCATCAGGTGAGATGGTGGACAAACGTGATCGGATTATCAGAAGTAAAAATACAATTTAACACTAAATTCGCACAAGTACATTTGTTTCATCGCACTAAAGCAAAATTAACTTATTATAAAAAACTAGAATTAATTACAATTAAGTACAATATCTAAATAATTGTACAATGAACATACATTTATCTATAACAGTTTAGTGTGTCGAATCCGCGACTTTTGAATTAAAATTTAAAGTATTCAGCCTTGAAACCTTTTTATTCTCGACATGAAAATCTTCATGGATTTCCTCAAACCTGGAGCTAGCGAAAGGGTTTATCAGGCTATACGACTGCCTAAAACTACCCTGGGTTCCCTCGCACACCTGACCCGGGGTTTACGGAAGCACTTGCTGACTGTATTATAGATACATTGTAAAAATTATATTTTGATTTGAAAAGAGTAACTGTAGAGTTTCTTGCCGGTTCTTCTCCATAGAAAACGACCAATATCGAACCGTGCCCTAACTTCTTACGTTCTGTAAGTGCCCTATGTGAAATAAAACATTTTGAGTTTGAGTTCGAGTTTGACTTAAATATTCTTCAACACGACCCCAGACTACTGCTGGTCCGTCTCCGCGAGTCCCGTCTGGTTGAGTACGGGAAGTGAGGTGTTATTTATTTATTATAACTTTATGCAACACAAAAATGTACAAAGGCTGACTTAATGACATAGGCATTCTCTACCAGTCAACCATGGGTGGTGAAGAGACAACATAGCAGGTACATAAAAAAATAAACTAAGTAGATAATATATTCAAAGTAACAGTTTTATTACGAGTGTAATAAAACTAGAATAAACATATATAACTATAATAAACTTACATACATATTTATCACAATATTTATTAAAATTTTACGCAACACAAAAGGTTCAAAGGCGGACTTATTTCCTTAGTTTTTCAGAATATTTGACAAGAAAACTAAAATGTCTAAACGTCTAAAGGGTCAATAGCCCAATGGCTATGGTGTCGGACTTGTGATCGAGAGGTCACCACTTCAAACCCCTCCCTTTAATGTGCAATAGTGTAAAAGGACTAAACGGGCTTCAGACACAATCAGGGGTAACAATATTGCTAGTAATGCTAATTCTACCCACAAAGCTGTCACAGTTCTCTTTATAAAAAAATACAACAAGAAAAACTATTTTACTCTCACATGAAGTATCTACTAAATGGTAAGAACTACAGCCAACAACCTCGTTCAGCCCACTATCCGTTAATCACTATTCCACTAAAGCCTTCTCTAGACTAAAAGAGCTACACTCGAAATAAAGAACCCCGAACTAGTTCGAACAGAGCTCTTCAATTAATACCCGGGCTCTGGCATATCTTAATGAATATTAATTGTTGCGTAGCAATTATCATGCCGAATGTATCACTATTGGTTTTCGAAATACTTAGATATTACTGGCGTTCATATCTAATTTATAAACTAGAGTAAACGTAGTAGGTAGATATTAATACGTATACTCTTACCTAGTATTGTCTTTATTCTGTGTGGCATGCATATACAAAGTGGGGAAGACAATACGATCATACCATAGCCTAAATGATGATCTCCTTAGTCTGTACAAAAAAAATATATTCAGGATATTTTGTTCTATTTTCATATTTTTCCACAGGCTCTATTTAGCTACTGTGCTTCAACGCAAGGTCAAATATTCTGCGTTTAAGCACAAAAAACTCTCACACCATGAAGGTTTTAACACAATTCAAAGCATCTTTCACTTTAAAACGGCAATTTCATACTTTTACTTGTATTATTTCGATTATTTGAAAATAATTTTTTTTTATTATTATTTTGATGTGACATGTTATTTTATCCTCACTATGGTTTCCTCGGGATTCGTATAGTCGGTGTTTTCATTTATTGTCGTATCATCTTCACCATCTTGTATAATAAGCACTAGCACTTACGCGGCGTTTCAATCCCGTGGATTTTATCACGATAAAAACATAAACTCCTTCTTTTACAGTCGGATAAGAAGTAAAATATATTTTCCTCAAGCTTCAAGCCACTTCAATGTCAAATTTCATCCAAACCCACCCAGTGTTCTTGAAGATGCGCGCGTTTAAACAAACAAAGAAACTTTTGCGCTTTATGATATTAGTATAGATCGTGTATATTATTTGAGGAGGGCGCGGCTCAATAATAACAGACGTACAAGTCAATCTTTAAGGTCAAGCAACACTTGCTGCGATCGCTCCAAGGATGTGTGAGTATCTGCTGCGTTACATGGTGGACATCCCACTCATACGCACAAAACGTTTCGGGAATACTTTCATTGTGCGTACGGCTAAGGAGCGGAATTCCCTGCCGGAGTCTGTGTTTCCTGATAGCTATAACCTAGGAGTCTTTAAGTCAAGAGTGAATAGGTCACTTTTAGGTAAGCGTGCTCCAACTTCGACCACATCATCACTTACCATCAGGTGAGATGCTGATCACACACGAACCCATTCCGAATAAAAAAAAATATTTTAACATATTACGTTAAGCCGATGGTACCGGCTGCCATTTTTACAGACGCCAGCACATAAAACTACCCGAAACTGTCAAATTTTCTCAATCAACCTTGAAACTAATTTCTTTAACAATAAAGTTGAAAATCTATTGAAGAAATTTGACAGATTGTAGCTAGATGTGCTGTCTGTACATCTTTGACAGTCACAGTTTTCTGACTACCCAGTCAGAAAATTTTAAAACCAGTCTTTCCAAAGGGAAAATGTTATCTAGCTGTTTGTAAATGTTTTTGACTCTCTGCGTAATAGAAAGAAATATTGTAATCATATTCATGATAGTATTGTTAGCCCTGAAAAGGGCTTTTTGTGTGCGCTCGGGGAGCGCTGGTATTAAGAACGCATAGCACGCGCTCTAAGCATCTCGGTACCGTCGCCGCCTCGGTTTTTTCAGCTGCTTGCTTGCTTGATACTTCTGATGAATCGTAGCGTCGGTGACACGACGAGACGATGTGACTAACGCGTATGACGTACTTACTCGATCGTTGAGCTCCTAAGTTCTAAGTTGAGCTACACGATAACTGACAAATGCTTGCACTGTCTGGACAGGTCCGCTCAAATCTGCGTGCTCCTTTCCTTAAAAGACATAACAGACATGAACCTTCATGCTTCTCATATGGATGAATAAATACGAATTGTATGGACTTTAAAAGAGAGAGTTTTTAGAGAGTTTGTTTCGGTGTTTCTTCTCAGAGTAGTCAGTTTGGAAACACCAGCCTCGTCTAGCTTAACTTAAAACACAAAAAATGGCATGTAAAAGTGTTATTTATAACCAATTTACAAAACAAATATTTCATTTCGTTTCATTTTATTTCATTACTACGCGATTGCGGTGTGTAGCCTGTGTATTGATTGATTGATGATCATGAAAATTTTCGTAAACAAATTTTATTTTATTTTATTTTATTAGGAATAACAAACAGTCACATAATAAAAGATATACAAAATATTACAAAGAAACTACAATTATGTAACCAACAGCGTTATCCACAACATACACATGAGAAACATAGTACGCGCTATAAAAATAATAATGAAATGAAACGAAAAACAAGATAAACAAAAATAGTGCACTAACAAACAATGAATGCAATAATTAAAACTAAGATTCGACTACAAGACAAAACTAATTAAAACATATAATATATGTAAATATCTTAAACAAATCAAACATGTTTTCTTTAAATACAACAAAGAAAAAAAGATGGATATTAAAGGAAACAATAAAAATCAATTATAAATAAATACGTTACTTGACTATAACTTTCTTATAAATTTGATTGATTTGAGAGTAGAATTCCTAAATCTTCCTGGACTTAAATGAAAGATATCAATATCGAGAAAGTACCTATTGTAGTTGTCGGTTAGACGACGCAGTGGTGCTCGTACTCCGGCATTTGTTCGACATAACCTTATAGCGAACAGTGGTTGTTTACGCACAGCACGGATGTGGGCTCTACTAGGAACCAAATAACAAATGTTACAAATTCCAGAACAATCAAGGGAATTACTACAAAAGTTGTACAAAAGCATAGTCTCTAGAAAAATTCTACGACTGGCTAGGCTTAGGAGATTGTATTTTTTCAGGAGTTCAACGTAAGAGGCCGTAGAGCGGGAGCACCTATAATTTACTGATCTCAAAAATTTCTTTTGCACCTTTTCAATACTATCAGTATATTTATTATAGAGAGGGTTCCACACCGCAACTGCATACTCCAGCTGAGATCTAATTAAGGTCTTGTACAGGTACAAGTAGGTTTCGGCGAGCATGAATTTGGTCGCGGAGCGCATAACGAAACCATACATACACCAGGCCTTTTTAACCATTTTATTTATATGTGTATCGAGTTTCAGTTTATCATCGATAATTACTCCGAGATCACGCACCATAGTAACTCTACTTAAAGCAAAAACATCTGGTTTTGGGTATAAGTCGCGGAGGTTACATATGCTGTCGCTTCATATAAACATTAGACTCAGCTGTATCCAGTTAGACTGGTAGCCGACTGATAGACCCAACAGAGATAGGAAATATCTAAGCAGATGTAACACTTTCCAAGATAAAAGCCTTTAGGAACAAATTCATCTCTTATCACCAGGTGAGATGGTGGTCAAAAACAAGACTAATATCAATAAAAAAAATGATATTGACTTTGATATTACTTTTCAATGTACAGATAAAAACTTAAATTCCACAGAGTCCGTTTCCTAATAGCTATAACCTGGGGATCTTTAAGTAAAGAGTGATTAGGTTACTAAGTAAGAGCGCTCCATCTTCGACCACATCATCACTTATCATCTGGTGAGAGGTCAAACGCTAAACTAAAACTGTAAAAACAATATGGCAATTATTTAGTACAGATAATATAATTATTTATTCAACCAACATACTAGATTTATAAATAAATAAGAAATCTAAAGTACTCCGCATTTATAAAACAACATTCCACTTCACTCTGCATCAGCCATAAATTACTTTGGCAATAAAACGCTTCACCTCGCGCTATCTCGATCACTTTTCACTTTAAACCGACATAATTTCGCATTTGTGTCGTAGAGGTTCCGGCCAGCGTGGGCCAGCGTGGCCCAACGTGGGCCAGCGTCCGCCGAGACACAATTTATATCAATTTATATTACAAGCCCCATTAATTTGCGCCACGTCTGCTCTATTATACGGTTATCATGCAATTATTTTATTTTCACGTGCGACCCTAGGGGGTGCTGTTTCTAATAATTTTAAGTTCGTAGTTTTTATTAGAGGTGGATTTTAAATTAGATTCTTAGTGGTTTTTTATCTACACTAATAATAATTATTATAAAGTGAACAAGATTAGATTTTTATTTTGTAATGGACTACCATTACGGCCGCAACTTCGTTCATGTGGATTTTGTTATAATTTATTGCCTATACAACGTGTAATTTAAAGGGTATATACATACTGAATTCACGGCTTCTTTGGATGATAACAAACGATATAGCAAGGGTTTTGTAATCCTATGTCTACATGTGTGGAGCTTATTAGAAATTTCAATACATTGATACCAGAGACCGATTTTTTCAAATTAAGAAGAACGAAGAGAATTATCGTTTTATTGGCAAGTGACGTAGAAAGTGACCGTCATAGTGCTGTGACACGTTTTTTATTACTGGTATTCAAGAAACATATGAAACCAATAATTTGGGGTCAATTCTGTGAGTCACTTATTTTGAGCTGAAACTTTGCATAGAGACTCCATACCAGATGTTGTCTTCAGTCTTTTTGGATAGATATAGGGTTTCCGTTACACGTTGTATATAACACTCACAGATAATGTACCTCACTGCCATTGCATAAATTTAACCTCTCTTTTCAATATACTATAGATAAACTCAAAAGCTATTAGGCTAATGGCTAAGTTGTTGGATTTGTGATCTAGACGTCGTGGGTTCGAACCCCACCCGTAAAACTATTGCCGTGAACCCACTCCAGATGGAGTCTTAGCGTAGTTGGTGGGGTTAATAAGATTACCAATAACGTGAATTCTACTTTGCTAGTTCTATTTATCACCAAAAAATATTTAATGAAAGCTCTCATTTATACAACGTGTAACGGAATGGGTATATACATACCAAGGGCACGGCTTCTTTGGATGATATCAAACGATACTGGAAGGTAATAATAATAATAATAATATGCATTTATAGACCACCCAAAAATAGACGTGACTATATAGATCTATTTTTTTCTAGACTAACTGAGTTATTAAGTAAAATATCGTACAGAAACAAAAAAATTATATTATGTGGTGACTTTAATATTAACACTTTTGAGAAAAACAAAGTATCCAGGCAATTTGAACAATTATTATTAAGTTTTAACCTAACATTAAAAATAAATCAACCCACTAGACTTAATAGCATGACCTGTATTGATAATATAGCACATAATATTAGAGGTTCAAAAACAAAAGTACTGGAACTCTCACTCTCTGACCATACAGCACAATTATTGACTTGTCCAGTAAAAAAAAGCTACTACATCACACACTGGTTTAAAATAAAACGTGACTATTCTGAAGAAAACGTATTAAAATTTATAGAATGTATTAAGAATCTCAGCTTTACTGAATGTTACATTAACGAAGACCCTGAAAAAAGCTTTGACTCATTTCATAATTTATTTAAGCTATTTTATGATTTATGTTTCCCTGAAAAACGTGTAAAAATACCAATTGCAAAGAAGCCTACATGGTTAAGTAAGGGTATACGAATATGCTCGAAACGCAAACGCCAATTGTTGTGGAAGTATAGGCTAACTTCGAATCCAAATGATAAAACAAAATTTAAAAATTATTCAAAACGGCTTAAAATTATAATTAAAAAAACCCAAAAGGTCCAAAACAATTATTATATTAATTCAGCTACAAAGAAGGGTAAGGCAATATGGAATATAATAAATAATTATAAAACAGTAACTCCGAAAGAAAATATTACACAGATAAAAGTGAAAGACCAACCAGTCACATTGCCCAAGGAAATACATTCACATCATCATTGCACAATCATTCAACAACTACTTCATTGATGAAATTCAGTCCATTTCCAGAGGTTCAGTGACAAAATCACTAACATATAATAAAAACTCAAATTCTATATTTTTAAAGCCAACAAATCCACATGAAATAGATCAAATAATAAAAGGATTAAACAACACCAATAGTACAGGGTATGATAATATAAGTACGACAATAATTAAACGAGTATCTAGTCACATAGCTCCAGTAATTAGTAATATTATCAATCAATGTCTAGAATGTGGAGTTTTTCCTTCAAAACTAAAAATAACTATTATAAAGCCATTATTCAAAAGAGATAATTCCGAGGATATGCGTAATTACAGGCCTATTGCATTAATACCAGTGATAGCAAAAATTTTCGAAAGGGTTATATATAACAATTTATATAACTACTTTGAAGTCAATAACTTATTTACTAATAAACAATTTGGTTTTCGTAAAGGAAGATCTACTAGCGATGCTCTTTTTAATTTTCTTAAGAAAGTAATGACGGGTTTGGATAGCAAGCAACAAATGACAGCTATTTTTATGGACATGACTAAAGCTTTTGATCATGTGGATCATAATATACTAATTAATAAATTAGATACATACGGGATAAGAGGAAATGCCTTAAATCTTATTAGATCTTATTTATCAAACAGGTTTCAAATGACACATATAACGAGAATAGATAAAAAAACAAAATTCGAACATACATACGTGTCAGACCCTAAACTTATTAAATTCGGAGTCCCCCAGGGAAGTATCTTGGGGCCTCTTCTGTTTATTATCTACATTAACGACCTACCAAGATCTGTAGACCAGGAAATTATATTGTTTGCTGATGATAGCACGGCTATTTTCGCTGATAGTGGTCAAGAAAATTTTGAATTACAAGTGAATAAATCTCTCGAAGATATTATCAACTGGCTGACGATGAATAATTTAAAAATAAACATTATTAAAACAAATTATATGTCCTTTACAAATAAAAATACAAATTCAAATAAAATCAATGTAAACTATAAAGGCAAAACAATAAAACAGGTCAATAACACAAAGTTTCTAGGGATCCATATCGACTCTGAACTAAACTGGAAATTGCACGTGGATGATGTCTGCAAAAAACTTAACCAGTATTCATATGCTCTCCATGTACTACGAAAAGTTATAAATGAAAATGTTTTACTGAATGTTTATCATGCATATGTAGGTTCCACACTTAAATATTGTGTGGTGTGCTGGGGTAATTCTACTAATAGAGAATTTGCATTCAAAGCCCAAAAAAATGCATCAGAAGTATATGTGGGCTTAAACAGACCGATTCATGCAGACCGGAATTTAGAAGGTTAAAAATCTTAACCCTAGCGTCAATATATATATTGGAAGCAGCATCAATTACAAAGCGAGATATCAGTAATTACGAGACAATGAGAAGTACTAGATATAAAAATGAACTTAGGGTAGTAAAGTGCAGAACAGTTAAGTTTAAATCAAGCATATTTGGTATGGGTGTCAAAATTTATAATAAATTACCTGACTCTATTAAAAATATTGAAACATTGCCTACTTTTAAATACAGGCTCAAACAATTACTGATACAGAAAGTATATTACACAATCAATGAATTCTTAAATGACAAATGTTTAGACTAAAATTTATTTAATATTATAATAATGCTTAATTTTGACAAATGACAATCGATGCATGTATAATGAACCTATTTTTTCAATTAATGTTATTTTTCCTTGTTTATTTTCTATTATTTTTTGACATAATTATATAATTGTAAATGTAGATATTGTACACTTGACATATAATTGTAAATTTAAATAATGCAACATGAAATATAATTGTAATTTTAAAATATTGTACACCTTATGGGTATGTTACAGTGATACTAGTCATAATAATAATTTTAAGAACTAATTTTCTACCTGTAACAAACAATATAATAAATCTGAATCTGAATCTGAATCTGAATCTGAAAAGGGTTTCAAATCAAAATAAAATACTCTAAAAATTGATATCAAATTTGCGGTTTCGTAAGTTTATTAAATTGAAATCATAACAATCGTGTCACCGTACCACGTAGGTCAAAAACTTTCCACGTTACTTCTCATCTTCTAAAAATTCTCATTACTTCCGAACATGTAGAGATAGGATTAAAAAACCCTTCCAATATCGTTTGATATCACCCAAATAAGCCGTGCCCTTGGTATGTATATACCCTTTCCGTTACACGTTGTATTGTCTCACAATATGTATTTTTGTCTTTTTTTTTCTGGGTGGGAAAATCATCAAATGACTTCTCTCGCTCTGGGTAAAGCGGAAGCGAGTGTCAGACTTCTACTGACTAAAAACCCACTCTGTTCCTTCAGTTGCCCTTGTGGTCCGGGGCCGCGGTATCTCGTTGAACATTTCCGCAGCCCGCAGCTTACTGTGCACAAAAAAGGTACATATATTTGACAGGCCTGTTGGTCTAGTGGTCAGTGGCCCTGACTGCTATGCTCAAGGTCGTGGGTTCGATTCCCACCCAGATCAAATGTTTGTGTGATGAGCACGATCATTTGTTCTTTGTCTGGGTGTAATTTATCTATAATATGTATGTATTTAGAAATATATATGTATGTTTATCAGTTGTCTAGTACTCATAGCACAAGCTCTGCTTAGTTTGGGACTAGATGGCATTGTGTGAATGTTGTGGAATATTATTATTATATTATATATATACCTAATCAATAGAGTAAAATGAGGTGAAAGGCGATACGGTAACGATCTAACCATCCAAGTTAGTATCTGCAATATGACGTTAAGACTGAAAGCCAAACCAGAACCACACCACCAGTTTATTAGGAAAACAGCTAGGGAGATTTATTTATTTATTTATTTAATAAGGTTAACCAACAATTATTACACTACAGCATCACAATTTACATAAAAACATTAAAACATGTGCGAGTATAATAATTACTTATAGGCTAACACAGCATGCATATTACAAAGTTAACAATATTATTATTTAGAACATTAAAATTACATTAAAATTAACATTTGAGACAGTTTCAAGGTAGAAACTAAAATAAACAAACGATTAATGATACAATATATTGTGAATAATTAACAAATACTAAATGGGAATGGAATTATATGGCTCAGTTACAAAATTATTTTCTTAGCTAAAGATAAAATATATCACAGTAAAAATGGCTATAATAATTACAACAAAAATACAAACACTATATACCTTTATGCTATACAGTCATAATTTCCTTGTGGATGTTATTAAGAATGGCTTTACGGAATTGACCAACACTATCATTGTGCACATCAGTCACATCACTGTAGCTGTTCAAAGTTTTACACAGTCTGGGCACTATGGAGTTAGCACCTAAGACAGTCCTTCGTATTGGTGGACACAATGGTGTTATTGGTTGACGGGGGTTTCTTGAGGGAGCGCGGAACCTTAGGAGACTAAGCAAATGGGGCAATCAATTTTGTTCCTGAGTAATTTAAAAACAAAAAGTGCATCACAAGCTTCCCTACGAGATGTCAGTGAATGCATATTGAAATATTGAAGCCTGCTATTATAGGAGAAAAGATGCTTGGCTTTACCTACCGAGTACGCAAGATGCCATACAAACCGTTTTTGAACCCTCTCAATACGTAGTATGTGGACCGCGTAGTGTGGTCTCCACACAACACTACAGTAATCTAAAATACTTCGTACAAGACTGTTATACAATAAAATTTTCGTACTACTTTTAAATTCTCTAGAGTTCCTTATCGTAACGTAATAGTTCGAGATCTGTAACATATCCTATAATATGTAGGTTATTTTATTCGAGTTAAACATGATTGTCTGACAGCTTTTGTGCTTGTTCCGGCCAACCCAAACGTCCTTACCTTGGTATTGTTCGTTAAATCGTTAAGCTCCTTGTTCTAAGTTGAGCTATACGTCATTTGACAAATGCTTGCACTGTATGGTCAGGCCCACTCAAATCTGTGAGCGTCTTTCCTCAAAAGATCGCCTCAGACTGAAACCTACAAGGTTACAATTAAAACAGTATAGATTGTTTGGACTTTAAAAGAGTCCGTCTCTTTTAAAGTCCATACAATCCCCTGAATTTGTTTTGGTGTTTCTTCTCAGGGTAGTCAGTTAGGAAACACCGGCCTCATCTAGTTTAAATTTACAAAAAAAATTACGTGTAAATGTGTTATTTAATAACCAATTTGCAAAATAAAGATCATTTATCATTTATACTATATGTACCTTGAAGAAAAATATTCAAAATCAATTTTTTTAGTCGATAATGACGGTCGTCTTATCCGGATATTCCATGCCAAACTCCTTATTAATATCCCCGACTTATCTTTGGAAAACATAACGGCCAGGAGAGGAACTTCAAAAGGTAAGGATCACACTTTTTACTTTAGCCGAGGGCACTTTAAACCTCAGAAGAGTGGAAAAGGTATTTTTTTCTGAGAATTTTTTCTTGTGTTTGCCGGGTGTCTTAGGTATCGTCTATATTTGACTAAGGATTACGTAAGGTAAGCTTATTCGATTACTCAGGGCTGTGCAAAAATCAAAAGCTTTATAAATTATTTTGTTGTAGATAGTTGGATATAATATCGCACACCCAGGTCAACAAAGACGTAAGTGCTGATACGTCAATATTTTTTTATTGTAGTTTTAAATAGTTTAAGTAAAGATACATGCGCTCAATTTTTTTCATTACGTTTCGACTTAAAATGAAGGCTTTATACCAGAAAAAAAAATCTTGGCGTCAATTAATTTCAATATTTTTTCAATTAATGAAGTCGATAAACCAACATAAGCACGTAAAATTTCATTAAAATACACTTAATCATGCTTAGGTTTTTGTTTCATTAAATAAAGCAAAAATGTATAATTGCATCTCGCATTATGCTTTTTAATGCCTAATAAAAAAACGATTTTCTTAAAATAATACCGATTACATCCCATCAGAATATAAAATAATCAAACAAAAAAAGCCGTATTTCCATGTTTACGGGTGCACTCGCACACAGTTTCGAAATAATTATAATTACGCCTTTTTTTCATTGACGATTTGATCTGGTTGGCGGAAGTAATCACGAACTTATCACATAAGCAAGTCGGAAGGTCTGGGTACTTACCCTTACAACGCATGCGTGGGTGGGGATTGTTTATTTAGTTTTCATAACTCACGCGTCGCTCAGGGACAGTGTCTCCATATACACGGTAATTACCGTAGATGCACCGTAATCAAGCCGTTATCTACCGTCAAGGTAATAATGTATTACCGTGTCATAAATCACCGTATTACCATTATGAATTACTTTGTTGAATAATTATTTCATCGTGTATTGCCTAAAAGTCCTTCAACGAATTTCACGTCAGTCAAATTAAAAAAAAATTTAAAGGCAACACTGCCGGAAGTCCGAGGAGAATCCCACAATATCTAAAAGAAAAGTCTATCTCTACGAACAAGCGTTGGCAATCTATTCTCAACCTTATTCAAATAATAGAAGAACAAAATTTGTAAGTGATATAGATGAATGACGTAAAATACACTGTGTTTTTTTTCTATTCTACTTACGCTACCACGCATTACTTACATTTAAATCAGTGTTTCAAGAGCAGGCTTCTATCTTAAATCTTCTTCTTACTAATATTATAAATGCGAAAGTTTGTGAGGATGGATGGATGTTTGTTACTCTTTCACGCAAAAACTGAACGGATCTGAATGAAATTTGATAAGTAGATAGTTGACATCCTGGAATAACACATAGACTACTTTTTACGAAATTCCCACGGCCCGGGATCGGGATTTGCACGGGTAAACCTTCCCACGCGTACGAAGTCGCGGGCAAAAGCTAGTTAATTATAATTTTAAAGTTATAGAGGGAGAATTTACGGTTAAGTTTAATATTTGTTTTAGTATTGCGTGTGAGTGAGTTGTGTAGTATTGTTACAAATATTGGAGAGTGAGTGATACTGAAAGTAATGATAGCGACACAAGACCAACTTGTTCTACCAAAACAGCTAGAGCTGGAATAAAAAGGAAGCATTATGAACAAAAGTTTAAAGCTGAATGGTGTAAACCACAGAAATCAAAATCTAAGGTGTAAACTAAAAGAATTTTGCATATTTTACGTTATTTTTATTGTTAATAATTTAAAAAGCAAATATTATTTTAATTAATTTCATTATAATCATATTATAATGCTGTTTTTTTCCTTTGAAAAATTACACGGTAATTTACACGGTACACTTTTAGTAAATTCACCGTAATTTGGTCTGAAACACCGTATTTTTACCCTAGCAACACGGTAACTCTCGATTTACATATGGAGACACTGCTCAGGGATAACAGTACGTAACTATTTGTATTTCCACGTTAAACAGACGGTTGAAGAAGAGTTTACAAATAATAAGTCGTAATTATACCCATAGTATGGATGGTATTCACCCAAAATTAGCGGGAGATAATTGTAATAGCTTAACAGATTTTTATAATGATAACTTAACCTCCTGAGTACCAGACATACTTTTTTTGGTATTTTATTCTGAAACTCTCGTATTTCACTATTAGACTGTTACTGATAATGGGAAAAATGGTAAAAAAAAATCATGAACCGGAAAAACTGGTTTTTCACTATGTCCTACAAAAAGTACAAGGGAACGTAGCTAGTATGTGATTTATAAAGTACATGACCATTTTGGCAAAAAAACAAAAATGGGTATCAAATAATAGATTTCAGGTACATACGTATTAATAATCAATTTTATTAAATTCTTCAAAATTAACAAAATTAAACTTTTCTCCTTACGTTATCTCAAAAATAAAAAATACAGTAATTCAATAGTAGGAACATTAGAGATCAATCAGTTATGCTTATAACAAAGTATTATAAAAGCTATATTTAACAGTGTTCATGAAAATTAGTAAAACAGTTACGATTAGGCGTAAAACATAAATAAATTTCACATTTTTACAAAATACGGTAGTCTTTTTAACGCAACCAGTATTTCTATAGCGGCATTGTTTCCTACCATATTCTAGTAAATGCGCAGCAATTTTAATACGATTTTCTTTTGAAGGAACTGGCTTGATGAGAGCCTTGCGCTTTTTATGTTTTGGTTCAAATTCTTCATATTCAACTTCACCTTCATCATCGTCACATTCTTCTTCACCTTCATTGATGAGTTTTGTATTCTCTCATTTGTACTATATTTTTCTTTGGTGTGCCCTTCTCCGTTTCTACAATTCTATACTGCAACCAAGCGTTTATCACGCATAGGTCAAACAGATGAGAAATCACGCGAATTGTCCACTTTTTTGTACGATTGCGCGATGGGTAAACAGAAAGCATCCAATCAGCGAGATCAACGCCACCCATATATTCATTATAATTTTTGATTACGTCTAGTCTCCTCAGTTTTACATAAACTCTGTCTTTTTTTTACCATCGCTTGCATTCATCGTGATCTTGATCGTAATAACAAGCCACATTATTACAGCAAGTTTACGGTCAGCTCTAACTTTCACTTCGCTACTGCCTCTCGCTTTTATTTAAACATTTTTTCATCAGTGAGTACGCAGTTTTTAGGGACTCTGTTTTTCATAATAGTACCTGTGCCATGAAATAGTCATAAAGTATAACCGTGGTGAAGAAGCGATCAAAAAACAGTGAATGTCCTGACACTAAACTCCTTGTCATATGAATTACGGCAGCTTCTCCCAGACTAAATCCTCTGACTAAGTCTGACATTGTAGGAGAAGCCACAGGGGTATCCAAGCGAGTATCATCTTCATCCGAGCTACTGGACTCGATATTACGGTGCTCACGGGCTATTTGGTTAAATTCAGGTGGAGTAAACGCTTCTTCATCGGATCTTCATCTGAATCATCTCCGGAATAATAGAACTCGAAGTCGTCCAAAGCAGCAATGATGTCATCGTTTGTTACCGCGATAAAAATATATAAAACTTGATGAAAACGTCAACGTACTTTACATAGTACTCGGGAAGACAGTTGTAAAAATTATTGATTGCATACTTTTGTACTATGCAAAGGACATCGAAAAAATCTCAAGGTTACAGAATAAATAATTCAAGTTTTGACAAAAATAATACGCTAAGCTATTAGTTTGATTTACCATTACGTTGTTTTCACAAAAAAAATATCAAATCACACAAAGAATTTACAGATGAATACAAATTTACTTACTTTTGCGCAAACGCACACTCGTGGGTTTACCTTCCGACGCCATTTTAAAAAGAATAACTGATGAAATTTGACGTCGTAATTTTTTTGACGTAAGTCAAGAACATACTGGATATCGCTAGTAAAATATTTTTGTGCTGACAATTAAAATAAAGTCCACCGATTTTCAAATCTCTAACGTACTATGAGTAGCACAAATGTACGCAGGAGGTTAAACCATCAATCTTTACAATTACCTAATCCTCCAAACAGTTTACCATCAAACCCTATGTGTATACGCCGCGATGAAACCATTTCTATGGCAAATCTAACTGAGACCTACATACCATTAGAACCAGTTGCAATTAACAATGACCTAGCAGAGAATAACAATATTAGTGATGATGATGAACATAGTGTTTATTTAAATTTAACTGTGACGAATCAAATTGACAACGTAGAAAATAATATTAACCCACAAATATCTAGTACCACAAAAATTACGCAACCTAGTACTAGTATTGCTTGTGAAATATCCTATTGTAATAATCATAATGCTATATTACTGCTGGGTCTTCTCGTGTTTTGCTGTCGTCAGAAAGTAATGTTAAATCTAGAAAGAGGGCAAGAAACATAAATGAATGGGCTAAATGTAAAAATAAAAAATCAAATAACAATGATCTTGAATATCATAGTGTTAACACTCACAATGTATAGAATTAGGTAACCCTGGCGTATGTAAGATGAAATGCTTTGACAAATATACTCAAGCAGATAATTCTGAGCTATTTCCATATTGTTGGAATATAACAGATCATGAAAAACAATAACTTTATATCCTGAACAATACAGAAGTTGAACAGTCTAAAGTTATCAAAGTTCAAAGAAAACGTGATAGGTCTCGTACACTAATTTACTATCTACCATTAAATAAAGATGGCAAACTTACAAAACTTAAAGTATGCAAAATGTTTTAAATACTTTAGGTATTAAAGAAAAAACTGTTTACTCTGCTATGAATAAATATACAAATAACTTGCAAATAACGGATTTACGGGGCAAACATGCTAACCGTTCCCACAAAACAAGTGATGAAACTGAGCAAAGTGTAATACAGCACATAAAATCATTCCCATGTATCGAATCACACTATTTAAGAAAGCAAAATAGCCGTCAATATCTCGCCTCTGATTTAAACTTGGCTAAAATGCATCGATTATAATGTAGTTCGGATGTCGGAAAACGCAGTAAAAGTAGCAAGTTTATACCAATATAGTAATATTTTCAATTCCCAATTTAATCTTTCATTTTTTAAACCAAAGAAAGATATGTGTCAGATATGTAGTCTTTATGAAAATGCTGATGTTGACCGTAAAATTGAACTAAAGGACAATTACGAAAGCCATTTGAAAAATAAATCCCTGATACGCAAAATTAAGGATGACGAAAAATCTTCATCAAATGCTGAGACTAAGAATGTCGCAGTGTTTGACTTGGAATAGGTACTATACTTGCCACAATCCAATGTGGGTATTTTTCATTATAAAAGGAAATATCCAGTCTATAACTTCACGGTATACAATTTATTACCTTTACAAGGATACTGTTATTTGTGGCATGCACAGATAGCCAAAAGAGGGGCTAACGAAATCTCAAGTTAAACAACGTGTAACGGAAACCCCATACCTATCCAAAAGGGCTAAAGACAACATCTGGTATGGAGTCTCTATGCATAGTTTCAGCACAAAATAACTAACTCAAAGAATTGATACCAAATTATTGGTTTCATATATTTCTTGAATACCAATCATAACAAACGTGTCACAGCACTACGAGGGTCAATAACTTTCCACGTCACTTGCCAATAACACGATAATTCTTTTCGTTCTTCTTAATTTGAAAAATCCGGTCTCTGATATCAGTTTATTGGAATTTGTAATAAGTTCCACACACGTAGACTTAGGATTACAAAACCCTTGCCATATCGTTTGTTATCATCCAAAGAAGCCATGCACTTGGTATTTACATACCCTTTAAATTAGACGTTGTAGAGACAGCTTGAGATTTCGTTAGCCCCTCTTTTCTTCAAAAAAGAAGCTCTCAATGGTGTCAAATCAGTGTCTTTATATTCTGATAATTGTTCGGGTGAGAATAGAAATCGCTTTATATTTGCGATGTCATGTACATCGCAAATGCATGCTTATCGTACACTAAATTTGGATATAGTTCATAGATTTTTACAAACAGGTCATACCCAAAATGAAGGGGACTCTATGCATGCCTGCATAGAGAAGAATTTAAAAATAAAGTCTAATTTGTTATGACTGAGATGTCCCAGAATTAGTTTTATGATTTTAAATCACTAGCGATTTTGAACAAAAATTGACTGAAAGATATAAGAGGCGAAAAAATATATTTTTCGAAATTAAAAGAAGTTAAAATTACTTCGGAAACTCCTGATAAATTATTTTACAAATATAATTTTGAGCAACCTGATTACTTTGTGTTAGATACTATAAATTAAAGTTAATCTAGAACGCGTAAATCCAAACCAATTCGATCGGATCCTGAGCTCAAAACTGCTTATGACCAATTATTACCAGTGTCAAGTGCACTGTACAAAGATTTAAAAAGTCTTTGGGACTCAAATAATATTGCGTTACATTATCAAGGTTTTTATAGGAATCTAGTGGCTGAAAACGATACCCGTAACTTTTTGCCAAGCGATTATTCAGATGAAGACTAAATTATTATTATAACTGTGTTAGTAATTATAGTTTTAAAACTTTGATTTTTATAGTAGCATGTTGATTGTAATATCGATGATTGTATGTGTGTTGTGTGTTTTCAAGCACAAAGTTAGAGAATACCAACTAGGCTTTTTACTTTATTGTACGAGTACTTAAACTTCGGTATTAATTAATATCAGTTATTAATTTAAAAAATTGTTAACCCTGGTTCAAAGGTTTAATCTAATAACTATTATTACCAATAATGTAGGTACTCAAGTTTTAACAACGAGTTAATTATTATTAGAGGGATTACAAACCATTTTAACAATACTTAAAAATTCTTGAAAACAATTCAGTAGAATAAATACTTCATACTTGATTGACTAAAATAAAAAAAGTCATAAAAAATAATCTCATACTAAAAAAAAACATTTTAATAACTTTAGTAAGTACCTACATATAAAAAGTACATAAACACCAATCATTATGATTAATATAAATGAAGATTAATATTTTTGTTTCAATATTAATACTTTTGTATGTTTAGTAATTGGTATAATAAATAATTTTAAGATTTTTATTGATACCAGCTTTTGAGGTCTTGCTAGGAATTTGTATTTAGTTACCCTTATCGAGTTAAACTTATCAGAAAGATTATAATTCACTGTTACTTTTATTACCTTTTATCGGGCTCTGTTATGACTATTATTATAATAAAGTGCAATTTTCTAAAAACCTTTTTATTACACCACTGAAATATATGCTTTACCTAGAAACTTAATATTACTTACAGTTATGGTTTAATTGAACATACTGTAAAAAAAGCCCGTATTTAGACTTAACACTATATTTTAGTTTTATGTTTTAACAAACAAAACTGTAAAAGCGTCATACAATTCGATATGTAAAATAAAATTAAGCAAAAAAGGCCTTGAACAGTACTTAGCCTCTGTGTTTTATCATAGTATAGAACTTCGTAACAGACGTAAGCATGAGTAGTTACAGTATAAAAATATTTAGAAAGCGATGATTGGAATAAAAATCATTTGAGGATTGGTCTTAAATAAATCAGGAAAACGTCTGTAAAACATTAAAAATTACATATTGATTACCAAGATAATTTAAGGTGTTTCGAATATAAACAATAAAAAAGGTTGTTTTTTTTTTACTATTTTTTGATATATAACAAAAGCTCATAGAGTCAAAAACAAAATAGATATACCTGGTTAAACAGTTTTTTTGCTACCCTGTAAAGTTAGTGAATTCCTCTTACGCCTTTATTGGCCTGGGTGTGCGATATATCGGCGGTAACCATCATCATCATCATAGTGCCTTCGATGAGTTACGCTAGATGGCGCTGTATTTTCCTTAAAAATGTAATTTAGTATTTAAAATAAATACTGAATGATAGCGTTCTTATAATTTAAAGGGATTTAGTTTGTGTTCGCGCCGTATAGCGCCTTAAGAGCAAAAAGCGTCGGTAGCCAAGTTGCGTTCAATTGAAAAAACGCGAAGATAATTTTGACACTTTCATACCGACGCACGGTGGGCTGAAAAACGGCTTTCATAGACTTAGGCATTTTATTTTGCAAGTGCCAGATTTTGTGCCGGATATCACTTCTATTTGTTATAACAATATACAAAAATGACACCAGAATTGATTCTGCACAAAAACGAAGGAATTATAATTTTTTTACGAAAATTTTGTATGGAGCTAGTATGAAAAATCAAAATATCTCTGAAACGGCAGCGATAACCGTAATATCCTTATAGGAGGTTTTAGTACTAATTATTTATGATTTTTTGACATACGTTACATAATGGTTGTAGATGCCTTTTTTTTTTAAAATCGTCAAAATATTTTTATTTATTTTTACATATTAAACGTTCCTTTTAGTGTTTAAGTTGAAGAATTCAGAGCTTTAACAACTCTTAACATAAAATAGCATCACCCCTATAGACCTGAAGGACTAGACAGAGGTGTGTAGTATCTTGTTGATCTTGTAAGATTTCCAACAATACCAAATAGTTGAATATCAGTGTCAAAGTGCCCACGCTGTCGCTTCTTTTAGAAAGATAGGGGAATGAAATTGTTAATTGATCATACCCTAAAAGTATGATTACAACATAACCGGACACATAATAATATCGACACAAAAGGAATTTTAAAACCTTGCATACGTTCAAAATACAAAATAACATATTGTGTAGTCATCTAATGAGTCTGATGACAAGTAATTAAGTAATTAGAATGATGGTTGTAGTCTTCTGATTCTAATGAGCCTATTAAGTGATTAAATGATTTGAAATATCTCGCAACAATACCAACTAAGAACTGCATTCACCTTTTTATAATTAGTGAGCTAATGTGATTTGCTAATGTTGATTAGTTCTACTATGAGTTCTACGAAATGTTTTTGACGATTATAAATTTTTATTATCATATCTTTTATAACTTTAATGAGGGTAGTTAACTAATTATTGACTTTATACAATAAAAGGGCTATAATTTTGTTCCATAATTTAGATTGTTCACAACCGTGTAACTGCTAACACTAAAACTATTTGCTTTGCGACTACAAAATCTTAGAATGGAAAGTTTAATCACCAACTTAGATTTGTTTGTTCTTCTAAAAAGTGAGTGTCCTTCATTTAATCATGAAGTATTGTTTAGTGCAATTGTGTCCCGCATAGGCGATTGCCTTTCTGCCGAAGATCAAGTAACTCTCAAAGAATTTTGCCGGAGATTCACGCGAGCTGCTTTAAACAGGTGGCAGAAATCTAAACGATTCTTTGATAAGTTTAGAAATACGTACGGAGAGTGGTTGCAAGCAAATATTGATTGGCCGAGTTGCGTGCAAACTTTAATAAATCAAGAACCAACTGTTGATGAGATACCAAGAGCACGCTCAGTCTCTCCAGAACCTTCGACATCATCGACTGTTGGAACAATGACAAAAAGGTCCCGAAAACCATTCAAAGATCTGGGAAGCAAACAGAAAAAGAGAAGATCTAGTGAGCACATAGGCGAGGATTCCTGTGAATTGGCATATGCAGCTGCAGCACGTTTAAAAGAAGAAGGTTATGAAGATATCGCATCTGTAATCAATTATATGATCAAAAATCCAGAAGCTGCCGTTAAAATCAAGGAAAGCATTAAGAAAACAGTAATATTTACACCAGAGAAAGCACTTGGATTGCTTCTTTCACTTAAGCTTTCAAAGTGGCAATATATTACGTTGCGAGAGACTGCCATTCGGGAAGGTGCTAAGGATATTTACCCATCCTACTATAAACTGCAACAAACTAAGCTTGCATGCTACCCTCCTAATCAATCAGTATCAGTTACGGATTCATCAGCTAGAATTACACTTCAAGCTTTACTTGACATCACGGTGAAGCGGATTCTTCAAAGTCTTTCTGATAATGTGGAAAATAAGCAGTTAAAGCTGATATCGAAGTGGGGATTTGATGGTGCTTCCAATCAAAGCCGATACAAGCAGAAAATGGACGGCGAGCATGATGATTCAAGCATTTTCATGACCTCCTTGGTGCCACTGAAACTGACAGATGGAGATAATACTATATGGACAAACCCGAAACCATGCTCAACTTTTTATTGTCGTCCGGTTCAGTTCACTTTTGTAAAAGAAAGCCATGCAGTTGTCATTGATAACAAAAGAAAAATGGATGAGGAAATTGAGGCCCTTAACCCCACAGAGTGCATTAATAGTAACAGGGTGACTCATAAGCTAATGATGACAATGATCGACGCAAAAGTCTGCACGTACCTTTCTGAAGCTAGATCAAATGCATCATGCTACCTGTGCTTAGCAAAACCAACAGAAATGAACCACTTAGATGCTGTAACATCAAAAACTGTGTGTTCTGACATATATGAATTTGGCCTATCATCCCTACATGCCCGTATAAATTGCATGGAATGTCTGTTACACATTGCGTACAGACTTGACTTCAAACAGTGGGCAGCAAGAAGTAATGAGCATAAAGATATGTTACAAAACAGAAAAAAAAACATTCAAAATAAATTTAAAGAGGAGCTCAATCTGTTAATTGATATAGTAAAACAAGGCTCGGGAACTACCAATGACGGGAATACCGCAAGGAAGTTTTTCGAGTTTCCCAATAAAACTGCAGCTATTACTGGGTTGGATCAAAACCTGATAAAAAGATTTGCTGTTATTTTGCAAGCAATAACATCTGGTGAGAAGATCGATGTCATCAAATTTAAAGATTTTGCTCGCAAAACAGCAGAAAAGTACGTGGAATTATACGACTGGTACTACATGTCATCAACCGTACATAAACTATTAATACACGGAGCTGACATAATCGAAAAAAATGATATTGTCCCGATTGGGACTCTCTCGGAAGAAGCCTCAGAGTCTCGAAACAAAGATTTTAGGAGGTTCCGGGAACATCATTCGCGGAAAAGAAGCAGGCAAGATTCTAATCAAGATATCCTAAATATGCTTGTTGTTTCTTCGGATCCTTTTCTAAGTGCACAAAGGCCGAAGTTAGATGCCAAAAGGAAGACAACCTTTTTTGCTGAAACTCTCGACCTAATACAGTTTCCGGAAACTGAGTTCGAGTTTGTAGGTATATCCGATCTGGATTCTGACTCGGAATTGGAGTCCGACAACGAAAGTTGTAAAGAAAATTTGTAAAATTTAATTATTTTTCTTTATGTTCTTTTGTTATTTATGTTAGTTTATTGTACCAATATGTTTAGTTAATAATTTCATAAATTATAGTTTCAAATATGTATTTTGTATAATTGAATTTATTAGATATTATTTTTGTTACTTCTGTTTTATTTAAATTACCTATCAATAAAAAGTTTATATACAGTCTTTTTTTTTCACATATTCTTAATATTTGGGGAAAAAGCATGCTTCCTAACGATGTTCTTAACTTTGACACAGTTCATGGATCGTTTTGAACAGTTTCATATGTTAAAATAAATAATGTTAGTACTACAGGGTGGGCCATGAATTAGTTAACATTTAAATGTAACTTACCGCGCGAACTACTGCCGCGCGGGGCGCGGGCGCGGGCGGGGGCACTAGCTCGCTTCTTGGAAATTTAGTCGCAATGGATCGCTTCACGGGGTCGCAACGCGCTTACTGGGTGAAACGTTTTATTTAAACAACTTTTCGCTCATTGCTGTGAGACGCTTATTTCGCGTTGAATATGGTTTACACGACTTAAGTCAGTGTCCAAGTGCTCCTTTAATAAAGAAATGGGTGAAGAAGTTCGAAGAGACGGGATCTACACTAAATGTGAAACAAACCGGCGGCCCGCGGACTTCTCGGAGCGAAGAGAACGTGCAGCAAGTTTCCGCTTCTGTTCGACGTGATCCAGATTTATCGACACGCAAACGTTCGGCTGAATTAGGATTATCCCGCACATCATTACGCCGTCTTTTGAAATTAGATTTGAAATTACATCCATATAAGATCCAGCTAGTGCAAGAACTAAACCCTAATGATTTAAATTTGCGTAAGTCATATGCCGAAACAATGTTAACTCGATTCAGTAATTTTCACAACATCTTATTCTCTGACGAAGCCCATTTCCACCTAAATGGACATGTAAACAAACAGAATTGCAGGTATTGGAGCAGCGAAAATCCTAAAGCTAAACATGAGAGGCCACTTCACTCTCCTAAGGTAACTGTATGGGCTGCAATTTCAGCAAAAGGAATCATCGGACCTTACTTTTTTGAAGATTCTCGAGGCCGTTCAGTTACTGTTAATTCTGCCGAGTATGTGAAAATGTTACGGGAGTTCTTAGCACCGATGCTACTGGAATTTGCTGGCTATAATCGTAACACATGGTTTCAACAAGATGGAGCCACGTGTCACACATCGAACGAGTCCTTGCCGGTGGTCAAAGACATGTTTCCGGAAAAGCTGATATCCAGACGGGGTGACATCCCATGGCCACCCAGAAGTCCAGATCTATCACCAGCAGACTTCTTTTTATGGTGTTATTTAAAGAGTCGTGTCTAGATTGATAAACCGAATACACTGCGTCAACTTAAAGAAAAAATCGTCGAAGAGATGTCGGCGATCTGGCGGTCTCTTTGCAGAAGAGTATTCGAAAACTTTAGGACTCGCTTAGATGAGTGCAAAAACCGAAACGGTGGTCATTTAGACAAAATAATTTTTAAAAAATAAATTACAACTAATTAGCTTTCTCGTAAATAAACGATTTCTAAAATATGTTAAATGGTTTTTTTTATACGATTTTTTCAAATGTTAACTAATTCATGGCCCATCCTGTATAATCCCCTATAAGGATATTATTATTATTATGTGTCCGGTTATGTTGTAATCATACTTTTAGGGTATGATCAATTAACAATTTCATTCCCCTATCTTTCTAAAAGAAGCGACAGCATGGGCACTTTGACACTGATATTCAACTATTTGGTATTGTTGGAAATCTTACAAGATCAACAAGACACTACACACCTCTGTCTAGTCCTTCAGGTCTATAGGGGTGATGCTATTTTATGATAAGAGTTGTTAAAGCTCTGAATTCTTCAACTTAAACACTAAAAGGAACGTTTAAATATGTAAAAATAAATAAAAATATTTTGACGATTTAAAAAAAAAAGGCATCTACAACCATTATGTAACGTATGTCAAAAAATCATAAATAATTAGTACTATAACCCCCTATACGGATATTACGGTTATCGCTGCCGTTTTAGAGATATTTCGATTTTTCATACTAGCTCCATACAAAATTTTCGTAAAAAAAATATAATTCCTTCGTTTCTGTGCAGAATCAATTTTGGTGTCATTTTTGTATATTGTTATAACTAATAGAAGTGATATCCGGCAAAAAAACTCGCACTTGCAAAATAAAATGCCTAAGTCTATGAAAGCCGATTTTCAGCCCACCGTGCGACGCGCTGCGCGCGCGCACTCAACCACCAATTACTTATGTTGCGAAAACCGAATCTTCTAGAATCTTCTCAATCTTCTATGAAATCAAAATGTACTCAATCAATCAATCAAATCAATTTTATTTGTGTAACATAGGTAGTAATATGTAATAAACAAGTCAAGAGCATCAAACACAAGTTTTTTCTTCGATATAAGCACCAGTTCCAAGTACGGACAGTTTGACTATTTAACATTTTTGGTATTGCAATATCCTGTTGAATATAATATTTTACTTGGCAACTTCCTTTGTTAAAGAGTTTGAGTTTAAAGATGACAAGTTTCTTTTTATTTAAATAGGAATTAACTTAACCACTCTAGTCTACTTATTTATTTAAGAATATTTCTCTACGGTATAAGTTCATAATGTATTAATTTATTTTATTTTAGTTTTTGCCGCCTTATTTGTTTAATGTTAACTTCCGCTATCAACTTAAGACCTGTTATTTCCTGTCTGCCTCTTTCTCTGACTACTATAGAAAAACATCTTGGATTCAAGTTTGGTATCTTTATTTTGTGAAACCTTTACTTGCTACCTACACATTTGTTGTCAAATTGTGTTTTAATAGAACTTTGTTTTGTGTGATTTCAACGCCGACGGTGATGATGCGCCGACATATACATACTTCTAGTTTTATTATTTGTATTCTTAAGTGTATTATAAGGTGTACAATAAAGTATATAATACATAATGAAAATAATTTATTTCAGACTACAAGATCCATAGTATTATTTTTATTAAAAAAATAGGCTCGCGTTTGACCACCATCTCACCTGATGGTAAGTGATGATGTGATCGATATGGAGCACGCTTACCTAAAAGTAACCTATTCACTCTTGACTAAAAGACTCCTAGGTTATAGCTATTACATGTGACTTATAAACTATTAGTTGTAGTTAGTAACAAACGCCTATACATTTAAAGTATATTGTTAGTACACGATACTTACATACTATGTTAGTAACATGAAAATATATACAGTCACTTCATGTACCGTCTGCGCTCACCTGTCACCCCGAACACATGCACGTGTACATTCACCCAGTGAGCCATAATAAATAAATACTTTATTGTTCAATAAACTATTAACACAACTTACACAACTGATTAACAATATTGCTTAACGAATGATTACAATGACGGTATTATAAACTGGCTACCTCTGCAATGCAGTATCAACGAATTAATTACTTGAACACTATTTTCAGAAATAGTATCCTGTGCGTAAATTCAACTGTGCGGTCCATTTCCAATTTTAATTGAAATGCAAACTAGAATAAAGTATCAAAATATTCATCCTTAACGCTATCGGCATGGTAACGTATCCAAGATACTGGCATTGCCTCGTTGAATGGCAATGCTTAGTCTTTGGCCAAAAATATTCCTGATTAATTTCTCAGCCCTGTTATTTTTACTTTTGCATAATGGTCATAAATAAATAAATACATTATTTAACTTAAAAACAATGCTTTGTTATTTTTAAGGCGACGTACTAAACGGTACAAAATTACCTAAACGTACTAGTCTCCAACCTTCAATTATAAACATAAAGGAGTAACATCATAAACAAAATGTGAACCTGAAGTGTTATCCTGAAAGTCTCACCGTGAATATTATATAGATACACTTAACTAGAAGTAAGATGTCACTCACTTGCTTTACCACACACAATACACTTCAGCTCACTCTATTTAAGTTTTCGCGGTGAGATGTTCGTATAAATAAGTTGTCAAACAACAAAAAACTCCACTGCGGTACCTAAATAGACACAGGTATCTAGAAACAGGTGACACCCATTCCATATTTCTTTTACTTTATAATATTCAGATCGATACCGCCTTCTTCTGTCTTATTTCTTTATTTCTGAGGAGCTCGTGGCTCAATAATAACAGCCACATTTCAAGGTTAAGCAACGCTTGCCGAGGTTGGTCCATGGATGGGTCTCCATCTTAACCTATGGAGATTCCTCCAGTCTTCGGAGAGCACGTGAAGTTGCTGGTCCCAGCTGTCAATAGATAGATAGATATATTCTTTATTGTACACCATAACAGTAAAACAATAAGGACTTTACAACTAAAAAACATTTTTGCAAAAAATAAAACCGACTTCTATATCAAAACACTACAAAGCCAAAATAATTTTAATTTCGGTAGTCATATCATATCATATCATATATTTATTTGCATTCCACAATGTTGTTTTAGATGTTACAATAATTGCTCAAAGCTAGGATACAATCATGGACCCCGAAGGGCACAGCAAATCATAAAATTAATTCAATTTACAATAATAATTAAAGATGTCAATACATAGTCGGTGTTATTGGTTTTGTATTTTCTTTTTTTTTTCACACCGCCTTCCGAAATTAAAATTATTTTTGGCTTTGTAGTGTTTTGATATAGAAGTCGGTTTTATTTTTTGCAAAAAAGTTTTTATTTTCGCGATTTTTAGTGGGTCAGTTTGTAATTAATTTAGTTACAAAAGCCAAAATGTCAACTACTTATCACCTTTTACAAAATATTGCTTTTCCCTATGCAGAGCCGTTGATTTTTTAAGAGTTCTGGTATTTCACCATTAGCTCTACTTCACCATATGCATTGTGACGAGCAAAAAGTGCTTCACATCCATATCAAAGTTCCCTCGATTTCTCCATGATTCCATCATCAGATCCTAACGTGATAACAATGGGACCAACCAACTAAAAAGTATACCCTTTCAAACTAAAAAAGAATTTTCCAAATCGGTCCAGCCGTCTTTGATATATGAGGTAACATACATAAAAAAAAAGAAAAAAAAGGGTTCAAGACGAACTGAGAACCTCCTCCTTTTTTGATGTCAGTTAAAAAAAAACTTTCCAAATCGGTTCGTAAATGACGTATGCGCGAACAAAAAACGCAATGCAGAGTAAACGAAAAGATCGTCAATGTAGATTTTTTTAGACTTTTGTTGATTTTTCAGATACGGCTCGTCCGATTTCGATAAAATTTTCAAGGAACTATTTGGGAAGTATACCCTTCCCAACGAAAAAATAATTTTTGAAATCGGTTGGCAAGCGACGGAGTTATGCGTGGACAAACATAAAAAAAATACAAACATCCGAATTGAGAACCTCCTCCTTTTTCAGAAGTCGGTTAAAAAAATAGTTCAAGACGAACTGAGAACCTCCTCCTTTTTTTTGAAGTCGGTTAAAAAGGGTGATCCAATGGGCGGTCTTATCACTAAAAGCGATCTTTTACAGACAACCTTTGGATGGATTTGACACATAGGAGAAAATAAATACGCGGGTAGTGCACGGTGTACTATTTATCTACATAAAATATAAAAAACAATAAATAAAATTCTCAAATATGTATATATAAATATAAAAAAAAGAAACAAAGACATACATAATAACAACAATTTAAGAAGAGAGATAAAGATCTTTTACCAAGTTTTTGAAAGACGATAGGGTTTGTGCTTGTTTTACTGACACCGGTAGATCATTCCACAGCCGTACTGTTTGAGCTGCGAACGACTTACCATAGTAATTGGTGGCGTGACTCGGTACCGCAAGCCTTAAGTTTTCTGATAATCTCAGAGATTTTATTTGTCAATTGTACTTCTTTAGCAGTCGTGCCAAAATCTGACAACAGTCGTCCAAGGGCAGGGCCGGATTAACCATAAGGCAGAGTAGGCAACTGCCTAGGGGCCCCGCATCAACTAAGGGCACAGGCCCAGTGCACGCACCAAGAAAACATGTTTCTTCGAACGAGAATTTGATGTGCGTGTGAACTTAGGGACCTCACTGTTATCTCACAAAATACAAATCGTTAGATTTAGTAGTAGAATTAAAACAATTTTAGAACAAATCTAGGAATAAATATCAAATATATTAAAAACCACAGCCCTTAATGTGCGTTTCCTCAGTTCACACACGATTTGGTCAGTCAAAGTAAGAAAAGGGGCCCCGAGAATGCCATTGCCTTAGGGCCTCTGACAGGGTTAATCCGGCTCGTGTCCAAGGGGTAACGTGTTAATTAGTTACTGAGTTGTGGAGGTTCAAAAAGCAGTTCATCCGATAAAACTGGAAACTGACCCCAACAGTTTAGCAGAAAGAAGGCAGGTGGGATGGGAAGCAAGTAAAAAAACGAGTAAAAAAAAACGAATAAACGACGACGATGCACCATAAAACATTTTGGGAGTACTTTCATTGTCCGTATAGCTTAGGAGTGAAATTCCTTGGATCAGGGAGCTGTTTCCTGATAGTTAATTATAACCTGAAAATCCTTAAATCAAGAGTGAATAGGTAACTTCTGTGTAAGCTTCATCCTCGAGCACATTATCTCTTACCATCAGGTGAGATGGAAGCCCCCGGGTATCAAGGATTACGAGCCGATCTCTGGCCACCGTAGGTGAGGGCTTGCGGACGACGAGCAGGAGTAGCTCACCGTCCGGTAAGGACCAGGCCCGAGTCGGCTGCGCATCGTGTTTCACGCGCGCCTCGAAGAGTCGTCAGCTCTAGTGACGGCGCCCCATAATAAAAAGAGATGAATATATCTTTGCACATGGGAGTTAAAAAAAACTTTTTTGCAAAAAATAAAATCGACTTCCATATCAAAACACTACAAAGCCAAAAATAATTTTAATTTCGGTAGTCGGTGTTATTGGTTTTGTATTTTCTTTTTTTTCACACCGCCTTCCGAAATTAAAATTATTTTTGGCTTTGTAGTGTTTTGATATGGAAGTTTGTTTTATTTTTTGCAAAAAAGTTTTTATTTTCGTGCTTTTTAGTGGGTCAGTGAATTTTCCAAATCGGTTCGTAAATGACGGAGTTATGCGCGAACAAAAAACGCAATGCAGAGTAAACGAAAAGATCATCAACGTAAATATTTTTTTTAGACTTTTGTTGATTTTACAGAAACGGCTTGTCCGATTTCGATGAAATATTCATGGGACCATTTGGGAAGTATACCCTTTCTAACAAGATAAGAATTTTTCAATTCAGTTAGCAAGCGACGGAGTTATGCGCGGACAAACATAAAAAAAAATACTAACATCCGATTTGAGAACCTCCTCCTTTTTTAGAAGTCGGTTAAAAACAAAACCCTCCTTTTGTACCCCACTGCAGTAGGCTAAATATAGCGTGGCTTTTCTATTCACCTCTAAAACCACGTTCAGCAACCAAATAGCAAAACTATTCAAGTGAAAATACACTAGTGCGTCAACTGAACTATATTCGTTCCATCGCGAGCTATTGATGAAAAAAGTTCCGTATCGCGAATTGAAGAGAGTAGGTCACCCCACTTGGGGCTGTGTACTGTATGCTTGAAAAACGGAAAACTTTCAAATGAAACCAACTCCGTGTGCTGGTATGCGGTTATTTTAGATGTGTTCTTTGGTTGGATTTTATGTGCATTCATTCTGTGTCTTTACGGTCCAACTTGCGAATAGCAGGTTGAGGGACTGAAGCCAGTCATCAATTATCGGTGAAGGAAAAATCGTCAGGAAATCGACATGTCTTTGGACTGATAATTTGAAGACATTTGACATCCACCAACCTGCAAATGGCTTACGTGGTAGATTGATATACAGTATGTTAACTAACAGAGGGCGTACCCGCAATAGTATAGCATCCATATATGCTAAAAATATTACCATTTGAAAACAAAATGTTTTTACTTTTTTAATATTCAAATATTTACAAAAAAAATTAAAATTGATAAGTAAAAGAAACACTGTAAACGCGTACGCATTTATAAATAAATTGCAACGTTGCTGTCCTTCAAGTACGCGTGTACAGTGTTTCTTTTACGTATCAATTTAACGTGTTTAGTGAATATTTTAATATAAAAAAAAAAAAAAAATTTTTTCGAATGATAATATTTTTTTAGCATGTATGGATGCTATACTATTGCAGGTTAACGGGAACACCCTCTGTTAGTTAACATACTGTATATATATTGATCACCCGTTCCCTCTCATACAGACCCTCCATCCCAGCATTGAGAATATAATAGACTGGGTTATTGTGTCTTTATTTATAACTATACTCATATAAACTTCATTTCTGGGGGCACGGGAGTGCCCCCGCCAAGTCGAGCAAAAAAGCGGCACGGCCGTACCATTCTTTTCTCGAAGCAACTCAGGCCATTTTCGACCCCCTATAACTTCGTTGTGGATAAAACTAGAAGACTGAATTCAGTAACCAAACAGGCATTGTATAAACACGGTATATTACAAATTTCATTCAATTTGAACCAGTAGTTTAAGAATTATAACGAGTCAAAATTCCTTAATTTTGTAAATTTTGTCACTCACTGACTGACCGATCATCAAAAGTCTAAAGCACTTCTAGCAGACATAGAAGCTTCAAATTTAGAATAAATTAGTGTTTAGTATATGAATTAAGGAAAAACTATAATATTTTTCAATTTCGTTCCAGTTTTCTAGATACATCAACTGCATAAATAACTTTGTAATCCCATATAAATATGTCGGAGTTGGTTGTCAATTACAATTAGTTATTGTGGGTATTCATCATATTTTGTTACGAGTTGATTCTCTTGTTATGAATTTAAGTGATCTTTTAGTATCAATTACTGTTTGATAAATCGAAACATAATTTATTAAGTAAGTAGTGTACGCACTAATTGGTTTTTGGCAACTTATTTCGATAAGTGTGACTGATAGTTTTTATCAAAACAATGGATGACATGTTTCTTTAATTTAAACTTTGTGGAATCACCATTGTTTATTAACGATAATTACTCTTGGATTATTTGATTATTGTATAACGTAAGTCTTATTAGATTTAGCAAGTTTTGTATCAAGTAAACACGTGACGCACTACCTCGCGCCAATGGACAGAGTTGGAGGCAGGGGCGGATCTACCTATGGGCTATTTGGGCTGCAGCCCAGGCCCCGTGGATATAAGGGGCCCCCTGCCAGTGCTCATTAAAAAGATAGACGATACTTTTTATATAATAAATCGGAAATATGAAAAATTAAAACATAATATTGGCAGCGCCATAATCGATCAATCCGTAGGTGCGACTATCAAAGCAGAGAATTACTTTGTCGCTTATCAATGATCAGGTATTCTGTATTTTTTAGCTAGGGAGGGCGTTTTGTTACAAGGAACTACCCGCAGCGCAATTGCTCTTGTCGCCTAAATACAAACTCAGTGTTTAATTGTCACAACTATTGCGTCGGGTGGTACCGCCGCAATCTTTTCTTGTCTTCGAAATAAAACTCAGTGTTTAATTGTCACAACCGTGTGTGAGTATGGATATTTAGTGTGCTATTAAGTGATAAGTAACTTATTCTCATTAAATTCGAATTATTTATAAAACGTAAGCTATGCCAGAAAGCTTTTTACACAGTCAAAAATTATATTGAGTACAAGAAGGCTTGGGAATGAGCTGCTCCAATGATATACCTACTTATGTGGGCTTTTTAATATATTTTGCTGAGTTAATGATTGACTTTCTAACGTGTTGTATATACCTTTTATTCTATTATTTCTTTTTCGTATATTTATCTTTTATATTTTTATTATTGTAAATATGTAGGTTATTATTTATTTTATGTCATTTTCATTATAATTTATAGTTGATGTCTGGCAGTTTGAGTATTTGTGTGGCCTACCCAAATATCCTTACTTTGATATTGTTCGTCAGATCGTTGAGCTCCTTCAGTTCGAAGTTGAGCTACAAGATAACTGACAAATGCTTGCACTGCCTGGACAGGTCCGCTCAAATCTGCGTGCTCCTTTCCTCAAAAGACATAACAGATCATGCTTCTCATAATTATGGTTTGACGAATACAAACTGTATGGACTTTAAAAGAGACGTTGACCTCGGAGTTTGTTTCGGTTTTTCTTCTCAGAGTAGTCAGTTATTAAACACCGGCCTCATCTAGCTTAACTTAAAACACAAAAAAAATTACATGTAAAAGTGTTATTTATAACCAATTTACAAATAAATAAATATTTCATTTATAAATATCAGACTTGAGCCTTGAAGATAGGTAATCTTACTTATAATAATTGAAAGTAATCTGATTATGAAAAGATCCTACAATGCTCCTAATTTAGGAAATCTATAATACTGCCGCCATAAGGAAAAAAGACGCATCTAACATTTTTTTCGAAATTGAGTTATCTATATATTCTTAATCAGAAATAAAAATGGCATCTGCCAGTATTTTTATATTTCACATAAATTAAGCAGAACCCTATAAATCTCACTGTTAAATAAGACGTATCTACCATATTAATTAAATATTACTAAATAGAAAAGACATTTCTGACGTACACTAAGTTGAAAAGACGCATTTCAGTAGAAACGTCTTATTTTTTACAAAATATTTAATTCTTCATACAATTAAAAGACACTTCTGCATAGTCATAAGAAGAAAAGACTGTTCTGCGTAGATGTGACTTTTTAACGTAGTATTACGAAAAATAAGCAGGCGCAAGTGGCAATTGTGCCCTTTCTACTTAGTATTGCTAGTTATATGGGGTGAAGTGGGGCTCGCGGTTAGAATACCGCCCTTTAGTTGCGTCCAGGCAGTCAGAGAAACGCGGGCGGCCCTTCGTGCTTTAATAAATAAATAATCTTTTATTTCAGACGTTAGATCCATTTGGGTTATTATACAAACAAATCTTAGAAGCTACCCGAAACATAAAATAAAATACTTAACAACTACACCACATCGGCATGTAGGTGTACCCAATGTCCCAAAAAAGGGCTGTCTTATCTGTCTGCTACCGAATTTAGAATGCTGTTGGGGCTGACATGTACCCTGCGCATGATGGAAGTGCATCGTTGACGCATGATAGCATAAAAATCGTCTATTCCCGCGTTGGCGAACATGCCCGAAGCACTGCAGTAGCGCGGCAACCCCACCAACACCTTGAACGTATTATTATACTGTACCCGCAGGAAATTGTATGCCTCCTGAGTGTAGATAACTCACAGACTGCATATGTAGAAAGAATGGCAATACACTGTAAACAGCGTAGTCCTAACGAACAGACAACGCCCTACGCTCACACTCAATGTCCAGACCGACTTTTAGGTCTTCAGAAACCCAGTGGCCCGGATACATGAAAGCAGTGACTTGCTTTGATGCAATACCACAAAGTTTTAACTGAGGCACAATCGGATAGAACTTGTGCCTGCCTTACAAGACTAGTAGCTCACTCACTCTTTTTCGCGTTGTATCGAAGCCCATGGATCTCCGCGTGCCTTGCACACATCGAAAGCACACTTCTCAACGCATTGATCGAAAGGCTCAGCAGCACCATATCATCAGCATAACTAATATTTTTAACGCTGGTTCCATCCACGTGACAACCCTGATAAGTGCTACAGAGCTCAACGATCAATCGGTTCACGACAAGCCACCTTGGCTCACTCCGCAATTCAGCCTGTATTCATCCGACAACGATCCTGCCCATCTGACACAATTTTTACCATTTTTTGATTACCATTGATTGTTTTACCAGAACCGAAGTATTGATATGACTTCCTTATCCACGGACGTATCATTCATAAGCTTCTGCCACAGCAAATCATACGACACTAGATCAAACGCCTTGGAAAGGTCTAGAAAACACGCGTTAACAGGCGTTTTTCTAGACGTGTAGTACTGGACAGTCTGCTTAAGCGACAGTATGGCAGTTTCTGTAGATAGACCAGGTTTTTACCCAAACTGTGCATCATGCAATTCGATACGAGTCGCCACATATCTATCAAGAAAATTATCTAGTACCTTGGCCAAGACTGATCTGATGCTTCCCCGGTCTTATCTTTCACAACGGGTACAACTATCGTTTTCATTAAGTTGGTGGGCAGATGAGAGTGATTTAAAGAGAGTAAGTAAAACATCGCTAGCACTCTTGGCAGAGGTAGTCATACCCTGGAGATTTGCCCCTTACCATGCTTTTTATTACAGTAGCGACACTTTTCGCTGAGAATCTCAAATTTAATTCCATCACAAAATCCTCAGTATCCAATATCTGCGATGTTGGATTATAAGTAGAATCAATTTTAAAATGTTTTACAAACAAGTTAGCTACGGGAGCAGATTCATGTTGCCCGGCTACACTCACAGGGATGCCCGGTCCTGGATTCAATTTATCTGTATTAAATCTTTAGATTTGTGATGCTCGGCTAAGATGTCCATTTTCATTTTATTTTGGTTATTCTGGCACCATCTTAGTTTTGATTTAAATGTCTTCCTCTTCACACAAACAAATTGTACCTCTTTATAATATATAATATCATACGGATCCCTAACATTTTTGAAAATATTCTATCGCATATGTTCATCAGGGATAATGAAAAATTGTAATGGAAAAAGAATTTTTGAAATTGGTCCAGTAGTTTCGGAGCCAATTCAATGCAAACAATCAAATTTTTCCTTTTGCTTTTCTTTCCTCTTTATAATACAAATATACATACAAAGCTCTGATTACTGTGTTAACGTTCAAACTTGTTTCATGAAAAAAATTCATGAAATATTATAAGTCGTAGTGTTAGTGTAGCTGTGATAATTATTATTAATGTTATTAATGTTTACTATAATTAGTACAATTTTAGGTAGTTTTATTTATACTTAAACATTAATTTTTTAAGACTTTAAAACTTAATGTTGGGAAAGGTGTGTAATTGTTATTTTTTATAAAGAATATAAGTCAGTTTCTCATACTTTGTGTTTCATTTAACACAAGATAATTATCGTGTTAAAATGTACTTCAGTTTATAACATAAGATGTTTTGTTAGGGATCCCACAAGGGGCAGGTAGTTTTTAAGTTAAATGAGTATTAGTATTACTAAGTTGAAAAGCAGCAAATGGCTATTAGCGTCTTTTTTATTTAGTTAACTAGAACCTGGTAACACATCATCACTAAGTAGGAAAGGCGTTTAAAAAAAATACTACGTTGAAAGGACGTTTCTAGCCAGAAGCGTCTTTTCATTGCAGTAAAACTTACTTTCTTATATTTTTTTTGCTAAAAAGAAAAGGAAAAAGTTATTTAATTAATACATAAAATTAAATTAATTAAAATTCTCATATAATTTCTGAAAGATCAAACAATAATACACACTTTTGCATAATAAAATTGTAATAAGGTTTATTTCCTTTCGCACAGCGAATTTTTTAATTTTTAAAGCACGTTTTATTTTTTTTCTCCGTTTCGTACTTCATGTAGATGCGTCCTTTTACCTTATGGCGGCAGAATAATATAAAGCAGAAAAGTTTGTTTGTTCCAACGCGCTAATCTTCGAAAGTACTTACTGGGTGGATTAAGATAAAATTTGGTATGGAAGTAGCTTGAAGCTTGAGGAGGGTATACAATTTACCCGACTGCTAGTTATGAATATTTTTTAAATATTTGATTTTAATAACAGGGCTTTACTCATGAAATCCTAATCACTGTTTTGCCGTAAGCCAGTACGGCAAAACAGTTACCATTACCGCAGAACGGAACACAATGATGGTGAAGCTTGCACAGTTCCAACCAGCTTTGGTCAATCGCTCGGCTCCGCACGACAACTTGCGAGCGCATACTACACAGCAGATGGTCTACAAGTTACAAGAGCTGAGGTTGGAAGTTTTCCGTCATCCATCGTACTAACTAGACCTTGCGCCTGCAGACTTCTATTTTGACCTGAATTTGGATAACTTCTTGGCCAGAAAAAAAATCAACACCCGAGAGGCAGTAAAAATGCTTTTGAAGAATTTGTTGCCTCCCGTCCAACTGATTTCTTCAAGAAGGGCATCATTATAAGCTACTACTGCGTTGAAAAAGATGCATCGATTGCATGGGTGTTAACTTTGATTAATTAATAGAAATAAAAATATAGAAAAAAATACGTTAACTTATTTCATAAAAAACGGCAATTTCATTGGTAAGACATATTCAGATGAACACCTGACGTAAAGAAGAAGTAATCTTTAAGCGTTAATAGCCTAATGGTATCGGACTTGTGATCGAGAGGTTGGTCGCGGGTTCTAACCCCACCCATTACACTATTGCCGCAAACCAACTAGAGACACAAGCATGTTTAGCTTAGTTGGAGGGGTTAACAGGATTGCTAGTAATATGAATTCTACCCACATTGCTAATAACCTTTATAAAAAAAAACTTATTTTTGGAAATAAAGTTGTTCATGTTTTCACTAATTTCTATAACATCTTAAATATTAATTATTTTGACATTACCCATCTCTAGCTGTGAAGCGGAGCGCTCTTTCACCTAGATGTCGTATATCGAAAACAAATATACGACAAAAAAGTTGAACGAGTGACTGTCTAAATCATTTTAAAAAGTTAAAATCTTTACATATATTATGATTTAAAAAAGGATTAGTGATGAGCAAATAACAGTTTGTACTTATATAAATTACTATACTAGTACTTAGTACGTACTTACTTACTAGTCCTGATTCTTCCATCTCCCTTTCACTACTGATCTACCAAACGTACCTACTATAGGGTACAACCCTTACTTGGTCAATTTACCATCTTATCATACTAAGCGATTCTTCTCTACATTTATTGTGCGCACGGCCAAGGTTTGGAACTCTCTGCCGGCTTCTGTGTTTCTTTCCACATATGACCCGTCTGCAGCCTTTAATGTAAGAGTGAACAGGCAACTTCGGTGCTCTGTCGTCCTATAGTAGACCTCATATGTAACGACATATTATTATGAGGCCCGCTTTTGACATTGATCATCGATCAATGTCAAGAGCGGGCTCATCAGTAATAAAAAAATATATAAACACGAACTTTTATTAAATAAATAAAGACAATTGTAAAGACGATAGATTTGCAAAAGCACTCAAGAAGTGGTATATTAGTCATTTATAATTTAGTTTTTATTCAATATTTTGAAGTATTTTCTTTTATTTTCTACAGTTATTTTTTACTCGCCAGACTTTACAGTTTGGCGAGAATACATATTATGTACCTATATACCTTTTGTGAAATATCATTAATGTGATGTCTTTCTCTCTTTTACTTTTATGTTATTTAAATAACATTACATAACATGGAAGTAAAAGAGAGGAGTGTGCTTGTGTGATGTATGTTTCTGTATCTGTAATGCATGTCATAAGAAATTTATATCTATTTCTTTAAATATCTGTACTCACAGACAAACCGTGTGAACTGTTTTGTGGGGCATTGGCTTATTTTTAAGTGCTAATGTGACATATTTTAATAACAATAAAAAAAATCAATTTAATCCATTTTAAACCTGTACCTTATTATCATCAAATAAATATAGAAAACAGTTTCTTGACAAAATGACAATTACTTGAATAATTAAGGGCCCCCAAGCAGTTTTAGCCCAGGGCCCCACAAATTCACGATCCGCTCCTGGTTGGAGGGATTTCAAAGTGCGGGTATCGTCTTATAAAAGACCGTGCACTTGGTAAGCTCAGCCATCATTCTGCTCCGACGCTCGCCCGCGACAGTCGTGCCGCTCCGCGCTCTCGATCGTTCCGTGCCTGAGTCATCGCTCCGTTCGTCACGCCCGCCGTGACGTCACTCGTAGTCGCCGACTACGACGCCTGGTCCGGATCCGCCTTTTTCGAGGCGGTGAAGGATATCGTGCTTCTCTAACAGAGATTGTCAAAACAATTTGGTTTGGCCCCTTCAGGGTAAAACCACAGTTTCGTGGTCCTTGGTTGGAAACCTCACGGTGTCAACAATACCAAGGGGGTGCTGACCCGACGCACCCGCTGATCCCCTTCAGGGTGAAGCAGTCAATTGGAGTCGAGTGCTAGGTTTTGGCCTTGGGGGATCTCCTAGTCAAACCTAGTTACTGAGTTCTCTTCACAGCATACACACCTAGTGTCGGTTGGGTGTATCTACCCCTTCGCACTAGACCCAATAGGGCCCGGTACGCACATTAAGATTGGCGACCGGATTACAAGCTTAGGGCACACCAGTAGGTACACACCTCCCTGCTATCCCCGCAGGGAGCGAACTCACCTCCGGGTCATTCCCGCCCGGAGGGTTAGGCAAATAGGGCCCCTCAGGCCACATCAGACGGCAACACAGCTACCGAGTTTGTCTGGGTTTCTCTTCTCGGTAGCGAAGTGTTAGGAGAAACTCCGGGGCAGGGCTCTTTGGGGACCGTCTGCTCGGGGAGCTCACGTTTGACGTGTCTCCTCGAGGCGCATATGTTAGGGTTAGGAGAGTAGGATGCCCACCTTTGTCGCCTCCAATATGGAGGACAAGATGGAGGATCTCATGTCCAAAGTCGAATCCCTATCGGCTCGGTTAAATCTAACAACCGATTTATTAGGAAAGATCCTATTTGAAAACCCCGCCCTACAAAGGGAGTATAAAGATGAGATTGTAAAATTACCCCCCGCGGTGTTTCCCGCCCCACAGCCAGATTTAGGTCCCACCCCCGCGCCCAACGCAGATAGGTCCCCCTCCCCCCCAGACGTCGAAATGGACTCTGAGGAGGAGGAACAAGAAAAAGAGGGCTCGGAAGGCGAGCGCTCGGAGCGCGCAGAGAGCATACACTCTGAGCGCTCGGAGCGAGCGGAGTCCGAGCACTCCTCCTCCGATCAAACCTCTTCCTCCGACGAGTTTATCCTCGTCGAGGGAAAGAGGAAGAAGAGGTCGCAGGCCTCGTCCTCCACCCAGGCCCCTAAGGCCAAGAAACCCTCCCCTCCCGAGCCAGCACGCTTAGTGCAGAGCCAGCCCTCCACTTCCTCGGCCACTAGGCCCAGCCCTACTCAAACCCCAGTCGTCAGCGCCTCAGTGCGCAAGACCATCCCTCCCCCACCCATCTTCATACATGATAAGGGGGCTTGGACAAACGTGTCCAAAGCGTGTGGCGAGCAACGCATCGCCTACACGAATGCCCGCGCCGTTCAGAACGGCATAAAAGTAGGGTTAGCGACAGCTAACGACCACCGCGCGCTTTCGAAGCTACTCAAGGCTCGAAATATCCCCCACCACACTTATACGCTCCATGAGAGCAAGCCCGTTCGGGTGGTCCTCTGCCGGATCCCCAGTGAGATCCCCACCACCGAGATCGTCTGCGACCTAGAGTCACAGAACATCCCGGTGATTGAGGTGCACCGTATGCACGGCAGAGGTGGCAGGGCGTCTAACAACGTCCTCGTCATCTGCCACCCCGTCTCCGAAGGTCCCCACCCCATCTTTGCGCTGAAGACTGTATGCAGTCTTTCAGGAATCCTAATTGAGAAGCCACACAAGAGTGGCACGGTAGGCCAATGCCACCGTTGCCAGTTGTATGGGCACGCGCAACGGAATTGCTTCGGCAAACCCCGGTGCGTAAAGTGCCTGGGCGATCACGGCACCGCGGAGTGCAGTCGCCCAAAAGATAGGTCCCAGTGCCCAGACCCGCCCAGCTGCGTGCTGTGCGGGCAATCCGGCCACCCCGCCAACTACCGAGGCTGTCCGAAAGCCCCGAAAACCTCCGCCCCTAAACTGGCAACGCGCGCTAGCGCACGCCAGGGACGAGAGTGTCCTACACTCTCGTCTGAGCTCCCCCAGACCCTCAGTCCCCAGCGTCCAACTCCTTGGACGGCGGCGAATCACGCCCAAAACTTCCCGGCACTAAGGCCGAAAGTCCCTGGGCTGATGGATCAACCCATCATGCCCTCCGCTCCGGTTGTTGTGGCTTCTCAGCCCCCACCTCCTCCCCAGTCACTCCCTCGCTCGGTAGAGCCGGAACTCGATGCGTTCCTCATCCTTGGAAATACCTTCAGTTTCTTCCAGTCCGCCCGCGCCATCCAAATGGCAAAGGAGGTCGTGGCCTGCACTAGCATCAACTCCCTGATTCGGGTATACCATCAGTATCCCGATGTCAAAAGTCATTTTGATAACCTTTTTAAACAGCCATAATGTATAACACGGCTAGTAAGAGACTAAAGCCCCGATCCCTAAAGCTAGGTTACTTCAATGCCAATGGCATCACTAATCAACGGGACGAGATCGCGACTTTCCTTCGCGATCATAGTCTCGACATCCTTCTGGTCCAAGAGACCTTCCTCAAACCCCACCTTAGGGATCCCAAGGTAGCCAACTACCGGCTAGTTAGGAACGATAGGACTAGATGCCACAGAGGTGGCACTCTAATATATTATAGGAACTCCCTGCACTGCATCCCTATGGATCCGCCGCCCCTTGCCCACTTAGAGGTATCCGTTTGCCGGCTAGGCATGACGGGCCATCCCTCTATCACAATAGTATCCGCGTATCTCCCACCGCACAGCGACGTAGATTCAAATTCTTCGATAAACGCCTCACTACGAAGCGACCTTACAGCCCTTCTTGACATGAGTGACTCCGTCCTTATAGCGGGGGATCTCAATGCCAAACATCCCGCATGGTGTAGTCGTATTACCAACCCCCGTGGGAAGGTACTATACGACCTTTGCACACCTCTCCACATAGATATCATAGGTCCTATGCGGCCTACTCATTATCCGTTCGAGCCATCCCACTTGCCCGACGTACTCGACATTGCCCTCCTGAAGAATGTGAACTTACGTTTGCACTCTTTAGAGACGGTAGACGAACTTGACTCTGACCATAGACCGGTGATCTTGGAGTTAACTCCGAGATCGGGTCCCTATGACCCTAACCGCCCCCCTCCCACACAGGTGATCACTGACTGGAGGAAAGTAGGCGAATTGCTGAAATCCAACACGTCTCCTCACCTGGACAAGATCCCCGACCACATCCAGTCCGCCGCCGACACGACGGCTGCGATCGACTCACTCACGGAGCACGTACAATCTGTCTTGAACGACTGTTCAAAGGAGATTCCGGTGTCAGAGCACTGGCGCCGGAAACTCCCGGACGATGTACGGGCCCTGCTGACTGAGAAGAACGCAGCAGTCCGTGCCTACAGATCTTTCCCCTGCCAGAATAACAAAACTTTCATGCGGTACTTACAGCGCAAAGTAAGTAACAGCATCAGAGAGTGGCGTGAAGCCGGCTGGGACAAGACCCTGAGCGAACTGGAACCCACCCACCATGCCTTCTGGCAACTTCAGCGGAATATGCGCGCCACTGAGGTTGCCTCAATGCCTCCCCTTATCCGCCCGGACAAAAGCATTGCCTTCGACGACGAAGACAAAGCCGAATGCCTAGCCGACAGCCTGGAGGCACAGTGCTCTCCCAGCTCCCAACCAGTCGACCCAGCCCACCTTGCCCACGTGGATGCTGAGGTCGAACGTAGATCTGCCCTACCCCCTGTCGAGGACCCTGATGCTCCCCTCCCCCCCGTCACGGAGGACGAGGTGGAGGAGATCATCAAGAAACTCAAACCTAGGAAAGCTCCCGGGACTGACAGACTGACCACTAGGGCACTTAAACTCCTCCCACGTACGATAATAGTCCTACTGACTGCCATCTTCAATGGCGCCTTGTCCAACAACTTGTTTCCACAAGCTTGGAAAGAGGCTATAGTGATAGGTATCCCAAAACCCAAAAAGCCCAAGAACCTCCCGACTAGCTATAGACCCATTAGTCTGCTCAGCGCCCTCGGCAAGGTCTACGAGCGGATTATTCTTAATCGGCTCAAGGACTTTGTCGAGGCCAAGAGCCTAATCCCTAACGAACAGTTTGGCTTTAGAGCCCATCATTCCAGTGTCCACCAAGCCCACCGCATCGTAGAGCACATTAGCGGCCGCTTTCAACGCGGTCTGGTGACGGGGGCCCTATTCTTTGATATAGCGAAGGCTTTCGACAAAGTCTGGCACAATGGCTTAATTTACAAGCTTTACCAACTAGGTGTGCCGGACCGTCTCGTGCACATCATTCGAGACTTCCTGTCGAACCGCTCCTTCAGATATCGTATCGAAGGAGCGCTTTCCACTCCCCGCCCTATCAGAGCCGGCGTCCCTCAGGGCGCCGTGCTCTCCCCCCCACTCTTCACGCTATTCACTAGCGACATCCCCAAAAAGCCCCCAGTAGAGTTATCCCTGTTTGCCGACGACACGGCCATCTACTACTCGGGACATAATCCCGTTAGCATCGCTCATACCCTCCAGACCTCAGCCAACGCACTAGGCGATTGGTTTAGGAAATGGAGGATTGAGGTAAATCCCGACAAAAGTCAAGCAGTCCTGTTTCGCAGGGCTCGCCAGCATAAAAAGTTCACCCCCCCACGCCCGATCACTATGTTCGGCAAGCCAATCCCTTGGGAGAAGCGAGCCAAATACTTAGGTGTGATCCTCGACCAGTTCCTGAATTTCAGTGAGCACATAAAGTCGGTTCGCTCGCGAGCCGCTTTCGCTCTCGGTAGGCTCCACGCCCTGCTGAATAAACACAGCAAGCTCTCCCTTAAATGTAAAATCCGAATATACACGACATGCATACGTCCTATCATGACGTATGCCTGTCCGGTGTTTGCTCATGCCAGTCCCAACCAGATCCATAGGATGCAAGTCGTTCAGAACCGTTTTCTCCGAAAGGCCACGGGCGCGCCCTGGTTCTGTAGGAACGAGGATCTCCACGTAGACCTCAAACTCCCGACCATAAAGCAAGTGTTGAAACGCATGTCAGTGCGTTACTTCACCTCTGCTGAGACCCACACTAACCCCCTGATCGTATCGGCCGCCCGATACAGACCCTCCAAGATTTCTCGGGTTCGTCGCCCGCGTATCATCCTAGACGAGCCTGACGACCCCACCACCATCCGACAAGAGAGCAGTAGGGAAACCAGCACTCTTAGAAAACACATATACAGAACGCGTTCCTTATTCCGGCCTCGCCGACGAGGCCCATCGCGACGTCCGCGTACCTGTAATGAAAATCCTCCCCGACCTTTGCCAAACGAGCCAGCCCGCGATGCTGAGCCAGTAGCAATAAATACTCCCGAAAATAATATGACCCAGCCTGTCCCTTTGCTGCCCTCCCAAAATGACCCCGCTATGCCGAGGCCCGTACTCCACAGGGAGTGCCCTTAGCGTGCGGTCATTAGTTTTTAAGTATATTTTAGTTTGTAAGCCCTGGCTGGGGGCCTTTAATTTATTAGAGGTCACCACAGGAAAGTCCGGTTAAGTAGACTCACAGCCTTAGTGTGCTGATCTACAAGTGGCCCTACCTAAAAAAAAAAAATAAAAAAAAAAAAAAAAAAAAAAAAAGTAAGCTCAGCAGTCTGTCTTCGGATCTGACTCAATAAAGAGCTTCCCTGCTCCCGACAAAACTGTCGGTTTATTTGGTACAGCACTGCTGTATATTTACAATAGCTGTATAACCCTGCTAATAGCAAGCGGATACACTTTGTAATTTGGTGGTTTGACCACTATACGAACTGTGACCTTGAGAGGGTCTGTTCACCTAACTGTATTCTTTGTAATTGGGTGGCTTGGCCACTATACGAACTGTGACTCTAAAAGGGTCTGTTCGCCTTACTGTATTCTTTCTTTGTAATTTGCTTTATCTTATACCTAGATTGTATGGACTTTAAAAGAGACGTTGACCTCTGAGTTTGTTTCAGTGTTTCTTCTCAGAGTAGTCAGTTAGGAAACACTGGCCTCATCTAGTTTTCAAAATAAACATCATTATTTCATTATTAGTAAACTCAGTAAATAAACATCTGTGTTTGCTTATACCAGCGTATTTATTCCAATAAAATCGGGACTCCAAACCCTGATGCTGTACCTCTCGGCACTCCTCTTGACTCCTACATATAGGATTACAAAGTTACATTTGCAGTTAATTAATCAGTGTACCTGTATAATATAATGAAATAATAAATGTAGATGGATACTTTTTCTTTTTTTGGTGAATAAAATCATTGAATGACTTCTTCCGCTCGGGTGTATCAGAATTCTACTGACTAAAAACCCACCCTGTTCCTTCGGAAGCCCTAAAGTTCCGGGGCCGCGGTAACTCGATCGGACGGAACTTTCCCATAAACCTCGACAGGCAATGGCCCTATGAGGCCCCGTCACTGGTATTAACAGCTTTTTGAGGCGCGCGTGGAACACAACGCGCCGCCGACCCGGGCCTGGTCCTTACCGGACGGTGAGCGACCCCTGCTCCCCATCCGCAGGCCCGCGCCTACGGTGGCCCGAAATCGACTCGCGATCCACGACGCCCGGGGCGTCTCCCCCGGCGGCTGGGGCGCGAGGAAGAGAGTTGCCTCTCCCTCGCACGTTAGGCCTCCTCCTTCGCTAGCATGACTGCTTCGCAGCAGGAGGTGACTGCATCCCATTCCCTCTCGCTTCGCACCATGGTCTAAACCGGAGCAGGGCGCGAGAAGTGGCCGCCGCCGATCGCCTCTATGAGGATACGACGGTGCTCCACCCATGCAGGGCACACCTCGACCATATACTCCACCGTGTCTTCCAGTGTAGATAGGTACCTAGATATAATAATTATGCTCAAAGGTAACTTGTTAAATGGTCAACGGAATAAAAAAGCAAGAAGTATTAAGAGTATTGGGGAGTATTAAGTAGAGTAAATTGCCCGAAATTGCATAATTACTTACTTATGGATTAACTTTAACCGAGACGTTTGACGAGTGCGGCATTAATTATGTTATTAACAACTAAGTTGCGAGACTTGGGTTTTCGACAAGTATTGTTTTTTATGGGATTTAAATATTCCGATATAACGATACCCGCCGTATCCAGAAGTACCGCTTTCTAAAACAAGCCCTTGATCCAGCCGCCTAACGAGAGCCTCCTAAAGTGTTGGTCGAGGCTCTTGGCTATTAAGCCATTGGCTGAGACAAATATCGGAACAATGATTGCCGAGTTTATTATGATAATAATTATCTTTGTTTTTACATGGGTCTTGACTGTTCTTGAAGCCTTTGTTTGAGCGTAGGTACCTAATACCGGATTATGCTATTTACCCAAAATCACGAATGAACAAGTAATAATGGTGCCGATACGAAGAAATGGACAAGAAATATTATTTTTGTGTGATTTGATCTTAGATAAAATAAATAACTAGATGTGGTCAACAGAAGAAATTATATCGGAACCGTGTGTCTCCAGTTAGGCGCTGGGCGGGGCAACAACTACACATGCAGTTTAATAAAATCAATAGATACGCACTCGCGCACACACCCGCATTTCCTAAATCAGAACGTACAATGTACAATCAATAATAAACCTTATTCCGTCATCCACAGCGTGTATTTACCATGCACCTTATTATTTACCCACACAAAAACATCGGTCGCTATCGTTGTGCTGTGCAAAAGCAATTTATTTTACATATACGCTAGTGATTGACTAAATCGGAAAGTTATCGATTCTTCCATTTGTTATTGTACATTTTTTTTTGGGCACCTGAAAATGAACCAAATAAAAAATGGCATGTCCAGAAAATATTATAATAACAATAAACATATTATTAAGAACATAACATTACATAATTATTATTAAGTACTACCTACTAAGTATTAAGGGCTACCCTGGCGCTTTCGACTTAAATCTTAATATTTAATTATCATAGTGATTAGGTCAAATAGAAGTTGATGTTAACTTACATTACGCTCTTGATCGGAACATACCAGCCACATAGGTTGTATAGAATCCTGAAAAGTTGAATGACTGATTTTATGAATGCCCTAAAACATGAGAATAGCTTTCAGTAATAAAATAAAATTTAACCCACTTCTGCAAAAATCAGTTGTACTCTTAATTTTGGAATTGTCCATTCAGGCTGGAACATTTCTGCGCTGAAGTGAACCGAGCATTTATGGTGCTATTTTTTGTAGGGTACCAGTTAGGTGGCATGCCTGTGGCATCAATCCATTCCTTTTTTATATTACCATCTTTTGGGAAGCTGAAAAGTACGAAAACCACTTATTTATCATTTACATACATCCTAAGCTACTTCTAAACGTCACCATATAATAAGCATCGCAATAATTACGTAACACACTATAAATCAAGATCTGAATGATTTTGACGTATATTGCTAATCCATTGCTACATATGTTCGAAATATTGGTCTGCTCAACAACGTAAATACCACAGTGAGTGTTGTTGATTTAGCATAATGAAACCGATTCCTACTGTAAGTGTGTTACGCAATTACCCCGCAGGTAATAGTTTAGTAGGTTATAATAGGTTTTTGTTATAAGAAAAATCCTAGTTAGTAGAGAAATTGTTAAATATATGAAAACAAACAACCATCCATGTCTAACAAATAAATAGCATGAATATATTGACTTATTTTAAGCTAAATTCACAAATATATTATTTGAACCATGCCGATTATTATAACGCATTCGAAGCTTCAACGGAAGTAAAATACAAAAACCATAAAAAAATAAAGAAACAGCAACATAGGATAAGGCATAACATACGATAATTCTAAACCGAAAAACACCACCGATTATTAACCTAAAATTAAAGTAACTTACTTTATGAATATTGGTTACGCATTTCTCTACTACTCTGTAAAAAAATCAAAATAAGTAAAAAAACATTATTTACACCGGGCTAAAACGGTTGACAGATTGAAAAATAAACTATTGTAGCGACACACGGTGGGCTGAAAATCGGCTTTCATAGACTTAGGCATTTTATTTTGCAAGTGCGAGTTTTTTTGCCGGATATCACTTCTATTAGTTATAACAATATACAAAAATGACACCAGAATTGATTCTGCACAGAAACGAAGGAATTATAATTTTTTTACGAAAATTTTGTATGGAGCTAGTATGAAAAATCGAAATATCTCTAAAACGGCAGCGATAACCGTAATATCCTTATAGGGGGTTATAGTACTAATTATTTATGATTTTTTGACATACGTTACATAATGGTTGTAGATGCCTTTTTTTTTTAAAAATCGTCAAAATATTTTTATTTATTTTTACATATTTAAACGTTCCTTTTAGTGTTTAAGTTGAAGAATTCAGAGCTTTAACAACTCTTATCATAAAATAGCATCACCCCTATAGACCTGAAGGACTAGACAGAGGTGTGTAGTGTCTTGTTGATCTTGTAAGATTTCCAACAATACCAAATAGTTGAATATCAGTGTCAAAGTGCCCATGCTGTCGCTTCTTTTTGAAAGATAGGGGAATGAAATTGTTAATTGATCATACCCTAAAAGTATGATTACAACATAACCGGACACATAATAATAATAATATCCTTATAGGGGATTATAGTACTAACATTATTTATTTTAACATATGAAACTGTTCAAAACGATCCATGAACTGTGTCAAAGTTAAGAACATCGTTAGGAAGCATGCTTTTTCCCCAAATATTAAGAATATGTGAAAAAAAAAAGACTGTATATAAACTTTTTATTGATAGGTAATTTAAATAAAACAGAAGTAACAAAAATAATATCTAATAAATTCAATTATACAAAATACATATTTGAAACTATAATTTATGAAATTATTAACTAAACATATTGGTACAATAAACTAACATAAATAACAAAAGAACATAAAGAAAAATAATTAAATTTTACAAATTTTCTTTACAACATTCGTTGTCGGACTCCAATTCCGAGTCAGAATCCAGATCGTATATACCTACAAACTCGAACTCAGTTTCCGGAAACTGTATTAGGTCGAGAGTTTCAGCAAAAAAGGTTGTCTTCCTTTTGGCATCTAACTTCGGCCTTTGTGCACTTAGAAAAGGATCCGAAGAAACAACAAGCATATTTAGGATATCTTGATTAGAATCTTGCCTGCTTCTTTTCCGCGAATGATGTTCCCGGAACCTCCTAAAATCTTTGTTTCGAGACTCTGAGGCTTCTTCCGAGAGAGTCCCAATCGGGACAATATCATTTTTTTCGATTATGTCAGCTCCGTGTATTAATAGTTTATGTACGGTTGATGACATGTAGTACCAGTCGTATAATTCCACGTACTTTTCTGCTGTTTTGCGAGCAAAATCTTTAAATTTGATGACATCGATCTTCTCACCAGATGTTATTGCTTGCAAAATAACAGCAAATCTTTTTATCAGGTTTTGATCCAACCCAGTAATAGCTGCAGTTTTATTGGGAAACTCGAAAAACTTCCTTGCGGTATTCCCGTCATTGGTAGTTCCCGAGCCTTGATTTACTATATCAATTAACAGATTGAGCTCCTCTTTAAATTTATTTTGAATGTTTTTTTTTCTGTTTTGTAACATATCTTTATGCTCATTACTTCTTGCTGCCCACTGTTTGAAGTCAAGTCTGTACGCAATGTGTAACAGACATTCCATGCAATTTATACGGGCATGTAGGGATGATAGGCCAAATTCATATATGTCAGAACACACAGTTTTTGATGTTACAGCATCTAAGTGGTTCATTTCTGTTGGTTTTGCTAAGCACAGGTAGCATGATGCATTTGATCTAGCTTCAGAAAGGTACGTGCAGACTTTTGCGTCGATCATTGTCATCATTAGTTTATGAGTCACCCTGTTACTATTAATGCACTCTGTGGGGTTAAGGGCCTCAATTTCCTCATCCATTTTTCTTTTGTTATCAATGACAACTGCATGGCTTTCTTTTACAAAAGTGAACTGAACCGGACGACAATAAAAAGTTGAGCATGGTTTCGGGTTTGTCCATATAGTATTATCTCCATCTGTCAGTTTCAGTGGCACCAAGGAGGTCATGAAAATGCTTGAATCATCATGCTCGCCGTCCATTTTCTGCTTGTATCGGCTTTGATTGGAAGCACCATCAAATCCCCACTTCGATATCAGCTTTAACTGCTTATTTTCCACATTATCAGAAAGACTTTGAAGAATCCGCTTCACCGTGATGTCAAGTAAAGCTTGAAGTGTAATTCTAGCTGATGAATCCGTAACTGATACTGATTGATTAGGAGGGTAGCATGCAAGCTTAGTTTGTTGCAGTTTATAGTAGGATGGGTAAATATCCTTAGCACCTTCCCGAATGGCAGTCTCTCGCAACGTAATATATTGCCACTTTGAAAGCTGATTTTAACGGCAGCTTCTGGATTTTTGATCATATAATTGATTACAGATGCGATATCTTCATAACCTTCTTCTTTTAAACGTGCTGCAGCTGCATATGCCAATTCACAGGAATCCTCGCCTATGTGCTCACTAGATCTTCTCTTTTTCTGTTTGCTTCCCAGATCTTTGAATGGTTTTCGGGACCTTTTTGTCATTGTTCCAACAGTCGATGATGTCGAAGGTTCTGGAGAGACTGAGCGTGCTCTTGGTATCTCATCAACAGTTGGTTCTTGATTTATTAAAGTTTGCACGCAACTCGGCCAATCAATATTTGCTTGCAACCACTCTCCGTACGTATTTCTAAAATTATCAAAGAATCGTTTAGATTTCTGCCACCTGTTTAAAGCAGCTCGCGTGAATCTCCGGCAAAATTCTTTGAGAGTTACTTGATCTTCGGCAGAAAGGCAATCGCCTATGCGGGACACAATTGCACTAAACAATACTTCATGATTAAATGAAGGACACTCACTTTTTAGAAGAACAAACAAATATAAGTTGGTGATTAAACTTTCCATTCTAAGATTTTGTAGTCGCAAAGCAAATAGTTTTAGTGTTAGCAGTTACACGGTTGTGAACAATCTAAATTATGGAACAAAATTATAGCCCTTTTATTGTATAAAGTCAATAATTAGTTAACTACCCTCATTAAAGTTATAAAAGATATGATAATAAAAATTTATAATCGTCAAAAACATTTCGTAGAACTCATAGTAGAACTAATCAACATTAGCAAATCACATTAGCTCACTAATTATAAAAAGGTGAATGCAGTTCTTAGTTGGTATTGTTGCGAGATATTTCAAATCATTTAATCACTTAATAGGCTCATTAGAATCAGAAGACTACAACCATCATTCTAATTACTTAATTACTTGTCATCAGACTCATTAGATGACTACACAATATGTTATTTTGTATTTTGAACGTATGCAAGGTTTTAAAATTCCTTTTGTGTCGATATTATTATGTGTCCGGTTATGTTGTAATCATACTTTTAGGGTATGATCAATTAACAATTTCATTCCCCTATCTTTCTAAAAGAAGCGACAGCATGGGCACTTTGACACTGATATTCAACTATTTGGTATTGTTGGAAATCTTACAAGATCAACAAGATACTACACACCTCTGTCTAGTCCTTCAGGTCTATAGGGGTGATGCTATTTTATGTTAAGAGTTGTTAAAGCTCTGAATTCTTCAACTTAAACACTAAAAGGAACGTTTAATATGTAAAAATAAATAAAAATATTTTGACGATTTAAAAAAAAAAGGCATCTACAACCATTATGTAACGTATGTCAAAAAATCATAAATAATTAGTACTAAAACCTCCTATAAGGATATTACGGTTATCGCTGCCGTTTCAGAGATATTTCGATTTTTCCTACTAGTTCCATACAAAATTTTCGTAAAAAAATTATAATTCCTTCGTTTTTGTGCAGAATCAATTCTGGTGTCATTTTTGTATATTTTTATAACAAATAGAAGTGATATCCGGCACAAAAACTGGCACTTGCAAAATAAAATGCCTAAGTCTATGAAAGCCGTTTTTCAGCCCACCGTGCGACAGCGACGTCGGAACTCCTTACGCATGCTGCGGGCGTAAAATAAATTGTTTATTTTTTTTTGTACACTTGACATTTCAACGTATTTTTATTTCTGTCATCTCATGTAAAATAAAAGTTAAACATATTTTCTTAGAGGTTTCCGTATGTTATAAAAAACATTTTACCAAAAAAATTAAAGACTCCCAAAAAACACTGCAAAGTGAAAAATAACTTTAATTTCAGTAGTTGGTGTCTTTAGTTTTGTATTTTCGTTTTTGGCACCGACTTCCGAAATTAAAGTTATTTTTCACTTTGCAGTGTTTTTTGGGAGTCGGTTTAATTTTTTGGTAAAAAGTTTTTATTTCACTCTTTTTAGTTGGTCGATTTTTAATTTACCTAGTTACAAGAGCCTAAATGTCAACTACTTATAACCTTTTACAAAATATTGCTTTTCCCAATGCTGGGCCGTTAATTGTTGAGGAGTTCTCATGGTACTTCACCATCAGCTTCACTTCACCATATGCATTATGACGAGCATATTGTGCTTAATAACCACATTCAAGTAATCGAAGCGGAACACATGAACTACTTATTATTCCTACTTATATATTGAGTAGTTCCAGTGGCCATCGGTGGTCTTCATCATCAGGTCTACTTCACAAATGGTGCTTTTCGAATGCAACTACACACAAGTTACTATAAAAATACTCAAATCACTATAGGTGTGCCTATAATATTTGAAGAGTTCCCTCGATTTCTCCAGGATCCCATCATCAGATCCTGACTTGGTGACAATGGGACCAATTTCAAAGTAGGTATACCCTTTCAAACAAAAAAAGAATTTTCCAAATCAGTTCAGCCGTTTCCGAGTAATCGGTGATCATACATAAAAAAAAAATAATATACGCGTCGAATTGATAACCTCCTCCTTTTTTTGTCGTCAGTTGAAAATCCCCTAAACTATAATAGCAATATTTCATTCGTCAATCGACATTGCTATCGATAGCCTTCGTTAGTGGATCTGCACAAGCACATCACTAATTCGTCGCAAGAAGTGGCGGCCTCACTACGCGATGAATCCGCGTAATACAGTTTCGTATGTTATTTTTACATTGCTTGTCCAGTTACTTAGTGACGAACTCAGGTAGTGGTTAAGGAGCAATGTATTTATAGCAAAAGCAGTACAGTCGTTCTGATATTTGAAAACAAAAATAACATAGTAAAACCAAGAAATATTTTACGATTTATTGTTTTTCATGATTTTAAAGACAAATATTGTAAAATACTTGTACTTACATATGGTAAGTGATTCCATGATTCACATAGTTTTGATTTTGGCTTCGGTTTTTACAAGATACCACAGAACAACTCGGCATTCATATATGTTATCACGATCGCCGTCGAAAGCGCACTAGTTCGCAGAGACGGCCACTTGCCTGTGACATGAGCCCTGTGGCCATGTCGCGCGGACACCGATACGCCCCCTTACCACTTCTCCTATATTTTTGATTTCTGTGGATTTGATATTTGTTTAGGATAAGAAGTAATCTCTGGCATTAAGTATATCGAATAGGATAATTCATTTACTGATAGAAACTTCCACTCTTTTACTGAATAATAATAATATTCCACAATTTTCACACAACGCCATCTAGTCCCAAACTAAGCAGAGCTTGTGCTATGAGTACTAGACAACTGATAAACATACATATATATTTCTAAATACGTACATATTATAGATAAATTACACCCAGACAAAGAATGATCGTGCTCATCATACAAACATTTGTCCTGGGCGGGAATCGAACCCACGACCTTGCGCATAGTAATCAGGGCCACTGATCACTAGACCAACAGGCCTGTTAAAAACATTGTTGCTGATTAACTGTTACAAAGGCATAAAATAATAGCTAGAAGATACAATGTGTTATAACAATAAAATATAAGTATCAAAATAAGTCAGATTGTTTGTTTAGAACAGCCTGTTTACAACAGATTGAATGTTAGTTTTCTGGCAAAAAACATACGCCACAGGTACGATGCTGCAATAAGAAAAACACGGCTATTTAAAAACAATGCTTTGTATTCTAAAATGAACGCATTTAGATGTGAACACAATTCTGTGCATCTTGAGAATTCTCATTAATGTAATCTTGTACAACTTTTAGAACTTTGCAAGTGAATTGCAGCAGCTTTTTATCTCAAACAGCTGACTTTTATTAGCAAATTAGCTCAAGGAAATACTTGCACAATCCTAACATAAATCCCAGGCGATGCTCTAAGCAGGTCGCTTGCAGGATGGTTGCAAGGAGATTCAAACGGTGTTAAAATCTTGCACGTTCCTAGAAATCCAATGGTTTGGAGCTTAAATGGACGGTATCTAGCCACTTATTCTGAATGGCACTGCTTCAAAGAAGTTTTATTCACAATTTCTTGGATTTTTGTCGTGTTACAATACTTTGTGAAAAACTTTCTGAGAACCGCTGCAGCAACAGCTTTGTGAAGTAAGGTTGTGTTGAGCTGTGCGGATAGTTCTGGGTTTCTATTTGCTCATGCGAGAACGGTGCGCGCCTGAACGGTGCGCCATATCATAATTTTATTAACTGTCAAGTTTTTTATTTATTGATAATAGGCTTGCGTTTGACGAGTATCTCACCTGATGGTAAGTGATGATGTGGTCGAAGATGAAGCACGTTTACCTAGAAATAACCTATTTACTCTTGAGTTAAAGACCCCAGGTTATAGCTATTAGGAAACACAGACTCCGGCAGGGAATTCTATTCCTTAGTCGTACGCACAATGAAAGTATTCCCAAAATATTTTGTGCGTATTGTCAATGCTGGATATTGACCAGACCTTTAGACCTTTTTGTTTGTTTTGGTCTCCATGTAGAAATTCTCATGGATATCCTCCAGCCTGGGAGCAGACAAAAGGGTCTGTTAGACTCTGACTAAAACCAACCCATGTTCTTTGGCACTCTTGCGCCCGGGGCTGCGAGTACACTTTTAGTATCCTTCTACGCGACCTCCAGCTAGTACCCCAAGTGTCCCCACATCAGTTTGTTGCTTCTCGAATCCAGTGATGGAGTGACTTCTCCCATGAATTCTACGGAATTCGTCGGGTGCATGTGTCAAGCACTATTTCTTGTTGATTATGGCACCCTTATTCGGGCCCTTTCCCGCACTACAAAAAAAAAACAACACACTTTCCTTGACTAGTAATAACCGTGATTTTGTTCGCGTGGGAGTTGACCAAACCCAGTGGGAATACCTAGATAAAAGGTATCTATATTGCACAACCTTTTTAACCTTTAAATCTTCCGAGTGAGTGGGCTCGTCCGGAGTAAAAACAAAATCTAGTCAAAGCTCCATTCATATTGGTTCAGCCATTCCAGTCACAAACCAAAAGATAGAG